>JBBGZY010000978.1:1972500-2650000 GCA_037952925.1 Lithobates clamitans | reverse complement strand
GAGTGCAGAACGAACTTCTGTGGCCTACAAGAGAAATATTGCCAAAAGAGTTTTGGTTATACTTCTCCTTTAATGATTTATTCATGATTAAGCAGCTGCATTAATCTTTATATTTTATATCTGCCTAGATTTCAGCTTTAACCAGTGCCAACTCAGGATTTGTGCATCTATTCATACAAAAACAAAAATGTTGACCCATCCTAATTTAAGTTTATGTTGCAGAATGTCTAACCATAAAATTAATTTCCTCTGTAAAATGTCCGCGTCTTCCTTCTAATACAATCTGGTGTATGTTACCGATTCTAATTTGAAATGCATTACATTTACAGCCCACGAGGTTAATGACTGATATATCTGCAAAGAGATTATAATAAATCGTTGGGCTTTTTTTTTCAAAAATAATATCCTATCTAAAAAACAACAAACACTTGATGTCTTTACCCAGCAGAATGTAAATTAGCGTTTTGTTTTCAGAGAGGTCCCACATTGGGTTGCAATAAAAGGAAAAAAAAAAAACTTTTTACATTCTTTCTATAAAAAATAAAATTAGATTTCATATGATTCCCAGCAGATCCCCAAAATACATTTACTTGATGAGATTGTGGGCCGTAAGTTCAAAAAAAGTGTTCTGTAGACTTTGCCACAAATCATATCGTTTCTTGGGGACTGTCCCTCGATAAGCAATAATTTAGACAAGCAGAGAAAAGTCTTTCAATTAGCTCAGAATGATGCTCTTCTCTCAAGATTCTGATTATATATATTTTTTTCCTTTCTCTCTGTCTCTCTTTTTCTTTTTTTTTTTTTTCACTGCAGTAGCAGATGGACAGAGAATACTGCCTGCAGCACCTTCCGATGACAGTCTAACTCTCCCCTCCCAGGCACTGCTGTTAGTAAATAATTAGATTTACACATTCCCCAATCTCCACACATCTTTCCACCGCATAATTAAAAGTGGGATGATTAGTTTATTGAGTGCAAGGAGGAACTTTTTTATTGAGGTCCATTCATGATTTTATCAGGGCCAGCACTTTTATAGTTGTCACGCGGGTGCCGGCATCCAATTTTTCTTATCAACCTGATTAATACAAACGCTGTTTCAGGACGCATTAATTAACAGATACAAATCTACGTTCTCATGGAAGGATCAATACGGAGAAGAAAAGAGGCATCAATGTGAATTTAGTGCTGATGATGGAGCAGACACCATATTGACATTTACGTGGATGGAAACCTTAAAGTTTTTCTACAGCCCCCTTTGTCCCAGTGATTTAGAAATTAGCTTTTTTTTTTTTTTTCCTTTTCAGGCCTTACAATGTTTTAGGCACCTTTGAGTGGTTTAATTAAGCACAGGGTGATAAATACTGTCAAGTTATTATAAGGGTGTTGCTGCAATATTGTGTTTCTTTTTTTTCTTAAAACTTCTTAAGATTCAGCCCACTTAAAAGGATATTTCAGCTAAATATCCCAATGTTGTTTTATATTTCGTAGGGCTTCCAACGGTAAGACAGCCTTATTTGTGTTCCCAGGTCTACCTTCCTAACATGGTCACTAAAAGAAGGGAGTTCACTCTTACTGTTGGGTTTTTCATTATGGATTTGTCACAGTAGAAGGGAGAGTCCTCCCAATTAATGATAAAAAAGGAAGGTTGGGACTTTAAATGAAGCACCTCTGGGAAAGGGGCACCTTCATCCCTAAATTCGGTATAAAGGAGGGGGGGGTTTGGGACTTTAGATGAGGCACAAAAAGGAACTGGATGTAGAAAAGTAATTTATTCAGCAACCATAGACTTACATAATGTAGCCAAAATAGGTATTTCAGTAGAGGTTGTAGTTACGTAAACTCAGATACAACAAAGAGTAAACATGAACCATAGAAAGATATGTGGTATCGTTGCCGATATTGCTCCATGTACAAATTCATATAAAACATATTAACAAGGAATGAATGTCATCACAGATATAATCATTAGGGTATGCATCTTTGTAAGCTTTACGCATTTCGGGGGATAAGTACCACCTCATCAGGAGCTGATGAGTATGACAGTTCTGTAAAAAGAATGATATAGAACATTGAACATATAATATCCCCAATAACAGGAAATTTCCCTTTTACCTTTCCTGTTATTGAGGTTATTATATGTTTAATGTTCTATATGATTCTTTCTACAGAACTGTCATACGCATCAGCTCCTGATGAGGTGGTACTTATCCCCCGAAATGCGTAGAGCTTGTCCAGCAAGTCAATTGATGGATCAACTTGGGTACAACCAGCCTGCCCATAGATGGTTCAAATCGTGGCCGGTTCAGCAGGATTCAAACCATCCATGGCCAGCTTTACTGTCCTACTGACAGTAAGGACTGCCTAACAGGTCTGTCCATGCCACCTACAGGCAGTCCAATGACTAACTGAAGGAGTGCACATCGCAGGCTGATAACGTTGCTGCTAATTGCATGGCAGTAGCTTAGCATTATCAGTCTGAAACAGTTACTGTTACTGGCAGGAACTCCCCAAAAAAATTGCAACTAATTTATAAAAAATGGTTTGCTTAAAGCCTCATTCACACCTGAGCGTTTTGTAGCTCAAAGCTCCAAAATGCTCCACATCCAAAATCCTATGTATTTTAATGGTGAATTTTCACATATAAGCACTCAGTTGCCTGTTGCTCAACACTTCAAAAACTACACAAGCTACTTTTGAGGCAAAATTGGACATTTTTGACCTCATAGACTTGAATGGTTACACTTGAAAATGAGCAAATCAAATGGTTTTGAACATTTTTGTAGCTTGTAAGAACTGATCTCCTCCGTTGGCTAAAACAAAAATGCCTGAATCTTGAATACATATATATATATGTAAAGTGCTTGAAAGAGGCATCTAAATAGCTTGTATATACTTCCAAAAACACTCAAAAAACATGGTTTAAAACACAGATCTTTGCCTAAATAACAAAACTATTCATTATATGCAATAACAATAAGTGTGTTTCCAGGCACAGGAGTGAAAATACTCCCAATAGAGGAGACAATTGACTCCAATGATGAGTGACACGGAAGCTGGGGGCAATAGGTCTGTGTGTTTGTAGTGGTTCTAATGAATTACAAAATATACATGTTTTAATTAAATAGAAGGTTGATAAATCAATATGTCGCTGAAAAGTCTTGGTCAATATTTAAGCTGCTCTATGAATATTTAGGAAAATGAATCTGCAATACCAAAGTATGCATCCTAAAGACGAAGCAAATCTTCTTTAATTAGGCAGCAGGTTACTTTGGTTGCAAAATGTGAAAATGTTTAAGTGAAAAAAAAGCAAAAAGATAAGCTTTATATGGAAATGAATTGTAGCACTCTAATGCATGTGATTTCTAGAAACAGAGGAACGGAAAGAGAATGTTGTTGCTACCTGCAAGTTTTAAGATGGTCACACACAATACAACCTAATTTTACAATTATTGTACAATTTTCTTGAGATTATCCAACAACTGTCTAGAATGGGGACTTGCCTAATCCATTCAATTTGTATCCAATCAAGCAAGCTCCCACAGTGTACATCAAACTACACACTGCAGAAAAAATAATTAGCCAGATATTAGAGAAAACCAAGAAGTTATGATTAGCATACCTGAAACTCTACTGCCCCGTACACACGGTCGGATTTTCCAACGGAAAATGTGTGATAGGACCTTGTTGTCGGAAATTCCGACCGTGTGTAGGTTCCATCACACATTTTCCATCGGATTTTCCGACACACAAAGTTTGAGAGCAGGATATAAAATTTTCCGACAACAAAATCCGTTGTCGGAAATTCCGATCGTGTGTACACAAATCTGACGGACAAAGTGCCACGCATGCTCAGAATAAATAAAGAGATGAAACCTATTGGCTACTGCCCCATTTATAGTCCCGACATATGTGTTTTACGTCAGCGCGTTTAGAACGATCGGATTTTCCGACAACTTTGTGTGACCGTGTGTATGCAAGACAAGTTTGAGCCAATATCCGTCGGAAAAAAATCCTAGGATTTTGTTGTCGGAATGTCTGAACAAAGTCCGACCGTGTGTACGGGGCATTAAGCTGGGGGTCAGTTTTTTATTTTTTTATTTCAGACATTGGCAGGGCCAGGATGTGACCAGTGGAATTAGAAAATGCCCTGGTATCAATGGTAGTAAACAATGTCCAAGGGTTGGGGAGCAGTGGGAGTAAACAATTACAAGCATCTTTTGGATGTTTGGATGGAGGAGGAGTGCATCATCATTGGTGTCAGCAGAAAGTATAGTGCACCATCATTGGTGTCAATAGAAGAAACAGAACACCAATGTTGGTCGCACTATTAAGGATAGTTACCCCAGGGGCCAGTTAAAGGCAAGCAAAGGGTCACATGTTTCCCACAAGCAACAGTTTGGGGACCACTGCTCTACAGATTAAGCCCAGAGACTCCAGATAATCAAAAAGGTTACAGGGTCTTTTGGTCACTAGGAGTTCTCTTCAGTTTTGGTAACAAATGGTTGATCCATTCAATGCTATCAGTGCTGCTACAAATTCTATCAAATTCTATCTATCAAATTAGCACCATACATGAGTACAGGACCAGAAGAGGGCTATATTCTTTTTTCTCCCGCGCCTCCCCCTGGCAACAGAAGTTGTTTGTGGCCAGAAGGAGAAGGGAATCACTACATAAGCTTGGAGCTCTGGAGAGATGGAGATAAAAGTAGGTGGAAGAGTGGTGCATGGGACACAAGTTTGGATAAAACCTCAACAAAAATCACACATGGCTCCTGCTGCCTCAGCAAAGCCTGTGAGATTAGGAGGCAAGGAGAGAGAAAAGATGCAGAAAGACACAGTGCTAAATTGAATGAGAGCTCAGGTAATTAAAGGGGGGGGGGGTGTGAGGGGGGATGCAAGGAATTCATGAAGATAAAAAATGTTTAGGATTTATACCCGCTTTAAATGCCACCAGCTACATAACCAGCCTTAACTCAAAATATCATTAAACCATCCACTCCTCCAAAGACCTCCTACTCTTTAGCTCCCTCATCACCTCCTTCCATGTCCATCTCTAGGATTACACCAAAGTCTCTTATCCTCTGGAACTCCCTACCCCATTCTCTCTAGCTCACTTCTACTTTGTTGGCCTTTAGTCGATCCCAAAAGACTATTTTCTTCAGGGAAAACTATCTGGCCTCCACCTAAAAACTGCACTCCTACTTTCTCAATCGGTATTATAACTGTACCATCTCCCTTTATTTGGGGAGGCCCGGAGTAAAAGAGAAGAAGGCAATGGACGTAGGGCTGGCATGACAGGGGTTAAAGGGGCTTGCCATGGTTGGGAAAGTTGGGCCAAGTTAAAAGTACACAGGAGAAAGAGTGGTGCTTATTGGTTTAGGTCACGGAGGAGTGGAACTGCATGGGGGGGGGGGGCTGGTGGCTAAGAGGGTGGACTTCAGTTGGAGGTCAGCAAGAGAGGGAAAACTTCCCACCCTCCTGCCCTATTCTTATGGGCGTCTCGGTTTGGGTAGTGATGGATAGCTTGGTAGTGTGTGGCGGGGTGCAAGGTCCCTTTTAGGTGATTGTGGCACAAAAAAGGTAAGGTGTAGTGACCCGTCTGAGGTACGGCTCCCAGTGTTGGGATTTGTATCTGCGTGTTGTCTCCGAGTCAGTGGTTTTGCGGCTGGAGGCCTGAGTAAGTGACACGCAGGAACTGTCTTTGTTTTTTGATGTCCTATAGGACCTTGTGGCTCCATTCTTTTATACACTGGGGGGTTTATGTTATTTATATGATATCTATGTTAATTATGTTATTAATTGGTTTGGTTAATAAAAGGCTGCTGTGGCCATTAGCTCCAACATGTGCTGCGTGGTGATCATACATATTGGGTGAGTATAGGGTTTTTGGTTATAGCTGCATGCCAAGACAAGCCATAATTAATACCCTAATCATGTAAAGCACTATGCAACCTGTTGCTGCAATATAAATTCTGTTTATTAATAATAAATGCAAAATGATGGACAAATAAGTCAAAAGCAAATCATGCAGCAAACTGATTTTACATAATTAAAAAAAAAATAAAAAAATAAAAACAGACCCCAGCCATAACAAAGCCTAAACAAATCCCAGCCATAACATAGAACATAAGGTCTGCCCATCTAGCATGGAAAGTGTCGGGTGAAGCATGTGGTCTACCAGCCCTCCTGCCATTTTGTAGTAGGAGCCCATGTGCTTGACAACAGAGCCATAGGCAGCTGTCAACTACTTTTGCTTCTATTTTTTTTTTTTTTTCGTAACCAAGTGAACGGATGCACTTTGCAGTCAACTTAACAAAAAAGGCTAAGCATAGGAAAGTGTGAAGGACAAAAAATATCTGACGGCTAGCCTTCAAAAATACACTCTCACTTCACAAGGCATGAATGTTTGTTTTCGCAGCCGAGTGTTGACAGAAATAGGCTGCCATAAAGGCATATGAATTTAACCCCTTTTAGGCATACCCTGTATGCACTTTTAAGCCGGAGCTGGCTCTCAGCGATCTCCGCACACCGAACTGCCTGTTATAATCAGCTAAGCCCGCCACTGATGGCTCTGTTTTTGATGCTCTGACTGCTGTTTGTGTGACTAAAAGCTGACACATTAGACATTCCTTGCACAGTGCACATCACTGCGGAATGCTAATTATACTCTAATGACTCATTGCGCTGTTGTGTCAACATTGCATACCTTTCAGTATCGCGCTTAAGGATAGAGGAATTGCGTTTTCTCGTTTTTTTTTTTTTTTGCTTTTTCCCCATTGGTGATACTCTAGACTTGTTTGCCAACATTTCTTGAACGTTACTTAAACCAAAATAGATTGTGTAAGTGTACTTAAAGCGGGGGTCCACCTAAACGCCAAAAAAAAAAAAAAAATTAAAAGCCAGCAGCTACAAATACTGCAGCTGCTGATTTTAATAAATGGCCACTTACCTGTCCCAGGGTCCAGCGATGTCGGCAGGGGACGCCGAGAACCCGCTCGGTTCTCGGCAGCTGCCGCCGCCATCCTAGGTGGGGGAATCAGGGAGTGAAGCGTTGCGGCTTCACTTCCTGGTTCCCTACTGTGCATGCGCAAGTCGCGCTGCGCATCGTAACTGGTCCCCGCTATCTCCTGGGAGCTGTGTGTTTCCCAGGAGACAGCGCGGTGGGGACGGGAAGAGGCCTAGACTCCCATGGGAGTCTATGCCGGAAGTGGGTGCAAATACCTGTCTTAGACAGGTATCTGCACCCCCCTCCCCCCTGAAAAGTGCCAAATGTGACACCGGAGGGGGGGAGGGTTCCGAAAAGCGGAAGTTCCATTTTTGTGTGGAACTCCGCTTTAAGTTCATTTAACCTCAGTGCACAAGCCATGTTCAAAGGATGGGGAGAATGGGTGACGCCACGTAGGACTTCCAATTATTACCAATGTGGTAGGGCGTATATATTGTAACCTTGCCTAAAGCTATACTGTAGGCTGCTGTTTTTACTGCCCCAAACCAAAGTGTAAACATATCCTTATTTTTTATTTATTTATTATATGTATATATTATATATATATATATATATATATATATATATATATATATATTTATTTATTTATTTTCATACATTTTAGCCACCTGACCTTTGGAATATTGTGTTCATGACCAGGCCATTTTTTTGCGATACGGCGCTGCATTAATTTAACTGACAATTGTCAAGCGACACTGTACCCAAATAAAATGTATGTCCTTTTTTTTCCCACAAATAGAGCTTTCTTTTGGTGGTATTTGATCACCTCTTCGGTTTTTATTTTTACGCCATAAACAAAAAAAGATCAACAATTTTGAACAAAAAAAAAAAATATTTTATTTTTACTTTTTGCTATAAAACATATCCAATAAAAAAAATGTAAAAAATCCAGTTTCTTCATCAATTTAGGCCAATATGTATTCTGCTACATATTTTTGGTTAAAAAAATGCAAATAAGCATATATTGATTGGTTTGCGCAAACTATTGCATTTTTTTTTTTTTTTAGTAGTAATGCCTTGATCAGCTATTTATAGCAGGACTGCAATATTGTGGCGGAAAAATCGGACACTAACTGACCCTTTTGACACTTTTTGGGGACCAGTGATCAGTGCTAAAACGTATGCACTGTCACTGTGCTAATGACACTGGCTGGGAAGGGGTTAACATCAGGGGCGATTAAAGGGTTAACTGTGCTGGTGTTTTCCTACTACGGGGGGGGGGGTACTTGTACTAGAGGGAGGCATGAATTGGCGCCCCTAATTTGCAGAGACACAGGACCCATGCCTTCTGTACTGACAGAATGATGATCTGCCTTGTTTACATAGGCAAATTGCTGTTCTCCCTCTATACCAAAGGATCGGCAGGTGTTTGCGGACACTGAGTCCACGGTACCTGTCGATCAGCTCCCACTGTGTATAATCACAGCGGGAGGGGGCCGCCGGCTGCGTGGGCATGTACACCTCAAACGTGCAGGATCACATACTAGGTACGTGATCCTGCGCAGCAGAGCCGCTTTGCAGCTGTATACAGTCGGCAAGTGATTATTGTATTCATTTTTTTTTACATTTATTTATGTAAAAGCTATATCCCAAATGGAATAACAATTGTTTGCTGTAAGGGCTTAAAAAGTGCTAGGTGGAGTTTGGCTTCAATGTGTTAGTGTATCTAAATCTGCTAGTACAGCTAAAGCTCCTTATACATGGGATGAATATCGGGCGGTATTGCCCGGTTCAATAGAAACTGGCCGACATTTAGCCCATGTGTTACCACAACACCATTATGCCGTAGTTTTTAAGATCAAAGATACAACTATGTTGGTGTCCCTTGTCAATTTTACATTGTATTTTTTAAAATGTAACTGCCTACTCCCAAACTGTCATTTGAAGTAAAACACATCGCCAAGTATTATTCTACACAATTTTTTTAGACATGCTATCTGCCAATAGAACTTAACCAAACAGTGCATTCTATGCATCCAAAAATATAGAAAATATACCAAATCAAATCATTATTCAACCAAAAAAATAATGTCAAAACTCCAAGGCCAATAATAAATAACATGTTATCTCCTCCGATTCCGCAACATGGCTGGTTGACGAACGGGAGTTCAGAAACTAACTAAAAAGCGCGAAATGAAAAGTGCGAAATGAAAAGTGCGAAACGAAAAGGGCGAATCAACACTCACCAAACTTCTACTAACACGAAATTAGCAGAAGGAGCCCAAAGGGTGGCGCTAAAAAGCTGAAAAACAACGTAGCACGTCAATACGTTCGTAATTGTTGGCCAACAATTGTGTGGCCGTGTGTATGCAAGACAAAATTGGGCCAATGCCCTTCAGACAAAAGTCCACGGTTTTGTTGGCCAACAATCCGATCGTGTGTACGAGTCTTAACTCTATAAATGTTGAGAGTCTTCAAAGTTGGAGCGCATATATAATAATGGGTAGATAACGGGCAGGTATGCCTAGAGGGAACCCACCCTTCCTTAAAGGTATAGGGACGCACTGGACACTGAGCAATTTCAGCCTAATGCCCCGTACACACGGTCGGACTTTGTTCGGACATCAAACAAAATCCATGGATTTTTTCTGACGGATGTTGGCTCAAACTTGTCTTGCATACACACGGTCACACAAAGTTGTCGGAAAATCCGATCGTTCTGAACGCGGTGACGTAAAACACGTACGTCGGGACTATAAACGGGGCAGTGGCCAATAGCTTTCATCTCTTTATTTATTCTGAGCATGCGTGGCACATTGTCCGTCAGATTTGTGTACAAACGATCGGAATTTCCGACAACGGATTTTGTTGTTGGAAAATTTTATATCCTACTCTCAAACTTTGTGTGTCGGAAAATACGATGGAAAATGTGTGATGGAGCCTACACATGGTCGGAATTTCCGACAACAAGCTCCTATCACACATTTTCCATCGGAAAATCCGACCGTGTGTACGGGGCATTACAGTCAGAGCTCAGACAGGGGAAAGGAGAAACATTACAAGCAGCCAATCAATTGTACTGCATGAAATGAGCTCATCAGTCTGCCGCTTCTCCTTTCACTGTCCAGTCACAGGATGGAGGTGGAGAGACACTTGTATGTGAAAGTGAAACTGCAGCAGAGAAAATAAGATCCTCTCCCCTTCCAGACAGGACTGTGCTGTGTGGCAGAGCTGTGTAAATCTCAGGACTGGTTGGTCGGAAATACAAATGGCAGACAAAACAGCTCCCCCCATTTTATCTGTGTATTTAGCGGACTGCCTGGAGTTTAGCTTGAACCATTTGTCACAGCAATACTCGTTTCCTTTTTAAAGCACAGTCAGAGAAAAGCCATCACTTTGATACTCTTCATGCAATATTCACAGACCGCTGAGTTACCGCACCTCGGCCCACAATGTCTTGTTTGCTGTTAGCTGTACATCAGTTTCATCTCTGTGAAACCACGCCACACAGCCTTCACAGCACATGTCTCTCTCAATCCATTAAAGACAATAGATTCCCACTAAACAAATATTCACTTGTCAGGCTCGGCGCAGGCACGGCATTCGTTCAGCAATACTAAGTGTGTTCTTCAACAATTTAAGAGCCGTAAATTGGGCATTTACTAACAGGCGAGATGCTCCTTGGCTCACTCAAGTTGTGACCTTTCATTTCAGACATGGCGGAGGGTGTTAATGAAACGCAGCGCACACACGGGATAATTGACAATGCCACTTCTTGTACCAGTGCTGCGTAATGACTTCTACCAGGTATACAATCAAATAAACCATTTAACGATAAAGGCGCTTATTGAATGTTAACGGCGCAAGTTCACTTACAAATGTTTATGATTTGCATTTTTTCTGACACTTTCAATCCTGGAGTGCCGTCCAGGCAATAAAGTAGATCTGAACCCCAACTGGATGACATTTAGTATTGTGCATGATAAACAACTGCCTTTTTTTTTTTTTTTTAATACTCTTTTCACTTTTTATTTGTCTTTTTTTTTAAAATCTCAGTGCTACTGATCTCCTCCAGCCTCTTTCATCTACTTCCTGTCTACGTGCATACATCCCAGATGGTGGCTGCACATCATTGCTCTTAATCAGTTTCCTGATAGTGATCACGCCTGCACAATGTGCACCAGTGGTGTCGCTTGTAGCCTCCAACCCTCTCAACTAGGGTTTCTCCAATGGTTGTTAGAGGTTCCTTGAGCAATGACCAATTTTTGCCTCTCAGATAAGTTCCCAGTGACACCAATGATCTTTTTAGCTATCTGTAAAGGGAAAATTCTTCGCCAAGATCACAGATGTAAGAAGCACTCTTCCACTGACCATCACACCAATGTAATGTAGATATAGCCATTTTTAACAGGGGTTCCCTAAAGCCAAAAGGTTATTTCAAGGGTTCCTCTGTGTTAAAAAGGTTGAGAAAATCTGCTCCAACAAGAAAGCATTTGAAAGGATGACAATGCAGAGGCACAGTTGCGAGACAGTTGCTACCCTTTAACAGGAAGTACCTGAACATGGCCCTTCATGGCAGGATCACCAGGGATTATTTTAGTGAAATCTGCAGATTTAAAAAGACTGACAGCTGGAAATTTAATTCACATGTTAATTCACATTCACTTAGTGCACATGCTCCGAAACGTGTCACCACCCCTTACCTGATGTAACTTCAAATATGTGCCTTCCACACGCATGAAGTGCATTCCACCGTGATCCCGGAAGAGCAGTGGCCATCTTGACCAGGCTATTCTATCCACCCTTGGGCTGACTATTCTATTCACCCTTGGAAATTTTATTCAAATGTTAATTTACATTCACTTAGTGCACATGCCCGAAACGCGTCACCACACCTTTCCTGACGTAACTTCAAATATGTGCCTTCCACACGCATGGTGTGCATTCCACCTTGATCCCGGAAGAGCGGTGGCCATCTTGACCAGGCTATTCTCTCCACTCTTAGGCTGCTGGACAGCACTGGGATATGGACGGATAGCAGCAGGAGTCCTGACAGGTATACAACTATGATGGGCCTACTCTATACTAAAGTCTTGTAAGTGGTTTTAAATTGTGTAAAACAATAAATCGCTGGCATTCTGCACTTAGAGGTGCCTTTCCTGTCTTTTTTCTTGCACTTTTGCACATGCCAATCAAGATGGCCAAAGACCAGCACCCAGAAGAAGCCAGGTTAAAATGCCAGCACCGGCAAGGGAGCTCACAGGCATTGAACCATTGAAACTGAGGCTAGTATATTTGCCTGTTCCCTTTTAATATTATATTTTGGTGATTGGGTATATATCTACTTTAAAGTGGTTGTAAACCCTGTTAAACCACTTTTATCTACAGGTAAACCTACAACAAGGATTACCTGTAGGCACCTTGAATATCTCCTAAACTTGCACAGTTTAGGAGATATTCAGTATATGCACTGCTGCCGACGTCATCGGCGCATGCACACTGAAGAAACGGCCGCTGGTACCGTTTCCTCAGGAATCGTGCCGTGACCAATGAATGAGCAGGTGTAATGTCATCACAGCTCCTGCCAATCACAGCGTCGGAGCCGCAAACCGAAAGTAAGTCTGGTGGAAGATGTCCGCGCTGTACTCGGAGGGCCGACGCAGATCCAGGGCAAAGTTCTAAGGTAAATATTTCCTAATGAGCTAGCATGCGATGCATACTAGCTCATTATGCCTTTGTCTTGCATTTTTTTTTGTTTTCTTTTTACAATAATAATAAATGGAGGACTATTTACAAATGCAACTTACACCTGAAAGGTGCAATGGAAAGTAATCAGTGCACTTTGGTGCAGACGCTAGTAGGTGCCCTAGAGTCTATGGGCAAGTCAAATTTCCCTACATATAAGCAACTGAACCCTGGAACTCTCTGTCTCAGTGTTAATATCTCATTTAACGCCTAATACAGATCCAGTGCAAAGACCATTGACTTGCCCAAGGTTTTTCAGTACCCTGATGAAGAGAAGCAGCTCAAACTGTTTTTGCACTAATTGGGCTTTGCACTATCCAATTTGCAATAAAATACAGAGAAGTAGAATGCAGAAAGGATTGAACGTCCTATATGGAAAGTTCTGGGCCAGTAGTAAGAACATGTAGCCGGTGTCAGACAATATTTGTGTCCCTGTGCTGTGGACAATAAACTAGTCTGCTAGTACAGGGCCTATTCACACGTATGTGCTGCAACACATGGCAATGCAACTGCTCTATGTCTATTGTGTTGCAATACTATTCATTGTGAATGCATTGCACAGCACAACGTCACACAGTGCATCACAATGCATATACCTTGCAATGTGGTGTTCTGCATTTTGAAAAAAGGGTCAAGCACAATTTTCCATTTATTATGATATTCATAATAAAAGGGCTGCCTCAGTGCAATGCACATTGACAAACGCCATAACACATGTATAATGCGTGTGTGTTAACGCACTGCTACTGATTGCTTTAATGTGAATGGGCCCTTAGGTAGGAAATTATTACTTATTTAGGTGTGATAAAAAAAAAAAAAAGAGATTCAGCTTTGAAACAATGACAATGGATGTGGGTTCTTTCAGTGCAGTAGTACTGGGATCCCAGACTGGGCAATGAGGCACCCGTAAGAGGTGTGTCTATGATGACCTGGGCTCCCAGAAAGCCATTTGAATGATGCTGGATAGCATTCAAATTGCAGGCCTCATGCACACAGGGTGTTCAAAAAATGAGCTGCAAAGCCAGTACCAACGCCAGGAAAAAGCGTCTGTAAAAACTCGTTTTTAAAAAGCGTTTTGCATTGGCGTTAATGTGGGTTTAGCCATGTTTATCAGTGTTACCGTTTAGCAGCATTTCTCTGCCCTCTACTATTTTCCACTCCCAAATCCAATTACTACGGTTAAAAATGTATACAGCGTTAACGCGCATTTAGCCGCGTCAAGCGTTTTTACAGCTTAACGCTGCTGCTCCAGAATGCACAGGCTCTGTTTTTTTTTTTTTTACAGCTTGAAAACGCCCATGACACTTACAGCTCCTAAAAGCCTATATGTGCATGGACACATAAAATAACATGGAGAGACATTTTGAAGCTGTACAAAAAAAAAAACGTCTGACGCTGCTAACGCCCTGTGTGCATGAGGCCATAAGATGAGCACTATCTTCTGGAGGAGAGGACCTTCTACAAGGGGACAGCACCAGACTGAAGGTAAGTATTGCAGTTGATTTAAAGTTGATTTTGCTCTGTATTTTAGTCTTTTTTTTTACTTATACTCTGAAACTTGAGTTCTGCTTTAGGCCCCTTTCACACTTATACGACTTCAAAGTCGCGCGATTTTACCGCGATTTCGCGGCCGCTATTTTGCCACGATTTTACCACGATTTTGCTGCGATTTTGCCACGATTTGGGAGCAGTACTACTTTGTACGACTTTGCCACAACTTTGGCATTAACCATTCTCAGCTTGTGCTTACAAAGTAGTGCTGAAATTGTGTCTATATTATTCAGGTACAATTTGGATGTTACTTGAGGGTTTACCATTGAGGTCTATGGAGTACAAATTGTATGGAAGTTGGACCAAAGTAGTGCTGAAATCGTGTCTATATTATTCAGGTACAATTTGCATGCTACTTGAGGGTTTACCATTGAGGTCTATGGAGTAGAAATCGTATGGAAGTTGGACCAAAGTAGTGCAGGGACTACTTTGATGTCGGCACGACTTAAAGTCGTGCCAATATGAATGGTAGTCATTGAAAATCATGGAGAATGACTTGTCATACGATTTTGCAGTACAAAATCGTGGGACAAGTCGTATAAGTGTGAAAGGGGCCTAAACGTTTCTGGTGAGATTAGTTTATAACATCGTAACAGTTATCATGGTTAAAGTTATTTATGATAAAAAATTAATGTGTTGGAATGGAATTTTTGGCACCTGAAACTGCTATACTGGAAGCATCTATGCCAGCTTTCAGAAGCTGAAAATGAACATAACGGTTTAATATTAGTATACTGCATTTCCTACAGCAACAAAACTCTTATAATTGGTTCTGTTTAATATAGTGAAATATATTAAATACAGTCAATAAGAAACACACACACACACGTACTCACACACAGGATTGTTGTGACATCCCCCCATTTAGAACCAAAGTCGTTTTTAACTCCCTCCGGCCATGGCTGATCTGAGATTGTTTGCTTTGCGCTCCTTGTAATCTCCATGCGAGCCAATGTTTATGAATATACCCACTACTGGGTCAACTGTGCAGGCTCTCTGGCTCTAGTGCTGCCAAGTCATTATAGCCTGGCGTTTATACCTTCAGGGGAGAGATACTTATTTTCTCATCAAAAAAAAGAAAAAAAAGTGGCAATCCTATCACCCCATCCGTCCATCTGGCAACATATCAGAATCCCTGCGTAGTATCTTCCTTGGAGTGTGTCTTTTACTCTGTGTTCTACAGCTAATAAAGGACAGAGGGAATAATAGCAGACAAGATATAGAAACAAAAGACTTTAAAATCTTACTTTGCCAAGCCATACACATGCTGATTTTTTTTTAAATATATCAACTATTATTAAGGCCCAAATGAACTTTAAGATTAAATCACCTAAATACATTCCTGGCACATCCAAACAAAAGCTGTTCAGTGTCTTACATTTAATTTTCTTTAGAAAGCAACAGAAAGGCCTGTCACCCGCCATCATGCTCCAGGGGACTTCTTCCTCTGTGTGGAAGCAGTGGTCTCACTGCACATGGCTGGCCCATCCCCTGCAGAGTTAGATACAGCAAAGCTCATTCTCCCTGCTGGGTGGTGAGCTCTTGTGGGCCTGTGGGACCTCTGCAGAAAGAGTACTGCTTCTACACAGATAAAAAGGGTCTTTCTCTACAGGATGCTGGCAGGGGACAGGCTTTTCTACTCAGGATGTGGCTGTTTTCTAAAGAAAACAAACTTTAGGACTGTAAACACATTTTGTTTTGATGTATATGGAATGTATTTAGCTGAAGATTCCATTGGGCTTTACTCAGCTTTCCACTTAAAAAACTATTATATGGATCAGCTCATTGACCAACACCACTGATAACAATTATTGGTAGGTTGCCTTCCAATCATGATTGGGACCCAAATCTGGCTAAAATAGAATGTTTTTGTGGGCAGAATATGGTTGTCCAAACTTGGATAGATGGAAGATTCAGTGTCTGTATCATTGGAATGTCTGTAAACTCAGAGCCAAAGTCATTTTTATTGCCCTCCTGCCATGGCTGACCATAATAATATCACAATCTTCTGGAAGAATGCTCAAACATTCACGTAGACATACTCCTAAACCTTGTGGACAGCCTTTCCAGAAGAGTTGAAGCTGTTATAGCTGCAAAGGGTGGGCCAAAGCAATATTGAACCCTACGGACTAAGACTGGGATGCCATTAAAGGTCATGTGCGTGTAAAGGCAGGTGTCCCAATACTTTTGACAATAGAGTGTATGTGTATAGAAATTCTATCTCTATAATATTTTGATCCAAGACGTATCCATTGACCCTTACAGGGGCGGATGCCCTGACACTCATGTCGACTATCAGCAAACTGGTGTAGAGCAATGATGTGCAGGTAACACTAGAGTGAGTGCATGTAGGCAGGAAATGCCTGAAAGGGGATGGAGAAGATCAGCAGCACTGCGATACAAATAAGAATGACAAAAAATGATTTTATATTTTATAATATATTTTTTTTTAATTGTTTATGATACTTTTGGAAATTAGATGTTGTCCATTTAGCATTTAGATCCACATTCATTCATACATATAAATAGATTTCATTAGATAACATTTCTTGAAGCTGCGAATTCCACAGTTCAAGAAAAAAAATCACAATAAACATACACAGAACATTGCTTGTCAGAAAAGAGGGTCAGAGAATGCCTCGTCTCACTCTTGCACCAGATGACCTATTTATAAAGACAGTCTGAAGGCATCAGTCACAAGCCTGGGCTCACTTCCAGCACTGTCTGATATCACATTAGGCTCCTGAGCCCGGGCTCTGTGTTCAGCTTGTAATAAGCAGTCAGATATACTGAAATAAGCTCTGGGATTCAAGTATAAAAACAGAATGAAAGGAAAAATGTCTGTGCTGCCTAGTGCAGCCAATCACATTCCAGACATCATTTCCTAGTGCAAATATTAAACTAGGAATGGCAACTACGCAAATTGCATACATTATGAGGGACACCTTTTCTTACTGCTAGATTTTTTTATCTATTTAATATCATGGAAAATGCAACAGCAGAAGCTGCAGAACACAAAAATCTCATGGAAAATAGAATTGGAAATGATGGCATCTGGCGCTTTTGAAGCATACAAGATGTAGAAGAAACCAGGGGCTGACTTGTCACTCCAGGTTTCATCGGTAATGAAAA
This sequence comes from Lithobates clamitans, assembly GCA_037952925.1. Classification (NCBI taxonomy): domain Eukaryota; kingdom Metazoa; phylum Chordata; class Amphibia; order Anura; family Ranidae; genus Lithobates; species Lithobates clamitans. Next base: position 2,632,626 of record JBBGZY010000978.1, on the reverse strand, counting down.
TATAACTTTTTGAAAGACTGACCCTTTAAAATGACTCAGAAAAGAGAATTCTGCAACCCTAGAGACCACTTGAAGGCACCCTGTGATTCTCAAATACTTGTTATTGAATGTGACTATGTTATTTCTCCATAACAAAATGGAACTAGCCATAAAAATATTGTTGTTAAACCCCTCTAATGGGTTGCAAGTCCTCACTTCGCTGTCTTTAAGAGCTACGTCCTCCAGGAGAAGCTTCAGTATCCAACACTTCTGGGTGTGTTGGATGCCTGGTTCCTTGCCACATTGTGAGTTTATCTACCAGCCTGAACAGGAAACAGTATTGATGTAGGGCCTGGCAGGAGGATCCAAAGAGCACAAGTGTCTCGGATGTAAAGATTCTGCTGAAAGGTGTAGCTACTGAAGACAGCGAAATGAGGACTTGCAACCCATTAGAGGGGTTTAACAACAACATTTTTAAGGCTAGTTAAATTGAATATGGAGAAATGCCATAACCACATTTAACAACTGACATATCAGCATGGATCTCGCACCCCTCCCTAAACTAAATCTCTCTAAAACTGAGTTATTAATATTCCCCCCGCCCGTGCCCCCCTCCATGACTTTTCCATCAAAATCAGCAATGAAACCATCAGTCCCTCCCTTCACGCCAGGGTACTAGGTGTAATCCTAGACTTTGACTTGTAATTTTAGGCTCAAATCCAATCGTTGTCAAAAGTTTGTAGGATTCACCTCTGTAACATCTCTAAAATTCGCCCCTTTTTAACAAATGAAACCACCAAGCTCCTCATTCACTCCCTTGTTATCTCTTGCCTTGACTATTGCAACTCCCTTCTCATTGGCCTGTCTCTCCATAGGCTATCCCCTCTTCAGTCTATCATGAATGCTGCTGCCAGACCTATCCACCTTACCAACCGCTCAGTGTCTGCCAACCCTCTCCTCCAATTCCTACACTGGCTCCCAATCACCCAGCAAATTAAATTCAAAATACTAACCACAACATACAAAGCCATTCACAACTCTGCCCCGAGCTACATCACCAAACTTGTCTCCAAATATCACCCAAATCGTCCTCTCCGCTCTTCTCAAGACCTCCTACTCTCAAACTCTCTCGTCTCCTCCTCTCATGCTTGTCTCCAGGATTTCTCCAGAGCCTCTCCCATCCTCTGGAACTCGCTACCTCCACCTGTCCGGCTATCCCCTACTCTTGCTACCTTCAGGCGATCCCTGAAACTCAACTCTTCAGGAAAGCCTATAACGTCTCTAACTAATCTTTTACCACTTCCATCAGCTCATTCCCCACAGTTACAACCTTTTGTACCACCAGCCCCACCCTTTTAGATTGTAAGCTCTTCTGAGCAGGGCCCTCTTAATCCTCTTATATTTTATTGTATTATAACTGTATTGTCTCCCTTTTATATTGTAAAGCGCTGCGTAAACTGTTGGCTCTATATAAATCCTGTATAATAATAATAATAATAATAACAATTATTTCAAAATCAAAAGGTGCCTTCAAATGGTCTATCAGTCAACAAATCCTTTTTGTATGCCCTGACTTTTGCCCAGGCATTGGCTATACAGGGGCACTGGCTTTTGCCCATGCTTGGACCTTTGTCTTAACTCAACTTTCCCATAAAACACTGAAAGGGCTGATACTTTCTACTTGTTTGTGAGAAGGAGATGAAATAAGGCAAAACTCTGAGTCAAGGCCTCTACGGTATGTCATCAAGGGATCTTGCCGAAAAAAGATGCACAAAATAGGTTTGAGAAAAAGATCTGCAGGCACTGATTTTAGGGACATGAGAGGTCTGCGTGTTGTAACATATATGTTGGTACATTCATGGGTCTAAGGTCTAGATTAATGAATGAAAGGACAAATGAATGAATGGTGTACAACTGACGAAAAACGGATATCTAATCTATCTATTTGATTACCCTAATTCTCAGGTTTAAATACAGATTATTCTTGAGATTGTTCTTTTTTGTAGTCTGGAAAGAGTAAAAAGTGCCGTTAGATTAAAAATTTAAGTCCAAAAACAGTAAGAAAGAAAAAAAACTGAGGAATCTGCCTGATTCTAATACATCTAATTAGCCATCGGCAGACTCTTAATTGCATACATTAGGATGATTCCATAGTGGAGATTAATTCTAAATATACCCCAGCAGCTGGTTAAGATGCCGTGGATTACAGTGTGGACTGTACTTTTCCACTTAATTAGATATCAAAATTAAGCGGCAACAAGCATTTTGACATAACGGGGATCAAAGTGTTTCCTGCCTTCCCCAAACTGCACTAAAGTGACCACAAAACAGAGCGGCACAGATGGAGAGGTATTAAATGCCTCACTGGAAAGTCGTTTCAAATAATAAAATATCAATATTTACATTTTAATTACCCCTACCGAGCGGCGCTCTGTCATTCTCACTATTGCCGACGCAGCAAGGGGCGGCCGAATGACATTGTCGCTCTGCCCGGGTAGTGTATTTTGTTTCCATTAAAAGAGTGACAAGTGTTTAAAAGCAGTGACACCCAGTGTGTGAACAAGACAGACAACGGATCAGAAAAGTCCTATTAAGGGAATACATTTCCCGTTAAAGGAAATTGACTTTACAAAGCTAATCCCCTCTTGACGCAAATATTAATTTTCAAAAACGTTTTCCGTGTGTCTGTTGGAGAGTTCGCAGAGGGAATATTGCTTAAAAGTGCGCAAGCAATTCATGCCAAGGGTAAATGTAAAATAAAGACGCCACTGAGTTCCCAAGGTAACATTCATAGTGATAGAATGTTTAGGCCTTGGGTAACCCAAACAAGGACTCTGACCTCTATGTTTGGTAGGTCATTGACCTCTGAAGTGCACCCCCTAACAGCTGGACCCCCTTGTTGTTTATGTGTACATACAGTATCTATGTAAAGCCATATCCATTTGCATTAAAATAAAGGGGTTGATTTATTAAAACTGGAGAGTGCAAAATCTAGTGCAGCTCTGCACAGAAACCAATCAGCTTCCAGATTTTCTTTTCAAAGACTAATTGCACAAGCTGAAGTTAGAAGCTGATTGACTTCAATGCAGAGCTGCACCAGATTTTGCACTCTCCGGTTTCAGGCAATCAACCCCAAAGGCAGTAATGAAGCTCCATTATATGGTATGCTGTTAGTGTAAGAGATGGGTCACTACTACGGGTTCAACTGCAGGTTGGGCATGATAGAGTGCATGGTCAAAAATTGGCTTGAACTATCAGAATTAGTTTATCAAAGAGGACCTGTACTATGAAAACTGTGCCCAATAGGCAAGCAGTGGGCAAAGGACTAGTCACCAGTAATGCCTGTGGTCTCCCTGCCGCTGTTTTGTTTTTTTACCAGTACTGACAAGCCATGGCTTATTCTGGACTGTGTCTCTATGTGGAGGCAGCCGTCATGGTAGAGGCAGGGCTTTGTTACCTCAAGACAGGGCAGACCTCCCCCCATTGATTGGTGATCTTATGACTATTGGTAGAATATTCAAGAAACAGCAGGAATGGTGGAGGAAGCAAAGATTCACAGAATTAATTAAGCAGAGAGGTCCTTGCACTGCAGTCCTCAGGTACAGCTTCCTCTCCAGCAAGTAGATCAGTGAGCAGTATAGTAGTGACATCACAAAATCTCATTCTAATGCCCTGTACACACGGACGTTTTTTCCGATGGAAAATGTGTGATAGGACCCTGTTGTCAGAAATTCCGACCGTGTGTGGCCTCCATCACACATTTTCCATCGGAATTTCTGACACACAAAGTTTGAGAGCAGGCTATAAAATTTTCCAACAACAATCCGTTGTCGGAAATTCCGATCGTGTGTACACAAATCCGACGCAGAAAGTGCCACACATGCTCAGAATAAATTAAGAGATGAAAGCTTTCGGCTACTGCCCCATTTATAGTCCCGATGTACGTGTTTTACGTCACCACATTCAGAGCGATCGGATTTTCCGACAACTTTGTGTGACCGTGTGTATGCAAGACAAGTTTGAGCCAACATCTGTCGGAAAAAATCCATGGATTTTGTTGTCGGAATGTCCGATCAATGTCCGACCGTGTGTACAGGGCATAAATGTTGTGAGACCAGCAATCTGAAGCAGTGGTGCCTTAGATGATCTCACACTGCAGACATGTATCTATGAGGCTACAGAACAGGAGTGTCTAGGCACTGCTATATTTCAAGAAGAATTTTTTTTTTTATCCAGAAAAATATTTTATTGAGAAAAACATGTAAAAAACATACACATACCGACTTCGCAATTACATTTTGAATTACTTATATCTGTCAGATATTATTACATTTGTGTGTCTTATCGGCTGCATTAATAAACTTAACCTGTACCAAAACACCACCCGCTCCACTGAATGTCATTTTATTCATTACATACATCTGCATAATAAAAACCGTTTGTCCATCCCTATCCTAAACGAGAGGAGTAAATAAACCACATACGGTATTATGCCTTTGTAAGGTAGCCAAAGATATCCAATACTTGGGGTCTCATGTCCCAAGTCCCAACAATCTACCCACGACCAGATCCACCGGGGCTAGCCCCGGAACATTCAGCCATGGTCCCCAGAGTTTCTCGAACTTCTGTGGGCAACCTCTGTGTTGGTATATCACCTTGTCCTTTCTTAACATTTCTCCCACAGCGTTAACCCATTCTTTAAGAGCAGGGGGCTCTTCAGAAATCCAGTGTTTCATAATTAGTTTCCTTGCCAGGAATACAGCTTTGGTAATTGCCACTTTAGTACATTCCTCCCATCCCAGTTCATCTAACACATTGAGCAAGCAGTGCTTGGGGTTCGTAGGCAAAGTGACCTGAAATACCCTATTGACAGTGTCCACCACCCCTTTCCAGTAGGGGTGAAGCTTTGGGCACCTCCATAGTAGGTGGATCAGGTCCCCATGTTCTCTTTTGCATCTAGTGCATAAAGGGGTGGGTCTAAGGCCCATAGCATATAACCTATGAGGGGTATAATAAACTCTTAATATGATGTACAATTGTGTCAGCCTGTGTGCAACATTCAGAGAGCATGTGGGCACGGCCTGTAGCACCTCTTCCCACTGATCCCCATCCAACGGGCCGACATCTCTCTCCCATTTAGCGAGCATTCCCAAAGGATGTTTATTTAAAAGGCTTTGCAGTAACATACTATAGCACTGTGAAATAAACCCTTTGGTATTATTGGCTCCTGCAATCACATTGAACACCGGTGTGTGTGAAGAAACCCAATCCGCAGATTTACTCTGTGCCTCTACTGCATGTTTTAATTGCAGGTAATAGAACCTCATAGACTGTGGTAGAGCAAATAACCTCTGTAAGGTCTCAAATGGGTGTAGTTTCCCATTTTGGAAAATCTGCTTGATATACAACACCCCATATTTTCTCCATATCGCCCCATTCTGCATCTTAGCTAATTCTGGGTATGTGTCATTGAACCATATTGGGCTGTAGTCTGTGAATCCTGTTACCCCCTGCATATATTTAGTTTTAGACCATATTTTTTGTATTAAGTCATAGGTCGGGTACTTTTTGTTGGATTTCCCGAAGTTCATGGCTTCCAAGGCCGTCGGGACCGAGTCTCTTTTAACTGTATGGAGCATTACCATTTCTGAGGAGCTACTTATGGGTCTCTCTTTTTCTGCGTCAGTGTACATTGTACCTATCAGATGTTGCAGCTGCGCAGCTATATAATAGAGCCAGGGGTTAGGGAGGGCTAGCCCTCCCTCGTCCTTAGGGCGTTGGAGGTGCTCTAGTTTAATCCTTGGAGAGCGCCCTCTCCAGATTAATAGTCTGAACAAGGAGTTAATAATCCGGAAAGTTTTAAGGGTTATTACCATGGGTGTATTATGAAGTACATAAAGCAGTTGGGGCATAAGAATCATTTTAATCAAATTCACTCTGCCTGCGACCGACAGACAGAGTGAATTCCATGTTCTAATCCTTTCTCTAAACTTCTGCAGCAGAGGGGATATGTTCAAGAAGAATTTAATACAAATGTTGCAAATTCCAGGGTACCATTTAGGCACAAATAATATTTGTAGATGCTACCCACAATATAGAAAATCCTTGTTTTTGGAGTTTAAGTCCACTTGAAATATTTTTTTTCTGCATAAGAACACTTATTTTCAATTAATCATATGAAATTATGTATGATAGAAGACCCCCAGCTAAGCATTGTTTGCATCTAGACTGACCCAAAAATATGACTGCAATGCAACTGAAAAGGACAATATTTTTGTACTGTAAACTAAACTTATGGTATCTGTACAATCATTAAAGCGGTAGTAAACCGCAAAAAAAACCAAAACATGCAAGACAAAAGCATAATGTGCTAGTATGCATCGCATACTAGCACATTATGAAATACTTACCTTACAATGAAGCCCTGCAGCTGTTCCCGGTCACAGCTGAGGGAGCTGACAAGTTCCCTTATCGTTCGGGTATCGCTGGCTCTGGTGCTGGGAGTGGCCAGAGCCGCGATGACATCACTCCCACTCATGTGCATGGGAGCCCTCCATTCCGGCAAGTTCCAGCATGATACACTGGACCTGCAGAGTGAAAGTGCCGCTGACATTAGCGGCTGCATGCAGGGTCAATATCTCCAAAACAGTGCAGGTTTAGGAGATATTCTTTTTACCTACAGGAAAGCCGTATTATAGGCTTACCTGTAGGTAAAAATCACCAAGCGGGGTATACAACCGCTTTAATGGTCCATTTACATTTGTGTAGTGCGTTAAAGCATGTGTGTTAATGTGTGTTATGTCACGTTAATGTGCATTGCATTAAGGCAGGCCATTGAAATCAATAGGTTTCTAATGTACTAAAACGGCCTAAAAATCAGATATGCCACAACATTTGCAACGCACCATGGTGTGCTGCCATGCATTGAATTGCGTTGTTTTAGTGCGTTTGAGTGATATTTTGAATGAATGTCAACGCAGTGCCTTAATGCATACAACAGAAACAAATCAGCTTTAAAGTATATTTGCATTTTTACCAAAATTTTCTATTTTGTACTTGTCCCAGCAGCCTCTTAAAAAAATGCCATATATGGGTTGCCATGATAGTTCCTGCTTCCAACAATACTGTCTGCAGCCTACTGAAGTAGTGCCCTCTAGTGGTGGCCAGGAACAACCTGATAACAACGAAGATGGATGCAAACACATAGATAGACAATGCTGCTGGAAACAGGAGTAACAGTATTTTTAGCAAAAAAAATAACCATTGTATTGTTTATTTTTTTTCATGTGCTTCCAGGATAAGTACAAATGTATAATGTTTAGTATAATGAAAAATTAATTATAGGTTTGTTTAAAAAACTTTATTAATAAAGAGTTTACTGAAGGTACATGACCGCCACCGAGCCCCATATAGAGACCAGTGGAAGGAACCTCAGAACACAGCGAGGGAATGTATACATCCAAAACGCACAGAATTGGGGCAGAGATGACAATTCTGGTGGTGGCTTTGCTATGCAAGAAAGCAAAGATTTTATGAATGGGCAACAAGATTAGTAAATATGCAAAAGATTACTAATTAAGTGTATATTTACTTAATGGTTAGTGATGTTGAAATGCAAGATATAAATCAATAGGATTGCAATGAGAAAGTGGAACAGTGAAGCACAGTCACTGGGCCTGGCTTATGTATGTATGCTGCCATAACTATGTGCCCCCCCCCCCCCCCCGTGATGCGTGCAGAGGCTCGCTATCCCGCAGTCGTACTATAGCAATTTATCCCTCTTCTTATTTACTTCCCTTTAGTAATTCAGGCTGATTGTGCAGCATCGCTAAGCAAGAAGCAGTGCATATATATATATATATATATATATATATATATATATATATATATATATCATATGTGAGAAAGGAAAAGAGGATGGAGCCAACCATGCACAGCCTATTGCATTAGGGTGTGCACCCCAAGGCTCAACACATATGCGTGTGTGTGTATATATATGCTGCCGGTGTCAGTAGGGCAGAGCTTGATGTCAGTAGATTTTATTTGTATCATTTTATTTTTTATTGTTTACAATGTTATTTTTTTATTACTTTTTTTTTTTAATTTTGGGAGCTTTGGGGGCTTTGGTGAAAGTTTAGGGGGACTAAACAAGGGGAATTTACAGCACATGGGGTGATTAGGGTGTGCCCAGGCACGCCTGACACACCCTGTGCGCACGCTTATGGCGCCAACCAATGAATTCTTGTATATATATATATATATATATATATATATATATATATATATATATATATATATCAGCTGCCCCTTTAGGTGTACCTGAAACACTTATAAGCTATCAAACTGGATTCAAAAGGGCACTCGCCCCAACCATCACTCATTTTTTTGTATATATATATGGTCAATTAGTGAAAATACAAACTATCTAATATGTGCATCCACAACCGCCTTATATATATATTATCTCTATCTATCTATCTATCTATCTATCTATCTATCTATCTATCTATCTATCTATCTATCTATCTATCTATCTATCTATCTATCTATCTATCTATCTATCTATCTATCTATCTTTATATATATCTATATCTATATATATATCTATATAAATAGATATCTATCTATATAGATATACATATATATATATATATATATCTATATAGCTATATAGATATATATATATATATATATCTATATATCTATAGATATATATATATATATATATATATATATATATATATATATATATATATATATATATATATAGTTTTTGGGTTAACTTATTTTTTTTTTTTACTCCTTACCGATAAATGGAATTTCAAAATGCAAAGGGAACAGCACCAAAAGAAAAAAAAGGTATACGAAGATATAGATGTTATCAAACATGTATTCATAAAAATTGGCAGTATGAAGCCCTGGACATCATATATTCAGAACGACAGAAAGCAAGCAATAACTCTTTCTATGAAATGTCTGTCGATGTGTCAAGATCTTAAATGAATTTATTGCCCCTTAGCAGTAGCAAGATGAAATTCCACTGTCACCAGTCACTACATAGGCACAAACACATCACACTATTATTATGGAACTAGAGCTGTGTGATACTTTAGAGGAACGGATATAGAAAGCCTTTTTCTGCTCCCTTCTTTTTTTATTTTAAACAGATTCTTTCCTATTTCTCATTGCCTAGCACCTTTTAATTTCTGAAAGAGCTACGCTTGAAAATCTTAATTAATTGTTCCATACTGCTTCAGGATCATTATGCAATGTAATAAAGGCCGTGTAATTATGAAATTTTACAGCCATTACCAAGGCTGATGGCTCGTATTTCATGATCAGCTGGACCCAATGGCTATTAGCCACTCTGTTTGCCTTTGATGAACACCAGGCAGATCTATCAGGGACATGGAGCAAACAATATCTAGGCAAGGAAACCATAATAACTGCCTACAGATGAAGCCCATACATACGATAAACTATAAATCTAGGCACAAATGCGGGCTCGTTTCCCGAGGAATGACAGCAAGGAAAGGATGAGACTGCCGGTGGGGAAAAACGACTGAATAAAAGACTTGTGTGGCTTCCTGAGCCTTCCTCTATTCACTATGTGTGGTTTTTGTAAAGAAGAAGATTCTTAGTTGAAGGACACAGCTTTCAACATTAAGGAGAAGTCAAAGCAAAGAAGATCAATGATGTTGTCTACCAACTAAGAGATAGAAGACACAACATTACTCTTCCATCTACAATTTTTTTAAATAGGCGGTGTAAATTTTGGAACTTTTTAAAAATGTTCCTCTGGGTTAAGTATTAGCACAGAAGTAGTAGATATTTACAATTTCAAATGACTTAGGCAGCTACACTCAAAAAAGACTATTTTGCTTTGGCTGGAATAGCACACGACTCTAAGCCTTGTTTATAAACCCACAACGGTAAAATCAGTCTGTATATGCAGTAAAGCATGCTTGTTATACTCACTGTGGGACCTAAGGGGTTAATTATCCACATTTTGTATAAAAGGCTGTTTGATCCTTTCTTTTCTGATCCTCCCCTTCTTTTACTGTCCCCAATCCATTTCCTAATAGTACAGAACCTTGGATGCGCTCTGCACATGCTCAGTTTGGTGTATATTGCTAGAGATTTATTTTTTTTCTTGGGAGGTTGTTCAGCCCAGGGCCAATCAGCACTGTCCAGGCAGAGGTCAGGGGTCCTGCAGCCTCATAGGTTAGACAGAGGAGAATGAAAACTTGTCCAACAAGCTCTAACCATTGCTCGGCTAAACACTAATAGAAGTCACAAGACTGCTATATGCTGCCGATGAGAAAAGGTATTTAACAGTTTATATTTACTAAAATAATTGCATTCACATGTTCTGTGGGAGACCAGATATAGTGAATGCAGGGTCCTGGGTTTATTAACTGGGTTTAGTATGCACATTATAAACTGGGTTTAGTATGAACATTACAATATAACTGTAAAGTCTTTACCAAAACTATACAATATTCGGACCTACCTAATTGAATCAATTAATCTGTATCCAGTCAAGTGACCCCTTGCACTTAGATTTACCCAAACTATACAACAGGTGGACCTCCCTAAACTAAACAATCAATCAGTATCCACTCAGGCAGGTACTTGCACTACATAGTTATCGGCAGATCTAAAGAAAATTGTACAATCAGATTGTAATGTTTGTGCTCCTACCAATGTCATACGGTGAGCCTAAATGATGTATCATTTAGGCTCATCAGAGGGCATAAAGGAGAGCTGGGCCGCCGGTAGCAGGGTGCGCAGGAGCTCCTCAGTGAACAACGCGGGAGATCTTCCTTCCACCCCCTCCGGGAGTCCCACAATCCTCAGATTGTTTCGGCGACTCCTGTTCTCCACATCCTCCGCTCTATATTCTAACGCCCGTACTTTAGTTTGCAGAGTTCTAATGGATGCCGCATGGTCGGTAACTGTATCCTCCATCTCCCCCACCCGCCTTTCCGCTTCAGTCACTCTGGACCGAATTTTATCCAAATCCTGCCGAATCAATCCCACGTCCATCTGTACCTCTTCAATCTTTGATGTGAGGACGGATTGACAGGAGCTGATAGCTGCCATAACTTCTGGTATGCCCGGGATTGGGTGAGCTGCATCCTCCTCGTGGTCAGTTTGAGACGCCATATTGTGAAGGCGTACAGGGGAAGCAGGGCCGTCAAGAGCTAAAGTGGGCTCCGCTAAGGCCTCCGGAGGAAATTTCAGCTTCTTACCCCTCTTCTGACTTCCACAGGATTTAGAATGCATCTAGATACACCAGGATCGTGCCAATCAGTGCAGTTACAAGGTACGGATGTATTAATCGGATCACACTCCAGGAGAGCTCAAGAAGCACGTCTGCTCAGTTCGACATCTTGGCCACGCCCCGGGCATAAAGGAAAGGCCTGATAGGGTATTGGACCATGACCCTTCTCAATGTTAGGCAATGTATTGTTGTTGGAAAATGTCTCTGAAATCCAAATCCAAAAAAAGCCATATCCAAAATAGCTAGACAGACTTTTAAGGCACTCAAATACGTGTAAGTAGAAAAATATTAATATTTTATTGGTAAGTACATATAGCAAAAAATATGGAATAAAAATATTCCGCCATTTTTATTCTGTATTTTTCGCTATATGTACTTACCAAAAAAATATTTATATTTTTTCTACTTACACGTATTTGAGTGCCTTAAAAGTCTAGTTAGGGGTCAATCCTTTTTTCTGTTTTCTCAGTGTTAGGAGTTGCTCTTTGAGGCTGGGTCTCCCCGCATCCAATTCGCATAGCAGGAGATTGTGACTGGCTCTCTATGAAGCCGGTTCACACATCTCCACAGCGGCTCCATTGCAAATTGCACAGGAGTCCTGTGCGTCTTTTGGTGCCTTTCAGGTCAGAATTCAGCCCACAATTCGGGCTGAAATCGCATTTGATATGATGAATGGAGACGCACTGGACTCTTGCTGTGAGCCGCTGTGTTTTATTGTGTGAACCCAGCCTCAAAAAAAACTTTTAAACTTAGTGGAACCTTTATAATCTGTTCCATCATCTGTTTTAAACATACTCCTTCTTTCCCAAAAAAGTACAGCCTAAGAAGACCGAACAGCGTTGCTACTGATATGCAAATTTAGACTTTCTATCAAAAGTCAGTGGATATTAAGGGGGTCGAGCAACTAGCGTTTTCAGAGGTTCAGCAAAGACAGTCTCTATATTTTATTCAGTGCAGTATTTTTTAGTAGATCATCTTCCAAATATAATAATGACCACACAATTTACAACTGAAACAATCCCGATCTAGTGACCTCCTAAAACTCTCAGACTCCCTGAAAACAGTCCTGGAAAAAAAAAAAAAACTCAGTGTGGATTTTATGAATATCTGATGTTTAATCATTCAAATTATGTTGTAATTATGATTTTTTGCACACTGTGTTAAATGAAATCCTTCTTTTTTTTTACGTCAGTGGTTTTTGGAGCATTTTTCTTTAATTCAGGCAAATAAATGAAAAATTTCAGGGTGAGAGGCTGGATGGATAGAAAATTAATAGACCACGAAATCACCACCAGGCAATTTGAAATTAATTAAGCAAGCTTATCAAGCTTTTAAGTGCATAAAAAGGCAAAATAAAAAAAATGGGCAAACTAAATCTTGTGTTAATGAATGCAAGATGTGTATTTATATATAAGTAAATATAGCAATGCACATATAGACATACATGTATATAAACATACGTGTGCGCACACACCCATACGTTTGACGAACTATAAGTGTTGACTTTAAATAGCCAATTAGATTCATGTAAAATGTCTGTTTAAAAAATTCCCCTGAACCTGATTGGTGATTTATTCTGAGGGACCTAGAGTGAATTTGGCTCTTTTATCAAATGCCACCTTTAGTATTTATCTTTTGCCGTAAAACCTTGGTTTGAGAGTAACTTGGTTTGAGAGGGTTTTGCAAGACAACCAACATTTTTTAATTAATTTTGACTTGATATACAAGCGATGTTTTGATATACAAGTAGCATCATGTCACAACCAAGTATAAAAGAGAAGAGAGGTGCCTCTAAGTGTAGCAAAATGGTTACATTTAATGAAGGTGCAACATATTGCTACAATTAGAGGGGCCTCTCTTCTCTTTATTTATTTATTTCCGGTACTTATATAGCGCCATCAATTTACGCAGCGCTTTACATATACATTGTACATTCACATCAGTACCTACCCTCAAGGAGCTTACAATCTAAGGTCCCTAACTCACATTCATACACATACTGGGGCCAATTTAAACAGGGTCCGAGTAACCTACCAGCATGTCTTTGGAGTGTGGGAGGAAACCGGAGTACCTGGAGGAAACCCACGCAGGCACAGGGAGAACATGCTTTTATACTCTGTAGCTTTTGCTTCTAAGTACCCTGTGGAGGCTTCCATTTGTGGATGGACATTTTATGGTTACACAACCTGGTCACACTGCTATGATTTTTTTATATAGACTATGAACTGAAGGACTTATGAATAAATGGTTGTGGAACGAATCATTTGAGTTTCAATTATTTCTTTTGGGGAAATTCGCTTTGATATACAAGTGCTTTGGATTACAAGCATGCTTCTGGAACAAATTATGCTCACAATCCAAGGTTTTACTGTATATCTATTATTAGATGGAAGTATATAAATACACACCTAACACATCAGTGTTCCTTATTTTTTCACATCATTGCAAAACATTAAATGTTATCTAAACTCAAGAACCAGAATGTAATCTAATGCAGCTTACCAGGCCTTGGATTTAGTGGCTGCATTCGTTTTAATTTTTCAGGTATTGTAGCCCTTACTTTAACCACTTGCAGACTGCCCACATCCGGGTCTGGCGTGCGCCACTCCCGTGGTGGGTACCGTGGACTCGATGTCTGCCGGCACCCACCGATTGTTCAGTACACAGGCAGAATGGCGATCTTCCTATGTAAAACAAGGCAGATCGCTGTTCTGTCAGTAGAGAAGGCATGGATCCTGTGTTCCTGCAAAGCAGGGACAAAGATTTATGCCTTCCCTTAGTAAAAGCACCTCCCCCACAGTACACAAGCACTGGCTAGGAACACATTTAACCCTTTGATTGCCTATAATGTTAACCCCTTGCCAGCCAGTGTCATTGGCTATTTGCCAGCCAGTGACAGTGCATATTTTTAGCATTGATCACTGTATTAGTGTCACTGGTCCCAAAAAAGTGCACGTTAGAGTCTGATTTGTCAGCCGCAATATCCCAGTCACACTATAAACCGCTGATCGCCACCATTACTAGTAAAAAAAATAAAATAAATACAAATATCCCAGTTTTTAAACGCTATAACTTTAGCGCAAACCAAATATACGCTTATTGGAATTTTTTTTATTACCAAAAACATTTAGCAGAATACATATTGGTCTAAACTGATGAAGAAATTAGTTTTTTTTCAATTTTTTTCAATTTTTTTATTGGATATGTATTATAGCAGAAAGTTAAAAAATTGTTTCTTTTTTTTCTAAATTGTTAGGCTTTTTTTATTTATAGCGCAAAAAATAAAAACCACAGAGGTGATCAAATACCACCAAAAGAAAGCTCTATTTGTGTGAAAAAGGGACATAAATTGTATTTGGGTACAGTGTCGTATGACTGCACAATTGTCAGTTAAAGTAATGCAGTGCCGTATCGCAAAAAAAAATGGCCTGGTCACGAAGTGGGGTAACACTTCCGGAGGGCAAGTGGTTAACCTGGTGATCCTGCCAGTAACACAGATCTTGTCCTAGGGTGATAATGCTTATTCACTGTACTCTATCTATGGAGAAGCAGCGTTGTCAGCCGAAGCTTCTCGCTTCTGACTTTTGACTAAAGAATACCTCTCTCTCTATAACATAGGGAGTACTATTAGTCCACAGAGATTAACTTGTAAGGGCTGATATGCAGCACAACCAGGGTGTTTACAGGTAAAAGTTGACTGGGTTTCTGGTAGGATCAACAGAAATTTCTTGCTCCAATTGAATCGATATAAAAAATAAAAATAAAAACATTTTCAATGGCATATTAAAGTGGCCTAAGGGAGAAAATAAGAGCAAATAAAAGAGAAAATAAGAGAGGTTAATTGTCAGGGTTTACGTAAACTTTAGGTTCTAGATAGATAGATAGGAAGAAAGAAAGAAAGAAAGAAAGAAAGAAAGAAAGAAAGAAAGAAAGAAAGAAAGAAAGAAAGAAAGAAAGAAAGAAAGAAAGAAAGAAAGAAAGAAAGAAAGAAAGAAAGAAAGAAAGAAAGAAAGAAAGAAAGAAAGAAAGAAAGAAAGAAAGAAAGAAAGAAAGAAAGAAAGAAAGAAAGAAAGAAAGAAAGAAAGAAAGAAAGAAAGAAAGAAAGAAATTAGATAAGGGTTCACACACACAATACACCAATATATACTTTTTCTTCCTCAACTTAGCCCAGATACACCGAAGAAAAGAAAAATCAATTCTTGTTGACACTAACAAAAATTGCATTATTAGTTTTCAGCAATTTTCTCCACTAGATATTTCTCCCCTTTCCCAAGGGCCTCTTCAGTTATCTCCTCAGGCCCAAACCTCTCAATCTGACTAACCAGGTATCTTGTTAACTATCTGCAGGTCGATAATCAGCAGTCGTCTCAAAGGGTTTATGGAAGGCTAAGTCAACAGCCCTCTTAGCCTGGACGGAATGAGGTTCATGTCAACTCTTAATTATGAGATGGAAAGAATCCATTTGGATTCACTTGGGATACCATCATTTTTGTAGATATTTTCATAGACTATGACTCAGAAATGGATGGCTTAAGATAACTTACATAATAGGTCATTCACATTATAAACATGACCAATTTGAATTAGTTCTAACATCCATTGTAGTGTCAACATTTGATATAGACTGTTTGCCTTTGATTGGCTACAGCTCAGGTATAATGATGTGTCTCATAATGCTTATGTCTATGGTTTTTCAAAATGTTTAAAGAATTGTCCATTACCTACTCAGGTGTGCCCATCTGTACCGAACGCTCCGGTCTTCATTCTTATCTGAAGCATAGTAAACTAGTTTACTGCAGGCTGCAGAGAAAGGGACTGGGTAATCTCTGTCCTCAGTTTCTTTCTCT
Source organism: Lithobates clamitans (assembly GCA_037952925.1). Lineage (NCBI taxonomy): Eukaryota > Metazoa > Chordata > Amphibia > Anura > Ranidae > Lithobates > Lithobates clamitans. The sequence goes on along the minus strand of JBBGZY010000978.1, from coordinate 2,616,513 downwards.
GTTTCAAAAAAGACATCAGGGGTCTGTTTAGATCCTTGATATTTCAGCAAAGCCCCATAATGGGGCTCTTAAAAAATGTAAAAAAAAAATATTTAATAATAATAAAAATTAAAAAAACTACTGACACCGTCCACTGCCCTACTGACACCAGTCTTTGCTCTACTGACATGGTCCACTGCTCGACTGATATAGACGCATGTGTGTTTGTGCTCTGGGGTACAAACCCTAATGCAATAGGCTGTGCACACCAAGGGTTGTCAGTATGTACACTGAGGAACACTGGAAGAAAATTTAACCTGACTGCAAGAGAGCATGCTCACATAGTTCTATTAAACACATTTAACGCCATGCAAGTATGGCTTGCTCAAAAAAAAGAAAAGTTAAAAGGTTTAAGCTTTAAAAAGTTAGGCTTTAAAACACGCTCTTACTGACCTCTGTAACTACAAAAATGGAGTAATTCATCTTCATAGAGGTGTAGTGAAATCATTTATTTCTGGTCTCAGTGCTCTGCTCTTTATTACAGTATTTGCTGCTGTAAACTTTGAGGATGAATTGCTCCACAGGGCGTGCAGCTAGAGAGATCAGTGAGGGCTTGTTTTAAAGTGTATTTGATAAGAATATCAACATATTTGAATGCCCAGAGCCTTGACACAGTTCTACTTTAAGATCTACTGGGGCAAGGACGAATTGTCAACATTCTCTGTAAAGTGCTAAAGAATATGTCAGCACTAAAAAAAAATCTGTTAGAAGGTTAAGACGGAAAGGAGTTACTACTGTCAGTAGAAAGTACAACATTTTACTGCTTTATACCATTAACACACAGCATTCTTTTCTAATCCCATGACAATTTTTTCCCAGCTTTTTTTCTTTTTCTCGAAAAGGTCTGGATGCGCTAACCAACACCATGACATTTAATAATGCTGGGATTCTCCTTTGTAGACTGTTAATAAGAAAGATATGGTTTACTGCCTGGGTATTCTTCCAAGTTTAATTAATTAAGCAAAACGTTTCCCAATGGAATGTTGGAGAGTATCTATTAACATTGCCGCTCACAAACCGAACAGATTTACAGATGCAGAGGTAATTGTTACCTATGGAGGCCACAGGACCCCTCTTACTGGAACTGTTTAAACCAAGTGCTTGCTATCAAGTTGGCTAGAGAAGACAAGAGGATGAAAAAAAAGTGAAAGACTGATTATCATCTTATATTCATTGATGATTAAATTGTAGTTCTTAATCTGTTAAATTAAACAGAACTGTAGAATCTTCATTCGGTGTTGGCAAACACAAAAGATGATACTGGTTATCATCAAAGTGTGCTAGAATTGCTCACTGTAATAAGTCACCATTTTTTCCACTACAGTTAAGAAAGATATTTTTTTTTGGGTTGAAGAACAAGCTTAGAGACTGGACTTTTGTTTCAGTACAAACAACAAAGATAATAAAACTCCAAGCACATTATTATGAGAATTGTAAAAAAATGAAGCTTGTGATTATGCAAGTAACATAAAAACGGGATCCCCTTGCATGCATCCCTTTCATTTGCCACTCTGTCCTCAGAAATTGTGCAGTATGTGTATGTGCCCACCACTGGTAGCAGACATAGTTAGGCTACATAGGCTTGTGATGAGCCTTCTGTGTACCACCTTCATTGAGGATGTGCAAGCACTGCTCAAATTGATTTCACAGTTTGTGAATTGAGTGTATGATTAGCCTAAAACTGATCCTGAAATTTTGTAAAATCGTAGGCTGAAGACTGCCCATATGGTCCACACGAGTGCCCCTAGAAAAACATTTTCTTTATTTCTAAATTAACAATATTCAACCACTGTAAATACAGACCTTACAACGTGTAATGCCCTTGCCATAGTCTCATGAAGACACACTCATACTCTAGGGTCATCTTAGATAAAGGAGTAGGAACCCCCTGAGGAAGACGGTGCATCCTTCGAAACATGTAAGCCGTATTGGATGCTGAAGGATCTTTTCATGCTACCTATTAAAGGGTGTGGATCTGGAGGCAGTTTCATTTATGATACACTTGTCATTGTCATGCGTTTATGAGTCTATTACTTGTCTCATTTATGAATAAAATCTTGTAGCGATAATGCGCTAGGCCGGTGCACCCTCTGTTTGTTGTTTTGTAGTCATCTTAGGCAAAGACCTGTTAAGTTATCACTAGGTCTTTGGGTTGTAGGAGTAAACTTAATACAAAAACTCTATAAACATAATGCTCTGGTAGGAATAAAAAAGTAGGGCCCCAAAATATGTAAGACAACACTGCCAAACATTGAACCCCTGCCAAGGTTTTTTTTTTTTTTTATAGAGGCTTAAGCCCAATACACTGATAACCATTTATATATATTTAAAATTGTTTCTTGAACAGTAAAATATGGACATATTTCAGAAAGTACGGTTGCATCTTTCAATATATGCTATTGCCAGCAGTGTATTAAACTGTATGTCAAGTCAAATTTTTATTTTATTGTTTTAGATAGAGTGGGAAAGGAATAGAACTCTCTCTGTTGGGTTTTTACTGGTATCCAGGGCTCCATTAGAGAAATGTACCCTCACTTCCTGTTATGGAATCTTTACTAATAATTATGATTCCCCCATTGGGTAGGACTTTAAATGCTCAAGTAGGTATTTGTTTTTCTTATAAAAATGTATACATTTTATTAAAGATACAGTAAAATTGGGTACACAGAGCAATATTTAAAGTTCCATTCAGTAAAGCGAACATAGTATCATATAATATGATATATATAGACTAGTCTTTATGCAGAGATCACATATTGTGTCCAACACATTTAAAAGTCAATTAGCTTCTTCTTCTTCAGGGACAACTCTGCGAATATTAGGGTATGGTAAAGTGTTCTTCAACACGTGGAAATGAAAAGCGATAATATAAAAACAACATGTGAAACCACACATTTGCCACCGTCCCTATAGACCAACTGCCACTTCCCAAGCCAGTATGGACATGTAGGAGGAGGGATGCAGTTCCTTAGCCAGAGCGGGCCAGTCAGGTGTGCACTGAGACCACCTTAAATTGAAGCATAAAGCTCCCAAGTAGGTTTTTGGAAAAGGGGTAGTGTCTTTTGTAGGTAGGTGTTACACATACATCGTCAGCCAGACAGGAAGTTAGATTAAATCTCGAGCCCTGGATAACAGTAAAAATCGTACAAAGATTCTAATCCTTCCCAACTCTATTCAAAACTAAGAAAAACTTAGTTTTGGCTGGACATTTTCGTGAGGGATTCCAAAGGCTTTTTCTGCTTTAAAAAACTCTTGATCTAGTTACACTCATAACGGAATGTAATCCCCCCCCAAATATAAAACATATCAATTTAGTTTGGTAAGATCAGTGCAGTATGGCTAAATGAAAAGTTAGATGAACTTTTCTTCAGTTTAAAGCGGAGTTCCAGCCTGGTGAAAAAAAAAATAAAAGTCAGCAGCTACAAATACTGTAGCTGCTGACTTTTAATTACTTGCCTCCCATGCTATAGCCGAAAGAAGGCTACAGCGTGGGCCTTAATTGCCGGAAGGGCATTCATGGACGTCCTTCTGTGCATGAGCTGCCTGCGCGCCCCTGCAGGACGCTCACTGCTCGCTCTATGATCACCGAATCTATGAGCCGATCCTGTCCCCTTACCATGTGATCAGTGGTCAGTCAATGACAGCTGATCACGTGATGTAAACAGAAGATTGGTAATTGCTATTTTCTTTTCCCTCACGCTGACATCGGTCCCTCACACAGAGAGCCACGGCCACCTACCAGTGCCCACAGTGCCACCTACCTTTGCCCACCAGTACCACCCATCAATGCCCACCAGTGCTGCCAATCAATGCCCATCAGTGCCTCATCATCAGTTTCACCAATTAGTGCTGCCTATCAGTGTCAGCTACCAGTGCCTACCAGTGCCCATCAGTGCCACCCATCAGTGGCCATCAGTTCCACCTATCAGTGCTGCTTATCAGTGCCTCCTATCAGTGCCCTTCAGTGCCACCTATCAGTGCTCTTCAGTGCCCTTCAGTGCCACCCATCAGTGCCAACCATTATTGCCCATCAGTGCCAACCCTCAGTGCCACCCATCACTGCCACCTCTCAGTGTCACCTATCAGTGACGCCTCATCAGTGCTTATCAGTGCCACCTATCAGTGACCATTAGTGCCGCCCTATCAGTGCCTATCAGTGCAGCCTATCAGTGCCGCCTATTAGTGCCCATCAGTGCTGCTTACCAGTGCCTATCAGTGCAGCCTCATCAGCGCATATCAATGAAAGAGAAAAATTACCTGTTTTCAAAATTTTGTAACAAACTATGAAACAGTTTTTTTTTTTTTTTTTTTAATTTTTGCAAATTTTTTAGCAAAAAAAAAAAAAACAGCAGTGATTAAATGTCACCAAAAGCTCTATTTGTGTGAAAAAAATGATAAAAATTTCATTTGGGTACAATGTTGCATGACCGCGCAATTATCATTCAAAATGTGACAGCGCTGAAAGCTGAAAATTGGTCTGGGTGCCTAAGTGCCTAGTAGTCCAGTAGTTAATATAAGGATACTTACCTGTCCAGGGAGTCCGCAAGGTCGGCACCCGAAGCCAACCCGTCCATCGGCTCCGGGTGCAGGCGCTGGCATCCTTACTAAGGGAAACAGGAAGTGAAGCCTTGTTGCTTCACGGCCTGTTTCCTACTGCCTATGCGCGTGCGGCGCTTTCTGAATGGTCCCGTCATCTTCTGGGACACACAAAGGTCCCAGAAAGCAATGGGGGGAGGGAGGAGGGCAGGAAAAAAAAGCGGAAGTGACGCACCTCGCTGCGGCGACATGGGACGGAAGTCCCGAAGAAAACATACCAAAAATTCTTTTGTTTTAAACTGAGTTCTATTTTTGCCTGGAACTCCGCTTTAAGATACGTTTCCCTTTACAGAAGCAAATGGAAGTTCCTGATAAATTACATGACATCTTTTATGGATTTGTTCATAAGAAATCACATGACCTGTTGCATACCTCACTTTCCTACTTTTTCTAACTGCTGCCGATCTGCAGTTGTACGAGAGTACACAAACATCAGGAGATTACAAAAAAGATTTACAAAAAAATTCTGAGCCTTTGACCATATTATATAAATTAAAAAAAAATTAAAACAAAGGAGAAATACTTAGCACTTGAGAGGATACAGCAATCTGGCCTTGGAAAGCTGTTAATATTCCTAGTGTTATGTCTTCCTGGCACTGATGAGTAGAGGCCCCAATTAGGTCATTTATTAAAGTTTGGGTCGCAGTGGGGCCATAGTTAGGGGAATATAAAAAAAAAAAAAAAAAGAAGAAGGCTATGTCCATTTTGGAGCTTGTCTGTGAACTTTGCATGAACCGCCAGAAATAATGTAGTGTGATGACAAGCCGGTTATACCTTCCACTAAATTTGCTGTCTGGAATGAACTGAAATAGTGTTTGGTTTGTGTAATTACGTCCATCTATCTTTATATTCCGGCGGCATATCGCAAATTGAAAATACTAAAAATTGACTGTTGGTTCTGATATTTAATGATTGCCAAAGACAAGGCCGTGATTTATTGGTTACTCACCAATGTGACACATTTGCATCTTATTAGGCGGAGATTACCATTCCTTGAAATACGGACGAGGGGCCCTGATCATGTCTGATGGATTGATTTGATTTGCAAATGTAATCAAACTAATAAGAAGGAAAAAATGAGCAATAATGCCTTGTTTTTCAACTGGCAATCACTCCCCTGCCAACAAGGATGATATTCCTGACTAAGCAGCCTTTACACCATCTCCCTGTCTTCTTCAATAAACAAAAGGATGGCGAGAGCTTTGATAAGAGGATAACAAGCCGACTACGGATGCACACGAAGATTACCGACCTCTCCACGGCTGCTGCCGCTGCTGACATGTTCCTTCAACCCTTGCGCGCCAATAATATATATGTCTCCCTTGCCGCGGTTTTAAATTAACGCCATGATAGGCTGGGAGAGCCTCTGAATAGATTGTAAGCCTTTACATGAGTAAGTGCTTCTGAGAGGTGACGAATGAAACAAGACTAAGATTTAGTGTATTTCTGAACACCCAAGCCTCTAATAATAAAAAATAAAAAAATAAGATAAAATAACCATAAACTGTATTTAGTCTAAGATCTTAAGACAAAGACATTTTAAATGGCTTACTTTAAAAGAGATGGAATGTAGTTCTAAGAAATAATTCATGATTTTGAGAAAATATTTTGAGGAGTTTTTACAATAACAAGCTGAGTTTGGAAATTCATTAGGTGCAAGCATGAAAAATTGACAAAAAAAAAAAATCTGAAATACACTGCCATGGAAAAAACAATATTGCTTATAGTGGTTTCAGAAAAATTATTTTTACATCTTTTTAAACTTTTATTTAGATATAGCAGAAAGTGATAGGTGCCTCGGGAGCAGCATATTAAGTCTAAGCCTGCTGTGTGATAATGAATGGCAGTCTCAACCTGGACCGTTGCCAGGCCACGCCCCACCCACCGAAGTTTATTCATGTTATATATATATATATATATATATATATATATATATATATATATATATATATATATAACATACATACATACAATGTTTCTTTTGCAAACATTTAATACATAAGGATTCCTAAAGCACCATGGGTTAGCTAAATGACAGCACAACATGTAAAGCTTACTTTGCAGCTCTCTTTAAATGAAACTGCAGGCTGAGCCCCCTGGTGGCTCCTTTTTCATTCTGAAAAAGACCAGTACGCCATCTGCTGGCTGAATAGAAGACTGCATAATATTAATATGTAATATTTCATATTTTCTTGATTTAAGGATTTTTTTAAATGTCCTGGTCATATTATATAAAAAAAAATATGTACAAAACTACTTAACATTCTATTTAATATTCAAATGTCTCTTCAAATGAGAGGCCTTATCCATTTTACATTATTATTTTAAGTAAAAATAAGTAGCTTTCTTGCCATGAATATAGACTTCTGCTCCTGAGCTTCCTCGTGTGAATAGGAAGGCTACATTCTGTGGTGTTTGGCTAATGGGAGCAGTGTGGATGTTTCACTTTATTAGAAACTGCATAGAGTCCATTGTTTTCAATTAAACAGACCCTGTCTGGTGGATCTGCAGGGAGATCAATAGCGTGCAGGGAGCATAAAAACAGAGTACAGATATGCAAACAATACACAGAATTTTTTTTTTTTAACAGTAACAGCCACTGATAAAACTATTACATTATTTAAACTATCCACCTAAACATGTAATATATATCTAAAAAACCTTGAAAAGACTGTAGTTCTTTTTTTCATACACTTTTCCTAAAAACTGTTATACACATGCCATATATTACTTTTTTCTACTTTTAACGTCATTTACTCAGCATGAAAATTCCAATTCCAACGTGTTCCTAAAAATAAAATTAAGTAAAAATAAAATAAATAAAAGCTGAGCCCATTTACACCCATAAAGCTCTCTGCATCTACACAGACACACAGTATCACACTTAGGTTTTGTAATTGGGGTTAATTCCACAGCAGCTTACAGAAGTAAATCCTGTAGTATATATAAGAAGGCGAGACTTTGTAGGTAAATCCTGTAAAATGAGGTCATGGCATAGTAAACCTAAAAGAAAGATGTATTAAAAAAAAAAAAAAAAAGATGCTCAGCCATAAAAAAAGCACAGATTCTCTAAAAATAGGGGTTTTCACACACTGTTCTGGGTAATTGCTTTTTACTGATAAATCGATTTAATTCCATTTTATTTTGCTTCAATTTTATTCAATATAAGGGCCATTTATCCTGCCCGCCTATTGGAGAATTGTAAATTCCAACATGCACTGCCAGTCAGTGACTGTGTACTAAACTTAGCTGTGAAAGAATCAATATAATCCGGTGTACTCCTTTTAGCCATATACTATCAATGAAAGTGGGTGATGAACTGAATTGAAGGATGGTGCCATCATAAGTATCATCAGAATATCAAAAAGTCTAAGGGCCCCTTTTTTTAGGCAACAGTACTTGGTCAATGCTGCCTGATGAAGGGGCCCTAAATTGTCACATACAATAATTGGTGTGCTGCAGGGCTTTTAAATGTTTGGATTCAGCCTAGCTACATCACATGACTCATCACATGACTTAATGCGGAACCAAAGTCTTCTTATAATAGACTATGAGTAGGTTCTGCGATAAAAAACACCTACCTGTCTGTTTGCAGTCTTCTACGGAATGAAAACTGAGCTGTGAGATGCCCAAAGACTGGCACCTGGGGAGAATTTTCCGGCAACGTTAACCAGCCGGACCATTAGATAGGAGGTAATTTTATTGACTTTAGTTACACTTTAATTAGTAAGAAAGAAATAAAGAGCATTTAGGAGTTCAGTATCCTGTAGTTGACTTAAGTTGAGGTTGAGGCTCAGGAGAATTTACAATTTACAATTTACAGCCTTAATACAACCATCTTTGTCCAGGGCTCAGAAATGCCCTGCCTCTTCTCCTACTCCCGCTTTTTTGACCAAAGTCTGACCTTGAACCCTTTCACTCGTCTAGACCTCTACCTAGGTTGCCTTGTGGATGGTCCAGCTCTGCCACTATCTAAACTCTGTGCAGAGTACCTCCAAACTTTATGAAATGATAAAGAGGGACACCTTTTAGACACACAGTATGCAGGCAAAGGACACTTCCCTGTCTTGGCCCCGGTACAAGGACCACAAAGATCTATTATGCAGAAAATAATTGGCTAAACCCCACAAGTACTTTTTTGAACTCTTATTTTTCTTATTTTTACAAATTTTTTGTACTTTTTTTTACCTCTTTTTTGTTTTTATTTTTACTTATTTTTATACTTTACGTATTTACTTTTTTATATATATTTATTTTTCTTCCATATTGGCTTTTCAAAATAAAAAATTTGTTAAAAGTTTAGTGCAGCATACCATGCTTTTGGTAAAATAGTACATTTTTTTAATAGAGATGTATACATCATACCAAATAGAGAGACAACTGTTGATGAACAAAGAACGGAGGGATTAGGTCTCACAAGTGGGACAGTCCCCCCAAATGGGGGACAGTTGGGGGCTACACCTTAGACATATAAACATGTATGGGGGGTCTAAAACAAGCGGACAGAAACAAGGTGCAGAGTGCTGGATCCCATAACCACACATAATGGGATTTTTTGATTTGTCTAATTGGAAGAATGAGGTCACTGAGATTTTATGCACTACACTCGCCTCAATTCACACGATTTAATATTTATATAACATTTATTATATGAAGATTTTCATGTTTAAATGTAAATATTGCAGTCAGAGGCCTATTATGCACCCGATGGCTGCTGAAAAATTACAGCCAGAAATTTGACTTTTTAAGAAATGCTGACTGTCCTCTGTGGGCTGCCATCTTGACCTGGACGCTCTTCCTTTCCCTGACACATGCTGTAAGTGTCCAGGGTCAGTGAGCCATCCTGACAGAAACGTGCTGACTGGCCAGAGGTTCTCTTTTTTTATTCAGGTAATTAATCCTTTTTCCAATGTGGCTTAAGCAGATGTGAAGCCGGCAATAAAGAAAATTAATTTCAAGCTGTCCACACATTTGTAATACCTAAATCAGGGCTCTTTGCTAAATAAATAGCTCAAAGTCCTTTTTAATTTTAATTACTATTCTTTTAACACTTTCCACACACACTGCTTTGTTACCGTTTGCTGAAAATTTCACCGATCTTGGGCACTAATGGCTATTTAGCTGTGGTGGAACTAAAAATCCGAGACACAAACTGCAGATTTAATTAATTTATGTTAAATATGAGCAGTAGATTTACAAATGTCTACAATGTTAAAAATTATAAAACCAGAAAGAATAATTAGGTTTTAGGCATTGTCCTGCATCTAAACACCACCATTTATGGCAAGGGGACATGGAAAACAATTGTTTTTTGTGAGCCCTGTTCACAGTACAATCCTCCTTTGAGGTCAGTTGCAGTAAGTTGTGTAAAAATGCTGACATGCTGCATTTTTCTGGAGTTCACCTGAAGTCACCATCTGTTTCCGCACCATGGCTTTACTGCAGTGCATAGGAATGAATGAAGTGTCACTTTGACATTTCATTTAAGTAAAATAAAAAGTAAACAGTGCATTTCATTGTAAGAATGCTTGGCACTGCCAGCCTAGATTGTGCAGAAAATATAAACAAATCCCTAAACGACAATTACATGTTAAGGTGTATTTCCACTTTTGCAGCCGAATTGGGATAACACCTACATTACAGGGTGGGGCGGGTCCAAATCAGCCTGACCTCAGAGGAAGTGGGTTGAATGATGCGGATTGTCATTGAACCCAGAAGACTGAAGGCATCTAGTAGTGGAAGTACTGCAAGGGACAGCTCCAGATTGATAGTGAATATTGAAGCCAGGGCAATTTTTTTTATTTTATCTTTTAATGGGCTAATTATTTTTTATGTTTTTCTTTTGGATGGATTTCTGCTTTGAACAAGGATTGAAAATTAAAGTAAAATATGCGCATGCTTTCCTTTTCTAACTTTTCTGACACAACACAAGAAACAAACACTGAGAAATCAGGACTAATTTAAGTTTGTGGAAAATGTCTAGATCGCCTCATGGAACAGAAATTCCACTAAGGCCTAGAGCAGTGGTCTCCAAACATGGCCTGGTGACCGGATGTGGCCCATTGCTTGCCTTTATCTTGGCCTTGGGGCAATATTCCCTCCATTGACACCAATGATGGGGCACCATTCCTCCCCTCGACATGATCAATGGGGCACTATTTCTCCCACTGATACCAACAATGAGGCAGTATTCCTCCCACTAAAATTAAAGGAGAAGTACAGCCAAAGCTTGTTTGACTGTACTTCTCCTGTGGATCACAGGAGTGCAGAATGATCCATTTTCAGCAGACAGCGGGCTGAAGCTCGCTGTTGGCTGAAGTCCGCTGTCGGCTGACGTCACAGAGCCAGTCCGGGCTGGGTAAAGATTTTGGCAATATGGTTGGGATCCTCACAGCGAATCGCAGAGAGTCTGAGCTTGCCACTCCCACCCCCTCCACAGTCCAATGCTCCAGTGAGCGTGGAGGGGAAGAGGAGACAGCGGTGATTGACAGTCACAGCTCTCTGCACATGGAGCTCTGAGAACCAAGTGATCAGTTGTGTTTGATAGCTCAGTTCTCAGTCTTAGAGCCAGTGGGGGAGAGATACAGCATCAGACCGGTGCTGCATCCATCTAGGTATGTTTGATTCTTGAAAAAAAAAATACCATACTTCCCTTTTAATGGTGGGCACTCTTTCTCCAACTAAAATCTGTGTTGGGGCATTGTTTATTGCCACTGACTTTGGGGCATTTTTTTGCTCCCACTGGCCACAGTCTGGAGCGAAGGATATTAAACTGGCCCTTTGCTTAGAAAGCTTGGAGACCCCTGGCCTAGAGAATTAAACCTGTGAAATATCATGCACAAGCAAAAATGTTTCTTTTTTTCCTTGCATGTGATTGGGTACTCTTTACAAAGTGAAATTTCACCTCATTCACTAAGCACTAGTGAAAATATAATCCTTGCAAAATGAACAGCCACTCCATAGATTTAATTGGATGGTCCTGTTTCTTTTTTCAACTATGCAACTATCAGTATGTACTATTAACCTTACATACTAAAAAAGGAGATTTGTAGAAATGACATCCTGCATAATTTTAATAAAAAATCTAGTGATGTCATCTGCTACTTTCTGTCAGGAGGTTGACCTGAGAGACACCATCTTGTTTCTACACAATCAGGCTGCTTTGAAATAAACAGTGCCTTAGCATCTAGGTCAAAGCTGAATGATTTGAAGTGTAAAAGGCTCGTTTTTTATTTTTTTTTAAATAACAAACATATCATACTTACCTCCACTGTGCAGCTCGTTTTGCACAGAGTGGCCCCGATCGTCCATTTCTGGGGTCCCTCGGCAGCTCTCGCGACTCCTACCCGCATCAGATAATCCCCAAGGAGAAGCATTCTCCTGGGGGGTTACCTTGCAGGCATGCTCCCGAGTCCAGCATATGTGTCCATAGACATGAATGCCGGACTCGGCCCCGCCCCCCGGCGCCTGCGTCATTGGATTTGATTGACAGCATCGGAAGCCAATGGCTGCGCTGCTATCAATCTATCCAATCAAGAGCCGGCACCCTATGGAGTGAAGGACAACGCATCCTCGCCGAGGGAAATACGGGGCTCAGGAAAGTAAAACAGGGGGGCTAGATGGCCAGTCACTGCCAGGTGTTTTTTCACCTTAATAGGATGCATTAAGGTGAAAAAACATGAGGGTTTACAACCCCTTTAAAATAGTGAATTGTGCTGTAGATTTTTATCCCCTTTCTGTCCACCAGGCACAAGGCCTCTGGCTGCCACCTTACAATAATACTGGTGTGAACAGGGTGATTTAGCAGAAATACCACCGTCTCACTTGGGCTGTGATATGCTTCTGGCTTAAAGGAAAACAGTAAAAAAAAGATGAGGCCTAGTGAAAGATGACAGACGCTATTAAAGCAAATTTTAGACTTCCACTCATGTAAAATCTGTCAGCAGAGCAACTACCTGCTTTCCTCAAGCGGTTAGACCAGCCCTGTCAACAAGCATTTGTTAAACTCGAAGCCTATGCTAGCTCTTGCCCAGGTTTTTGCATTATTACCTAGGTTGTGCTGTAGCAATGTTCTGTAAATGGACATGTTTCTTTACACATGATTCACATTAAGTGCTGGTTTTCCAGCTCCCGATACATTGATCGTATTCCTCACTCAAACTTACAATCTACCCATATGACACGCACAGATGTTAATGTAGACTTGGCGGAAACACAAGTCATCTTTTCCAACTCTTCCATACAGGTTAGCATTGAAGTCAAATTGTTACCCTAACCTACATTATTTGGTCAATAATTCAATAATAAACAAATAATAAATGATCTATCTATCTATCTATCTATCTATCTATCTATCTATCTATCTATCTATCACTATTCTTTCATCCATCTGCCAATACTCCATCTTCCTACCCATTCATTCATAAATCCATCCATCTACCATTACTCTACCTTCCTAAATGTAAACTTTTGGCCGTTGTTAACCTATACAAGGTCTACATTTATAGGGTTTCATTTTAATTCTTCAATAGCACCCAACAGACACAACATCAATGACAAAACCAGCAGACGTAAAAGCAGATTATGAAGAGCAGTTTGTATTGTCTTTCAAGCCAAGGGTTTCAATCACACTCTAAAGTTTCATACTGAGCCAGCTGCCGCTCCCAAACAATTTATATCCATTTCTGCCCCTCTGTGGGTTTGCAGCCGTTTTCCCCGAAATGTCAAAGTCGGTTTAGTGCATTACACTTTGCTGAATAAATCGGAGGTGAATTCTGTGCTAAAAGTGAAAATTTGATTTGCTAAAAGGAGCTCCAGGCAACTATTAATCAATATCTCTAGAGTGACAAAGCTGTGATAGGCATACAACATTCATTTGGAGAGATGGGGGAGGGAAACAGCTGGATTTTGGTGGTGGTGGTGGTAGGGGGGGGGGGTGTATTGTGACAGAATCAGGCAGCCGTTGATCAGATAGTTCAAGCAGGGTCTTTACATTGAAGTAACCCACTCATGTCCTGTCACATTAGCTGACATTCGTTAATCATATGGGATTCTGGGCGAAGATCAATGGAGTCCCATTTACTCAGAGACTCAGTTGATCAAAATTAGGCTAAAGAAATATGTTAGCATAATAACAGAACAAATCAGATTTCAAATATGCAGCAGACATTATCCACATTTTGCATTAAATAAAATATAAAAAGAGGAATATATTTTATTATATAACTTTATGACTGGAGCATCCTCATCAAGTATAGTGATAATAAACAATTTACATTAGGTTTATAACTTAATTTTTGTGCTGCTTTGTATACAAAAGAAAAAAACAACAACACTGCCAATCAAATTGCATAAGTCATTATTCTACATCAGGCTAGAAAAACAAAGAATCTTACAACACAGCTACATAGACATTTTTTCTCAACAATTTGACAAATGTGTATAATGCTATTTTTTGGTCCACATCATGGCATCAATGAAGAGTGAAAGAATATCTAAACTCAAAAACAAAAATATATATATATTGCAGTTTACCACTTATAGCTGCATTACTTTATCTTTTTTTCAAGCTAAGAACATTTTCATCAAGTACAGCAAATACCCCATAATAAGAGAGCTGTCTGGTGTCAGAGAGTCCCCAGCACCACATCCCTGAAATCAAACTGTATAGATTGGTAGAAGCGGGACTTTAAAGGTGCCAACATACGTAAGTATATAAAAATATACATATTAGTTACCCTCCATCAAAAAGGATAAATACCACATAATGTACCTATAACTATTCAGTTATAGGTACATTATGTGGTATTTATCCTTATTTATGGAGGGTAATTATTATATATTTTTTTAAATCTTTAGTTGTTGTGTATGCATTTTATGCAAAACTCCTGAAGAAGCCATAGTCTGGCGAAACATGTAGAGATAAAGCTACTGCACTATCACTGTAAAAGCCGTATGGATAATCCTTGTTGGGATTATATGATATTTTTACAATTTTAATGTTAATAATAAAATTTATGTTTTTATATACTTACATGTGTTGGCACCTCTAAAATCCTGTCTCTACCAATTCTATAAGGTAAATATCTGTTGACCTTGCCACAAATGTTGTGTCCTTGTCACTTCCTGTCAGCACACATATCTATATCTTTCTTGTGTAAATTAATGATCCCACCAATCCACTATGTAATGGAGAGGAACAAATTTGGAAGTCCAGTGACAAGGAAGATAGTCATCAGCATTCCAAAAATGTACTTTCAAAAAGTATTTACACATAATGTCACAGAGATCAAATAGCCAACTTTGCAGGGCCTCACTGGGTCCCCTTCCCCAGAGCAAGTCATTGACATTTAATATACTGACATACTAGATAAATATAAAATCCCCACCCTATGTGACCTCATAATGACCTCACAATCCTGCCAAAATAAACAGGGGCTCCTTGTTATTGATTTGGCATGATGACGTCTGTAACAGTCACTACAGAATCACATTTGGTCCAGTGCCTTCAGGATTGTGCAGCTCCATGCAAAAGCAATGTAAAAAGTCTGAAGTCCAGCCTCTGTAATAACCATGGCTCCCTCCATGTATACAGTGGATAAAGAGGGTAGCTATGAAGGGACAAGAAGTTTGCTTTTCGCAGGATCGCAACGTGAAAAAAAAGGAAAGGATCCTGAACAAAGAGAAACGATGCATCCCCATCTAATGATTTGACAGTTTTGCTTTTTGGGCTTTTATCAATTTAAAGCATCTGCCATGTTGTTAACAATACAAAAGCAGGGGGAGGTGACCTGCAACCAGAGGAAGAAGCAGAGTCTCTGCTATTATAACAAAGCAGCTACCATATCCCTCCCCTACATTACCTGTGCCCACAAAATCTTAAAATGTTGGGAGGAATCCTTGTTCCAATGACTGCATCAGCAATAACAGACATTCCAACAGCAAGGACTTGTGCTCAACCAATCAAAACGTGCGTTTAGAAAACCTTCTGTTGAGTAAAATCAAGAACATTGTCCTTTGATAAAGATTGCACTACAGCAGTAATGTTTCATAAAGCATTAAATAAGCGCTAAAATATTCAAAACCTTCTTCAGTTGGTTTCATAATAAAAAAATATATTCTAAAGTAATGTGGTTTTCCTGAAGTCATAAAAACAATGGGGTTGTTCGGATTGTGTCGGAAATATTGCAGACACTGTTAAATCTACTGAAGTGTAATTGTTGTAACAAATTGAGAAACTGGCCATTTTTGGGCTGGATTTATTTCAATTAATGTTTTACATGGAAGGGTTTTTTTCCTCCCCCTCACCTGATGTGAGGAAAGTTGATTTCAGCTGCCTACTTAGTATTTTTTCAAGCATGGAATTGTTTGAAAGAACATTCTGTTGCGTTATCTTCGTGTTATAAAGAGCTTAATGTTTCCTGCCTTCATTTAGGACCAAGGGACATTGCACATCTCTCTGAATGTCAATTAGACACTTACAATGTGAGAGTGGCGCAAGGAGACATTCCAAAATCGTGAACTGGTTTCCATCAAATTTTTCTTATCCTTTGACATATTAATCTCTCATGGAAGTTCACTAATTTAACTCTTTTACAAATTGATGGTCAGTAGGAAATTTGCCAGCCTCGTTCGGCTGTAGAAAACCATTCAGATTCTTGGTAACCCAATTTGTTGTGTTCTGTGACAAAGCTCACTCTGTCATCTTGCTCCCCTTTACCCAATAGGGGTGACTGTAATATACACTATATTGTCAAAATTATTGTGACACCTGCCTTTACATGCTCATGAACTTTAATGGCATCCCACTCTTAGGCTGGCCATACACTATTCAATTTTCCTGTTCAACTTTCCTTTAGATTTACCAAAACCATATAATAGGAGGTCAAACCTAAACACTTTCAATTTGGATGCAATCAGGCAGGCCCTTGTACTACATAGTTGAAGGTAAATCTAAAGAAAATTGAACAGGAAAATTGTATGGTGTATGGCCAGCTTAAGTCTGTAGGGTTCAATATTGAGTTGGGCCAACCATTGCAGTTAGAACAGCTTCAACTCTTCTGGGAAGGCTGTCTACAAGGTTTAGGTGTCTGTAGGAATGCTTAGCCATTCTTCCATGTCTTTATGGACCTTGCTTTGTGGACTGGCATGCAGTCATGTTGGAACAGGAAGGGGACATCCCCAAACAGTTCCCACAAAGTTGGGAGCATGAAATTGTCCAAAATATCTTGGTATGCTGATGCCTTAAGAGTTCCCTTCACTGGAACTAAAGGGCCAAGCTGAACCCCTATAAAAGCAACCCCACACTACAATCCCCCCCTCCACCAAATGATTTGGCCCAGTGCACAAAGCAAGGTCCATAAAGACATGGATGAGTGAGTTTGGGGTGGAGGAAATTGACTGACCAAGACTGGGATACCATTAAAGTTCATGAGCGTGTAAAGGCTGGAATCCAGTGGCCGCCCCCTAATCCATACACCCTGACCCTAATGTACATGCAGGTTGCAGGACACATGGATTACAATTAGTTTTTTTTTCTTTTTTTTTTTTTTTAGAAGCACATGATTAGAGCCTGAGATTTTAATTGGCTTCAAAAAAGGGTGGGCTCTGAGCACAGATCACCGTGCCCTGAGCCCACCCAAATGTGTGACAATAGCGAATAAATTGTAATATTCGCTATTCTCCTCCCAGCCAATCAGAAAGTGGGTCCTGAGACCCGTTACCCGATTGGCCAAGAGGTGAAGTGATCCTACTGGCCACCCGAGGAGGAGGAGGGAGGAGATGCAGGGGAAGCTGCCGCCCCAGGACCTAGATGGGGCAAGTGTGGGGCTGGTGACCGACCGACCAACCAGGGGGACTGCCTGTAACCCAACAGATTGGGGGGGGTTGGAAGCAGGTGGATTGACGCCACCACCCCCCCCAAAATATACCATCAGCCGCCATTGCAGTCGTCCCAATACTTTTGACAATATAGTGTATGTAAATTAGGCCACATTTGGAAGGGTCAGATTTGTGCTTTTTTTACATGTAGTGATGTCACTAGCAGCCGATGTAGGCTCATTTGCATTCACTCATAGAGTAGAACAAGTGAGAAATTCAGATGAGAAAGACAAGTCAGGTTTTGCGTTAGGTACTCTATACTTTTCTTGTAAAGGCTACATTCCGGCCAGTAAAAAACATTAGTGTTAAAGCGGAACTAAACTGTATCTGAGTATCACAAACCAAAAATACAGTTTAATTCATTTTTTAAAAAAATAAAGGAAACTCACCTATCCTTCCATTTCTCCATGCTTTATTTTGTTGAGTAATAACTTGGAAAACACCCCCTAGCATTTCCTATATTCTAAGCTTTTTTTAAATCTTCTACCGAGTCATACAGTACATACAAAGCAGTATCAATTTACAGAGCTCGTGCCAGCCCAGAGACAAAGAGAATCCACAGCATAAATGCATAACAATGAGACAGCCGTGGCAAAAATATTCCAAAAAATCACCTTATAGTGAGAAAAGAAAATGGCATGTCACTGGGGCTTCCTGAAGTTCGACAGCATGGAAGGGCCATAGATGTTTGAGAAAATATATAAAGAAAACAATTTTTACACTACTATGGCAAAAGACAAAACAGGGGAAAAAACAAACCAATAGAAACATACCACATTGGGTATAAGGGAAGGCAAACTAGAAGAAAAAAAAGAGCTAGGAGAAAGGGAAAAAAAGGTCAGGCACCCTCTAGCATTTCTAGCCACGGCCATCTTGAGTATGGGCAGATGATTCACGTAGAATTTACTTCCTGGAACCCATCTACCCTTAGCTCAGGCATGTAGGTTTTGATATTGAAAAAGCATTGTTCATATGTTTTGTTTTGAAGATTTACCCACTATATATTTTTCCATTATGTTATTTTAGTATAGTTGTGGTTGTGCTGCACTATATTGGCAGTCTTAGCTGAGAAAGCTCCTCCTATTGTTGACTGAGAAAGTTTAGTTCTGCTTTAATTCCTCAACTTGCACCCAACTAATCTATTATTTTTTTGATTAAAACTTCTATGACTTATACTATAATTACCTTCATACACAGTCCCGGGATCGTCTGCAATGCTGTTTTAGGTGAAGGCAACCAGACAGCTTCTCTGTACACAGACAACTGGTCTGGATGCCCCTTATTAACAGCATCAGACATGCGCTGTAATCAGTGAAATACCCTTTGAATGATCTCTTTTGAGCAAATGGACAGCGTCCACCTCATCAGAATGGGATGTGGGCACTGCTAGAAGTGCCCTCCCCACTATGTACAGCTAAAGACTAGGAAGACCATGGACGAAGGTATATATAGTTGGGTCATAAAAACATTTTTTCCCCAATCAGAGTTCATCTTTAAAGTTTATGTAAGACTAACAATGAATTTCTATTATTTGCTCCTTTTTAGTCGATTAAATATACTGTTTAGGGTGTTTTGTAATATCTGGAGAGATGGAGGAACGGGGCGGTAAATATGTCATTTAGTGGCCCCTTCCTTTCCTGAATGAACACAGTAAGCAATCAGTACCAAGCACTCCTGTGTCCATTTATCACTGAAGCATAGTAAACTGTGTTCACTATGCTTCAGCTTGTAAACGAGCAGGAAGCTTCACAGCACTTCCTATTAACTACTTGCCGACCAGCTCACATAGATATACGTCAGTAAAGTGTCATGTTCCCGCCAAACCCTGTACCCGTACATCAGCTCCTTTAAGAGCCACAGCAGGCGCGCAGGCGCACGTGTGCTCGCTTCGCGGCAGGAGACCCGATGCGCGTGGCCGTCGTAAACCCGTGATCGCGGGCACGAGAGCCAGAACGGGGATTTGTGTGTGTAAACACACAAATCCTTGTTCCGACAGGAGAGAAGAGACAGATCTGCTGTTCGTAGTAATTACGAATAGCGATAGTCTCCTCCCCCAGTCAGTCCATTCAACCCCTTGATCACCCCCTAGTGTTGACCTGTTCTCTGCCAGTGATATTTACACAGTAATCAGTGCATTTTTATAGCACTGATCGTTGTATAAATGTCAGTGGTCCCAAAAATGTGTCAAAAGTGTCTGATCTGTCTGCCGCAATGCTGCAGTAACGCTAGAAATCGCAAATCACCGCCATTACTAGTAAAAAATAATAAAATAATAAAAATGCCCTAAAAATGCCATAAATCTATCCCCTATTTTGTAGACACTAACTTTTGCTCAAACCAATCAATATACGCTTATTGCGATTTTTTTTACCAAACATCTGTAGAAAAATACATATGGGCCTAAACTGATGAAGAAATTAGTTTTTTAAAAACATTTTTAGGGACATGTATTATAGCAAAAAAAAAAAAAATCTTGTTTTGTTTTTTTCAAAATTGTTGCTCTTTTTTTGATTATAGCACAAAAAATAAAAACCGCAGATGTGACTAAATACCACCAAAAGAAAGCTCTAGTTGTGGGAAAAAAAGGACGTCAATTTTGTTTGGGTACAACGTCGCACGACCGCGCAAATGTCAGTGCCGTATCGAAAAAAATGGCTCGATCCTTAAGGGGGAAAATCTTCCGGGGCTGAAGTGGTTAATTAATCTGTGCAACTGAGGTGGCAGAGAAGAGACTGATAAATCTATGTCCTCAGTCACTTTCGGCCGGGGGGGGGGCCCTATCAGGTAGGCTGTATGGGGCCCCACAATTTCTAACAGCAGCCCTGTACAGTACACTGAGTGAGTCACCCTAGGAAAGGAAGCGAGTTATGTGCAGAATCACCAGATAAAACAGAGAAAAAAAGGTTAGAATAAAGAACACAAATGCAGTCACCGCACCTAGGGACTGGTATGCTGTAACACATTAGATTCATGTTTTTGAGGTTTAGACACACTTGAAGTTGCTTTTGAATGGCTGTATAATCACTAAATGGAAAACGGGTTTGAGACTTTATATGAGACTTATATGTACACTCATACACATGTGCCTCCATCCCTAGTGGTATGGAATGGAAGAGAGATTGGGACTTTGAATGAGGCATATTATTGGACAATGAATAATTATTAAACATATATTTATTTGTTCCTTCTGCAATGGTAAATTTCTAAGTCTATGACAGTAAGTACATGCATAATTACAAATTTTTAATAAAACATGATTATGACATAAATGGCATGACACATAGCATAACATGGTGTGGAAGAATATTCTCCATGATAGAATTCCCTATAGGACTATATAACATGTTGGGTCTAAAATATAACACATTAAAAGCATGGTAGACCGTCTGCAGGACATGGTGCTTCTGTGTAAGCCTGACACGTTTCGTGGGACAATGCCGACTCTTGGCTACTTATGTACATTTGTATTTCTATAGAATGACGCTGCATCAGCCCCTGAAGAGTCGGTATTGTCCCACGAAACGCGTCAGGCTTACACAGAAGCACCATGTCCTACAGACGGTCTACCATGCTTTTAATGCGATATATTTTAGACCCAACATGACATGTTATATAGTCCTATAGGGAATTCTATCATGGAGAATATTCCCCCACACCATGTTATGCTATGTGTCATGCCATTTATGTCATAATCATGTTTTATTAAAAATTTGTACTTATGCATGTACTTACTGTCATAGACTTGTAAAATCACCATTGTAGAAGGAACAAATAAATACATGTTTAATAATTATTCATTGTCACAGACCGTCTGTAGGACATGGTGCTTCTGTGTAAGCAAGGTATTGGATAGAAAGACCTGGATGCCGCACACTGGATAAAGTAGAAAACTTGTCTTTATTGTAGAGATAGGACCATCAAAAGTACAAGACAATCATGTACAGGATCAGCTTCTGTGTAAGCCCAATGCGTTTCGTGGGACAATGCCAGCTTTTCAGGGGCTGATGCAGCGTCATTCTATAGAAATACAAATGTACATAAGTAGCGACGAGTCGGCATTGTCCCAGGAAACGCGTCGGCCTTACACAGATGCACCATGTCCTACAGACCGTCTACCATGCTTTTATGCGATATATTTTAGACCCAACATGTTATATAGGGAATTCTATCATGGAGAATAGTCTTCCACACCATGTTATGCTATGTGTCATGCCATTTATGTCGTAATCATGTTTTATTAAAAAATTTTAATTATGCATGTACATACTGTCATCGACAACCTGGCCCCCGGCTACATCTCTAACCTAGTCTCAAAGTACCAACCTAATCGTTCTCTTCGCTCCTCCCAAGACCTCCTGCTCTCAAACTCCCTTGTCACCTCCTCCCATGGTCGCCTTCAGGACTTCTCCAGAGCCTCTCCCATCCTCTGGAATGCTCTACCCCAATCTGTCCGATTTTCTCCTACTTTATCCACTTTCAGACGATACCTGAAAACTCATCTCTTCAGAGAAGCCTATCTGGCCCCCACCTAAAAACTGTACATTTATCTTCTCAATCAGCACATCGCCCACAGTTATTATCTCTTGTATCTCTTGACCTTCCCTCTTAGATTGTAAGCTCTAAGGAGCAGGGTCCTCTGATTCCTACTGTATTAAAGTGTATTGTATTTGTACTGTCTACCCTTAAGTTGTAAAGCGCTACGTAAACTGTTGGCGCTATATAAATCCTGTATAATAATAATAATAGACTCGTAAAACCACCATTGTAGAAGGAACAAATAAATACATGTTTAATAATTATTCATTGTCCAATAATATGCTAGCTGTATAATCACTTCCATTATTAGACACACACAGCTTAAAACTGTGGAAAGACCATATAACTTGTCAATGTTGCACTTTCGCAGTGTCTCTGATATTATCCCAGGTGAGCGCACGGTATATATAGGTCACTGGATTAACAAATCAGGAAGTGGCTTCCATATCTGACTAAGCACCTTCCGCATTTCTGCTAACAAAGTTACATCTAAATATTTTAATCTGACTTGAATCACAGCGATGTATCATTGTGACAGGCAGCTAATCCCCTCAACACACCGCCGTGTGAAACCCAGCCTCAACCTTTGACTCGGCCTCCCATGGGCCCACAGACCTTTCTGGCTAAAAAGGGACGACTGCGGAAACAGGGGGGGGAGAGAGAGAGAGAAGGAATGGAGTTTTCACAGACCTCCATATCTACATAAAGGAGATTAGAGGAGACAGCATTCCATTTTACAACTCAATCATATTGTGTTAGCATGCGCTTATCCAAGCACGGACAAAATTGAAAGAGAAATATAAAAAAAAAGGGCTTGGGTAGATAGGAAACAGAACGACGAGGCATGAGCTGTTCCCGAGGATATAAAAGGATGCTGATGGCGGGGTACTGTCATTCTTAAAAAGGGCTATTAGTGCGCCGTCATCCGTTCTTGTGTCCTTATGCTTCTCTAAGTAAAGTCAAACATTTCACTAATGCTATTGTAAGGTGCTCCATCCCCAAGATAAGGGCCGCTCGTGCTTCACAACAAAATACATACCATTTATTTGATTTATCAATGCAGCAAGGCTAATTCTATTTGCTGATAAAAGGCGGTCGGATATGTATTTTTTTCCTCTTTGCATTTACCTTCTCTGTCTTTCTTTCAGTTTGTGATCTGGATATAAAATGATAACATAAGTAAAAGCAGCCTCCGCAGTGTCTGCTTGAATTTAACTACTAGCATCATCGTATGTGAGATTTGGAATTTATTTTCTGTTCGGATTTAAATCATTGAACTGGAATTAAGCCCCTTTCACACTCACAGGTTGGGCTGATGTGCAATAAAATGTGTGTTTTTTTAATGTGTGTTAAGGTAAAGTGAATAACACACCTCACACAGTAGATACTGATGGATGTGTACTGCAACACGTTGCAAAGCACATACCACAAATGGGTTACTTTAATGTGCCTTGGCTTGCGCACGCAGCAACATAAGATGCGAAGGGGCCTTCCATATGAACATTTTCATAGCCTAAGATTGTAAATTAAGTAGTAACTTCATAAGCTGCTCCATCATCTGATTCAAATGCATTCCTTCTTCCCCCGAAATGCACAACCGGGTCAGTATACTGAAAGACAGATCCACTAGGTTTGATGGTGTTTGGGACCCTTGGCTTAAATACCCCCAACCCTCAGATGCTTAAAGAGTGCAGATCTTGGCTGTGGGCTCTTTGATGGACCTCTTGGGCTATTTTCCCTCCCCCCCGTTTTCTTTCTCCCCTTTCTCTTTTCTAATTTGTTTCCATATTTGCTGTTTGGTATGGAGTTTTTGCAAGGATTAATGATCCATGCTTGCTGGCTGGTGGGTTATGGAGATGCTGAACTATTTTCTTTTTTAAGTCCCCTGCATGGGCTTTCCTAGTTGATATGACGATATGTTATTTTGCTTTTAATGTCTGCCATTAATGTACTGATTTTACCCACATGCATTGTGAGACTTTATCTTATCTCTATCTTGATATTATTGTTTGAATACGAGTTGTATACTCTCTCTCTTTCATACAACCTTAGTAAAAACATTGAAATAGCAAAATGCACAACCAGAACAGTACTGTTACTGATATGCAAATGTTGACTTTTAGTTAATAGTTAGTAGCCAACCCTCTTTTCCATCTGTAACCATTCCCTTTGCGTGCTCTCATATTTATAGCGGTGTGGCACACAACTGTCAAAGGATGAGCAGAGGTATATTTGATGTACAGGCTGTGATTGACAGATTGGCTTCACTCTTTCAATGCTGTGTGAGAGGCAAGATGGCGCCACCCAACATGGGAATAACTTGGCCCTTAAACACAGTTTTTGTTCAAAGAGAATGAACAGGTAAATTGTTTATAAGCTGCACATTTGGCTGTCATTTCTGTAAACACTGAAAATATGGGCTGTTTTTAACTAAAGTCAGTTGATAAAGTATAACTGTTGGTAGTAGGGTACAAATTATGGCAACAAATTCTCAGTTAGGACCATATAGTTGGCAGGGGGCTATAAACACTACAGCTATACAATTTCATATGCATTACAGCAGCTTGAAACTGAATGTCCTGGGTGTTTTAAACTGCCAGTCAGGTGGCACAAGCAAACAATGGGTGGATCCAAACCATTGATGGATCTACCCAAAGCCAACAACAATATGATGTATCTACAATCATTTTAAACGGAAGACAGGTGACATCCAAAGTATCATATTATCTATTATGCTTTCCTGGTGGATGGAATAGACGCTTCATGGAAAAGCAGCTGCTTTAAAATAAATATAGCTGTTTTTTGTTTTTTTGTTTTTTTATGGTTTCATATAATTTTTACTTGTATAACCATATTGGGTGATGTCTTCATTTGAAAAGTCTACCTGGAGTTCAATTTTGACTGCTATGCATGCTGTCGGAATTCCGAAGATTGCCCTATAGTGATTCTATTATTATTGTTTTAATTAACATTTGTCCTTTTAAGTCTTATGTACTGTCTATTGATGTTGGCTGTCAGTGTTTTATTCTTTAATGGAAGGTATACAAGCTGAAGCTACCAGTCACATATCTTGTGGTGTCAATCATGAGATATGTCAGACTGGTTCCACCCTGCTCCCTCGTCACTCGTGAGTAGTCTGGAATCTCTCTCTATGCCCATCACATTTGCCCTTTAGCATGTCGAGACCCCTCTGCAATTTGATTTTTGTCATCTGTGGCTAAATAGTTCAAAGCACAGATTATATCACTGACCTTCCCTTATCGAAAAGCGCACAAAAGAATTGTCCTCTTTCTCTACTTAGTCTCTTAACATAAATGGGGTCAAATGGGCAACAGCCGTTTCCAAGGCTACTCTGCCGGATGGGAAGATTCCTTTATTTCCCATGAAACCAACTTAGAAATCTATTGCTATTTTTACAGGATTTTGTTAGAAAGTGATTATCTGCAATGTCTGATTGAGTAAGCAAATGTCCATATTTCTCCCAGTTTCTATTCTTTTGTTGGGAAGTGGTCTCTTCATGCATCAACTTCTGACTGAAAAACATTTTATACATATATTGGGGGGAAGGGTGTAACCATATAGCTGGAGCAGGCCATTTGACTCTTATGGAATTCAAAAAAATTCAGCTTCAGATGCATCTAACATAAATCTTAGCATTTTGACCAAGCTTAAAGGGCCGTACACAAGGGGACGAATATATTTGCGGTATTGGCAAGTTCAACAGAAACTGGCCAACATTAGGCCCATGTGTACGGCAGCCAGTCCAACCTCCGGCTTCTGTCAAAGGGGCATGATCGAATAAAGTCTGCCAATCAGCATCCGATCAGCACTCTCAGCCAATGGCGTGTTCTGTCAGAACACGCACCAGGGGAGATCGTTATACTAACACTGGATTGTTAGTACAGCGGATCCTCCAGAGCGCTTCAGTTTATCTTTTCTTTCATCCCATTGGATGTCAGTGTGTACCAGGCTTTAAAATGATAAATATCTCACATTGGCCTATAAGAATGGCCAAACAATGGCCCCAAAGTAACATCAGAAAAACTAGGATCATTTATCTTGCTCTATATGGTGATTAGTATTTGGAGAAACTGAATACAACAGGCGCTATATATGGCTGCTTCTCAGCATGTCATAGCTGACAGTGGTGACGGGAGGTATATACAGAGTTTTGTTTTTCTTGATGATCCATCATCAAAAAAGCAGGTTTGGCACAAACATAAAACCATTCTTGATGTTTGGTTTAGGAGTTCAGCTTACAGCCATTGGGTAGTATTAGAAAAATATGTACAAATAAATAAAGTTTGTGTCACATGATGCAGTGCAGCAACTCTAAAAATGAAAAAAATGCTAATCAGAGGGAGTGTACTATAAGCAGACCTATAGGTAGGCATTACCTGGACTATGTGGTTTAGCAACCCTTGCAATGAGCTAACCATGTGAATGTACGGTATATAGTCTTCCTCTTCTCAGCAGAATCTGGGGCTATAACATTATTGTTTCTGCCCAGACACTGTGTCAATCAATTGCCTTGGGGTTTATTGGGTAGGACAGCCAGAGCACACAACATTTGGCTCCACTCACTCATCAGAATAGGACGCATAGGCTTGCCGAGCTACTCTTTGCAACATTAAGCCAAGGAGGGGGGGGGGTAATTGTGGGTCAGACTGATGAAGGCTTAAAGGTGGCAAGTTTCAATCCATTTCTCCAGCTGACATGTTGTGTTACAAAATATCAATTTATACTCAGTACCTTTGTATAATCAGAGAACTTGATTGAAACCTATGGGCAGACCAGTTGCAGTTCTTATTTCACGCACTTCAATAAATATAAGGTCCTTATTAACAGAACAACCGTGCTTTATGTTTCATAGAAACATTTGAGTCTGATGCCCAATCATCAATAGGAATCTTTGAAAAACCCCAACAATCTAACCTATGTTGTCTGTGTGTATCTTCGTAAAATATAGTGGATGATAGACAATGGTAGGACCAAATCTAGATTAGAGTCATGTATATTTCTAACAGGCATATAATTCTAGAGGAAACTGGTGGGGTCAAAGGTGTCTGAAAAAGAAGATTAAGGGACTTCTTATTAGATAATCTGGAGAAAGGATTAACTGAAAAAAAGCCTTGCTGAAACATAATCTATAGACCATAGTGTTTGATATTGTTCTGGTTCAGAATACTGGCACACCGATTTTTCAGGTTGATGTAAGTCTACTGAAGTGTACCTGTCACTGGCACAACCCAACACACTAAAGTTATAAATGCACATGCACTGACTATCACTGAACATATTTTACCATGTTTTTTTTTTTAATATATAAATTTCCTGATACCTAAGGATATACTGTTGATGAGAAATTCCTAAAAGTGTGAGTATACCAAGTATTGGCAAACAGCAAGCTCCATGTATTTCTAAAAGCCTTTCTTGGGAATGACAGTGATTTTTTTTCAGAATACATCACAGACCCAGATTGGCTCTGAATGGCCATGTGAAGCTCACTGTAGTAAACTGATCTATATATCGCATGTTTGTAAAGAAGACAAAACGAAGGACACAATCGTATATTGGATTTAAAATACATACAGGGGTTGTTTTTTTGTTTATTTTTCCCCCCAAATGGGAACAAGTAAAAGGTAAGGTGGGGAAAAAATTTTGAATTTCATTGAGGGTTTTTTTTATTATTATTTTTCATTACTATGTGGATTATAATTGTATTATAGTTGTAATGCTGATTTTCTTCGGGAGGACACCTTGGCCAGCTGGCTGTTAAAAAAGCAGGTAAGGTTCTCATAAAGCCAATCTGTGTGTCACAATTCTTGGCATTTTTGAGTGCCCTATGCCTAAAAATCTGGCACCTGAAAACCTTGTATCAGTATAGTGGGAAAGCAACCATTATGGGGATACATGTCCTCAGGGCTGGTGTTCTGGCATAGCATTGAGAAGTATGATAGTACAGCAAATTTTCAGTTAAGATCTAACTAGTAGATGGTGCTGGGTAGTACAACAAGGCGAGGAATTACTAATTTAAACTTCTACATCTTACATATTTAATTTAACTTTTTATAGTGTTTAGTGGTCCTAGGCATGGAGATAACAAAAGAACCTAAATATATCTTGATATCAGCATTCTGTGATCCCAACACACAGCAGCACTCAGGGTTCTGCTACTGTGCACAGTGTTGTTAGTCTAACACCGTGACATGCTTACGGGAGGAGAGAGCACGGGAATAAATTCAACGGTGCTCCTGCTCCTTCAATGTCCAATCACAAGCTGGAGCAAGTCCCAGACCAGGCTGTACTGCTCAACTGCACTGTAGTCTTCGAGGAGGTCCAAGACCCAACTCTGCTGTCTGACAGTGGTACCTGGATCACAAGACTGTCTGAACGATGTTAAAAATCCTTTGGAAATTAAAATAGTTAATATGTAATAAATTTAACTGTGTATTCAGCTGTTTGCCTGGAGTTCACCTTTAAGTCCAAGTCTCTTGATTTAAAAGAACTTTCCTTGCAGGCTTGAAGAGTTAAATCCATGCGGCGTACACCTGCATTGATTTCAGATGGGAAAATAGGGCTAAATACTGTAACTGGACTGCAATTTAAACAGCGGGAGATCCATAGAGATAAATATTTATCGAGTTGGACGTCGTGTCGGAAAATATACATCTCTCCTGCACCGTTACGTGCTCCAGCCACCGCATCCGCCTTTAAACAAAGGCAATGTGACTAGCCAAAGCAATCTAATGGCTTTCTGTGCACTCAAGCCGGGGAAGCTGATTTCAACTGGGCGCTCTACCTGGTCTGTCTGTGTCTTGTTCTATCAGAGCTGCACACACTAATCAAACTGAACGCCGGCTCGGAGCTCCTGCTTTGTGTGTGACTTTGAGCGTGATTATTCCATTTACATTTCCAGGTTGCAGGTAGCGAGATAAAGCCCAAACTCACCTCTTTAACCAGCCGCAGCTTAATTTGGGCGCTTTATTAGAAAAACAGTGTACGGGCAAAGTAGCCGGCGAGCTATAATACAGACTGATGTTTAAATTAGTTTACAATTTGCCTGGCTTCATCTAGTGGTAAGTCCGAACAAAGCCATTCCTGAGATGTCAGCTGCGCTCCTAACCGCTGTAACAAATTGTTGCCCAAACGCTGCACACCTAATGACTTCAAATTAGCTCCACTGCTATATTGCCTGACAGTTCGTTACGACTGTTAGCAACATAGCTGGCGTATCATGACCAATAAATTGGTTTCAGTTGGGGCTGGGAAAGGGACTTCCATCAATTTCATTAAAGAAATTACTGTAGCATCCAACGCATAAAGACAAACTAGTTTAGGGAGGCAGACAGAAGTTAAGCGCAGCAGAAACACATTGCTCAAACTATTGAACGTGCTCACCACTTAGGAGAACATCTGAATTTAGTTTTAGCTGAAATCTGGAATGTTTGAAACTATTGGCACAGATCCAAACTGATGTTGAGATTTTCTGCTACTTTGGTATACAGTGCAATAGATTTAATGAGATTCTGTACCCAGATTTTTCATTTTAGCAGCAGTCTTCCTATTTGATAAACATTTAACATATTTAGGCATGTTATATACCTGTAGAAAGCTCCCTTGTGTAGACATCTAAAAGCCCTGAGACTGCTGCTGGATATTTGATATTGACGGCAACAGATAAGACAATGCTACAACCCTCACTGAGATCCAAAACTCTGGGCCGGGTGCTCAGGCAGAAAGGCTTCCGTCAACCTCCAATGCTGAATGAATATGAAGAAAGGCCAGCACTTCAGTATGTCAGCATAAACAGACTTTCTTTAATGCAAAAAGGTAAACTACAGCCGAATAAACACCAATGCGTTTCAGCTGTTTATAATTTTGATTAAGGCCTAATGGCTGAAAAACGTTGGATGCCTATTTGGCTGTATTTTACAGTTTTGCATTAAAGGAAGTCAGTTTATGCTGATACACTGAAGTGCCGGCTTTTCTTCGTATTCATTCATCTTTGATATTATGGTGTTGATTTACTAAAGGCAAATAGACTGTGCACTTTGCAAAGTGCAGTTGCTCTCTTCAAGTGCAGTTGCTTTCAGAGCAAATGTAAATGAGTAAATGAGCAGAAGCTCTGTTGACTTCCGTAGTCCAATCATGTGCAAGCAAAAATGCATTTTTTTATTTTCCTTGCATGTCAGTGGGTATTCTTTACAAAAGTGAAGATTTACCTCATTTACTAAGTTCTGGAGCAATTGCACTTGCAGAGTGCAACCGCACTTTGCAAAATACACAGTCTATTTGCATTTAGTAAATCAACCTCATTGCCAGCAGATTTAACTCAAGTGACACTCTATAGAATCCCCCTTTACTCCTCTCCCTACTGTTACCTTAAAGGCTATATAGAGAAGAGAGGGGAGGGATAGAGGAGCTGGGCCACAGCGGACAGTAAATAAATTCTCCCGGAAGAGGAGAGGGATTTGTCATGCCAAAGGGTAGAGGACTCTGCTAGGGAATCACCACTTTCTGGAGTGATAAATTCCCTAAATGGTTTATAGGCACATAATGTTTAGGGAAAGGAAAAAAAAAAACCGCATGTAAGCACTTACAATACTTGATCTTTCTCTGCTTTTACCTGTAAATTTCTCAGTTGGTGACAGGGTCTCTTTAAAGCAGCAATCAAGTTTATAAACAATGAAATGTGTGTATTTTGCCAATAGTTGAATGAGGGCGTCTAAAAATTGTTCCTGCACAAGGGCCCTTTGGTAAAGGCACTGGGAAGAGCTTTTAATGGTAGATGCTTTTGTTAGTAGAGTTCCACTTGTACACTATGGGGTTGATTTACTAAAGGCAAATAGGCTGTGCACCTTGCAAAATGCAGTTGCACTCTGCAAGTGCAGTTGCTCCAGAGCTTAGTAAATGAACAGAAGCTCTGCTGACTTCCATAATCCAATCATGTGCAAGCAAAAATGCAGTTTTTTTTATCTTCCTTGCATGTGATTGGAAAGTGAAGCTTTACCTTATTTACTAAGCTCTGGAGCACCTGCACTTGCAGAGTGCAACTGTATTTTGCAAAGTGCACAGTCTATTTGCCTTTAGTAAATCAACCCCTATATGAGCAATTGACTCTAAGGCTCCGTTCACACCTGAGCGTACTGGAATCGTGGGCTGAATTGCAAGATTCTGCCCGCAATTCCAGAATCGCAGAAAAACACGGGACGCGTTTGCGATGCCATTATTTCTTCAGCTGCTTTATATTTATCTCTTTGCACTTTAGCACCTTACCACATATATCGTTTACACATTTAGCGGCGCATTAGTACTTCACGTTTAACGTTATTTCTTAATGGCACCCATACACTGTGCGATTTTGCCGCGATTGTTGAGTGACAAAACGCACTAAAATTGTGGTAAAAATTGCAACGCCAAAACGCTCCTGGCTCTGTGCCAAGATTTGCTACATGAGCTTCTTTGGAGCATTTTTGGAGCAGAGGGAGGCCTATTTAAATGAATGGTGCAGCTCTCCACAAAAAAAAAGGAAAAAAAATGCGGTGCAGCAGCTGTCGCTGCATTACGCTCAGGTGTGAACGGAGCCTTAGGCCTCATGAATTTATGCTCCATATATGCTGGATTTTTTTTGCCAGAACATGTAAGAGCATTTATGCACGTATGGCGTTGAGCATAAATGCATTCTGCTATCATGCTCATAAACTCCTCTTTGAATGCAGCGTTGGTGACTTTTTAGATTAGTGTCACTTTAACCCCTACATGAAACTCAATACTTACCTTACTAGGACAAAAAAATATTTTGCAGCTAACATAGCAGCACCAACGTCTCAGCACCAAAATGAAATTATTCGCTCGCACTTCCTTTTAATAAATAACCTAATTAAAGCTTAGCCGCCCTTTAAAATAATCAGTCATTGGCTGTTCTTCAATTCCATACACTCACAACACTCCCAAGGCTTAGAATGAAAAATGATTTTACAGGATTGTAAACTCTTTGCTTCCAACTAATAAACACCTCTTCAGTCTTTGGAAAGTGCGCTCCGGCAATCCACACCAAACAAACAATTCCCCGTAATATTTTCAGAAAATATTATGTCATGTTTATATTACAATATATCCGGCTCGCTACTTCATTTCCCCGAGCGCGAGTATTGAGTAAGTATTTATTGAGTGACTGCTCAGGTAGAGTGATGGGGCTATTGTACGAAGCATGTTCCTGCCCACAAATCCCAATAAAGCTTTTATTTCTTTCACTCCCTCGTGATTGCTTTAGAGGAGTGAGGCAGCCGAGGTGACAGATTTGCAGGATGGAAGGAAATTCCTTAAGTTTTGGTGCTGCTTGTGAAATATTATTGTACAATAAAAGAGCAAAGTTGTTTAATATAGAATTGGGAGCTGCCAGCTGCTGCTCGAAGGGTTCTGCTGTAGTCACGGACATATATTCCCAGCCCATTCCACTGAACCTCTTTTAAGAAAAAATGTAGCAGGATTTGTAGAACGGTTTTAACCAAGAATTTATAAGCCAGTGAAACATTAGTTGGTGTAACTGGTTAAAGGCACACATCAATCAAACACAGACATCTTTAATTTTTCTCCCATCATTCATCTTGCACAGCTAGCTATCAAGCATAGACAGCTAAACCTTCATCACAGTTTTTTTCAGAACTTCAAAAGCTTTATTGCCACTTGAGTACCTACACAGCAAGCCAAAGCACATAGCTCCCTGCCAAGCCATGCTCCTACTCCTTTGATACGTTTCACCCCAAATGGGGCTGAGTCAATAGTCATGGACCTCTATGACTATGCCCAGGGCTTTGTTTTCAGTGTGAACGTAGTTCGGGCACCTCCAGCACTGAATGCATGCAATGGCAAGGGGTGCTGGGGTGTGATGGAGGGTCTACTGATGCCGGCTGCTGGGGTATCCATTGTTGCTGGCGGGGATCTATTGTTGCCTGACAATCTATTGTTGCTGGTGGAGGATCTTTTGTTACTGTGGGTCAATTGTTGCTGGGAGGGATCTACTGTTTAGGGAAGGGTCTACTGATGCTGGCTGCTGGGAGATATGTTGTTGCTGCTGGGTGTTTATTGTTGCTGGGGGGGATCTAGTTTATTGCTTTTCTTGTTATCATTACCAAATTCCATACAAATTACTTAGCACTACAAAATGATTCTTGGTTCTATATTCTCTAAAAGGGGCCGTACTGGGAGCTGGGTAGGGGGTGGATCCAAGGGTCAGTGCCGGGGAGGACTGACCGTTCGGGCACTCGGGCACAGCCCGATGACCCCATGCCACTAAGGGGCCCCATCAGGGTTGCCAGCCTCAATAAAACCAGGGACAGAATGTAAAAATGTGTGTTTTTTAAAAAATCCCAAGATTATAGCTGCCCCACCTCTCCAGTACCTTTTCAGTGTGTGTATGTGTATTCTGTGTGTGTATACTGTGTGTGTATATTGTGTGTCTGTGTGTGTATACTGTATGTGTGTGTGTATAATGTTTGGCC
Organism: Lithobates clamitans; assembly: GCA_037952925.1. Classification (NCBI taxonomy): domain Eukaryota; kingdom Metazoa; phylum Chordata; class Amphibia; order Anura; family Ranidae; genus Lithobates; species Lithobates clamitans. Next base: position 2,582,959 of record JBBGZY010000978.1, on the reverse strand, counting down.
CCATAATCTATTGCCTGGGGGCCCCATAATCTCCTATTGCCTGGGGGCCCCATAATCTCCTATTGCCCGGGGGCCCTTATAATCTCCTATTGCCCGGGGCCCCATGAGTTGTCAGTCCGCCCCTGGTCAGTGCTCTGAGGTGGGTAGGGGACAGAGACATGAAGTGACGACCTAGAAGGGGGGAGTTCCTGCACCTATTCTCTGAGAAAAAAAGCCCTGACTACACCCCATTCTAGGTGAAACACATTGGAAGAGTAAGAGCAAGGTCTGGTGAAGAGCTATCTGCTTAGGTTTGCTGTATATGTACTCAAGTAGCAATAAAGCTTTTTAAAGTTTTGAATAACAAATGAGACACAGGTGTGTCTTTCTTAATTTTAAATCGAGGAAGAACAGGCCCCACTGAGTCACCACCCAGGGTCAGTAAGCGAGCCAAGAGCCATAAGACTGCTGGGAGCAGAATCATTTGTATACAATATGGCTATCATGCTTGTCAAATTCAGATGCTTGCTGGTATTCCTTAAGCCTAGTACACACAATGAGATTATCAGATGAATGATTGTCCGTTTTTTTCTCTTTTTTTGCATGCTAGTCTCCATATCGAAAATGAATAGGTTACTAAAGTGTGAAAATTCTCGTATGACAGAATAAAAATTCAGAAGTGATGTACTGTATTTGTATTGTATTTTCGGATAAATACTGTACTGATTGTGTGATTATGAGAAGATTATCGTATGATCGCTTTGAAAGCGGTATTTTTTGTACGATCTTCTGATCGTATGTACATTGTTTAAGCTCTAAATAGGGCCCTGAACCTGAAACTGAGTCATTTCTTGGTTCCACTGCTGGCCTCTCTATGAGCCTGCTAGAGCCTCAAACACACATACTAGAAGAGGTGAGAGAGAATCAGCAGGGTATCCTGTGACAAGAAGGTGCAGTGCCTCCCAGGCTTTACAAGAAATACTGTGCAGTATGGCTTTGCTTGATTTTAGAAAACCACGATTCAGATAATTAGAGGAGAATTTCTGATTTTGACACAGGTGTCAATGTTTTTCATTCAAGCCACTGATTGACTTTACTTGTTGCCCACTGAAACCTTGTCTTAAAAGTACTTGCTCCCTTTATTTGCCATTTATCATCAATCATCATTAATGACTGTGCTGTCCATGCAGAGGATTCCAATCAGTTTCCTCTCCTCAATACCATGATTCCCTTCTCGATACTATACTGAGGATTGCAGAACTGTGTAGCTTTCGGAATTAGATGGGCAAAAATATAAATTCTTTGACACTTAAAGTAATTCATTTATACATATTTAATCTGTGTATTTAGATGTTTGCCTGGGGGTGATCCTCAACAATGATTGTGGCTTCCCCAAAATTTTCTGACAAGGAAAGTAAATATTATTAATTAAATAAATCAAGATGTTCCTGACAGCTTATGGCTGCACTACTATACCAATCTAACAGTAGAGATTAAAAACACACAAGAAATAACATTGGTTAGAGGTTCTCTTTAAGAATATGAACATTCAAGGCTTAAAAAAAAAATCTATCTATCTATCTATCTATCTATCTATCTATCTATCTATCTATCTATCTATCTATCTATCTATCTATCTATCTATCTATCTATCTATCTATCTATCTATCTATCTGTAAAATTAGCAAACATACAGAAGTCATACCTTTACATCTGCTATAGATATACCCTTATATGGCTTCCAATGATGACTGTTTGAAGCTTGCATTTTTTACATTACACCACTAAATTATTGTTCAGCATCATTTAAGGGTCTATCCACCCAAAAGTCATATTTAATGAGACCCTAACACCTTACTCATCTAGGGCAAAATGAGAGGGTCTGTTTAAAGCCCTCCCCTCATCACCACCACCTTATACTCACCATATAATGCTCCCCCTCTGCTCCTTTTAGCTGCTACAAAACACCCAATGTTGGAGCTTAGAATGAAAAGTGATGTCATCTCCCTATCATGTGAGAAATGCATCAGAGGAATAGGTCACACGCTCCCCCAAAGCTAAAAGCACCGGGTATTTTGCAATGGAAAGGGGAGCAGCAAGGGAGAATTGAAAAGAACAGCATAAGGTGACAGGATCTCAAAGTATTGGGTAAAGTCTGGTGGGCCATGCCAAACCCCTTATATGTCTTGGATATTCCAACAAAAATATCTCCCTGCTATAATCCTCAACACTTCCTGTCCACCTGGGAGTTTTGGATGTCCCCACCCATCTTTGGGTGTTCCAGCTCCTCCTGTTACTTTCAACTTGTTTAAGAGTTGCCCCTAACACTACTCAATAAAAATAAACAGAGAAGCCACTCATAATGGCCTTAGCAAGTGTAAAAACCTGGGATATGTCACCAATAAGTTCCTGAAGAGACAGAAAAACCTACCCACTCCAGCATCTACCAAAACCTCTTTTGGGTGGAATCTTTATTAACCCATTATTTATAGTGCTATTGACATACCTGGAATATGCTTGGCCCACCCAATGATCACCACCAGCTCTCGGTCGGCCAGGTCACACAGGGTAGTGAGGGCTTTGATGTCACTGTCGGGAATGGTTGGGTCAGGCATAGCATAGATCTTCTCCGGCTCAGCCACCAGCAAATGTGAGACAATCTTGTTATCTGTAAGAAATAGACCACAGCATGGCACAATCAATAGCAAGATCTCTCTGTTTCCAAAAATACAGCAATCATCTGTGTATCATTGAGCCTGAGAACCTCCCATACATCATAAAGCGATATCAGAGAACCGCGCTTCCTGAAAGACAGAGTTTAAAAATATCACCGTGAAAGCCGCAGTTTATTAAACATTCCAAATAACACCGCGTGCTGCCATACATCTTAGGTTGTTTTTTTCTACAAGCATCTGAGTTATTAGGAAATCATCTGCTTTTATTATCTAGGAGCGATGCAATACAAAACCTAAAAGAAATTACATAGAAAATCCTACTTTTCAAAGTAAATGATAATATGTTGAAAGGGCAAGCCTATTTAAAATTGATTGATCAGTTTTTGGTGGTTGTTGGGAAGATCAGTCATGCAGCTACAACTATCCTAATTGCTTTATAGAAATGTGGAGAAGAGAGCACAGGCTGGGTAAAAACATTGCTAGACAGCCTGGGACAGAATTGAGGAGTTAAAGGCTGTCCTTTAAGACTGTGTTAGAAACATTGTTTTTTATGTGTGCACTTTATTACAAATACCTGTAATTTGAAATATAATTGAAATGTAATTTCTCAAAGTGAAAGACTTTTGTCCCTGAGACATTGGTGCACGCAAACTCATCTTTTTTGGATCAATGTTTTGGCTAATCTGTTCTTTTTCAAATTTATCACAGTGCCACCATAGGCCATTCACCTGGATGTTTGAGGTTGGGGTATGCATTTGGGCCATACTAATACCGCTGAGGTTTATATTGCTGTTCCTTGATTTACTCACTCTATTTGTCCTAGTAAACACACTGTCATTGGGATTTAAAGTACGAATAAATCCAAAACTTTGAGTAGAAAAGAAATAGAAATCAAATCTTCCAATGGGGACACCTGTTCTAGTGACAACTGTCTAAATTGGCCCCTATTAGATTTTGCAAAAACAAGCATGGATGGACAAATCCTCCTGCCAGGCTATTGTAATCAGACAGCCGCTAGCTGTCAGAATACTTTAACTCTCATTAAATCTACTTATCAATTTCATTTGTTTATTGTGTTACCTGAGTTCTTTCAAAGATACATACAATATCTAAGCCCCGATGTGGGGTGTGTTCAGACTTTTTTGGATTTGGGTCATGGTACCCCATTTAGGTACCAAGAGCAGCACCATCAGTGCCATCAATCCCCAGTCCCATTGGTTTGACATTCTACTATACTGGGCCACTGAATATTGTTTTCCCATGCACCTCTCCGATGCCTATTCTGAACATACTTTTTTATGACTGGTTTCCTTTAATCACCTGGGAAGATTTTTAAAAAGAATTATACCTCCTAAAATATTCAAATAAAAATGGAGGTGGCCCAGCTGTGCTTAATCTGCTACAACTCCATCTAAATATACCTAAATATGTGTGTATCTGGGTATTTAGGCTGAAAACAATTTATTTCCCTCTGCAGACTACAAAAATAGCAATTTTCCCACCATAACAAGACATGCTTATACAGTATATCTCATTGCAAAACAAGGTAGCATTCTGTTTAACATTACAAAGACAACTGGAATGGATGCTAGTCATTCAGGGCAACATCCTTTTATTGATTATATCTAAAACATTTGCAAAAATCATGGAAAAACAGACGTAAGTGCATTAGCGGAATGGCCCTAGGACAGCTCTGTATCCGATGTCATTACATACATACATTTATAGAATACACAAGATATAAAGAGAAGGCCTTTACATGTCATATCTAGTGTTGTACTAGCTATGAAAGGTATACATCCACGTCAGAAGAGATATAAGGCTCTCCTAGTATTATGTGACTGCTGCACTGGTGGAGATCATGGTATATATATCACTTGAGGGAAGGCAATATACGGCCAAACTCCCTTTTGGGTTGGTCAACTAAAATTCCAATTTAAGTTTTTTATAGATGATAGAGCGTGAAATTACGTAACAAATTCTCTTATTTATTGGGGATTGTATTAGTGAGATCCCTGCACTAAACTCTTGATTCTGCACATCTGATGGGCCCATTTTTAGGGGCCTCTACTCTCCTTGCTGGATGTTTTATATTATGGAGAATATAACAGGAGTAGCTGGGATGCACAAAGGCGGGCAGGGACACCAACAACTCACAGGAACAGTCAAGGTTTATGGCGCGGAGATCACACTGTATTCATGACATATAAGAAGTCAGGAGCTCCATTGTTAGTTAAAATATTAATTTGGCATGGACTGAACCTTTAGGTTATATACACAACCTATGCATATGGTAACACACATTTCGCGGGTAACACAGAACATTTACATAAACTGTATGCCTAAAGGGCAGGTCCATTGTTTTATACTGCATTGGGGTACCATTCACAATGAATCAGTCTTTCTCATCCAATGATCCATGGAACCCTAGTTTTCCATCATAAGGGATCCCTTCTTCCAATAACTATCAACATAAGGGGGCCCTTCTGCCAATGATTATCAACATGAGGTCTCTGTTCTCCCGATGACTACCAACATAAGGGGATCCTTCTCTACTGACCACCAACGAATGAGGGGGCACTTGACTAATCACCAATGTGAAGGAACTCTATACTTTTCACTGTCTGCAACTTTTTTTCTGGCCATTATTATTATTATCATAACCAAGTCATTCATATTTTTCAATATTATTCCTGAAAATTATTAGCAGGGTTTCCAAGAGGCCTGAAAGTAGTTCTAATGGTTCCTGCTTGTTAAAAAAAAAGGCGCTGCTTGAGATTAAAAATGATAAACATTGATAATTTACATACTGTAAAAAAAAGTGATTTTGATGTGACAACATAAAGAGTGCATGTCTTGGAACTACCACTTTGGCAGCAAAGTGTTTTATTAAATATTTTTTTAAGCTGCTGGCAACCATGCAGGGCCTTTTGTTGCAAACTAGTGCATATCACCGTAGCCACCAGTATCACCTAGATCGCCAGAACTACGCACATATTTTATAGCATCCTATCTAGTACCTTAGCAGAGTATTGTCTGGAATGTCTTTAGCTGTGTACATAAAAATTCTTCCCCTACCTTCATGATCTTTTCCCATATGTCTATACATTTAACAGTTGAATATATGTTAATGAACTATATCAATAACTCTAACATATTACACAAGTTGGTTCGTAGATGAGTTCTTTTTAGAAGAATTGGCTATCCCACTTAGTGAAGAAAACAGCAGACAGATAATGAAGCAGAACCTGCAATGTGCAATAAATCCTCATTTTCCAGACAAAAGAGAATGACATAATTAGGCAGCTCACAAAATGATTCAGAACATTTATTGTTAAGTTGAGCTTAAAACAATCAAAGTCTTTCACAAAGGAAGCTTTTTTTTGTAGGAAGAAAAATATATGATCGCTGTTGTAATGTGAATGATTGACTTTTAGTGAAATGAGATACACATAGGGTGGAATAGACGATCGTCTGGGGTAACTGTGCAGTCAAGGATGTTCCCGCAACCCATGTATAGGTGTACAACACAGAGATGTGCTGATATGCCTCTTTTAGAACTTTGTTATATTTAAAACTGGAGCTGCAGGACCATGTTTCACCTGCAGGTAGAGCTGCAAGCAAAATCTGAAATTGCGGCATTTGGTCCCTTTCGGCCTCAGGGTAATGCACCAAAGCAGGGTGAATGTTTGGTGATCTTGGAAAATGTCTTAGCGAGTAAATTTGCAATGTGAAATTCATTTTAGGATACAGGGATGTCCATTACATTACAGCAGGCCCTATTTCCTATTAATATGCCATCAGATTGAAGCCACAACCTCTCCTCAGGCTGATGGAGCCATCAGATCGCTGGAATTAAGGGCACTGAATAGCCATAAGCATTGTTACTAGGGAAGAGAGGCTTATGTAATGTTTTCCTAATTGGAATCAATAAATTCCACTTTTCCGCTGTGCCTATTCTGTGCACAAACAATCACTGAGAAAATGCAGGAAAATCTTTGAGTCCCAGCACATTAGAGAGAAAAAATATATTAATGATGGCACAGATAAGTCAAGCTTACATAATATATCCGCCGTGCAGGCAAAAGAGGCACATGCCTAGGGTACCACAGCTTGTAGAGGCAATATGAAGATTGTTTAATACCTGTATTTCTAAGACATTTTTTTTAACTAAAAGATAAGGGGATAGTCTTTTTATATTAAGTAATAAGCTAGCAATATATCTAAATATTCATTTATCTGCAGATTTTAATATTTAAAATTAAATTAAATTAAAATTTACATTATCATGTTAAAGTTTATATGAGATTTCATGCAATTGGTGCACTATAGTAACCTGGCTCTCAGTATTGTTAGAGAATAGGGAGGTGCTGACAGTTAACTAAATCTAACCAATATGTGTACACCTAGCACACAAATCTAAACAACAATTTAATGGTGCATGTCCATTGATAAAAGTCCTTATTTAAAAAGTACTTTTTTGTTAGGTAGTGCACAATATCCGTGCACCCTTAGTGGCGATTATTCATAATATAGGCGACAATCTTGCTCCCACATCACCTAAGTGCTCTCTAGCCTCTCACCTCAGGTAAGTATTAAATCAGCATAGCCTACAGTTCCTTGGACATTGTACTGACGTGTAGTCATAATTATATCCCCTGACGAAGTCATGTGACCGTGATGTAACCCATAGGGCGTGAGTGGAGGTATACCGGAAGTGACGCGATTGTGGAACGAGCTCAGAGTTGGTGGATATTCGCCATTACTTGGCTTTGTAAGCACTGTATGATGCTCTAATTTTAATAAATTAATTCTAAGTTACTACACTACCAGAGCGCTCTTCTTCCTTTATATACACCCCTTAGAGAGGACATTAGAGGGAACACCCTGGGACAAGACAGAGACGCAACATATGTGAGCGCAGATCATCGGAAACAACCATAGAGGACCCCAAGAGGTGACTACACGTCAGTACACCGGCAAGGAACCATAGGCTATGCTGATTTAATACTTAGCTGAAGTGAGAGACTAGAGAGCATGGAGGAGATGTGGGAGCAAGATTGTCACCTATATTATGAATAATCACCAATAAGAGTGTACGGATATTGTGAACTACCTCAAAAAAAAGGACTTTTTATATAAGGACTATATCAATGGACATGCACCATTATATTGTTGTTTAGATTTGTGTGCTAGGTGTACAAATATTGGTTAGATTTAGTTAACTGTCAGCACCTCCCTATTCTCTAACAATACCGAGAGCCAGAGTGCACCAATTGCATGAATTTCCTAAGATATATCTGTAAATCAGGCTGTTTACAATATATAGACAGATAATTAGTTCGGTTTGCTTCAATAATGGTTTGACAAATGCCTGGTTTATCTTCATCAAGTACAGCTTAGTAAAATTGGAGTAGTTATCTCTTTAAATGCTATTGTAACACACTGCTCCACGGTAATCTCAACTTCCAAAACACGGACATCAGAGACGACTGCCCACCTCGCTTTTAATCACTTTTTCATACGTAACACTGACAACAATGACAAAACTCGACAGAAAAAAAAAAAAAGAGGGTAATCTCTGCATCACGAAATCCAACGAAATTAAACGCCCCTAATGAAATTAAGCATTACGGTTTATTAAATTTTATAGTATTATCGGAAAGTTTTCATTATAATGCATCAAATCTGCTTAATGCAACCCTAAAATGTATTTACAGAATGGTGGAACAGCTTAGTCAAACGCAGCGCCGGATGCCAGATTGGACAATTGAAGGTATAATCAGCATAATGTTTTTTGGAAAGGCAAAGGGAATCCATGCCATATGTTCACTTAAGCCTTAATGTTATGTAAAACTGGTTGTTTTTTCTTTGATAAAGCTAAAATGTCCTTTTGCATACAGTTTAAAATCTGTTATGTTCATAATAGCTGGGGCTTACGAGTTTTGTGTGTGCTTCCAGCCCTACAGAATTTGGAATTCACCCCTTTTTGGTACAGAGGGGAATAGATTTTGTGGGATTCTGCTACTGGCTATTAAAATGACAAAGTGCAGACATGTGAACCATTGCTGGTGTAATGTTTAAACAGGAATTTCAACAAAATAGTACTTTCAGTTGTAATATACTGTATGTCTTCTTCGTAATTGGAATACTGCTAGAAGATAAAGACCTGTCTCAGAAGCCTTTCATGGAAGCACCCTTTCTCTGATTCAGAGGCCATTTACCAAATCAATGACACCACTAGGTAAGAGCCAAGAGATTTCTTTGAATCTCGTTGAGCTGCTAAGGTGAAATTTGCTTCAAAAAACCCCATGGAGATCATCAGTGGGAAAAGGTAAGAGTTGTGGGAGACCCAGGAAATCAATGCTATCAAAAGTATCAATTTGGGGGATGATTTCTCATGAGCAGAGCAATGTTTGGCGATGTGGTTACAGTAGACGTTAGTATCCACACTCTTCTTTTACAAGTATGCATTTCCTGGGTCACTTAAGACCATTTTTGTAAGAATGGAAACCCTGTGTTGGAGGTATGACCTATGCCAAGGTGTTTTCAGCTAGAGGATCTTTGGAGAGAGACATCAAGGAACTCTACGGAGACAGCTAGTCAGCTAGTGTTCTGATGTCACCCCCCCCCAAGATCTTCCCTACTGAAACAGACTTTGTGAACAACACCTCAGCATAAGCAATGTGACCTGAGTCTACACCTAAGCAGAATTCCAATTATGTTTTTGACTATTTAATAAAGGTTTAGATATATTTATTACTATACTTTAGGTTAGCCTTAACTACAGACAGGATATAATACATTTAGTATGAAAATATAAACAGGGACATAGTGTACCTGTCGATCTTCTGCTAGAATAAACCTTATCACACTTACAGTATGTCTAAAACTACCAGGTTGGTGACAAGTGAGTATACTAGGAGTAGGAACATTTATTCTTGCAGAACAGAGATTTCCAGCTTCACCTAACAAAATCTGACTGCTGCCTAATTATGTACACCTCTGATCCAGAGGGTCTAGAGGGACATCATTCAGCTCCATACAATCTGTTTTTCCATGAAGTATTGCATGCACAGAGAACTTACATGGCTTTTTGGCTGGCTGGACAAGTTGAGGATTTAGATACGGGCTGTTCTCTGCGTCTATCCTGCGCTTGTACTTCTGTCGGCCTCCACGCACTCTGTCAAGACGTACACCTAAAAAAAATACAGTAATCATGTTTAGTTAGCACATAGATCCAAGAATTTCTATTCTGATGCAATTCTTCCAGTGCTCCACAGGTTGTTCTTTGAGATACACAGTGTTCTAGTGATATTACCTCAAATCTGATTCTGTACACATAAATATCACCAATACCATCAATATCCTATTGAGTCCAGTCAAATTTGAGGTTACATATGCTATAAGCCCTGATAAAAGGGGGGGAGTCTGAACCTTAAAATGTGTTGGCTCTCTTTTTCCACCAATGAATTAAAATAAAAACTTTTCTGGACTCTATGAACGTCAGTCTGGACCTTTACTGGTTTCTACAAATTTGGACTTCCCTCAGGACCCCCTGTTGTTGAGAGTACTCTGCGTATGTGAGAAACGAGTCAGCTTAGTCAATAAAATGTCAAATTACAACACTGGATATATTATTCATTATTAGGGTAATAAAGATTGCTTGTCTCCCTTCTACTCAGACCATCACTCCCCCCATAACCACACCTAAGTAACCACACAACAAGTTGAAGTTAAATGACCATAGCAGTCTTTATAAACAAACTGTAAAAGTTACCAATAAACAGTGTAAAAAATGGAGTCAAAAATTCCTGGTGGTCATCATAGAAGAGAGTACCTGCATCCAACATAAATAGGCCTCCAGCCGCAACAAACCGTCAACTCGGAAACAACAAATGCAGATACAACCATACCAACTACTGGGAGCCGTACCTCAAACGGGTCCCTAAACTGTACATTTGTGCCCCATACTAACCTACAAGGACCTTGTACCCACCATGACTCAACCACACCAACCCAAAATAACCCACCAAAAGAACAGGCAGCACAGTGGTATAGTGGTTAGCACTTTCACCTAGCAGCAATTGGGTCACTGGTTGAAATCCCGACCAAGACTCCAACTGCCTGGATTTTGCATGTTCTTCATGTGCCTGCGTGAGTTTCCTCCGGGTACTCCGGTTTCCTCCCACACTCCAAAGACATGCTGGTAGGTTAATCAGCTCCTGTCTATAATAAACTGGCCCTAGTATGTGTTTCTATGTGTATGTGTTTGTAAGCGTGTCGAGATCCTACAGGGTAAATGACCACGCTATATCAAGATGCAACTCAACTCAACAATTATCCAAGGTGTTAGCTTCCTTCTAACTGAGTCTATCATGGAACCCTCTGGCTGACCACACCTCGCAGATCCACCCATTCCTATTTAGCCCACCAATCAGTTAATTGTTTGTAACTATATTTTCTTTTAAACTTAGAAAAACACCTCCTGGCCAAAGCCCCTTTTAATCCCTGTCATGCCTGCCCTCCGTCAAGGTTTTTTCTTTTCTTTACTCCGGGCCTAACTTTTATCTTAAGTGTCCTTTTTGCTGTTCTAGTGGGGATACAGACAAAAATAAAAACCTGAGGTTCTAACCCTTCCATAGTCTATTCAAAATGAAAAAAATGGGCTTTAGGTACACAAATACACACAAATACACAAAATCTTGAACACGTTCAAAGACTGTTACTGCTATGAGCTGCACTGTGTACACCTATCAATCCTATCATGTTAGATTGATTGCAGGACACCTTTTATTCAGTACACCTAGAAAAATCACCCATGGCAACTGACAATAGCTGAAAAATCACACTGCAGAGCGATGAATGATGACAGAAAGGTCATTAAGTATAAGGGAGAAAATAAAGGTGTCAAGCACACATGTTGCAGGTTGAAAAGGCGAGCAAAGCCCAATTTAGGTTATGCAGTGCAACGATCAAGAGAAATCAATTACTGATCCAGGAGCACCAAAAAATAAATACAAATATACAAGGAGGCATAAAATGATGCTTTGCGGGGAAAGATCCAAAGGGGATTATTTGTAGCAAATCACTAGATGAAAAGTAGAACTGGGAAAAAAGCAGCCCAGCATTTTAATAGCAATGAGGAGAAAATGAAGTCTGCATAATTCAGGTGTCATCATCCCGCCTATTCTGTGGCTGATTTCATAGAGGCAAAGAAAAAAAAAAAGATGGATAGCGTGCAAAAGCAGTGTGTTTAATCAAATAGTAATGGGACTGTGGCCCAAATTTAAATAATATAAATCTGTTCTAATCAATCATTTTATTTGCATCTTGCTTCTCTTAGGGTTCTGTGCATAAATCGAGTCCCTGGAATAAAGAGCGCAAAGGAGCCAGTGATGAATATCCCTCGATGAGACTTCCGAGTCTCAGTTTTATGCTGAGCAACCGAAAATGTTTCAGACATCAGAGGAAAGACTTATACCCCGTGCCACCTAAAGGAAAACTCCTATTTCGCTAAACAAATTATATAACATATATCACGGCTGCACAAACCACTTTGTCATTGAAAGTTATTAAAAATTATTTTTCCATTTCAATCTGCAGCCAGCCTTTTCTAGAAGTGCCAGGAAAATTCAAAGGTTATTTCTTTGCCATCAAAGCAACAGGTTCTAGGTGGGTGTTCTGTACATAGTTTGTATAGGTCCCACGAAAACGAATTTGCTGCTCATGTGATTGATTCATTCTTAAAGAGACTCTGTCACTTTGCCTATATGATTGGCTGCTAGACCCCAAAAACTGCATCTTGGGAGCAGGTCACATGCATCCCCATACCGGAACACAGGACAGACAGGGCAAGGAGAAGGAGCAGCTGGGGAGCGCTGATGATGAATATAAGTGGGTCGGGGGGGGGGGGGGGGGTAGCAAAATACTGTTATTTTGCCTTGAAACTAACAAACTCTCTTTAAGAAGTCTGCACAGAACTGGTGGTAAAATTCCAGGCATCCCCAGCACTGTCCCTAGGTTTATTAGACTTTTATTAGGCAATTTTTCTCCTTTTTTTATCAATATTGTGCAGGGATGTGATTAATAAGGCAGACCCTTTCAATTTTAAATCAAACTAAGGAAGTTACTGCAATGGCTTGTCTCAGTATCTACATGATGGAAGCAGGTAAGAATATGTAATGATGGCAGATAAAATCTATTTGATGTACTGTATATTTTGTAATGGCCTTGGGGAGTATTGTTTGTATTTTACGTTTAGATTTAAAGGAGATCACCAATTTAAAGGGCAATCCCAGGTCTTTTAGAAACTTTTATTAAGGTGGCCCCAGATGTAGAATTAAAATAATTCATATTTTTAGTTAATAAGATATTGTGCCAATAAAAAAAAATCAGCAACTCTTTTTTGGCCAATGGTGGCAATCCTGACCCATGTGCTCTACTTAAAACATATGTTATTACACTATTTCCATGGGGCCCTTTTCCGATTCCCCCATCAAACTGGTGATCCACAGTGAAAATTCACTTGCCAATAATCTCAGAGACTTCTCAAGACAAATTGTGTTGCCTCTCACTAATTATAAGTAGCTTCTCCACATAAATTTCTATTTTAGCTTTGATGATCCATTAAAGGGCCAATCCAACCAAAACAGATATTTCGATGATATGTGGAGTCTGCTGGTCTGACAGACACCAATACTTATGGCTCTACCAGCGAGAGAGCTCATCACCATAGTCCCTAGTTGTGTTTCCAACCAACATGCAGTGCTACATGTTCCTAACCACTTTGGGGTTGCCCAATTTTCCTTCTACATTCATAATAAATAAACAAATAAAAGTTCAACATGTACACTGGCCCAAATTCGACGTTGCCACATTGGGTTAAAAACCTCGTTAAGTGTTTTAATTTAAATTGGGTGAAAGTGTGTAAAGGGGTTAATTGATAGAAACCAAATATCAACTAAATATCATTTGTCATTAGTATAAAGCTGGTAAGTCATAGATTACTATGGGTTACTGCACATCACTAATTTTGCTCTGTTATCATATAAAGGCATGCACATTCAGTAACATAATCGCTGCTTGTAATGAGCACCCGTGACAGCCCCGTGTCAGTTCTAGGCTCCAACTCAAGACTAAGCCAAGAATCTGCTGTGTATATTCCCCCAGACCTTCAAACAGATGACGCTATGGCTGTGAAGTGCCCCGGCTGCTAAATTAAGATGCCAGTTAATTTGAGGCTACTTGTAATTGCGCATTGAATTTCTATTTTTAATCCTGCCATGCAAATTCATTTTGTTGAACCGAAGTGGCATCTTTTTATAGTCTCTCCCATTGACATCAGATAAAGTAACTTGTCTGGCAGCTATTTGAATCAATTTACAGTGGATCAGGGGCAGAAGTGCCAAGCTCAGGAAAAATAAGAACATTGAGAGCGTGTATGGTATGGGTGCGACAGTCCATTAAGATCCTACAGACTCCTGCAAATATGCATTGTCATCACACAGTAGGGAACAATGGCTTAGTATTGCTCACTGATAACTTCTAACTCAATATAATGCTGTGGGTATTTTTTTTTCTCTATTTTTTCTGTAGAAGAAATAGAATTCCATTTACTATGGCATTTTATATACTATTATCAGCACATTTTCCTTTGCCAATGTTTACAAAAACCGCCTCCAAATATGAGTTACTCAGCCTATAAACGACTCCCCTGTGTAATCAGTGACGAAAAACTGATCCATTCTGTCACCAAAGACCCATTTATTTTGCTGTCTCCCCTCCTTCTATGATACCTTCCCAATACTGAAGGCCCCATGTATTTGCCAATAGGGTATCACCATTTTGCCCCACATGCAAAGGTTCAAAGGTAATTTTTGTACTTCGAGAACAGATACAGTATACTAAAACACTTTCAATTGTATCTTTAACAGACTAAAAGAAAGCTGTGATGTTCACCGCTAGGGTTTACATACACTTTAAGATTGTAATCGGTGCTTTTAATTAAAAGTGTTTGTTCATCATGATAACTCTAATAATTGCTATCTAGTATTGGATCTATTTCCAGAGCTTCCCTGCAAAAAAACCTGGCTGAGGTTTCCTGAGGACGTGCTATGGGGCCAACATCTCAAGCCAAATGTTATTTTTAAGATGCAGCTTGAAATGACATTAACCAATGAATAGCACTCTATAGTCATCTTCTGTGATACTAATGTTTACATGGGCTCGGTTGACAAAATACTGTTGCTTGCTTATTGCGTTCACATTTTTTTTTTCTGCAGCTGTCACTGCAACAAGAATGACCGGTATTATAACATAAATCAATGGAAACCTACAGGCTGGTTTTATAAAACTAGAGTCTCCTCTATCTAATGCATCCTCTTCTTCATATTCCTATCTTTTATGGTCATTATAAAAAGTACAATATTACTTCTGTAGCTGTAGTATTAGTTTTTTTTTTTTACATTTTTGGATCTGGGCCCCCTGAGGTGCAATAATTGCTTCCTTGCTATGCTTACCAACAATTCAGTCCTGGTCCCTGTGACACAATTACCTCTGCCCACAGTCCAACTCAGACCCACCTAGTGACCAGCCACCCTGCCCAAATACCGCAGTGGCAAACCCCAATTCCACCTCATGGCCTCCGATCACCATAATAAACGCCTTTTTGAGTAACTCAAATAAGGGTAATACTGTGACACAAAATCATTGTGACTGTGATCCAAGATGTAGGATTGTCCCCGCAAATCTAGGACAGTTGACATCTACAGTATGCCCTGCTAACCGCATGACCTTATACACTTGGGTTGTTTTACTAAAGGAGTAAAGAGTGTTCAATTATTTATGTGAATGTTCATTGAACCTAATAAAAAGGGGAAAGGTGTGTCCCCTTCCATCAAATAATCACGTGCCAGCATTTTTAAAAAAATTTTTTTATTTCCTTTCCACGTGATTGGGCAGTCAAAGTGAGTAGAGCTTTCCCCCAGTTGTGAATATTTTACTACTTATAATATTTACAGCTAAGGGAGCCGCCCCTATTGCTTTAGTAAATCAACCCCATTGACTACTAGCTCTGAATAAATACCAGTGCAAAGTCACAACTGACAATTTAACGATTTCAAGTGGCCTCTGTCCCATAAAGCTGGCCACACACAACTTGAATATTGGATTCCTGCTGCAATTTGAGCTTTGAGTGGCCCTGTTGACACCACCCAACTCAATAAAACTGAAAAAAGGAAGAAGCCAGGTGGAAAATTGTTGGCCAAACAGTGACTGCATCCAATCAGATCCAGTCACCGTTCAGGTATTCAAGCAGCCACAGTTGCTGCAGTTGTCTAAATGCAATAGCCGGCCATGCAGATTCCTCCAGTGACACTGTTTAATGCCATATCCAGCTGGGATCCAGTTCCCACTGGTGTGACACAACAGTTGTACGACTGTTGATCCAACTTTGCCCTGTGACTTAGGTCCAACATAGATCCGACTTCCATGTCGGATGTCACAAATCAGACAGTTAAGATGGTGATCCGACTTGGATACGACTTCAATGAAACTCAATGGGCTTAAGTCAGACCAAAGTTAGACCAAAGTAGTGCAGGAACCTTTTCCAAGGTCGGACCGATACAAGTTGGACTAGTTAAGATGGCTCTCATAGGGAAATTATTGATTTAAACATGTCATGCGACATGTGCTCTCAAAGTTGGAGCATATGAGGTACCAGTGTGAACTTGGCCTTAAATAGAGAATTACAGCCATGTATGGCTGATTTAACTCTCAGGTTGAAGTGTCAGGCCTCGTTCACATAGGCTTACACCTATGGTTGCCACCTCATCCCTTTAAACCCGAACATATATTAATTACACAGGTTCTGTGGCTGATTAAGGTGGTAATTAAACTCACTTGATGCCTTATCTGCATTTAATTAGCCTCAGAACCTGTGTAATTCAAAGGTGTTCGGGTTTAAAGGGACGAGGTGGCAACTCTACTTACACCTGTGTGAGGGCAATGTTTTGCCTGCATGGGATACATTGGCGTCTTATGTCTTATGTCTTGACTGTATTTTATGCATTCATTGTGTTTCTTCTCAATTTTGTAATTTGTTTTCTGAAAATAAAAGGGCTGCTTTGGCCAGTCGACTCCATAATAAATGTTGTTGTCTAGTCATCTGGGTATGGGGGAGGTGTGTAGTTGGTTTTACCAGGTTAGAGGTAACTGTGAGCCTTGATACTCCGCACGTTCCTCAGTCATGACTGCTTCTGTTGAACAGCACAGGCTTCAGGATGGCCATTTTTATTCTGCTTTTATGATTTACTGTTTCACAGGCCTGCTACATGTCTCCATACATGCCTCCATACATGCCTCCATACATGCCCCCATACATGCCTCCATACATGCCTCCATACATGGCCTCCATACATGCCTCCATACATGCCCCCATACATGCCCCCATACATGCCTCCATACATGCCTCCATACATGGCCTCCATACATGCCTCCATACATGCCTCCATACATGCCTCCATACATGGCCTCCATACATGCCTCCATACATGCCTCCATACATGCCCCCATACATGCCTCCATACACTAGGCTTGCTGCAGGTCAGAAACACACAGCGTAGTTCAGGCAAGGCCAGGATAACACCCTATACCTTTAAAAACAAATCAGTAATGGCAACTGCCATCATTTTGTCCTTACAGGTTCACTTTATTCAACAAAACCTTCATTTTTCTCTTTCTTTCCTCAAAATTAGTAATATTTCACTGTAATGTCCTTTCAACCTACTCATTCCCACTGTGTCCACGGGGACCTAAAATATAGCAACGCATTGTAATATAATACACCAATATCATATCTTGATAGGCGGCATTATTAATAACACGCGCGGCACAATGAAGGAAGCAGCGGCAGGGTTTTACGTGAGAAATGTACATCACATTCACACACACCGGCTGCCATTTTCTCCGAGTGACATCTTATAATTCAATGTCTTCTCTCAATGATTCTGACAAAGGCAGAATCAGAATAAATGAGTCTAGCAAGACAGCCCAGAGCGTTACAATATCCAATAGCTCATTATTTTTAAAGAGCTATCTATAAAGTGATGCTGACAGGGAGTGAGCCTTTTATTACTCCTTCAAATGCAGATGTTAGGGAAAACACCAGACATGGCTGCTGGGAAATCTTAGCGTCCCCTGTGAAGAGGGCTGTGTGATCCCCGAAGCAACTTTATTGACAGTCTTCAGGGAGAGAGCAGAGCCCGAGCCTCTGATGTAAAAGGCCTTGTGTGAGAAGACGTGGCTTAGGTTGCCCATTGCAACCATACTCTCCCAATCATATCTATGGAGCATGATGAGTATTGGTTGCTACGGGAGGCAGACGCAGTTCCTCTTTTATGGATATCTAAATGAATACCTTCCGGAAAAGAAAGAAACATAGTGGAGTTCCTGTTTCTTAACCAACCTAACACTAGGATCTGGCCACTAAATATGGTATTTGTTGAAAATGCTAGTCATTGACAAGCAATCATAAGGCAGTATGTTGTGTCCAGAAAAGATGGCCATCAACTTTTCATTGATGCTTTTAGATCTGATGTTTTTAGAAGCACTCACTGTTTTTGACCCAAATTACTTACAAACTGCAATTGCTGCAATCAAAAATGTCATACATTTTTTTTTTTGGCATGCTCTAAAAAGATCTCATTAAAAAATGTATCATAAACACTGCAACCACAACCAACATTTCCAAACTGTTTACTTTTTGATCTGGTCTCTCAAGGTGTATCTAAACCTAAGAACAAAAATGTAATATATTGCAGCTTACCGGTCCTTTGGCTATATACATACTAATGCGGGTCCAGGAACACGTGTAAATCAAACGCATTCCCTGACCTACAGGTAAACCATGCTGCTCTTCAGCAGAGACACGGGAGTGACATTAATGTTTTATGTTAGTTCAGGTGTGTGGAACCGCATGGTGCCCCAAGTACCATGTAGTTCCATACGACCACATTTTTGTCAGGGAATTTTTCAATGCATTTTCTGCAGGTACAGCAGCCCATTCAAATTGAATAGACTGCTGTGCCTGTGCGAAGGCGAGCCACACCACCTGCAACAATGGCAACCTTGACTTAGATGTGGTGGCTGCAGTAGTTAATGACTTTTCCATTACCACAAAACCACACTTCCTGTCCTATGCTCACTCACTGAAATGTATCCATAGAGAAGCAGCACGGGACAGGAAGAGGACAGGACAAGACGTGTGTTTGGACTACAGACCATACCTCCTCTTCTCACTGCCGTAGCACAAGGGGAAGGGTTCTGTAGTCCAGCAGGAGAGAACACTGCTTGGGATTTCAGTGCAGCAGAGGAAGAGTTGTCAGCTCGCTAAAAAAATATAGGAGCTCAAAGGATTTTGGTCTCAAAATACCAACCTAAGCGTTCTCTTTTTTTCTCCCAAGACCTCCTGCTCTCTAGCTCCCTCGTCACCTCCTCCCATGCTCGCCTCCAGGACTTCTCCAGAGCATCTCCCAACCTATGGAATTCCCTACCCCAATCTGTCTGATTATCTCCTACTCTATTTGCTTTTAGACGATCCCTGAAAACCCTTCTCTTCAGAGCAGCCTATCCTACCTACACCAGACAACTGTAATTTGATCTTTCCATCAGCTCATCCCCCACAGTTATTACCTTTTGCATTACTTGACCCTCGCTTCTAGACTGTAAGCTCTAACAAGCAGGGTCCTCTGATTCCTTCTGTATTGAATTGAATTGTAACTGTACTGTCTGTCATCATGTTGTAAAGCTCTGTGCAAACTGATGGCTCTATATAAATCCTGTATAATAATAATAACTTCTGAAAGGAACAAGTATTTGCCTGTACTTTCAGCATTTTTAAAGAGACAGACGTGGGGAAACATTAATGCATTACAGATATGCACAGTTTATTTAGTTTTTTTTCACCCAGACAAACCCTTTGCAATTTGCGATTGATTTAGATATCAACAATCACATACAAGCGATTCATTACACATTGCATTTCTGTGCTTTGTGTTTGACTGAGCGATATAGGCTTTTAATCAGTCATAAATGTAAACAATCTACATAAAGACCATACCTCCAGCACGCACACACAGATATTTATTGAAGCAATTGACGAAATTCTGCCACGCCCAACTGACACTGCAGGGTCGAAATCAAGATCCCTAAATAAAGTGTCACTGATTTGTGATTTTTTTTTTTTCAAAGAGATCAAATTGAATGATCTTAGTGATACATCTGTGGCCACCACTTTTCAGACTGTTGTCAAGCCTTCTTTTAGATAACCAGACCGGTTCAAGTGACAGGCTTGCATACCTATCAGAGGTCCTAGTCAGGGGAAAGGAGGTACATGAAAGGTTAAATAACTTTATTGACATATGTCACCATCATTGACAAAACCTTTTGATATATGAGGTGCATGCTTGTCTCTGGTATAACTTTATTGGCAGCTGCCATAAAGAACAGCTTCTGGGTTTTTAACACTGAGGAGACTTCAAATTAAATGCCTACAAAATAGTTTATTGAAAGAGCTTTGTTGATTAATTCTGAGCTAGAGATATTTTAGAAGCACAGCAAAGATGACCATAGCTTCACAGGAAAAATACAGTAAATGGTAAATTGAAGCCAAAACTGTCCGACTCATTTTTGTTTCCAGAATTTCAAATTTGCACACTTGATTAACCTCTGGTGCCCCGGTGCTCAACCAGGGGTCCCTGCAGATAGTAGTATGTGTTTTTCCTACCTAGGTTTTTACTCAGGCCAGTATTCTTTAGATCTTTAGTAGTTAAAAGAGAAGTTCAGGTATCTAAAAAAAACGAAAATACATACTTACCTAGATGGTTGCAGCACCAATCCCCGCTGCAGCTGTCCCTCACTGCCTTTAGACCAGGGGTCTCAAACTGGAGGCCCTACAGCTGTTGCAGAACTACAAGTCCCATGAGGCATTGCAAGGCTGACAGTTACAAGTATGATTACCACAGGCAAAGGCATGATGGGACTTGTAGTTTTGCAACAGCTGGAGGGCTGCCAGTTGGAGACCCCTGCTCTAGACTGAGAACTGAGTGATCAAAAATCACTGATTCCTCGGCTCTCAGTCTTCAGTGAGCAGAGAGTGGTGATTGTCAGTCACAAGCTCTCAGCTTCACCCCTTCAGCACTCAATGGAGCACCAGGATGTGGAGGGGGCAGAAGCGACCAGTCTCCCAGTGGCTGAGCCAGCTGGCGATCCAAACATCTGGGTAGATCCCGACTGTAAGATGGGGTACGGTCCAGAGCCTGGACCGGCTGAGTGATGTCAGCCAACAGAGGACTTTAGCCAGCTGTTGGCCGAAAACAGGTCAGGGAAGTGCAGAATGAACTGCACTCCTGTGATCCATAGAAGAAGTAGGGCCAAAAGAGATTTGGCCCTAATTCTTCTTTAAATAGCTAACTGTACTATCCAACCCTTTCCTCTTTTTATGCAAATTTTTCCTCAGGTCTTGATTATTGATCTTATTGAGAGAAATATCAAATGTGGCACAATTCATTTAAAAGGAGGATGTAGGGAGCCCAAATGTGGGAGCATTGATTTGTAAATTGGATGTAAAAATAGTGACCTCCAGCAGTCTGCATGTAATGTACCTGTTCAGGCAGAGAGTTGAACAAAACAAAGACCTGATTTCCACATCCATTTATTCGAGAAACTTTCTTGCTGTGGTATTGTATTCTGACAGGGAGGACGAAGTCGCGTGATACGGTGACGTAGCGCGTAGGGAGAAGGAGCCGATGACGTCAAGCCCAGACAGGGAGGAGCCTTCCCTGCCATCAGAATACAATGATCATTGTTGCTGGTTATAGCCGGCGGCACTGATCGTTTGGGAAAAACCTGACGGGCTGGGTGTACACAAGTAGATTGCTTGATCGACTTGCGTACAACCAGCGTAAGCATTCACAAATCAAAATTTGGCTGGGCCCCAGCTATATTTTGTTCCATGTATGGCCGCCCTTAGATTTCAGCTATGAGGCTCAGATCAAAGGAGGACCTAGGCACCGAAAGCGCATCGCTATTTTTTTAAGAAGAATTTCTAGATGTTCTCTATAATATACTAAATTTGCTTTTATTTTAGTTCATGTCCACTTAAAAACAGACCTATCAACAGTACTATCTACCAGCTCCCCAGCCTACAAGGGGTTGACAGACAGATGGAGCCTACAATAGATGCACAAACCACCAGAATGCAACTCGAATAAATCTATTGACCCTAAAACACTCGGTATCACCACAAACCGACTCTGTGTATTATAACAGCAATATCACATGAATAAATGCGTTTGTTCATTATGCTGTCCGCTGAACACATTATTGCAAAAGTAATCTTTTTCTTTTTTGTAAAAAGATCAAAGGGATTTAGATTGCAGGGGGAAGCAGGAATCCATATACTCATTGTGTTGTGCGCCGATGACACCGCTGTAGCGAAGACCGAGGAATCTCATGACTTTGCCCTAAACAAGGAGGCCCCAGAAAATTGATATCAGTAGTGGGCCTTGCTGCAGCCTGAGATGCTCGGTAACATAAGACGGTTTAATAAAGAGGACACTCATCCTACAAATGCAGAAGGAAGCCAAATATGTCAGCAGGGAACATCTCTCTGATACAGTTAATCTCTTCCGAGATGCTAGCCCCTTTTCTAGATGTAAGACAGCACTAGGAAGCATGTTACTCCTTGTTCTGCTCTCCTAAATAGTAATTCTATGTGGCCTCTATATGTCAACGAGAGGATGGGGGGAAGCATGCTGGGAATGAATTTTTAAAGCACTAGTATAGATAAGATATTTTACATGTCAGCAAGAAAATTGCCTTTTTCTCATTTATTTTCCCGGCCTTCAACAAATACTTAAATATTAAACATATCGAAGGAGGATCTGCCTGTCTCCCTGCTGTCAACAGAGGTATGGGATCTGTTGTCCAGTATGTGATGGACAGGGGCTGCGGCTCTTACTACATGGTGAACTGTGAGCAAATATAGATACAATGTATATATACACCATTTAATCCAAGGATGTATTTATTACAAACAAAACCTTGCATGTGTTTTTAAAGACAGAAAGTATAAGTATCCAAGTCTGTCTTTATAGCAACTGCCTGAAATCCCCATCACAATAGGGCTAATACTAAAGTCAGCCATACATGGATCGAAATTTGGTACAGCAGACACCAGCCCAGATTTGATCCATGTATGGGCAGGCTGATTGTATGGGCAATCCATCGATCGACTTGGGGACAATCAGCTTGTTGGATATTTTACATGTGATTACTGCCAGTGGCTATAGCCGCCAGCAGTAATCACTGTGTTCTGCCAGCAAGGAAAGGCTCCCCATGCCCCCCACCAGCAGAATACAATAGTGTTGCAGGAGGTATTTCCCCCATCAACACTGACTGTGTTGTTTGGGGAACCAAATTACATTTTTTTCCTTCCATCCGTAGTGGAAGGAGAGAAAATTGAAACATCTATGGGCTGCTTTAGACACCAAGACAATAATGAGCAAATTAATCGGTGTGAGGGCACTTCTCCAATGACTAATCAGCCAGCTCTGCGCCGTTGATCAAGTTAAACTGTTTAAAGTAAATGTCTAGCCAAACATTTTTTTAATGGGAAGAATTAAAACCTACTTTATGTCTGGTTTTTACTGTTACCCTGGCTCCATTGGAGAGAAAACCTGACCAGGGTTTTAACCCTTTTCTCTTTATCCCCAAAAAACTGATTTATCTGGACATACACTAATGCCCCGTACACACAATAGGATTTTCCGATGGAAAATGTGTGATAGGACCTTGTTGTCGGAAATTCCGACCGTGTGTAGGCTCCATCACACATTTTCCATAAGAATTTCCGACACACAAAGTTTGAGAGCAGGCTATAAAATTTTCCGACAACAAAATCCGTTGTCGGAAATTCCGATCGTGTGTACACAAATCCCACGCACAAAGTGCCACACATGCTCAGAATAAATTAAGAGACGAAAGTTATTGGCTACTTCCCCGTTTATAGTCCTGACGTACGTGTTTTATGTCACCGCGTTCAGAACGATCGGATTTTCCGACAACTTTGTGTGACCGTGTGTATGCAAGACAAGTTTGAGCCAACATCCGTCGGAAAAAATCCATGGATTTTGTTGTCGGAATGTCCGATCAATGTCTGACCGTGTGTGCAGGGCATAAAAGTGGAACTGCAGTCTGCTCACATAATTTGTAATAAAAACATCTTTGCCATTCTGAAGCTTCCCTCCAACCACTTTGCATATTATTTTATATATATACTGCGATTCTGTACTTGCCAAATATGCTGCAGAAATCTCCCTCCACTGAGTCTGGCTGCATCCATTTTAACTGTGGGCATCTGAAGCTGCTGCCTGTTCACTTCCTGGATTTACACAGACACACAGAGGCACACCTCTAGCTCTGCAGCTCTCATTTGCCCTTTTATGACTTACCCCCCCCCTCCCTTCCTGGCAAACTCTCATGAGAGTGAGAGAGAGCTGTGTATGATGTCATAAGCCTAGGCTTTTTACAAGACAAGAAACAGGAAGTGGGCTGTATAAGGTATTTACTGGCAGAAAAAAAAAATTTACTATCCAAAGTTAAAACAACAAGGGCAGAGGATTTAATAGATGGAAAGATGAAACAATGACTGAAGGTTTAAGTGAAGAAAAGTGATCTCCCATCTGGCTTTGCTGTATTATAGAGGTGCCTAAATCACAAAGCTGGCTCAAAAGATTTAGAAATCTAAAGATGAATTCTAGGCATGGAATATTTTTACACAGTTACATTGGTCCAGCAATGTACATACCATCAGGGCCACTTATAAGGCACTACAGCCAGCCCTCCTGTACTGGGCCCAGGCCTCATCAGTTCAAAAGGGGGCCCCAGGCACTTGCAGAGCAGGAGGGCAAGCTGTACTGCCTCATTGCTGATACTTGTGACTCTTGTGAAGTGCTGCCAGCTTCTACTTTTCTTTTCTTCCCCCGGCTGCACTGCAGTGGATCAGTTCTGGTATCTGCGCCCCCTTCTCCCTACTGTCTGGGACCCCTGTGTGCCCCTTTTCCCCACAGTGCTGCTGTTTTCCTTCCTCTCCTCTCCTCTCCTGCCAGCAGCTGCTGAGGGCACACAGATGGGTTATTTCAGGATGGTGACAGGGGGTGTGGGGGGGCTCACCATCCTGAATGAACACAGTGAGTGATCAGTACCAATCGCTCATTGCGGGTGCAGATATTGCCTTCGTGCCGCTATTCACTTGAATGGGCCTGGTTCTATGGGGGTATAGTTTTTGTATTGGCTGCAAAGCATAGCATCACAGGCGTTGAATTTTAGCAAAATGATAATGTGATATTTTTGCAGGAGGGGGGACCTGTCAGGTAGGCTGTACAGGGCCCCGTGATTTCTATCAGCAGCCCTTCATACCATGCCTGGCTGAAGCTCCTGGAAGCTGAAAATCATTGAGGTAGACATTACTCCAGTGATCTCCTCTTGCTTCTGGGTACCGTGCTGAGCGGCCGACCTCCTCCATTCTGAATGCAGGAGGTCGGTCACATGGCATGTGTGCAATTCAGAGAAGGCTTTGCATTTTTTTACATGGACGCAAACTGTTCTCTGATTGGATGAGGTGAAGAGTGTTCAGAATGCATTAGGCAAGTTGCTCAGCATGGTACCCAGAAGCTGCAGTTGAGACCAATGTAGTAGTGGTGTCTACTTCAATTATTTCCAGCTTTCAGGGGCATTAGCCAGGTATGGTAAATACATAGTCACAATGGTCCAAGTTGGACCAATGTAACAGTAAAAATATACCATGCTTGAATTATTTTTTAAGATAGATCACCTATATAAATTATATAAAACTGCATGTTTAGCTGTCTACTTGCCTACAAAATTAGAGTGCTCTATTTGGGCACCATCAACCATTTAAAAACATAATAAAAGGCCTAAGATAGGTCAGATGGACCATTACATACAGTGCATTGAATTAAATAAAGAAAAAATACTGGTAGTCTCCCTTATATTGAATAACATGTACAGCATAGTGATGCGAATGGGGATTTCTTTTGAAGAGCTGGGACACAGCTATCTATTCCCCAAAACGCCATCACACCTGTGAGATCACAGTAGGGGTTCTGTCTAGCTGACAACTGGTGGGTGAGTAATCCCGAGATGTCCTCACCCCTCCCCTCACTTACATGGATTAAAGAGTAATTCCAGGCCACCAGTGAAACCAATCTGTGATCTGCTAATGCGTGCCAGCAAACAACACAGCTGTGCTAAAGTCAGAGACTTCAGACAATTTACTTCTGTCTTCTGTCCTGTGCCCCATGTATCACAAGCACATTCAAACTTGCTAGAAAGGTAGTCTTCTATGTCCTGCTCACAGCCTTTGCCTCACAAAACACAAAGGGTATAATATTGGCCTCTGGTTAGTTAGCTATCACCAGACTAAAGAAAAAAAAAGCAGTGTCAGAGATATGAACTCATCACTGTGCCACTTCTTCTGCACTGTTCATCACTGGCTGGTGATGAGTCCATACCAACTTGGGCTCAGAGGAAGTGGGTTGAATGATGGTGGCCATCATTCAATGGAGAAGACTGAGGACATCTAGTGGCAGAAAGAGTTACTGCAGGGGACAGCACCAGATGTGACATGAATTGCAGATCCTGCTTTTTATTTTATCTTTTAATGGGCTATTAATCTAATTTTTTTTTTATTTTGCCTGGATAGCTACTTTAGCAGCTGAAAGGCAGATGTGGAGGATATAAAGGTATAAACAGAAAAGATATTCTCCTGCGCTGGTGCAGAGGGCCTTAGTAAGGGTGGTAGTATTTCTTAAGGCTGTATATGTGAAGAGATCATGCAAGCCCCGCTGCCTATGCTGACTAGGGGAAGTCCGAAATATTATGTGAAAAAGGAAAAGAAAGGCGTGTGGCCTGTTGCATGTATAATTGAAACAAATAGTTTATTGTAAACACAAAAAATATATACAAGGAAATACTACGTATTCGTACATATAGGTAAGAGCAATGTTAAGCATTTAGTAGATTAATATATGTTGTTTCTAAAAGGGATACTCAAATAGTTTTCTAATGCGTTTCGAGGATTATCTTCTTCATCAGAGCCTTAGAGGGCCAAATCTAGTCTGTGTTTACATGTATAAAATTAGATATAGATAGAGGAAGCTGGATGGGTAGTGTACCACTACATAGGTGGTATAGTCTTGCGGGCGAATTCTCTTTCGCTGTAAGGGGTATCTTACCACATCTCAGCACTCTCAGTACCATAGGGATGGTGTGTAGATGTAGGGCCGTCTATGGATTGCTGTTGATCTTAAAACCCCAGTGGTTGGTTCCGGTATTGCAGCCAAAGGTCTATGGCTATGTATCCACGTCCTTGTTAGGCTATGCTGAATGACTCCCCTGCTCTGTGGCTGTGTGCTGTCTCCTACCAGGCTACAGCTATGTTGTGCTTCGGGATTCCTGGTGGAATGAGCTACTGCGCAGTATGGCCGTGTGACCTTAATACAGGAATGGTTCCTTCTGGTTTATATCTGGAGGATATAAATCAGTGGTCTCCAAATCATAGGTTTTTGGTAGCCTTTACCTGGTCCTTGGAGAATTATTCCTTCCACTGATACTTAGCACAGTTCCTGCCATAGACACTAACAGTGGGGCATAATTCCTGCTACTGATACCAATGATGGGGCATTATTCCTTCCACTGATACCAGCGATAGGGCACTATTCCTCCTACTGACACCAATGATGGGGCGCTATTTTTTCCACTGATACCAGTGATGGGGCACTATTCCTCCCGCTGACACCATTGGTGGGGGACTTTTCCTTTTACTGATACCCATAATGGGGCACTATTCCTCCTACTGACACCAATGATGGGGCGCTATTTTTTTCACTGATACCAATGATGGGGCACTATTCCTCCCACTGACACCATTGATGGGGCACTATTCCTTCCACTGACACCAGTGATGGGGCACTATACCTCTCACTGATACCAATAATGGGGCACTATTCCTCTCTGTGACACCAATGATGGGGCACTATTCCTCCCACTGACACCATTGATGGGGCACTATTCCCCACACTGATACCAATGATGGAGCACTTTTTCTCCAACTGACACCAATGATGTGGCACTAGTCCTTCCGTTGATACCAGTGATGGGGCACTATTACTCGTCCTACTGACCACAGACACTATGTAGTTTTTTTAATGCTCACTGACCACCAAGCCTGGGATACTGTTTACTCCCACTGATGCCAAGACATTTTCTACCCCCACTTGCCACAATCTGGCCCCCCTAAAGTCTGAAGGGCAGTTGACTGGCCCCTTGTTCAGAAAGTTTGAAGACCCCTGATATACACACTGCACCGGGCTTGGTCAGCTTTTTCAGTGAAGACCCCACTCCCTACATATGAGTATCTCTACTTGTATTTCAAAATAGGTGGAGGACAGGGTATATAGTTTCTAACTTTTTTTTTTCTGGATAAAATATCACCTTTTTTTTTTAACAGCAGAAATTCAGGAAAAAAAACAGGTTTCCTGCTACACCATCTCTTAGCCAGTAAATAAAAAAAGATGTCGGTCCTTCCATCTCCCTGCTCCTATCATTTCGGCTTCTTTCTTCATTTTATTAAATGCCAGTGTTGTTGCCTTATTTATTGTTAAGCCATAATCTATTTTAATTCCTCAGGGTGTAGCCAGATCCCCGGGCTGCAGGACATCTCATATGTTGTAAAAGTGATGATGGTGTAATATATAACGCGCTGATAATCGACACCGGCTTCGCTGTAACTAAATCCGCGCAACAATGCATTTTCAGGCCGCCGAGAGAGGCCCGGCTACTGGGAAACCCCCCCACGATTCTACCCTCATTTTCTTTTGTAATGCCATCACAGTCCAACCAAGTGACATTCTATCCGTCTTACACCTTGCGCATCTGTTCCCAAGCTAATAGTTTTTATGATTAATGGAAGGTTTATTAGCGATATTACATTACTGATAGCACTGCTTAAATCAAGTTATCTGTGCCCCGCGCATGCAGCTGAGAGTGGTCAGCCAGTGCGACACACGTATCTCCCATCAGCCCCAGAGATAAAGCATCGATCACGTATTCATCCCGTGCTATCCCGTCCTTATTGTTCTAAAGAGGCTAATACGTCGCAGGCGCGTTTCAGGTCAATGCAATACTCTGCATTATAATTACTTTCTGAAATTGCGTGATTGTTTCAATATCAATACCTGCCATGAAATGCCATCAAATTGTATTTTAATCAGATTCAGGACAATACTATGGGGGAAAGCGGCTATTATGGAATACATCCTGAAGGGTTTTTCTTTTTTTTTTTCCTTGCCATGATCTAATCTGAACCTTTGTGTTTTTGTGTTCATTTTATTTATGTAGCAGTATTGTTTGTTAATGTTTTTTTTTAATCCTGTTCCATTGTTTGTGATTAATTTTACTGCGTGTTTTTGGGATGTGATATTTTCGTCTGTGGACATTTGTAATTTGATGGGTTGGAAAATTTAATATGTAAAGCAAAGGTAGCCAAGCGGATACTGATTTTTTTATTTTTATTTACATGGATTAGTTAGTGGTAGCAATGAACTCCAGGATCTGCTTTTTCTCTGCTGTCGTTAAAGTGTTAATAAATCTACAACGGTAATATCGGTCTGTTTATGCAGTAAAGCATGCTTGTTATACTGACTGTGGATTCTAAGGGGTTAATCCTTTTATTCTGTCTTCTCTGATCATCCCCTTCTTTTACTGTCCCCAATCCATCTGCTGATAGTACAGAGCCTTGGAGCCACTCTGTACATGCTCAGTTTGGTGTGTATTTTTTTTTTTTTTTTGGGCGGGGGGTGCATGTGATCAGCACAGGGCCATTCAATACTGTCCAGGCAGAGGGTCAGGGGTCATGCAGCCTCATAGGACAGTCAGAGGAGAATAATGAAAACTCCTCCTACAAGCTTTAACCAGACACTGATAGAAGTCACAAGACTGCTGTATACGACTGATGAGAAAAGGTATTTAGCAGTTTATATTTACTAAAATAATCACATTTCCATGTTCTGTGTACTGTGCGAGACCAGATATAGTGAATGCAGGCTCCTGGGTTTAATAACACTTTAAGTAACTCTTACACGTCTTGTCTCCCCCCTCTCTTGTGACTGGACAGTGAAAGCAAAAACAGCAGAATGATGAGCCTATCTTTCTGCTCTCTCCCACAATCAGCATTTCCCTTGCTAGCACATGAGCACTGCAGCACAGCTGGCTGGCTCCTTGTGCTGCATCCCCCCCCCCCCCCCGAGTCTGATCTCTGCTGTACAGGGAATTGAAAAGAATTGATATTAGATTAAATTCAGGTACTTACATTAAAAATGTATTTAATGATGTATTAAAGTGGTTCGAAACCCTTACATATACCCAGTGAAGTGACTAGCCTCAGGTTATGCACATAAATAAAACAAATCCTCCTACATATGCTGTACTTGTTTATCTGCAGTCTTC
Organism: Lithobates clamitans; assembly: GCA_037952925.1. Lineage (NCBI taxonomy): Eukaryota > Metazoa > Chordata > Amphibia > Anura > Ranidae > Lithobates > Lithobates clamitans. The sequence goes on along the minus strand of JBBGZY010000978.1, from coordinate 2,552,717 downwards.
TCTTCTCTACATCTAAGTTCAGAATTTATACAGTTTGTCTGGGATTCCAGCAAACAGGGGGCGGAAAGTTGAAATTACACACTGTAGAGCTCAGTGAGAAAAGTTCTGAGAGCTGATTGGAGGAAAGGGATACACCCCCTTCACATAGCACACATGAACAGAGCTGAGGCTGTTAATCACAGGCTGTGTGCTGGAGCTCCCTCCCCTGTCACCTGTCAGAGATATGCAATGCCTCTTCTGCAATTAAATAAACTTGCTTGCCTGCTTTCAGTCTTCTGTGGGATGTATATTGAGCTGCATTCACAACTCAGTTTACATTTCCAGCAAGGTAACTGAGTGCTGGGATGAAAGAACTACCATGGTTGTCTAATCCCGCGTAAACACAACCGGTTTTGCTGTTGGAGTAAACTCCAAAGGTTTCTCTGACGGGACTCCGACGGAATTGCGCTCAAGCGGTCTTGCATACACACGGTCACACCAAAGTCCGACCGTCCAGAACGCAGTGACGTACAACACATACGACGGGACTAGAAAAAGGAAGTTCAATAGTTGAAGCCAATAGCTTCCGTCTCGTACTTGCTTCAGAGCATGCGTCGTTTTTGGTCCGTCGGAACAGCATACAGACGATCGGTTTTCCCGATAGGAATTGGTTCCGTCGGAAATATTTAGAACATGTTCTCTTTCTAGGTCCGTCAGAATTTTCGAAAAAGAAGAGTCCGATGAGGCATACACACGATCGGAATAGACGATGAAAAGCTTCTGTCGGACTTTTTCTGTCGGAAATTCCGCTCGTGTGTACGCGGCATAAGAGTTATTTCATCCAATCAAGACAACCAAAGACCGGATCCTGGAAGAAGCTGGGGAATAGATGCCGACAATAGACCTCATTGGCGTCAGACCGCTGGAGAAAAGGTATGTAATGAGGACTTTATATCTGATTTAAGGTTATAGGGGTTATGTTTATTGAGAGGTTAGGTTTACCGGTTAAAGATAAGGACAAGTGACCAGTACAATGCAGTGGGAGATCATCTAGGGTGCTGTGCCTATGATTGCTAGTCTTATTTGGAGCGCAATTTGATGTTGTTACTACTTTGCTGCTCAATGTTTTCCATGCTGGAGAGAAATTTGTACGGAGGACCTGCAATGCAAGGATCTCCATGTTTCTGATTAATTTATTCTATGGAGTTGTGCTTTCTGCACTTCTCCTGCTGCTTCTTCATCATTACCCCACCAGTGTTTAGATCACCAGTTATCAAGGGAACAGCTCTGATTTTAGAAAGCAAAATTCTGCTGCTACTTAGATGGCCACCACACAGCTCCAAGATGGCCACCAACACACAGAATGGTAAGTCAATCAAACAGTAAGTCAGTAGTGGGAAATATATCAGCTGCAGGGAAACCACAGACAATTCTGGAAAATAGTCCCTATTTATTTATTTTTTTTGGCTCAGCTTACACAGTACAGGTCCTCTTTAAAATATAAAAAAAAAAATGGAAATCTGTCTTTCTTATCCCATGTTCCATATATAGAGTAAATAATAGCAACTTGCTATATGTGCTTCATTGACCTCTCCCAGCTGTGTAAATTGACTTGCTGCTTTCTTAGAGCCTTCTCTTTTTACAAGCCTCTGAACCTGTGGGGAAGAATTCTCTGCTCAGCCGCTCATATATCACTACATTGTAATGTAATTCAGCTGTAGTTGTTTTCCAATTCAGTGTTCAATATATACACCCTGAATCCCCACGTGAAAGATGCGCAGCCGTGTGATATTATGAAAGAGCATGTCTTCATGAAACTAGCATTCAATAAGCTCCCACACTAACCTACATTTTCTTGTAAGATGGTTTGGTTTCAACAGTTGCAATAAGAATAGCCATACCTTGTAATTTTTCACAGCCTCAAAGCGTGTCCTTTGCAATAATTGAGTAGTGTACAGGTGGCCATTGCGAAACAGCAAAATCTTTTGTCTCGCAGTTTGAAAATTTATTGCTGTAGGAATATTTCTGGCAGTTGAGATCATTCATAAATATAGAGCCTTGGCCAATTGAAGGGATGCAAAGGGATAATACAACGGCAGCCTTCAATAGCTATAAACTCAAGCAGATTCTTGTACTGCATATTTTTTGGCGTATTAAAAGTTGATTATACAACCATGTTTCCAACATGTGTGGCCAGCTTTAGCCTTCCACAAAAAGAGCCCAACTATCCTCAAACTACAAGCTCCTTAGTTACGGAAAAAGTGATTACATCTCTGTGGTTTGCATTCAAAAACCCTTTTTGTTCTTCTCACTTGCCTGTTGGTTTCAAAGTGTGATGGGTATCTTTACTGGCCAACAAGACATAAAGAAGAGCATAAAGGAGTAGATCACACCCACTGCAAGAGATCTATACATGTCCAACATGTGTGGTTAGCTTTAGTCTTCTGGCAAAAACACCCAATTATCCTCAAAATCAGAGTTGTTGGTTACGGAAAAAGCAATCGGATCCCTCAGGTTTGCTGAGCAGTCCAAACCCTTTTGGTTATCCCCATCTGTCTGTTGTATACAATGTGTGATGGGTGTCCTCATTGTCCAACAAGGAACACAGTATACAGTAGTGGACCACCCCCAATACAGGGGGTCTTGCTTTTTGTTCCCTAATACAACAACCTGGATTTTAATGTGGAGGCACTCTGAAGGTAAACTAAAACTGGCCACATATCTTACAGTCTTTTTATACATGTTTCTTTACCAATAGCTATGCAGTATAAAGGGCCTATCAAAAGCTATTTACTTTAATGTAATTTTGCCTGTAAATGTAGCATTGTCGTTTCATTAAAGCCTTCTGTTGTGTGTCTTGTGTTTATATGCATACAGTTTCAACTCTGTTCTATTGTAAAGTCTCCAGTAAATATATCTTAAGTAGACTCCAGAGCACTGGTCCAAACGCCACAACTCTCCAAGGCTAAAAGTGTGACAGGTGCCAGGCTGAAGAGCCTGTCTCTGCTCCAAATGCCACTGTAAATGATCCACAAAGATCGCACAATGATAATGTCATGCCACATAAAAAAGTTTAATTCAGCCAAAATTGACCTGCCAAAAGTCCCTGCCCATAGCCATGCCTCTCCAATGTATTTCACCATGAAGGAGCATAGTCTCTACAATTAAGCCCAACTGAGATGAAATGCGTCAGACGGGTGGCTATGAGCGGGGACTTTTAGCATGTCAGTTTTGGCTGAATAAAACTTTTGGATGTGGAGTGGCATTTTCAGTGTGTGGCCTTTGTGGAACCTCTCCAGTAAAGGTTTCCTGCAAACCTTATATTCCTTGTTATTTATTTCCTTATGCCCAGCCTCTGGAGTTCCTGGAAAGCATGTGCTTAGAAGTTGCAGTTATGTAGCAGTGTAGTACTGTGCAGTACATGGTGCGAGAAAGCATAGATCATAACTGTATAACTGACCTTAGTTTCTTTTACAGTAGTATTCCACATGCCTAAGGATTACGCCTTTAACATTTCTGTTTGATGACAGTTATTGATGGCATTTATAAGATCACATGACCTATTCTACTTCCTTGAAGAAAGCAACAGAGCATTTTTCAGTTCTGTGAAACACATAACACAACAGGTCTCAAACGATTTTTTTTTTTTACCAAAAGCTCATGCAATTTTCATGAATGACACCCAGGCTTCACCTTTTTTCCATATCATTGGTGAAATGTAGGTTTTTTATAAGGAATTTTGAGCAAAAATAAACTATAAAACAGGTATGAGTCAGTTTCCTACCACAATGCAGATACTGATAGGTTTAATGAGGCTCCATCCATAGGGATATTAGACTGTAAGTTCCTTCAGGGTCTGGTGGGAATGATCTATGATCTCTGAAAAGAGCTTAATATGAATGGATAGAATAAATAAAATAATGATGTAAGAGGAAAGGAAGTGGATGGATTTTGCACATCTCTAACTGGTGATTCAGCTAAGGTAACATGGTGTCTGACTGACTACAGAAGTCAAATTGAGAGACTAACTGTCGATGGCTCAATGATTAACATCCTCTTGTTTTCCACTGTAAGAGGCCAGTCTATAATCCAAGGCACTAACACACACATAGACCTGGGATATATTGAACTGTAATTAACTGCTCCAGTGAACCATAATTAAGGTCTATAATTCAGGCCTTTTCTGCCTCCATCATTACATCACATACGACATTTCTTATGAAGAGTAATAGGGTGGAGTTTAAGTAATCTCAGACAGAGCGTGAATAGTGTAATGCAGCACATAGGTACTTATATGGCTTAATTATAAATATCCATTGCCTTAATTCTTTCCATATCCACTCATACATAGCATGCTGTAGTTTTTTTTAAGTGGTTATTTAGCACATTCTATAATAAGTAAGGAGAGGAAATATATTGGTGAATACATACAGTTGTGTATTCGAGCAAAATGCTTTAACCAAATAAATAATAATATTTCACATGTTTCACTGGTTTTTCCAGCTGAGATGACATGTTATGCTTGTCTGAATTTCCTCAGCTCACCCAATGAAGACCGCATGTTTTGGCCACCTTGCCTTCCTCAGCTCCCCGAAAGCACACTACATTTATACTATCTAACAAATTATATAGTGCTGTCACTATGTGATAAAATAACCAATCTTCATCAAATAAAGTCCAACAAAATCCAGAAATTGTGTCCAATCACTTCCAGTGTTTTTATACAGAGTCTGTGAAATAACAATCGTATCCACCACCAAACCCGATCACCTGCTTACCAGAGGGTAAGACCTGTTCATATCATGAGGTCATATAAGCTTGCCCTTCATCAAAGGGAAAGAATATGGTGTACAGTAAGTGTTTCAGCAGGGTCCTCTACTTCTCCTTTGACTGAAATGGTCAAATTCATACCATACTCAAAAATTTTGTGCAAATAGTGCAAATTCAAATCCAAAGTGCCTGTTCTATATAACCCTCTAACACCATGTGAGAAAAGTGATCAGCCACTAACCAGGCTCACTACCTGACACTGAGACCCCTTAATTAAAGGAGGGTCCAATTCGCTTGCCGCTCATCGAAAGATGGATCATAAAGGTACAAATTAGTAGTCTTTACGATGGCTCCAGGCAGTGATATCAAACCCTAATCAAAAAAGAAAGTAGACCACACAATACCAAAGGATAAGAATCTACATTTATTAAGCCATAAAACATACTCAAAAAAGTATACAGCAAAGCTGCATATACATCCTATCGTGCCACAGTCCGGACATGTGTATCTGAACGTATCTCCCTGTTTGTCTGCATTTCCTTAGCTCATTCAATGAAGACTGCATGTTTTGCTTAGCTGGGCTTCCTGGGCTTTAGAAATGCAGACTGCATGTTTTGCCCACCTTGGCTTTCAGCCTACTGAATGCATACTACATTTAGCCCTTATAATCTATATCGGGTCACCCAAAGTGGACTACATTTCACCTACTTGGGCATCCTCAGATAATCCAATGCAGACTTCATTTTGACCACTTGGGATTCCTCAGCTCATTCAATGCAGAATATGTTTCGCCTACTTGGGATTCCTTAGCTCACCTAATGCAAACTATGTTTCGCCTACTTGGGATTCCTCAGCTCACCCAATGCAAACTGTGTTTGTCCACCTAGTTTCCCACAGCTTATTCAATGCAAACTCATTTTGCCCACTAGGGCTTCATGAGATCATCCAGTGCAGTCTACGTTATGCCCACCTGATCTTTCTAAGTTCATCCAGTGCCGACTATGATCTGCCTTTATATTTATCTTGGTTTATCCAACACACACTATGTTTCACCTACAGAGGCTTCCTAAACTTGTCCAATGTGCACCATGTTTTGTCTACCTGTGCTTTACTGGCTCATCTTATTAAAAATATAATTTTCTCATGTGAAGATGTCTTTGAGCCCTCCAATACAGGCCAGAGATTTATCCAGTTTGCATTATCTTTAGCTCCTTTAATATAGACTACACAACCGGCTTGGTTTCCTTAGGTCACAATGACCCATTGAAACTTAGATGGGCCAAAAACTTTGTCTGTTTTGCTCTTCTAAGTGTGTACTTCTGCAAGAAGTATCTTCCCTGTAAACTATTCACCAAAGGAATACAGATGACCTTATACACCTACCCCAATTCAGTCAGCTATCTAAATCCATTTCATAATATATAAACCCTTTATTCTGAAGCCTATCGAAGCTACTTCCCCCACAAAGAGTCCTGCTGTATCTCTTTGTACCTTTACTAAGAAGAGCAATCCTTTATGCCTCCCATTACAGTATTTATCTAAACAAAATTACAGAATGAATCACAATAATGAGATATTAGTAATGCTCACAGCAAGCCTTGTGAGCGGCAGTATTGAAACGTCTTGCGGAAATCAGCCTCCGGACTATAGAAAGGGAAATGCATTTTTTCTCACACGTTGCGTTTGGCAGCCGGCCAAGCCATTAGCAAGTTTAACTCTGAACTGAATGTATTTGGATTCTGAGGGATAAGTGTTGCACTTAACATTGGGTGAAGACTTTGAAAATTCCTGAAGAAGTGCAAGGCATAATTTATCCACTGAGATCCATGACATGTCAGAGTATGTGTTGGAGAAGAGCAGCGGATGCGATGAGCCTTACATAAAAACATAAGAAGTGGGGGGGGCGGAGGGGAGAGGAGAAAAGCCACAGTACGCATTTGGATTGTAAATATTTTACGCCCGTGTCAGGAGATGGCAAAAGAATCAAGAGCAGGAATCTTGATTTGGGTTAGAGCATGATGGGTTGGCGCTTTTTATAAAAAGATTGCTGAGTCTGCTTTAGATCTTCCACAAAAGAGCAAGGCTGTTCCTATGTGAAGAGATTGACCATGTCTTGCTAGACAAACATAGCTGAAGACATTTTAAAATAATTTCCACAGCTGATATATTGAGAACTGTACTGCTTTTGCTGGCCCAGAGAACACTTTTTATGAAGATGGTACTTAAACTAGGTTGCTTTAAGGAAAAACAGCATGTGAAAAAAAATTGGAGATTCAAAGTTATATGCAAATTGTAATAACAAAAAGGCGGTCTTTGCCCCCACCAAGCGTCCTTATTGGGTTTTTAATGTTATTGGTTAGTTCAATTACTACTTGGGCATCTAAAGGAGTTGGGTGGGAAGGGAAGAGTATCAAGTTTTGCAGATAAAAGTCAAGATTTGTATATACTGTAACTTCAACTGTCTGTTCAATTTCATATGCGGTTGTCAATAAAGGTGACACCTTTTATGCCTTTTTTCCATTACATTCTTTGTTTTTAATACCCACATTTGTGCAAGGTTTACTTTGATTGGAATATGGACACTTTTGTGTCCTCAGTGCGGTAGCATGTTTTCAAATGTCATTTATTTATTGCCCAAGTTTAGTCAAAACATAAATTTTTTTAAAATCAGCATAAGGGACAGTACTTAGGCTACATTCACACCTGCGCATTTCAAACTTGTGCAGTTTGCAGTTTTACCGCGATTTTGGCAAGTTTTTACCACGGTTTACTGCGATTTTGCTGCGTTTTTGCCGCAATTTTGTTCAGGTCACCAATGTAAAAGGATGAAAAATGCCTGTAATCTGCCCCAAAGAAGCTCATTTTCTTTTTTAAGCTTAGGGCATTTTTCAGGTGTTTTGCTTCAGGTGACAAAACGCTCAAATGTGAACAGGTGCCATTGAAATGAATGGGATTTTGCTTGTTGGGTGTTTTTTAGGCGTTTTTTTCGGGAATTTTACGAGTGTTTTACGAGCTGAAAATTCTCAGGTGTGAATGCACCCTGAGTCAGGCCATAGATGATATGAATTCCCCCATCACAGTCAGTGGAGCCTGTGGAGCTATTGGGGTTGATTTACTAAAGGCAAATAGATTGTGTACTTTCCAAAGTGCAGTTGTACTCTGCAGGAGCAGTTTCTCCAGATCTTAGTAAATGAGCAGAAGCTCTGCTGACTTCCATCATCCAATCATGTACAATGCTGTTCTTTTTATTTTCCTTGCACGTGATTTGGTATTCTTTGCAGATTTACCTCATTTACTAAGCTCTGAAGCAACTGCACTTGCAGAGTGCAACTGCAAAAGGCAGTCTATTTTAGCAAATCAACCCACTGTGTTCTCATCAGCGAGGTTGGGGTGCGGGTTGGGGGGGGTACGGGTAGCCGTTCCTGCCAGGGGAACTCAGGGGTTGATTTACTAGATCTGGAGAGTGCAAAATCTGGTGCAGTTCTGCATAGAGACCAATCAGCTTTCATGGATTTTAGTCAAAGCTTAATTGAACAAGCTGACGTTAGAAGCTCAGTGATGAGTAAGCACGTCTGTGGAAAACTCGTCCACTGAGCACCTTTTTTGGATTGATGTTTGTCATGTTCGCTTGATTTTATGGACTTTTAATAAACTCTTTTGATTTTACTTCTGGATGTGCTGCCATTTTTCTTTGTTTCCATTGGATTTCCCTGGCTGCGGACCAGGCAGGCACCCGGATCTCTTCAGCAGCTCATCAGATCCTCACAGGTGGCTTTGAGCCGTGTGTTCCCAGCTCTTTCTCTGACGTTAGAAGCTGATTGGTTACCATGCACAGCTGTACCAAATTTTGCAGTCGCCAAGTTTTAGTAAATCAATCCCACAGTCATTATTGCTAGCAGGAAAGCCGGTGGCAAATATTGCAACCTAGAAATCAGACATGCTGGTTGTACCCAAGTCAGTCAATGGATCGACTTGGGTACAATCAGCCTGCCCATACATGAACCCTGCTGAACTGGCCAAGATTATAACCATCTATGGCCGGTTTCACAATCAATGCAATGTGTGCTGCTGGCTGGGAATTTAGTTGAAATCTTCAGTCCTCTGATCCCCTTTACCCCACAGCAGGAATCTTCTGGTGCTGTGGGGGTTAATAGAGCCGAGGAACCTGTCAAATGCACTCATAGCAAGAGTGTCAACTATGCCACCCTTTCCGCCCACTTTCATTCATAGACGCTCTGCTTTAGCTTCCACCAATGAAAAGCAATCTATGATTGGAGGATGGGCAGATAAATGAAAGATCCAGCTCCTCCATTCATAGATTTCATTTCATTCATGGAAGCGATAGTATATCTTCTATGAATTGAGAAGGGGGGCAGGAAGGGTGGAGCATAGTCAGGAAATATTTGACTTCTTGCATGTGAGAAACAAGGAGGAGTCAGCATTGGGCGTGTTTGGGAATAACTTTCCTGCATTACAAACAGAGAAGCAGGAAGGGTTCTCAGATCACTTGGTTACCAACAAAGGGCTAGGGTCTGGTGTACTATAACTAGGCTTGAATAAAAAAAAACTCTGAGCGGGTAGCGCTTTGTTCTATCTATTCATGACCTTGTTAGAAATCCGTGAGCTGATAACTTCCTGGGCTCTCTGCCTCTTCTGACTGTTATTAGTCTGCATTATCTCTGGAATAAAGCCTGAAAAAAGAAAACTAATGCTGCCATCATACGTTAGGGCTTCTATGCAATATATTGCAATTTTGTTCTTGGGTTTAGATACACTGGACTATGGGGCGTATCTTTTGCCCAACCGTAATGTGAAATACTCCCTGACACTTTAGATTTTGTACTTTATTTGTCTTATACTCTCTGGGCACACAGGAGTGTTTTATTATTTTAGTATTTACATTAGTATTGATTTTTCGGTAGTTTAATGCGTTTAAACCAAGTTTTCTTTGCAGGGAGAGGCAGCGGGGTGGCCGACTCAGAGACATTTCATTAGGACGAGTACTGCAGCAAGTTAGATATGAATTTCCATTTCCTGGAAAGATTAGGACGATTTATGTCAACTATCATTCACTGTAGTGTGTAGTTTTAGACTGACTGGAGCAGATGAGATTCTTTTATAGGAAAACGAGCGTACGCTTTAAAAGGGGATAGATCATGGCAACCAGCTCTTTGTTTGTGGTGTAATAAGTTAATTTTAAACAATGCGTTTAATGCGGACGACATTTAAGGTGCCATGCTAATTTATGTCGCCGCCATTGTGCGCTTTGTCTGCATTTTCATTGTTATTTTGCAGCTCTTTAGGGCGAGATGCGCCGCTTTATTGTTAATTGCATTAAAAATTAAATGAGGCAAATCAATTACTGCTCTCGATGACTCTTGCACATATCTCCAAGACACAGTTTTTTACTGTTTCAATTTAACAGAGAAATGGGTCTATTGTTCTACCCAAACACAGTTCAGAAGTTGGTGTCACTCCTGTCAGAGACTCAGCACTGGAACTCAATGAATACATTCAGGCTGTCAGAGAGAACACTAATGCAGGATTTGGCTTCTATAGGTCCAGGATCTCCTATTATAGAGAGAATGGTTTCTGGAGAGCCGGAAAGACAAAGAATTAAAGGAAACCCGTCACAATGGGGCTTACGCAAGAATCTGAATATTAGTCTTAAAGTGTAAGTATAGCCAAACCATTTTATTTTTAGTTTTGGATAGAGTTGGGAAGGATTAGAATCCCTGATATGTTTTTATTGCTGTATGTGTTCCTCCTGGGTGGAGTCACCCTCTTCTTTTGTCTTGGTAATCCTTGTCACCAAGACAGAAAGTGATGGCACATCCAAAATTGCCAAGAACAAAAACAAATGGGTGAGGGTAAATCCTCCAATGGGGGCACCTGCCCCAGTGACAACTGTCTAAGAGGGGAGTTGCCCTTGCTTTGGGGAAATACTCCAATTTCCTGATGTTTCTTCAAGACAAGAAGAAAATGGAAATATCCCCAGCATTACCCAGAGAAGAAAAAAAATGATAAGGGTTTTAACCCTTCCCTCTTCCAAAATAAAAAAATAAATAAAAAAAATTTTGACTAGACATACACTTTAAGCTTGGGTTCACACGGCCTTGACTTCAAAGTCGTGCGACCTTGAATCCGACATCCCTGCATGACCTCATTGTGGATTGCATAGGACTTCTTTAACATAAGTCAATGCAAGTTGTATTGAAGTGGCACCAAGTGTAGTGCAGGAACCTTTATCAAAGTCAGAGTGACCTGAGTTGCACCGATTAGAACGGTTCCATTGCAGCTAATGAAAAAGGTATATGGTGGGGAGCTATGAGAATGACATCATCCCGGTATATAGAGCAAAAGAAAAACCCTCCAAAAAGTGGGACTTTAACAGGCATTTTAACAGGTTTTGCCTGTTAAAGTCACACATTTTGGAGGGTTTTTCTTTTGCTCATTGCAGTTAATGGGGTATGAATTGACATGGAACTTTGAACTCTCAAGTCGCATGAAAAGTCACGGCAGGAACAGGGGTTAAGACACTTGGCTTACATGTAAAAGGTTTTTTATGTGCCCCCTTATTTAGCTTTACCCATCTGAAGATGACTCTAGAGTCATAAGGCCCACAGAGTCGGGACTGACATTTCCTGTATCTTGTTACAAATACCAGGGCTTTGTAGTTGTTTACATTCCGCATAACTGTGGGACTCTGTTAGATCATACTCTTATGTACAGTCTATGCACTGTAAAGATGCACCAGTCAGCCTCCAGCATTATTTGTTCACAATGAGCAGGGGACGACTATTGAAAGCAGGTAGTTTGGTCCTTCCATTCATTTATTTGGGCCACACATCTATCTATCTATCTATCTATCTATCTATCTATCTATCTATCTATCTATCTATCTATCTATCTATCTATCTATCTATCTATCTATCTATCTATCTATCTATCTATCCAATACTGTCTGAGAAAGTCTTACACATTTTGTAAAATTAATAGAAATTGGTGGCAGTAATTCAATAAACAAATTGATTATTGAATGAATGAATAACCTATATAGCGCTATATATGCAAACTAATTCGCCTCAAGGCACTTTTTCTGCCAGTGACCATCTGGGTCTTCAAAAGAGATGGGTCTTGAGCTTCTTCCTGAAGGCCAGATGGTTTTCTACTGAGCGGATGTCCGTGGGTAGAGCGTTCCATAGCCATGGTCCTTGGACTGCGAACCTTTGCTCGCCTTTTAATTTATAACTGGTCTTGGGGATGTGGAGGAGGTTCTGGTTAGTTGACCAGAGGGGGCGACCTGGGGTGTAGTGCTTTATTTTGTCACAGAGGTATTGCGGGGCTTTTCCTTGTGTACATTTGTGAGTGAGGCAGAGGGTCTTAAATGTAACGCGGTCCTTCACAGCTAGCCAATGGAGGGTCCTCAGGGACAGGGTGATTGATGCCCAGGGTTTTTTCCAGTTACCAGTCTGGCTGCTGTGTTCTGGACGATTTGTAGACGTAAAATTTGGTATTTGGGAAGTCCTAGGTAGAGGGAATTTGCGTAGTCGAGTCGGGAATTGATGATTGTTCCAACTACTGCTGCTGTATCTCCTTCCGGGATGAAGTAGATGAGTCTACGCAATAGGCGAAGAAAGTAGTGGGATCCGCTGACTACTGATCCTATTTGTGCATCCATTGTCATGTCTACATCAAAGATGACTCAGAGGCTTTTGGCTTTAGTGCTGGGGGTGATGGGTTGTCCGAGGATGGTAAGTGGTGTGGACGTTGTGCCAGGGTTTTTGTTTCAGTTTGCATGGAGGAAGAGGAGTTCTGTTTTGGATCCATTGAGTTTAAAGGAGCTCTCCGTCATCCAATCGTTGATCAATGAGAGACAGTTTTCCAGTGCCTGGTATTGGTCTTTTTTGTTGGTGATGCGTAGGTAGAGTTGGATGTCATCAGCATAGGAGTGATAAAGCAGGTCCTGGTTTATGATGATTTTGAGGAGTGGGCGGAGATAGAAATTAAAGAGCACAAGTGACAGAGGTGATCCATGAAGGACTCCGCATGTAATTTTACGTGCTTCCGAAGTGAAAGCTCCGAGTTTCACTTTCTGGGATCGATTCTATAGAAAGGATGCGAACCAGGGTAAGTCTGAGTCTGCAACTCCAGCTACTTCTGTGAGACGAGTGAGCAGGGTTTTGTGGTCTACTGTGTCGAAAGCTGCACTGAGGTCCAGCAGCACCAGGAGACACGATTCTCCTTCATCTGCTGCTTCGAGGGTGTCATCCCAGATTTTGAGGAGAGCAGTTTCTGTCCCGTGGCCAGGGCGGAAGTCAGATTGTAGTGGGTCCAAGAGTTTATGGGTGTCCAGATGGAGTTGTACTCCTGCTTTCTCCATAATTTTGGAGATAGTGTTGAGGCTTGTGACAGGTCTGCGGTCGTTTGGGTCATTGGGATTGAGGTTAGACTTCTTTAGGAGGGGTTTGATTGTGCCTTGCTTGAGGGAGGTCGGGACGATTCCTTCTTTAAATGACTGGTTTATGAGATATGTTATGATAGGTGCCAAGATGTCAGTACATTCTTTCAGAAGTTTTGTGGGAATAATGTCGTTTGGCGATGTGCTGTCTCAGAGGTTTCTGATGATGGTATTGGTGGTGTCCATGGTGATTGGGACCGGAGTAAATCTCGGTGGTTGTACAATATTTGTGTGTTTTTTTTCTTCTTGCTCTGGCTGAGTGGGGTTACTGGCTGTGTTCTGCTGAATTATTTCCCGAATGATTGCGATTTTGTCAATGAAAAAATCCGATAACTCATTGCGGAATTCTTGTGTTTCATTTGCTGGAGGCTCTAAACAGGTGGGGTTCATAGTCTGGGCGACTATTTTGAAGAGTGTGCGAGGGCGGTTTATCGCTTTTGAGATGAATTTGGAGAAATGTTTTATTTTTTGCTATAAAGATGGCTTTGTGATATTTTCTGGTGAGTGATTTGTAATTTGTGTGGTTTTCCATTGTTGAGTTCCTTCTCCAGGCTCCTTCAGCTCTTCTGCGTTCTTGTTTCAGTGGCGTAAGAGAGTCATTGAACCAGCCTGATTTGTTTTTGTGGGTGTGTGCTCTGCGTATTGGTGCGACTATGTCTGCTGTCTGTAATAATGCTGTGTTAAGGGAGTTGAGTGTGTCTTCAGTTGAGTGGATTTGGGTTAACACCTCAATTTTGTTGGATAGTGTAGTTTTGAAGAGTTGTGAGTATAGTTTCTTCTGTGATCGTGTCCAGTGTATTATTGTTGAGTGTGTTGGTTTTTGGTAAATGATGTTAATTTTGAATTTGATAACGTGGTGGTCAGTCCATGGCAGTGGAATGTTACCAAGTGTGTTAATGTCAATGTTTTGATTGAAGATGAGGTCGAGGGTATGGCCTGAAACATGCTTGGGAGCATTTATCAGTTGCTGCAGACCTATATATTGATTTGAAAGTATTTTTATACTACCACACATGGCATGATCCACCTCAAGGCGTATTAGAGTAATTAACATAATAGGCTTAATGCAGAAGATAGTGAAGAATGGTCACTTGCAAGAATATTAAAAACATCATTCTTTCCTATTATTCTGTGTACATTGATCTCTACACAGGCAATGTACAGCACAGTGATGATGTCACCACCATGTTTACCAGGTAATAACTAGGTGTGCAAAAGAATTTGGTGCAGACAAAGTGGATTTTATAACTTTTATGGCTTTTGGGAATGGTATGTACATTAAAATGTTTGCGCCTGGAGTTCAGCTTTAACCTTTCTCTTCTCTATCCATAATGTAAAGAAAAAGTATTGGCTTTAGATATACTTTACCACATACCTCTTCCCCCTGGCATGCAACCTAGTCTTCCACTGGTCGATAATTTCAGTGCCCAGAGATAAAACTACCTGGCCTAAGTTCTTAGTGAAATTATGCCGCAGTTAAACCATAGCATTGGATAGGTGCTTAGCCTTTCACAGCCTTGCCATAAATTCTCCCGATTAACCAAGCAAAGCTGAAAAAACACAGAGTGAAGCATGACTTCTCTTCTTCGTTTCACTAAATGCTCAGTGTAGCTGTCGCTTTATCCCGTGTATACTGCATTCCGCTACCGACCAACTTAATAAAGGCACTGTCACTCGGAGAGCTTTTCATCTTCCGAGATTCCTTCTTCTTCCCTAGATAAGCCTGCCAAGCTCAATATCTGTGAATTAGCTCATAGTAGGTTTTATTCTAAGCTGCTGGAAAAGCAAAGGTCCATTTTACTAGCCTGGGAAGAGATCCTATGAAGCGATGAACAAATCAGATACCAAATTCATGAACTACTTGGTTCACAAGTGGTTTCATCAAGAAGGAAACCATTTTTAGCTGGAGTTAGGGTCTAAAATCATTGGCAGGCAGTGCGGATTCAACAGCTGCTCACACTTGGACCCCCTTTGTCATCTTCTCTCTTTAACAATCATTACATTTGGCAAGGCAAGGATGGGCACCAAACCATTCTTCCATTGAATATCAGGTTCTTCCAACTGTTAGAGCCAATGGGGACCTCTTAAACAGGAATTTTTATTTTTTCTGAGAAAAGCTTGTTTTCTCTGAATTTACACTAAAGGCATCATGTGTTCAAGTGAATTCTTTATGGATAAACACCACACACACACAAAGCAAGTTTGCATGTTTTCACAACAATTTCCTTATCACATGTTTACACTCGAAATGTCCAATTGTGCATTTGTTGGTGTTCAACAAAACCCATGTGGAATTTGTTTTCAGGTGAAAGGTAAAGTGTTTTTCTGTGCTTGTATAAACTGATACAAAAGAACTCCAGGTGGATATAAAATACACAAATTGGTGCAGCTTTCTACTAACTGAACGAATTAATTGTATTTACTTTGCATTTATTTTCTAAATTGAATCAGGGTAAAGCTTTTAGATTTTGATTCCCCCCATGCACACTGTTAGCCTCTGCTGGCTATTGCAATTAGACATCCACACACTCGTGGTTGCCTGAATACCTGAACAGAGACGGCATCTGGTTGGCTGTAGTCACTATTCAGCCAATAATTTTCCATCCTGCTCTTGCCTTTGACAAAGAGATTAGGACATTAGTTTACTTCTTTCACTGTTCACTAGGTGAAGGAGATGTAAATGTGAAACTGCAGCAGAGAAAGATTGACCCCCCCCCCTTCCCTAGACATGGCTCTGCTGTGGGGCTCTCTGGAATGGATGGGTGGAGATAAAAATCCTTTGGTAAGGAACACAGCTCTCACATAAGCATTTCATCTGTGTATTTCAGTTGTATTTACCCATTCATGCACTTCCTACATATTCTGCAGTGCCTTGCATAGAGCAATAAGCCATTAATATCAGCTGGGGATGCTTACAGATCTTACAGCCGTATGCCCCCAACACAGTTATAACACTATGGTCAGTTTGGTGGCTTCTTAACCTGGCAATAACCCACACAAACATACCAGGGCTTTTTTTAGCGAGAACATGGGGGAACGCAGTTCCAGCACAGAATGTATGCAATGGCAAGGGGTACTAGAATGTGCTGGAGGGTCTATTCATGCTGGCTGCTGGGGGATCTATTGTTTTTATTTTTTTTTTGGGGGGGGGGGGTAGTGTTTTTGGGGAGGTGTATTGTTGCTAGTGAAGAATCTACTGCTGCGGGGGGGGGGGGGGGTCAATTGTTGCTGGGAGAGATCTGCTGTTGAGGGAGGGGTCTATTCATGTTGGCTGCTGGGAGATCTATTGTTGCTAGTGGAGGCCTATTGTTGCTGGGGCGGGGATAGTTGTTTGTACCAGCTCTATTGTTGCTAAGTGGATCTTTTGCTGCTGGGGGGGTGTCTATTGTTGATGTGGGGCATCTAATGTTGTAGCCCGCAGGGGATCTATTTTATTGATTTTCTTGTTATCATTGTCAAGTTCTATACAAATTACTTTGTTCTGCATTCCCTAAAATGGGAAGTACTGGGAGGTGGGTAGGGGGTGGAACCAAGGGACAGTACTCGAAGGTGGATAGGAGACAAGGGTTGATTTGGAAGGGAGGAGTACCTGCACCTATTCCCCAAGAAAAAAAGCCCTGGGTAGAACATAGAAAATCAATGCTAGCAGTGTCTATGGTAGGCACTGGGGGACTAGACTAAGGGGCTATGGGGCATTCATCCCCTCGGGCCAATACAAATGATATATGTTAGGCTGCTGACCCTGCATATGAGTGGAGATACTTTACCAATCACATCTCAGTCAGAGCAGGACCCACAGCTGCTGGGCATTATTCTTTATCTATCTGCTCCCTGTTCATACCTGAAGACTTCCAGAATTAAGGATCTTTGGCTTTGAGAGGAAGGGTTTTGATTGATGCTGTCCATCACTGAGCCTATAAGACTGAGGACATCTTGTGGCAGAAAAGATGTACCATGGGGGGCAGCTTTGGATTGAAGGTGATTACTACAGCAAAAATTGTTTCTATCTTTAATAGGCTACCACATTGTTTATTGTTTAGGCTACAGATTGCAATTGCACCTATAGATTAGCACGGTTTTCAATGGTATTCTGCAAGGTAAGATAAGAATTCTGGGTGATAGCTCTCTTGACAGGTCCCCATGGAATTTGTTTAGGCAATTTAGCATGATTACTAGGAAATCCCAACTTACTGCATTAGTCTGTAGTTCTCGCAAGCACTTGAAGCTCTCTCACAACTCAAGGACTAGTCATCTTGACATATTCCGCATCTCTCTTAATAAATTGTTTGGTCAACTGATTTAACCATCATTAATTCTTAAAACGTCCGTATCTATTTCCTTTTTAAATAAATTACTATGGTTTATTAAAGCCATCATTTTATTTTCCTCTTTCTTCAATGTTAGAACCTAACTGCTGTGGGGTTTTTTTTCTACTTTCAGCTATTATCCTTCTTTTACAAAAGGACCCACTTAATAATGTCCCCTCTAACAACCTCATTTATTTTCCAGAAAATTAACTCAGTTTCAACCCTGATTAATGATTTCATCTAAATGAATCAAATTAAAAATTGAAAATTATATTTCAAAAGATTGAGGGAAAAAAATTGACCATTTCCAGCTAACAAATGATCCTTTCAAATGTTCAAAAAAGAAAAAAAAAAATAAGATGACCAAGAATTGCGTGTTGATAGCAATGAAATCTAGCCAGGACCTGCTTCTTATCTTGAGGATGGAGAGTTAAAAAAAAGAAAAAAAAAAAGAATACACTCCATTGTGGAATGGGTATTCTCCTGGGAACCAAAACTGGCTTCCACTTATACTCTGCCTGTAATCAGCGCTCCAAAATAATACAAGAATTTCAGCGTTAATTAAACTGGTAAGGCTGGGGGCCACGACTGCTGACGAGGGATTAGGAAAGCATACATTAACTGCTTCTCTTAACAAAACCCAGACTGTAAAAGAATATGGGCAACTATAAAACAGTGACTGACATGCACACTTGCTCTATCCCTTGGGGATCGACTAATCAGACATAACCTTTGTGACAAGAAATACCGAAATACATATGTATGACATCATATGGAGTAATCCAAGAACATTTTATTGGACCGCCTATGTTTTTCTAGACGTGGGGCCCAAATATCAAATCTGAAGCTGCTGTTGACCTTCGTAATACTGCCTTGTCTGTACTGTACAGCTGTCATTGCTAATGAGTACAAGTGTTGGTGCGTCAATGCATCTGTCTTGGAACTGGAAGTTTGCTTGGCAAGTTGGCTGTACATCTCCTGAGTACCTTGGTTAGAACCCGTCTCTGTCCCATAGAATACATGTAAACATAGACACTAATTTGCAAGGGTCTGCTCACACTGGAGTACTGAGGGATCTGATTTCAGCACATCTTGTAAGGTGGGAAAAAAAGGATCCTAAAAAAGAACCCATTTTTTAAATAGTTATTAAAACCACAGTAAGCAGTTTGGTGGGGTATGAATGAGTGGCAAGTCCCTATTTTGGATGTACTTTCCATGTAGTTACATTATGAGCCAAAATTCAGAGCAAGGTTGGGGAGGTGAGTGAAACTACACTGTATACCGACAGTGGTGTTTAAAGGGCACTTGGCAATTCCATCAACTGCAAATGTTCCAATACATGTACTGTATCTGTTCCCCAATAAATTCAGAAATGCAGAATTTATGCTATTTTTTATACTGCCCAGAACCTTAAAAGCTTTTCAGTGCATTCTTATGACAAACTGTTCTCCCTACTGCCCAGTCCTTGCCATTATGTAACATAGGCATGGCACAATCTGAGGCAGTACAGACATAAATGCCATTGCACATGGGCCAGATTTTAATATATTAGTGGCTGCTTTGCATATCTTACATCACAATTAAGAAGGTGGAACTGAGAATACATAAATGTGTTAGACTTTGGATTGGCTTGGATTGGATTGGAATCATTATATCGAAATGGAGACAACAGCAGCTCAGAAATCCCTTCCAATAGTGACTCACAATCTCAGCTCACCCTGCAACCCTTCTAACCAGTGACTCAGCAGCTCTACTCATCTTGCTTTCTCATAGCATCTCCACTTCCCCCGTCCCCCACTTCTAGCAGTGACTCGGCAGCTCAGCTTGCTCTCCACCCTCCTCCCAGCACTGACTCAGCAACTTAGCTTCCATTTCCAGCAACTACTTAGCAGATCAGCTACTCATGTCCCTCCTCCCAGCACTGACTCAGCAGCTTAGCTCCCACTCCCATCAACTACTCAGCAGCTCAGCTCCTCCTGTCCCTCCTCCCAGCACTGACTCAGCACCTTAGCTTCCACTGCCAGCAACTACTCATCAGCTGGGCTTCTCCTATCCCTCCTCCCAGCACTAACTCAGCACCTTAGCTCCCACTCCCATCAACTACTTAGCAGCTCAGCTCCTCCTGTTCCTCCTCCCAGCACTGACTCAGCACCTTAGCTTCCACTGCCAGCAACTACCCATCAGCTCAGCTTCTCCTATCCCTCCTCCCAGCACTGACTCAGCACCTTAGCTCCCACTCCCATCAACTACTCAGCAGCTCAGCTCCTCCTGTCCCTCCTCCCAGCACTGACTCAGCACCTTAGCTCCCACTCCCGGGCAAATACTACTAGCTCAGCTCCTCTTGCCCCTTCCTCCCAGCAGTGACTCAGCAGCTCAGCTCCTCCCTCCCACCTCCCAGATGTTACTCAGCAGCTCAGCTCCTTCTTCCAGCAACTACTCAGCATTGACTTAGCAGCTCAGCTCCTCCCTTCCAGATGTTACTCAGAAGCTCAGCTCACCTTGTTCCTTCCCTTTCCAGATGTGATTCAGCAGTTTTGTAATCTGTAGTGTTAACAGGGGGGTGCAGCAGGGTGGCAACTTGAACAGCTTAATTAAATCTGCTGTGAACTTTATGAATGAACTGCTCCACTGTGCTACAGAGGTAAGTTGTGAAAAATATGTAAATTCTTGAATATTCATAGCCTGAGCACAGTTTTGCTTTTAGAGTACACCCATTTAGCAGTATGTCAGTAACTCATTTCAAGCCTAGTCACGCCAACTTTTACTTTAATAAGTTTAGCAGAGGCTTGTCTGGCCTATTTAGGACAGTTGAGCCAGTCAAATAAATGACATGAGAGCTTCATAATGAATGTCAGTGGAGTCTCTATAGAAGGGGACAGAGTATTTTCTTTTCATACTTAAAGTGAAATAACTCCTTGTTATCTGTATGCTTGCAGAGCCTCCCTTTTGTAGATTCAATAATGCAAGAGACTTCTTATCAGCAGCCCGGGTGACTGATTGGTCTGCTGATACGTTTAGACAATTCACCATATTTAACTGAATTTACAGAAGCCAGGATGCCGAGTGCAGTATTAAATGCTGAGGACTAACAGGGAATTAAAGATGTACAAAACACTGGCTCCATTTCTTCTTACATGCTGTAACGTGTTTAGCTAATTTACCCATAGTCATCGTTTTTTTTCTTTCTTCTCTGCGGGTGGCATGTGTTTAAAATTGGTCAAAGATTAAAGTGTAATACAATGGGCACGCACCATTGCAGGCAAACTGCAGCTTTGTGATGCCAGTAAACAATGGTTATCAAAAAAAAACCAAAAAAAAAAACCCTGTGTGTGTTTGGAAAGCTCGAGTTGACGCAATGTCTTTTTCATCTAATGCAATTTTATTTTAGGAATATTAAAACACCTTCAATGCATTTTGCTGCAACATCAACGTCAACCTGCCTATAAATGCCAACTTGTAAATGTAGAAAATGTAGAAAACCTCTCTCAGAGATCACAGTACCATACTCCCCGTGGCGATACCATCTGTTTTTCCCTCCGTAAGGATGGAGCCATCTTTTTTCAGGCATCATCCAGTGTATATTAATATTATATATACAGAGATATATATATATATATATATATATATATATATATATATATATATATATATATATATATATACTCAATTTCTATTCCCTTCCCTTCCTCTCCCCACTTGTCACTTTTTCTATCTATCTATCTATCTATCTATCTATCTATCTATCTATCTATCTATCTATCTATCTATCTATCTATCTATCTATCTATCTATCTATCTATCTATCTATCTACTGTATATACAAGTGCATATGTATATAATTTATTTATTTTTTAAATACGACAAGAGTATAGGGGCCCCTTGTAGTCTTCAAACAGTACTGTTTTACCTTTTGTGGTGTTAGATAATTGTCTGCAGGTAAACTGACCACATGACATGATCCCACTACAGTTCTAGAATAAAATAATTATAAAGAAAAAAACTTTTTTGCTGTCCTAAACTTTTTAACATTAGTTTGAAATAGGACAGGGGGCGGGTTCCATTGCAGTCTGCAGGACTATTGTTTTTTCCTTTTTGTGATGTCTATTGATGGAAACTCGTGGAGAATTGGCAGGCCTCTAATTTATATCATAGATGGTGTTTCCAGTGGAGTCCCTCTTTAAATCCAACAGGCCCCCAACTGGTTATTAAACTCGGGGGGAAAAAAAAAACCTTTAAACCAAGTACGGTGCAAAATGAATATTAATGCAACATGAGAGGGACAAATCAGTCACTTATTTAGTAGCAATGGTGTATGTGGCTCATTTGAAATTTAAATGCCTATCTTAATGTGCCTGGTAAGTAAGAGGGGATAAAAAAAACACAGCGCAAGAGCTTCTAGGTCACCCCAGGAATGATTTTCACTGTCAGTTGCGTAGTGCCTGCACTAATGAAAACAGAGGTCAGCGCGCTGTAAATTTCACTGTGCTGGTGGCATCCTGCTCCACAAGTATCTGCTGTCAGGATGGGAAGCAAAGTAATTGACTAAAAGATTAATGCAGAGGCAGATTAATCGGTGACTCTGCTGGGAACTGCTTATTGTCAGATATTTCTTTAAGTACTGTTGTATGGTGAGTGTTGTGTGGAGCGGATAATTGTATTGTTAATGATTTTCTTGCTTGGAGAGAAATGGCTGGACTATAAGTATGTAAAAACAATGCAAAATCTTCCTGGACCGTTTTGCTTGCTTATGATCTGTCCGTCTTTATTTTTAGTGATACTGTGAATTACCACAACGCACCGGTTTAATTTGTTACCAGGTTGCATACCATGAGAGGCACATAAGTATGGAAGAAGTCACATCACCACCCAGCCACTTTATAATGACTTTCATACCATTGTATTTATGTCAAATGGCTGTAGGCCTATGTGACTTCCATCTATACATTGGGGGGGGGGGGGGTACTAAAACTGGAGCACACAGAATCTGGGGCAGCTGTGCAAAGTAACCAATCAGCTTCTAGGTTTTATTAACAAACCTTGATTGAACAAAATGCAGTTAAAAGCTGATTGGTTGCATACGCACAGCTGCAACAGATTCTGGCTTCTCCAACTTTACTAAATCCCCCCAATATGTCTTTTTATTTATTTTCATTGTGTGTTTGGGATATAGTGTTGGTTTATAATACTTTGTAAAATACTTTTATTATACTTTTACAGTGCAAAGGGAAAACTATGCTATAATTTAAATAATAATTCCAGGTATGGCATTTTTATATAAATACATTGGTCCAGCTTGGACCAATGTAAGTATGTATGTACCATACCTGTGGGATCCCTGAGGAAGTTGGAAATCACTGTAGTTAACCCAGGTATTTCAGTGATCAGCACTAGCTTGGGGATCCAAGATGGACCAATGTAAGTATGTATGTACCATACCTGTGGGATCCCCAAGGAAGCTGGGAATCACTGTAGTTGATGCTGGTATTACAGTGATCTCCACTAGCTTGGGGATCCAAGCTGGACCAATGTAAGTATGTATGTACCATACCTGTGGGATCCCTGAGGAAGTTGGAAATCACTGTAGTTGACCCAGGTATTTCAGTGATCAGCACTAGCTTGGGGATCCAAGCTGGACCAATTTAAGTATGTATGTACCATACCTGTGGGATCCCCAAGGAAGCTGGGAATCACTGTAGTTGATGCTGGTATTACAGTGATCTCCACTAGCTTGGGGATCCAAGCTGGACCAATGTAAGTATGTATGTACCATACCTGTGGGATCCCTGAGGAAGTTGGAAATCACTGTAGTTGACCCAGGTATTTCAGTGATCAGCACTAGCTTGGGGATCCAAGCTGGACCAATGTAAGTATGTATGTACCATACCTGTGGGATCCCCGAGGAAGCTGGGAATCACTGTAGTTGATGCCGGTATTACAGTGATCTCCACTAGCTTGTAGATTATGCACCGAGCATTCATTCATGGAGAAAATGCAAAGTGTTTTCTGAATGGTGCCTGTGCTAAGCAAGCGATCTCCTGTGTTCAGTAAAAAGCAGGGCAATTGATGCACTTGCAGTGTTCTAATGAAGAAGGTTGCAGGGTCTGGATCCCTTCAGAATAAATTGACCCTTTGTGAGTATCTCACCAAAAATGAAATTTTTGTTGCAGAGGAGGCCTAAAGCTGACTTGTAACTAAGGTACATGCATAAATAAAATTTAAAAAAATACTCTTTCAAGAAACAAACGTACACCCAGAATTGCGGCAAGTGCAGTTCTGTTTCCAAAAAAGAGAAAACGTATGCTTATAAAAGAAATATACATAACATATCTCCTAAACGTGCACCATTTAAGATATATTCTAGCGAGCAGCAGCTGGTGACATCACAGTGCATGCACTCTAGAGGAACTGCATACTTGTGCCGTTCCTTCAGAGCTGTGTGCCGCGGCTGAGACTCCTGCGCGCATGCACGGGAGTGACATCATCGTGGCTCATCCAATCAGAGGGCTGGAGGTCCCTAAACCCGGAAAGAAGACTGGGGGAGGATAGAAGCCCCTTCAGCGGTGAAAGGGCACCACTGGACGGCTTAGTTCTAAGATAAGTTCCTTTATAATGCGCTGGTATGCGATGCATACTAGCACATTATACCTTTACCTTGCAGGGTTTGTGTTTTTTTTTCATGCCTTTACTACCGCTTTAAGTAAAATCATACAATAAAACCATCAATACAATATTCTTATTGCATTAAAGATGTAGATACAGTATGCACTGTAAAGCTATTACTAAAATTGACACTTCATATGAATGCTGGGCTCCCTCAAGTGACCTTAAGGCCAGTGATGGCGAACCTTGGCACCCCAGATGTTTTGGAACTACATGCCCATTAGGCCTGTGCAATTCGTTTCGTAACGAATCGAAAGTCGGCCGAATTTTGCATCTTTCGGACATTCGGATGCATCGCAATGTCCAAATAAAAATTTAACGAATTTCAAGGAATACGAAAGAAATTACAGCGGATATAACAAATTAATTTGACATGATTCAGTAATTCGTTAAAGGTCTAATGAAACAAAAGGTCAAACCAAAGTAAATCTTACAGTCCAATCAGCTGATTAATTTTGTGCTGGAGGTTGGATTACTGGCAAAGTGCATTCCTGAGAACTGAGTGAGAAGGATGTTGTATTGTATTTGAGCAGAGGAGAAGAGATATTGTCATTGTGTGTGTTAATAGTTTCAATAAACAAATGACTTACCAAACTACGAATCATTATCACAAATATATATACATACATAAATATCGAATTTCAACTAATATGAAAGAAATTATAGCGCATATAACGAATTAATTCGACATGATTCGAGATTCAGTATAACCAATATCGACACTCTACGAATAATAACGAATTATCCGAAAACGTATTAACGTAACATAAAGGATATAACAGAACGAAATGATGTATTTTACGAATGACAACGAACCAAAACTAAACTAATTTTTCCGTTGTGCACAAGTCTAATGCCCATGATGCTCATGCATTCTGCAGTGTAGCTGAGCATTATGGGAAATGTAGTTTCAAAACATCTGGGTTTCCAAGGTTCGCCATCACTGCCTTAGGCCAAGGCACTGGTCACATGGTCTCTGACCACCGGGGACCTAGTGTATGTTTGACATCATTAGAGACTGCAGAGAGTGTATTTATTTCTATCAGACAGATGCTGTTAGGCTCACAGTGATATGAGAAGAGGCACAATCACTGTAATAAAAAGAAGCAGGATCTGTATGCATAAGAGCAAACTAAATACCGAAATGAATGTTTTTAAACCAATAACACACAATTAAAGGATTAAGCTCAGCTAATCTGCTTGAAATTTTTTTTCCCCTGAAAATATTCATTTCTCATTTCAAGTAACAGAACATTAGATATATTTTCCAGTGTTTGATACTGTTCTGTATGTATGACTTATTTTATATTTATCTGGAAATGTATTGAAAAACTATGGAGACATTAAATAGAAATCAGATCTCACTCTTACATGCATGATATCTTTAAGCGGATACTGACAACTGGGGAGGCAAACATGTTAAATTACTATGCCCTGACCACCAAGATTTGGTCTTCTCTATTTTCTTCTTTCACACTGAACTCTCATGCTGAGTGTCGGCCAATCAGTTTCAGAATTCCCCCAGTCTTCACACACCTAACCTGTCATTTCCCTAGACTGCTGGTAGCCCTGCAAATCAGATAACGCATAAAAAACAATTGTCCGCCTTACATTTATATACAGAAAATGCTATTTTGATATTTGCTTTTCTGATCTTCCTCCCTAAAGGAAGCAATCCTTGAGGCCTTTTGAGATAAGGCAGACCAGTCTGGATATTACAAAGTCACAGCATGGCACGGGTTGGGATGGTGTGATAGAATTCACCATTGGAGAGAATCGTGGCTGCCTAATTCTCCCGCGGGCACCCCATTGTGCCCCACTAGCGCTCTATGTGTGGCTTGTTGTGCTTTTAGTGTAATAGGGGAACAGTGTACTTATTTATCTCTTGCCGTGCTAATCCTACGGTGAAAACAATCGGCGCTGAACTTCGGAAAATTAACTGTTTGAAGGAAGGGCTGAACACAAAGGCTAATGGAAGACCTAACTAACAGGAGCATAGCTAAAATTTTCCCCTGCAGTATGGTAACCAGCAATGAGCAAATTCCAGTAAATGTATTCTTGATTGAACAGAGCAGAGCTTGATCTTTGGGCAGCAAGTAAGCGAGGTGCAATGAGGATCCGCTTTTTACTGACTAAAGGAGTGAGATGGCTGCTCCCTGGAATGAACATGACCTATTATTTATATTTTCTTACACGTTCCTGCCCCATCAATTTTGCATAAAATTTGGTCTTCTTGTTGGGATCAAAATACTCATAATTGTAGGTACATTACTGAGTCTTTAAGATTATGCATGACTTATAATTGTAGGTACATTTTTAAGGTTATGTCTCGGTGCAATATGCTGAATGGCTAAGGTCATTGGTCTCCAAACTGCGGCCCTTTGCTTGTTTTTATCCAGCCCTTGAGGCACTATTCCTCCCACTGACACCAATGATGCCGCAGTATTCCTCTTAATGACACCAATGATGGGGCACTATTCCTCTCACTGGCACCAATGATAGGGCAGTATTCCTCCTAATGACATCAATGATGAGGCTCTATTCCTCCCACTGACACCAATGATAAGGCACTCTTCCTCCCAAAGACGCAACACTTTTCTTCTCACTGACACCAATGATGGGGCAGTATTCCTCTAACTGACAGCAATGACGAGGCACTCTTCCTCCCAATGACATGGCACTATTCCTCCCTCTGACACTAATGATGGGGCACTATTCCTCCCGCTGACACCAATAATGGGGCACTATTCCTCCCACTGACATCAATGATGAGGCACTCTTCTTCCAAATGACATGGCATTATTCCCCCCTCTGACACCAATGATGAGGCACTCTTCCTCCCAATGACACCAATGATAGGGCACTATTCCTCCCACTGACACCAATGATGAGGCACTCTTCCTCCCAATGACATGGCACTAATCCTCCCACTGACACCAACGATGGGGTACTATTCCTCCCACTGACACCAATGATGAGGCACTCTTCCTCCCAATGACATGGCACTATTCCTCCCTCTGACACCAACGATGGGACACTATTCATTCCATTGACACCAATGATGGGGCACTATTCCTCCCTCTGACAGCAATGATGGGGCATTGTTACCGACACCAGGACATTTTCTACTCCCACTGGCCACAGTCTGGCCCCTCCAGAGTCTGAAAGATAAAAAACTGGCCCTTTGTTTGGATAGTTTGGAGACCCCTGGCTTAGGTGAATGACGGTTGGGGTTAGAGGTGCCAGACCTGTATTGTGGTCATAGTCTGAAATCTGACTCTTGGGGAAACAGTATTATAGTTGCTAATGCTGGTCAAGAAAAAAAGGCTGCTTGTTTGGTATGGGGGTAAATGAAACACAACAATGGGTATAGATAAATCTAAAAGTAGGGAATGTGATCACTAGATCTCCAAATAGGCCATAGATGTAAAGTACAGTCTAGGGATCTTTATAAAAAAATAATTACAGCAGCTAACGCAAATGTGAGGTGCATGCCCTTCCGAAATCCACTGGTTACTGGCATTTTTGGGGGAATAAAGTACTACCTTGACAACACTTCATGTCTATGACGTTTGTGAATCTGTCCCTTGCAAACCTTGCTTTTTCTCCTCAGCAGAGATCACTAGATCAATGCTATGGCTAGGATCACATGACTCACACGAAGGGTTGACGGATACTGTGAATTGTGGAATAACAGTAAGTTTTTCAGATCTTCATTTACTACATAGGTTCACTTTAAGATTATACAGATTCTTACAAGCAATGCTCTAACCAATCACATTAATGGTGAATATATCATGCCCTATATGGAGCTGGTATAGTTTGCCTTTTAGAATATGCATTTCATGTCGGCAGTTCTATCAATGATACAGTGTAACAAGACAATTGTTTCTATTCTAGCAGGCTCTTTTGCAATCCTGTAACCAATTAAACAGAAGCAGAGCTGAAAGGCCTCCCATTTCCCCGTTTTACACAGCACGCAGTGACAAATGAGATGATACTGCTCTTGTAAGGCAAGGCTACAATCTGTCAAGACCCAGCACTTGTGACCCTTTGTGACAGGCTCCTTTACATTCTGTGTTATTAGTCTTGCTTACATTAGAATACAAGAGATTCACTTAACTCCTCCGATGACAGAGCAACACTGAACGGTAGACCGCTGAGGACTCCAGTGCGGACTAATTACATCTACATACTGCCAATTTACTCACACACTATCCCTCAACATGTCCTCGGCTCTGCCCACAAATCTCATCTAAGCAAACCAGTAACAGCATTAAAAATCAAGCTTCTCAATTAGTTCATGTCTGAACATAAAGGTGGTAATATTTGAAATTATAATTTTCTATTATATCTAAGAACAAGCCACCCATGTTGCCTCGCAGCGTCACTAGACGCTAGTAAGCACTGGAAAAAAATAAGTAATACCGCCATTGTAATGGAAAAAAAGAGAGCCAGGGGTTTGTATCATAGGTAAATTTGTTTCAGTGGTGTGGTTCCAATATTAAAGAACTGACCCCCTAGATTAATAGAGGGCTGTCACCTAATACTTGAGTGATGTAGACGTTGGCTTTGCCTGCTTCTAGGAGTTGAGTGCACCAGGAGATTCAGCCAGCTGATTGGGACCACTTAGAGAAGTATTATACACACTTCTAGGTTGTGGCCGATTGGTGCTTGCTGTATGCTCCTTGGCCCCAGCGCTCAGAATTTTGCTCAGAAACAGTGAATGAAAGGAATTAATTAGACTGGTTTCCACCAATTCCATCAAATTGTTTGCTTAAAGTTTGTGTATAGTAAAAACTTTTTTTTTTCTTTTTAGATATATTACAAACCATGTTGGGTCTCTATTACTGTCTCTGTGTAAATGATGGAAAATCCCAAATGTTGGAGTTTTTATAGAAAAAGGGTCATTTCCCAAGCACATTGAGTACAAACAAGCATTTTCATGAGCATTTCAAAAATATATTATTCCTAAAGCACAGTAATGCATTTTACTTTTTTATAAGCTAAATAGTTAGCAAAAGTGGGTCTTTCTAGCAAAGTCCAGTTTCCAGCCTGCAGGACTCTCACGCTCCAGGAAATTATAAACTGCCAGCAATTATGTCCAATAAAGGTGAGTCAAGAGCAATTTGCTTTGGAAACAGCACTTCCAGCTATGAAACCTGACCTGACTAACTTACTCCTGTGACAATTCACATGGATCCTGATGGAATTCCTAAACTTGTCATCACATGTACCATTTATAAAACAGGGATGGTAAGGTCGACCTCCTGCCCGGCACCCTCTAACCTTGCCTATAAAAGGTATGCTTTCTGTTTCCCATTCCTGTGTCTCAAAGGGCCTGAATGCAGTTTATAGCATTGCAGCCCTTCTCCCCTACCTGCAGTGCTATGAGAATCTTAAATCAGTCACTACTGGCCACTGGGACTCGTTTTTTGTAACACTTTTCCGTATATTGCTATTTTTACAGGAGCCCACTTAGCCTGTAGCTAATATTTAATGCAATATGTTTGAGATAGTCATCTTTTATTACCTGCGCGGCTGCAGGGGACAGAAACACATTCCTGGGTGACCACAAGCTAGAAACCTTATCTCTTTCTGACCCGAGTGGAATAATCTAAAGTGTGTAAGCTTCTTCTGCACTAAAAAGCCACTTATTATATGTTCATTGCCTTTACATAAGGGCCTGATTATGATAAAGATAATAACACTCTGTCCTTTTGTGCGAGAGATTAACAGTGCCTACAGACACTAGATGCAAGCATAGTGTGATTGCCAAATGATCTTTCCTGCTAAATATAGTGCAGTAAGGTGGATGCTTGCATTGGGCAAACATGCATGCTTTAGCCTATGGAGGAGGAAAGTGGAATTGCCAGCATATCTTGGGGGGGAAAAAAATAGCTTCATCCCAGCCAAGCGCTTCGGTTAGTTTGAGAGATGTCAGGAAGACCTTAGACATAAGTCTGATGACTAATGTGCCCACTATAAAATTAAAGTGTGCTTTACCCAACATTAATGTTGGCCACTGCAGCAGCTTAAGCTGGCCATACATTATACAATTTTTAATTCCCTTTAAATTTACCTTCAACTTGGCAAGGCCATGCCTGATTGCATACAAATTAAAAGTGTTTAGGTTTGACCCCATATTATATAGTTTTGGTAAATCTAAAGGAGAATTGTACAAGGTAATTGTATAATATACAGACAGCCTTATACTCACCTTCACTCCCCCAATGCTCTACGTAGCTGCCTGGAGAAAAGAAAAATACCCAGTATTGAGGTATATGGACACGTGACTCACTTTCCACCTTCCTTCTACTTAGGGGAAAGAGAGAGAATTCTCAACTCTTTGCATGCTCCAACTCCCAACACACAGGGCTTCTTCTCCGTGTTATAATGGGGTAACAGAGCAGCAGGGTAAATATATAGGCTGCTAATCAAGTTGGCACTAAAGAGAACCTGTTCCCGTACCGTTTGAGGGACAAAGCACAAATTCTCTTGAAGTGCAACCCTATCAGGAAGGACTCAGAACCTTTGACCTGGGGTGACAAACTCAAGCCTTTTTATAGTAGGGACAGATTTCTTTGGACTAAAAAGAGTACCATGCCGAGTCTTACTTGGTGCTGCATTGATTGCTTGGCACGGTGAAAGGTAGGACATAGTTTATTGTGCCACACCATGTCACAGCCTTTTTGCATCAACTTTGGTGACCTTTGGTCACATGACATTTTAGAACCACAAATGATAATGTCCAACTTGTGTTACAGACTGCAATTCCCAGTCTAATCAATGTCTGAATGTTAAAGTATCTCCCACTAAGGACCGCCAGCCCAGCTCACCATATTAGTACTGGCCATTCCTGCCTTGAACCCCATCCAAAATATTTTCCCATAAATACAGATATGTCTGCAAAACATTGCTCTTGAACGTAAAATGTGAGCTTGCATGTAAAACTGAGCTTAACATAAAAACTTGTACGAATGTAAAATTTTGCGGAATACCAGAAGACTTTTATGACTAAATAGATTTTATGCACGCAATGATTTATTTTTTGTAATTGTTCTTACTTATCCATCCATTAAGCTCTCATCTCCTTTCTGCAGCTTTCACCTTCTCCTTTTGGATTGAGAAAGGAGTAAACAGTGGCTCCCGCAGAGCTGAAATGTACTCGTGTTATATATAACAGATACGATCACATCGAACTCGTGCCAGGAAGCTGCGCTTTCATTGCTGGAATTCTAAGCTTCTGGTCTTAGACACATTCGGCACTTGTTCCCATTGAAAGATTAATGTTATCATAGTGTGTAAGGAACTCTCATGTATTTCCAAAATTAGACTTTAAAGAACCTTGCAGTCTCTGTGTAAATTTTATTGTAGTATCGTTTAGTGTTTGCTGGAACCACTGTGCCTGAGCTTAGCAGAAGGTCTTTCTTTTCAGTATACTGGAATATCCTAGGAATGACAGATTTACCAGGGTACAGCATATCATTTAACTCTTCATTCCTTGAACCCTATAGGGAAACTAGAGTGTTTTTAAATTGCTAAATGGTCACCTAAATCTTTATTTTATATGTGTGTGTTAAAGTAGATCTAAACTTTATCATGAGCTTTAAAATGTAATTCCAAATGCTGTTTTTCATATTTTAATTCTGAAACTTAAATTTTTAATTGATACCTGATCAGTCTGCCATAAAGGTCTTGGTTCAGGAACTTCCTGTTATGAAGTGCCACTGCATTGTCACACTGCTACATGCTCCCCTGGTGGAGGCAACAAGCAGCCCGGCCAACACATATTGTACAAGTTTGGTGCACTGCAGTCATTATCTGGAAACAGGTGGGGTTTTTTTTTAGGGGGGGGGGTTCTGTTAGATAGATGTCCCTTCACTAGACAGGAAGTGATGGAAACTCTTAAACAGCAGGACAGATATAAAGTACCTTTTACTAGTACAGTAATAGATATATAGAACCCCTGTCATATTTCTATTGCTCTATGTGTCCTTGTTGCAGACTTTCCTTAATTTCCTGTCTGGGCAAACTGATGTCATGGGCACATGTTACTAAAGGCATAAGAAGATCAGATATGCATATCCAACCTTTCTCTGAGAGGTTCATGGCCAGCTTAACAGGGAAGAAGTATAGTCAATGTTACTAAAGCAGGCCAAGGGTAAAATATAGTCTACCAACTGCAGTCAAAAAGGCCTTATAACTACTAATGGTAGCGTGCAACATGCATGGAGTGCAGTAAAAATCGTCAGCTTATTGCTTATTACTACTGAAGGAAAACATGACAGTGTCTCATAGTTCAGAAGACCAACTCAGTATAAAAAGGGAATTCAACATCTTTTAATAATGTCAGAAATTAGAGATGCTAAACTGTGGTGGCCTGGTAAAGACGGCACAAGAAACCTCCATATCAACCTCCCTGGCGGTATGATTATGTCAGAATTTAGGTGCTGAAAGCGGTACAATTATTTTGCATTAGAATTTGTCATTATATATTGTAGGCCTGTAATTCTTAGCAATAACACACTTAAATCTGGCCAAACAAGAGTCTAGTAGATATCCCGGGTATGATGAAGTTTGAAACACAAAATCATGAATTATAATATAATAAATAAATATAAATATTTAAAAAAAAATATATAATAATAATAAAATAAATTTCCCCACGATTCACTATCACTCAATTCTGCAAGTATTCTAATTTACTATCGCTGTTTTCTAGCTGGTCGTAAGCCACTTTTGACGCAAAGAGACACTTTTTGGTTGCTATGGACAATCTCAAGTTTCCAGGCAAAAACAACAGTATATATATATATATATATATATATATATATATATATATATATAAAATATAAAACTGCATGCAGGGCATTGTACAAAGCATTGGGGACAAAAGGGATGTGAAATGATTTCATACAGTACTGTAATCTGTAAGATTACAGTACTGTATGTGTTATGATTTTTACATTTGTTTGAATTTGCCACCAGGCTCCGCCCCGTGCGTCGCGACGCTCGCAGGGAACGGAGCCTGATACAGAGAGGCTTCGGGAGGAGGACGGAGCCACTGACACCATGGGGGGACATCGCAGGATCCTGGGGACAAGGTAAGTAACACCGCACCAGGATCCTGCAATGCAATCCCGAGTGTGGCTCGGGGTTACTGCTAATGGTGCTGAAATTTAACCCCGAGCCACACTCAGGAATACCGTCAGGGAGGCTACGGAAAAAAAAAATAGGATCTCAGAATTTGTTATGCTTTTCTTTGCATCTTACTATTCCTTAGACCAGCCTTTCTCAACCTTTTCAACACAAAGGAATCTTTGAAATAACTTTCCGGTCATAGGGAACCCCTGCTAAAAATGACTATATCTACAACTCATGATACATTAGTGACAGTCACTGGGAAGAACACTCCATACATTTGTGGTCATTGGGTAGAATTACTCCCTTGCAGATAGCTAAAAAGGTCAGTGCTGTCAGAGGGAACCTATCTGAGAGGCAGAAATAGCTCATTGCTCAAGGAACACCTAGCAACCTCTGGAGGAATCCTAGTTGAAAAACCTTGTCTTAGAAACTGTGGTCACCATGCTTACCTCCAGTAACTACCTCCAAATCGAACTGGTCACATCCTTTCACCCCACCAACTTCCAGGCAAAGCCCCAAATTTAAAGTTAATAAAGAATCGGTACACCATCTAACATGTACACCATCTAACACCATCTAGTCAACGAGTGCTTTGGCCAACCCTTAAAAATAGCAATTCACCCTTTTAGTTGAACACTTTAGTAAAAGAAAAAAAATCTTTATTTCAATAACAATTTGCTGTTTGTTAATCCTAGTCATCTGTGACTGCTCTGAGATTCATTACCATATAAGCCATCTCCGAACCTGCAGACAGAAATTTTTAACTTTGAAATGACAAGCGTGTAGCTTAAAATGTGTTTTCTTGTTGCAAAATTCATTTTTCTGCAAAATCCATCTTCAAGGCATGTAGCGAATGTGACACCGGAGACTTGTTTCAATGCGAGCGATTTGCTACATTTAATTTTTTCCCCTTAATAATTTTCTTATTAGTGGTAAATACAATACTGTGTTTAAGCCCTGAATGCAGCCATAAATTAATCCCGGCGAGAAAGGTGGACCGTTATTATGAAGTCATTGCACTTTTGATAAAGGCTTTGTAAAGTACTTAGCAAAGACTCTGACATTTGTAAAAGAATTCCGCAGACACCTCCCTCTCAGCAATATTCTCTATTATTCACATTTGCAGAGGCCATTTAAACTTTCTATAGCTTTTTCTCCTATTGATCTCCTAAAGAGTTCCTAAAACAGGCATTACCAGCCTTGCGGTTCCCAATGAAACTAGATCTAGCTGGGGGTTTAGGAGGAAGAAACAGGAAACATTTTTCTAACCTCCAGAGATATGCAATGACATCATCTATCTGCACTCTATCAGTCTTCTGTAGCTTGAAACTCACTCTGTATGTGTCTTTCCGAAAAGGGATGTCAAAAAAATATTTTTATTGGGTTTGAGGAAATGAATGTGGGCAGCAATGTAAAATATTAGAACTTGGAGAAGGTGCGGGCAGTCTTTAACCCACCAACAAGACAAACAAGCATGCTAAACATTATAGTTTTAAAAAGCAACTACAGCTAAAACAGATAAATACATGACTGAAAGGAATATATTCAGGAATTCCTTTATCTGGCCAGAGCTTTGTAAAATCATATAATTCATTGTGGGTGGGCAAAAAGAAAGGTGAGTATGCGCTGCCACCCTGTTTTCCCGAAAATAATACGTGATTGTCGGTGATGGCTGCAATATAAGCCCCCCAAAAAAAGCCCTAGTTAAAGTCCTGGTAAGTCTTTTTTTCAGGGTAGGGCTTATTTTCGGGGAAACAGGGTAGGGCTTATTTGGGGGGTAGTGCTTATATTGCAGCCATCACTGACAATCACGCTAGGTCTTATTTTCGGGGAAAGAGGGTAGTAAAGGGTGTATTGAAGCCAACCTGTTGATTTGCCTTGGATTTACGAATCACACCTAGTGCAAAATAAAAAGACGTTCTTGGTACTAGCAGAAAGTACACAGGGTATAATGAATTTCTCCTCCCAAAGAGTACGAGGCCTCTATGCCTCTATCCCTGAACTCCCTAGGGTATGATCCTCCTTGGAGGAAGCAAGGGATTCTTTACCTACCTAGCTGAAAGCATTAAGTCTTTCTTCTCTTAGGTCAGCCAAAAGCTTTACCCTCAATTTCTAGGTTAGGCTCTCCTAAAGTCAGAACTGAGCCAGTGGAGGAAGGAATATAATGGCGCACATCCTCCTCATCCTCCTCCTCCTGTAAATACTTACACCTTTACTATCCTACTAATAGAATAATAAAATTAATTTGCAATGATAGAAAAAGGGTGAGAAAATACATCTTATGGCCAAACAAAAGTGTACACCCCTCCAATTTACAGTGTTCAGGTGCATAAGGTCAGGTCCATAAGAACATTATTTGACAAGTTTAGCAAGGTGGAACTCAAGTGTCCTGCACAGGGCCCTGATCTCAACTCTTTGGAACACTTTTGGATAAATTGGTATGCTTATTGCAAGCCAGATCTTCTTTTCCAACGTCAGTACCTGACTTCATAAATACTCTTTTGGTTGAATTGGAACCCACAGGCACACTCGAAGGTCTTGTAGAAATTCTTCCTAAAAGAGTGGGTGGCTATCAGCCAAAAAGGGTGGGAGGGTAACATGACTTTAGAATTGGATGTTTAACATGCTCATAAAGATGCGATGGTCAGATATCCACAAACCTCTGGCTATGTATTGTAAATGTGGCAATGTGCAAGACAACGGTCTGGTGTACATATTTAGCTAAGACAATAGTTTCTGTTTTGGAAAGATCTTTTTGATGCCTAGATCTTTTAAGCACCATCTTTGTCTATGTCAGGTCTTATGTACTGAGAAACAAACAAGGCTTTATCTTTGCTCCCATTGCATTACTCAGGGATCCATAAAATTGCTTCCCTACTTTTTAAGTCAGCTGAAATAACAACCTGAACATTTGTTTTCTTTATGTTTAATTGAACCGAACTGAAAATTCAATAAAGCGTGCGGAGAAACTTCATAAACTAACTGTGGTGTTTAAGTGACTGTACTGAAAGTCATTATTGGCGATGCCTTGCTCTATCCTCCTGCCTGTGCCCACGGAGGATGCACCGGAACAGTTTAGACGTGGTATAATGCTTGGACCAGAGCCTGTTCTGGCATTACACAAGCCTGGGGACGAGGAGGGAAGGGAGCAGAAGAGACAATAGTGTCTGTGCTTCTTCCATGCCAGGATGTTTGTTCAGAAGCGTCCCTCGATGGCCTATCGATATATTATTAATGCTGTTTCCCAGATGCTGTTCCGCTATCACTGTACGTTAAAATAATGATTGCTTTTAAACACGTTGCCTCATGGCATCTTAACGGTTTAAAAGATAATCCGTTGCTTATTTTTACTGGGAAGCAACATGCGGGTATTATATTAAATGACAACTAAGCATTTTAAAGAGCATTTCAGGGCAACAAGTGAAACCAATCAGCAAGCTTTATATGTTATGCAGGACACATGGCAGCTGGACTAATATCACAAAGTTCAGTTTACCTTAATCACAGTTTTTCTATAATACGGTGCGGCTAAAATCCAGACTGCACCGAACAGGGTCACTGAGAGTGTACTTCCTCCCTATAATTCCTATAGGCACGGCTAAGTTCAACTCACGTTGGTGGCCTAGAGAAACATCCTTATTCTAAAAGGATGACACGGATGACATGAAAGAAAGCAAGAAGCCTGCAGTGGGCATGTTTTGGAACCAGGTTTGCTATGGTGTTCCCAGATCACTAAAAGAAGAAAGTAGGATGACCTTCCAATTTTGTCTGGATTAAAAACCATGCAGAGAATTCATTTTAAATTTAGAGTGTACCTATATGTCAGGCTTACTCACAGTTTAGGGCAAATTGTCTTGAAATTAAGAGTATGGGGTCCAATTTTGGAAAAAGCAAAGTCCTTACAGCCTGATGGCTCTACTTTTGGACAGCAATTGCAGATATAAGTGATTACTATACTACCCTACTTTTTTGTCTTCTAAGACTAAAATCCCATGTGCAGTTAAGTCCTAACTCAAGCCATAGATGAAAAAAATGTAAATGAACAAAGGGGTTCAAGCCAAGAATTTAACCTAAATAATGCAGGCCAGACATGGTCGAATTTCAAAAGAATTTTCTTTTGAAAATCAGAAAATTTCTGCTTTTTGTGATCCGATGGTGCCACCATTGATTAAGAAATTTGACCAACCAAGCCTTCAATTTCACCTCATGATGCTACAGAAAAGAATTTTCGTGGCTGGGAATCTTCTTTTCCTTCTGGGAATTTTCTTGTCTTGCTCATGCGCATTTCTTTTTCGATTACATTTCTCGCACGATTCTCCCATCATTGATTAGAAATCTGTTCATTTTTCAAAAAATTTGCAACATGTTCAATTACCCAAATTCGATGGCCGCACGAAAATTGGCTGTTGCTGCAGCCCACTAATGGTGCAAAATATGAACGAAAATTCTTAGATACAATTTTTGAAAAAAAAATTATTTTTAAAAATTCGACCCATGTATGGCCTACCCAGGGCTGTTTTTCTCTTATGGGGGGAATGCCCTAGCTGAGCAAATATACTAATTGGAAATGGTTTTGGATCCATGATGCACAAACCACGCCCTCAGATCTGATTGGTGTATGTTCTGTCACCCAACAACAGTAATCGATGAAACAAGCACAAAAAGTTATTCGGGTTCAAGGCTCCCTTAACTGCTTTCCAATTGCAATTGGTGGTGGGACTTTCTGCTTTGTGGTTGGTCTGTAACCGGAGTGCCAGAGGTGAGGGATTTTTATACAGGCTTGGAGTATTGACATCTCTCTACATTTCTAGAAAAGGCTTAAAATGTTAATAACAGTGTACACCTTCCCCACCCCCTGCTGTACTTACCTCTGTGGGCGCTGAGCTGTTGTTCTTGTGCAGCCAGTGGAGTGGTCTGGGGATTAAAAATCCTCACTCATCCCCCTCTTCTCTCTGCGGAACTTATGGTACAGGTCAAAGTAATTTTGATTGGTCAGCGGCGGCAGAAAGCATCGGGGGAAGAATGGAAATTTCAAATCTTTGGACCTATGCACCGGATGTGTAGGCACTGACAGCTCAGCACCTATGGATGTAAGTACAGCGGGGAGTGGGGGCGGGGGGGGGGTATACAGTGTTTGTTCGACTTTTTATTTTTTTCAGAAAAGGTGAACTAACATCAACTAAATTAACTAAGCTAGGTGAACATAAACTAAAGGTGAACCAAAATGTCCAGTGTTTAAATTAGACTTTTGTTTTAAATAAGAGCCTATTCACAATAGTGCAGTAAAATGTGTATCACACAGTGCACCAAGGCACTGCAACATAACACACTCGCATTGTAATGCAATGCAACACATAGATATACGCATTTCAGAGTTCTAGTGCAATAGCGGCTCATACAAATGGAATGAACTGCTTTAATGCAATGCACAAATATCGCACATGCGTTACCACCACACACTAGGTGTGAATGGGTCCTGAAAGGAACTGCAGTAGAGGTTTCTTTTCTTTCAAATATAAAAAAATATAACAGTCAAACTCATATATTTACATTTACAGAATACATCACAATGACTAAGCAGAGAAAACAGATTAAAAAAAAAAAAGTCTTTTCAGAACGCAAAACAATTGTCCTAACAGCATAAAAATCAAAAGCAAAACACGTTAGCTCTGTCTTCAGTTTATAAAACAGAACAAAGGAATCTTTCATCTTGATTACAAAATGCAGGCAAAATAGACACGATAAAAAAGAAAAAAAAAAAAAACCTGCCTAAACACTAAACGCTGTCAGCTTATAATACTGCTGTTCAAACAAGAGAAAAATGCATTTCTTGTACAGCTGATTGGCAATACATGCCATTGTGTGCACACACCATTGTCAGTGGTCTTAAACATGATAATAAGCATGTCAGTGTATTCAAATAGGCCAGTGACAGCATATTCTGCCAGCGTGACGTGCTGAGCACAGTCAACTGTCACTGTTCTTTTCATCTGGCAAATACAGCGCTGATGATAAAGCTCATTCCCCTCTAGCTGGAGGACAGAGATTAATTCATCAGATATTATTTACTCTTGCGTCGCTGTTTCCTGTCTAGGGAGCTCAAACCACTAACAATAAATAAATAAAATAAAAATAATAATTACTGCATAATTGTGAAAAATATCCGTGTTAGTATAATTTCACGTCACTGCTGTTTATATTCTTTATTTTATGTTTTTTGGTTTTTTTTTTTAATTACAGTGTGTTGCTGGTTAACTTACTAGCAAACAGCTCCTTTTGACAGCCTTATTGACTTGCACAGAAAAACAAGTAATTTGCCGGTCAAGCGAGCCAATCAAAGAAAACTTAATTGCAGCTATAAGCATTCTTAATGGGTAAGGCAATATTCTCTTAGTAGATATTATAACTGATTTAAATTCTTACGGTAAATATATAAAAATAGAGTATACTTTTATTTTTCATGGTTCTACTCTTTAGCTTGGAACACTGTAAAAATGATAGATACTGTAGATAGATTAGTAGATAGATAGATAGATAGATAGATAGATAGATAGATAGATAGATAGATAGATAGATAGATAGATAGATAGATAGATAGATAGATAGATAGATTTACCTATCACCTCATATTTACAATAATCTGCTGCAATGTACAAATATGTTTTCAATCTGCTTTTCTGTGACTCAAAAA
Source organism: Lithobates clamitans (assembly GCA_037952925.1). Lineage (NCBI taxonomy): Eukaryota > Metazoa > Chordata > Amphibia > Anura > Ranidae > Lithobates > Lithobates clamitans. The sequence continues at coordinate 2,512,702 of JBBGZY010000978.1, read as the reverse complement.
ATGTAAAATAATATAACTAGAATTACTATACCACTTTTGTTGTTTTGGCATTAGGCCAGATTTTAAAAAAATGTATTCGGAATTCAACAAGGACACTGCCTTGGGTTCAGTTGTATCCCCGCCATTGAACTTTAAATACTAGGACCCTTTCCATGAAATGTATCTTTTTTATTTTATATATAGAAGTTTATTGAAAAAAATTACCCAGTGCCTTTTTAACAATGTTTGACATATATTAGGTATTTATAGCACTTCCCTAAAAATTCCAATGCTTTTTTACATCATTTCCTAATAAACTCTAGGGTTCATCATGGAGGACCTCCACATTCTTCATTGCTTGTTATGTTTTCTATTTCTAGTGGTGTTATGTAGGTTTATTTCCTGTCTACCCCTTGCAGTCCCTGTACAGCAGTGTTAACTGCAGGGAGTAGCAGCACAAAGAGCCAATCAGTTTACATGCTGACAAAGAGCATGCTGATAGGAAGAGGAAGCAGAGTGACTGAGAAATGAGCTCATCACTGTGCTGCTTCTCCATTCACTGTCTAGTCAAGGATGGATTGGGGTTGCATATTAGTCTGTGCTTAGAGGAAGTAAGAAATTATATTGGCCATTATTTAACTGGAAGACTAGTGGCAAAAAAGTACTGAAAAGGAAGGGGGTGGGGCAGCTCTATAATGAAGATGAGTGTTGTAGGAAAAGATTTCTTTTAGGAGTTTTGCTTTAATTATACCAATATAACCCTTGCTGTTCTTTAATTCATTTAGTTTTTCAGCAGTGCTGTCTATAGCAATTGCAGGGTAGGAAGAAATGTTTAACATCATACTGGGTATAGTTGTTGGTTTCCCTGCACCTCATGGCCGACTCACTTTCTCTGTTGCTCAGGTCCCACCCTTGTTTTATTATTCTTTAAAGCGGTAGCAAACCACTGGGTGTTATTTTATTATTTTTAAACCTGCAAGGCAATGTCATAATGTGCTATACATCGTATACTAGCACATTATGTGGAACTTCCCTGAAAACAAAGCCTTCCAACGGCGTGCTGTCACCGCTGAAGGCACTCTCATCTTCACCCGATCTTCCTTCCGGGTTCACAGACTCCAGCTTTGTGAGTGTCCGGAGCCACGATTACATCACTCCCACGCACGCAGGAGCCGCTGTTTACGGCACAGGACTCTGAAGGAATGGCACAGGTGGCTGTTCCTTAAGAGTGCATGCGCCAGTGACATCAACGGCTGCATTTACAGTAAACATCTCCTAAAGGGTGCACGTTTAGGAGATATTTACAATACTTATAGGTAAGCCTTATTATAGGCAAAATTCATGCATGGGAGTTTACTTTGGGTTGCATATGTACAACGTTTTTTGTATGTTTTTAAAAACCCTTGCATGGCTTTCTTCTACTTGTTTCTAAGCTGTCCCATAGCTCACTTGGTATTATATGCAGTGGCAGCCCGTCCATTGGGGGCGCCCAGGCGCCACCCCCTCTCTCCATTTCCCCCCTATATGTATAATGGATAGATTCATGCATAGCATGAATCTATCCATGGCTGCCGCTGCCACCCCCTATTCATGCGCCCAGCCCCTTTCAGGACGCCGGGCTCCTGAATTACAGTGGCAGGGGTGTTTTTTTTAAGCCATAGGTTCTAATAGGCTTCAAAATAGGGTGGGCTTGGAGCACAGAGCATTGTGCCATGAGCCCACCCAGGTGTTACAACAGTGAATCAATATTCACTGTTGTAACACTGATCCTCAATGCGGCCAATCAGAAGCAGGTTTGAGACCCATTTTCCGAATGGCCGAAAAGAGAAGAAGGGAGGAAATGGAACCGGTTGATGCTCGTGGAGAGCAGGGGAAAGGAGAGCCATCGCCACCACCCCCGAGGAGCAAGGGAAGCCACCGGTGAAGTGCTGCATAAATGGGGTAAGTGCACCAGACCCGCCCACCGACCGACCGACGGGGGGGGGGGGGCTGTGAAACTGTTTGACGCCCCCCCCAAGAAAAAAATTACCACCTGCCGCCACTGATTATATGTTTCTAAACCTATCCATGTATGTGATATATTGTTTTCTTTTTAATAAAATCTTTGGTAAAAGAAATGCTTGTCAGCTATGCTAGGAAGATATTTACATGTACTGTATATATTTTTAACATTTAGGTGCATATATATATATATATATATATATATATATATATATATATATTACACATTTTTTGGATGATTTGCCCCTGGATAGTTATCTTTGTCTTCCTTTTAATGCCATCTATATCATGATGCCTGTAACATATGCCTCCAGATCACAGCCAGGTGTAGGGCGCCTCTCATTGTCATCACCTTGATTCCTCATTAGAGCTGTGGAAATGCTATAATAGCATTGAAATGAATGCAGGCCATTTGCAGCAATCTTCTGTTCACACCGTTTTCCAAATGAAGGCAGGCATTGCATAATCCAGCCAGCCTGTGCCCCTGACAGGTGGATGATTTATGCTCTTAGTCAGAAGAATGGGGGAGCCTGCAGAGGAGACAGCGGGAGCAAGGTGCTGGCAAGACAGATGCTCTCAGTGGGCTTGCAGAGGCTGGCAGGCTCCCGCTAGCTCAGGTACACTTCACTATTGAAGTCGTGTTGCCAAAAGCTGGCACGGCCAGGAAGAGTGCTTGCCGCACTGAAACTATGACAGACTGCGCTGACATAATACAAGAACAGCTACAGCGACGGCACTTCTAAAGGACCCTGGTTTTCCTTTGTTTCAGCTGTATAATCTATCTGCTGTTATTATTTATCATTTATTTATTACTTACTACTAAACTCATGTCTGCGGCATAAATCAAAGAGAGGATTTGATTCAAACACAGGGGAAATGATGATAGCATAGTAACCAAACAGGAGTCATCTCTCAGGGATATTACTATTGAAAAACAATTTGCGACTAGTTGATGTGGGCTACTGTAGTAAACACTCAATCAAAATGTTTTGCACCGCCTTATTGAGGGCAGATTTGTGAACACACATTAACAAGCATTAATGTTAATGCTCATTATGCCATACATTAAAGTGGTTGTAAATCATTCTATGCATTAGGGTGAAAAACCTTCTGTGCTGTACCCCCCCCGAACTCCCCCTTTTTTCTTGCCTGATCCGATCCAGTGATTTGCACAAGCGCAGCGGCTCCTGATGCTCTCCTCATTGGACAGATTGATAGCAGCAGGAGCCATTGCTGACACGGGAGCCCGCATGGGCGCCCCCATGGAAAACGTCTTTCGGTGGGGGCACCCAATGAAGAGGAGGGGCCTGGAGAGCCAGAAGAAGAGGATTGGGGCTGTTCTTTCCAAACCCTTACATAGAGCAGGTAAGTATAGACATGTTTGTTATTTTTATTTTTAAAAAATCAACCATTTACAACAACTTTAACATGTATTCAACTAAGGCATCCCATTGAAATGGCACTGTTAAACATTTTTTGATAGATAGTGCAATATTTTATATACAACTATATAGATCAGACCAAAATGAGGGACAAATGAGGAGGAAAGAGGGACAGAGGAACCAAATGAGGGACAGTCCCTCGAAATCCGGGACAGCTGGGAGCTATGGTAATGTAGGGGAGGGTGGAGGGCTTTTGACATCTAATGTAAGGGGAGGTGAGGTGCTCTGGAGATCTAGTCCTACAGATACAATTGGCCCTTTGAGGGCAACCATAATGCTGATACGGTCCACGATGAAATTGAGTTTGACAACCCTGCACTAAGGCAATGCACATGTGCTGCCATGCACTGTGATGTATGGCAATGCACCATAGTGTGTTGCAGCAAAAATATTGCTATGTGTCTGGTTTTTCAGGTGCTTGGTGCATCAGAAGCCTATTTATTTCAATAGGCTTCCCTAATGCAATGTTCATGAACACATGACATAATGTGGATTAATGCACCCATTAACACCCCCCACAAAAAATGTAAATAAGGTATGCAGTGCTCTGACTGAGAGAGGTAGAGAGATGTCATAAAGGGAATTTCTTAACATGGACCCTTTACACGCTCCACCCAACATGAACAGTATGGTGTCCATTATAAAGAATGTAGTCCCATTCAACAGTGAACATTTCCTATCCACACAATTATCCGATTGTCTCCAAGCTCCAAAAAACTGATTTATAACCTTATTCTCAGGGACTGAAGCCATATTATTTTCAACGTCACAATTGTTAGCTCCCTCTTTAAAAAAATACATGGCAGTTCCTGTTTTGCACAAAGGAAAGGCTTAGCCATGCTGGGGTTAAAAATTCCTACTTGATATCAAGGTAGAGAATAAGTTAGGTTGCTTAATAGATCTGATTTCATAATGATATAATAACTCTTAAACAGGCAAATCTATGCAGCGCTGATACCATTGTAAAGCCTTACCTAGGCACTTTCCGAGCATATTAGATAACCGATAATCATTTTCTTTGGAGAACCTTATTTCATCTCTAAACAGCTACACTGCAGAAACTCAATTCTTGTGCCTTAAGCTAAGGATCTTATATCAGCATCCTGGTACTGGAGGAGCCTGGAGAAGTGACCTATTTGGTGGCACTACAAAAAAAGAAAAGAGTCTAGTAATGGATTGGTACCTATTGCAGGAATGTGACACCAGACAAAGGTGTCCAGCATGGCCAAACACCTAATATATCACCGACACTGCATAAAAAAAAAACCACACAAACATTCACTATTTTATTTTTTAAAGGGGTTCTGTTATTGGAGATGGAGAAAGAAAGGGTAGTTGTGCATAAGCAACAGGAAAGGGGGTGCTTAAAATATACATGAAACCCTCTTCACTTGGAAAACAACCCATTCATCTTAAAATAGAAATGAAAGGCTAAGCATTTGTGTATAGATATAAAAAACATTATTAAAAACATTATAAATCTTTCTTTCTCCTTTTTTATAAGTGATCACATAACCTTTGTTCTCAGCTGCATAGGGACCCCAGGGGGAAGAAACAGCAGTACACAGGTCTTCCCAGTGAATGGCTCTGAGGGGTGGGGGGCACAAGTCTGAACATTGGTGGAGAGCAGGCTGAGTGCCCAGCACAGCTAGAAATCTGACCCTGCTGTGCTTTCCTGCCTAGGGTGCTCAGTTTAATTGAAAAGCAGGGGGACTGGCAGGAACACCAGTGGTTTCACACATATGAAGCGAAAGAAAGAGAACAGGACACTTTTTATACAAGTACATGGTACAGCAGGCATACATTATGAATATGAAATGCTGGGTTTACATACTTTTTAAGTTTAAAATAGAAATGAAAAGATATATATATATATATATATATATATATATATATATATATATATATATATATACACCTTTTTTTATTTCTTTTTCTATAAGTGATCACATAACTTCTGTTCTCAGCTGCATATTGTTCTTAGAGAGGTGGGGGTGGAGACTGTAGGAAAGCCTGTCAGCAGGAGGCAGAGAAAGAGCAATACACTAATCTTCTAAGGGAAGAGCTGTGAAGGTGTGTGTGTGTGTGGGGGGGGGGGTGTCAGCACAAGTCTTGGCCTTTGGAGGACAGGCAGGCTGAGCTCCCAGCACAGCCAGAAAACTGACCATGCTGGAAAGGATTTGCTCCCATGCCTAGTGTAGCCAGTCTGAAATAGGACAGCAGGGGGCCTGGCAGGATCACCAGGTATTTCACACAAAGGATGAAATATAAAGAGAACAGGATACTTTGTAACACAAGTACATGGTACAACAGATACATATCAAGAATATGAAAAGTTTGGACAACAAACACTTTAGGTGAAAATGTTGCCTGCCTTGCATGGGTGAACCACAAGAGGGGAATCCCCACCTTTCCACAACCCCTTGTTAGACGTCAGTGTGCCCCTCCGCACACTGCCTTTACTTTGTCTTGCTGAACTAAAACCATTACCAAATCAATTAAATTTATTAGTATTAAATTATTTTATTTTATTAAATAGTTTTCTTACCGTGCACCAGATTTACCAAAGGCAAAGCTTTATCAAGTGTCAATTTTATAATGGACCTGTTCTTTGCTTAAAGATGGTCAAAATAGCTACTTACGAGAAGCATATAAAACTTAACTCTGTGAAAAAAGCTAAATACACAATATGGAAATACAATATGGAAACAAGTTACTTTCAATATGGTTTCTAATTCTGTGCAGCCAGTTCTGTGATTGAGGCACTACTGCCCGACAGCACAGGCAGATCTCCAACCTCTACTGTAGCATCAGTACATGATCAAGATCACTCCACCAGCTTCCTAATTGATCAGTGAAAAGAGAGTCAATATATTAAATTTGTGGCCCTGGAGGAACTGGGGCCATAAGGAAGAAGTTGGGAGCCCTGGACCCCTGTTACATGTAGAACATGTCAAACTGACTGCCAAGGTGACTTAAAAATAAAGCTAAAAAAAGAAAAACATACCTTGTCCTGGCTTCCAACACTTCTAGGAGGTGCGGGTGATGTCCCCGTTTCTCACTACTGCCTCCAAAGATAGGGCATATTCTTGCAGAATTTCCAGGGCCAAGCTATCCCATGAGGTAGTGATGAGGCACATGGACATCACCTGCACCTCCTGGAAGTGTCAACAGTCAGGTAGGGGGTTAGTAGTTTTTCTTTTTTCTTTTAGCAACAGCTAAAGTTTTAAGTGCCTTTGCACACAAGTTGACTTTGGTGGGATGGGGATGGGATTTTCAATAGAGCAGACCTCCCTTTTTCATGCAAGGTGATGATCTAATTAGTGGACGCCCCCTTTAAATTAGTTAATTCCTAGAGATCTGTTTCTTAATGTCTTTATATATTTTTAAGACCATCTCCAGCTCTTTAACAAGAAAGGAAAAAAATAAAAGGCTGTAAATTTTAGTTGTTAAGAAATGAAATGTCTTCTATCAGAACATTACTCTCTAGAGAGAAATTAATGCTTTTGAAGAAGCCCCTTCTTTCTCACTGTCTGTTTGCTTCATTAGCCAGCTGTGTTTCACGTTGCCTCATAATAATTATTTTAATTGCTCTTTGATCATGGATAAGTGCCGAAAACAGACAAAATATTTACATTCACGCTGTAAAGTGTTAGGTCTTTAGATCAATATTAAAATGTAAATGGCATTATTAGGAGCACAGCCATATTAAATAATAAAAAAAAAAAGTTACACTTACCTATAACAAAGCAATTAAGAATATAGACAATTATAAAAGTTACATTGCCGCATGCCTGAACTTCATATTTAAATTGCAAACTTATTTACTTTTCTCAAAACTGCTGGAAGAACTGTTGTTTTTAAGGGATATTTTAAGCAAAAATAAAAATTACTTTTTTGGCTAAGTTTACACTATTGTCAAAAGCATGTGTTTTATCTGCATTTTTGAAGCCTCAGGAAGGCCCGTCAATGTTCACCATCAATTATGTGCACTGCGGCGGATGGTGTTATACACGACAAAATGTATCCGACACGTAGTATTCGGCTGGTTTTACCATGCCCTAAAGACCTCCATTTATAAAAATGTAAATACGCTGCAGTTACATAGTTACATAGTTGGGGAGGTTGAAAAAAGACATCAGTCCATCCAGTTCAACCTATAATGTGTGTGTGTATGAGTTTATGTCAATAGTACATCGTATACCTCTGTATGTTATGGTCGTTAAAGTGCCCATCTAAAAGTTTTTTGAAACTATCAACGCTTCTTGCTGATACCACTGTTTGTGGAAGAGAATTCCACATCCTTACCGCTCTGACCGTAAAGAACCCTCTACACAATTTATGGTTAAACTGCTTTTCTTCCAGCTTTAGTGAATGGCTGCTTGTCTTTTTTCTCTTTTTTCTTTCTAATTCCCTTTCACCAAATAATTTTTTCTCTATGCTAGGGTAACCAGTACGGTATTTGTACATTGAAATCATATGCCCTCTCAAGTGTCTCGTCTCCAGAGAGAATACGTTCAATGCTTGTAGTCTTTCCCCATAGCTGAGGTCCTCTATTCCCTTAATTAACTTTGTTGTCCTTCTCTGGACTTTCTCCAGTTCTAGCAAATCATTCCTGAGGACTGGTGCCCAGAACTTGATGGCATATTCAAGATGCGGCCGGACCAGAGTCTTGTAGAGTGGGAGAATTATCGCTTTATCTCTGGAGTGAATCCCCTTTTCAATGCATGCCAATATTCTGTTGGCTTTGCTTGCAGCAGCTTGGCATTGCATGCCATTGCTGAGCCTATCATCTACTAGGACCCCCAAGTCCTTTTGCATCCTAGATTCCCCCAGAGGTTCTCCCCTCTACAGTAACTTGCGTTCGTATTTTTGGCACCCAAATGCATGACCTTACATTTTTCAACATTAAACCTCATTTGCCATGTAGTTGCCCACCCCATTATTTTGTTTAAGTCTTCTTGCAAGGTTTCCAAATCCTGCGTAGAAGTTATTGCCCTGCTTAACTTGCCATTGTCCGCAAATATTGAGATTGAGCTGTTTATCCCATCCTCTAGATCATTTATGAATAAATTAAACAGGATTGGTCCCAGGACAGAAACCTGTAATACCCCACTTTCCACACCAGACCATTCAGAGTACTCACAATTATCACCACCCTCTGGACTCGCCCCTGTAGCCAGTTTTCAATCCAGGTACTCACCCTATGGTCCATGCTGACAGACCTCAGTTTATGAAACTGTATCAAATGCCTTTGGAAAATCAGATACACCACTTGCATCACAAACGCATGCTATGGCATTTATAGTCTGTTTGAGATTACTTTCCAAAGTGTTTCTAGCCAAGATGATTGTACAAGAACCCATACAATAGATAACCAGCACAGAGGAGGTGTTTTGAAAGCATTATTTAATGCAATGCAAATGCATCAAAATGCGCGCAGAACATGTCAACAATGCATCCTAATGCGATAGGCACGGTAATGAGCATGAGAATTCAAAAGCAAGTCCAAATAAGGCCGGCCATACAGTGTGCCACAGGTTGCAGAGAAGAAATTCGCACAATTCCCCCGCTAACACAGACAGTGCTGACAGGGGATTCCCTCCTGCTGGGCCATTCACTGGGGGGGGGGGGGGTGGAGCCGTCCCGCCAGGAGAAGACAGTGAATATTGCTAGCGGTAATAGCAGCCGCTAGCAAAAATCATAAGAGAATCCGGAAGCCTGGTTGTACCCAAGTTGATCAGTCGACTTGGTACATTCAGCCTTCTCAAAACCGGTTCGAATCTCAGATGGTTCCTGCTGAACCGGCCGACATTTGAACAGTGTATGGCCAGCCTAAGCCCTTTATGAATGGACAAATAAATATTGAAAGAAAGGTGGTCAACTGGATTACCCAAAATGTGGGACTAGGTTGCTCATTTGCACTAGCGGTTTGGATGCGTTTTACCAGCCCCCAACCACTCCCTTTTTAGCTTGAGATGCAGCGGTTGGGGGTGTAGACATGCTGAAGCAGGAATTATAACTCTGTTGCTCTGCAAGTACCGCAAAACTGCCCGCAATACGGCACGCTAGTGCAGAGTCGAAGGGGTTAAAGCAGGAGGTGAGGAGGTGATACAACATCTCCTTACCACTTGTCAAATGCTCTCTGAAGGGCAATCGGAATGCAGACCGCTGTTTAGAGACCAAAGCTTGTGTGACTGAGCCCTAAAGGATAAGGCTTTATTGATGAGATCTCTGGGCTTATTTCCACGCTCATGCCCATTAAGAGCGGCTCAGATTCTAATTCTAATTTAATTAATATTATGAAGGATGTAGTAGGAGGAGTTGGGGCACACAATGGTGGGCAGGAACATTCAAAAAACAGGGCAGGAAGCAGCCCACTCAGTTCCACCCTAAAATATCCATTTTAGGTAGACTAACGCTTAAAGTGAACTTACCCTTTAATTATGTCATGGTATGGAACAAGTTGTGTTTTATATTTAGCTGTATGGTGCTCTTTGAACTCTCTTAGTTTTGGAGTTGGGTTCACTTTAAAAATGAAAAAAAAAGGATTTAAATGAACAGACTACTTATTCTGCATATCAATAGAATATGGATTTGGGACTCTCGATACCAGACGTTTATAACATAACACTGTGATACCTATGATTAAGTGTCCCTGACAGATCGAAACAGAACCGGGTGCCATCCAATTCTTTGATTACATGACAAATTATTCATTTGTTAAGCAAAGAAACAGGTTTCAAATTGAATTAATGCGGTCTCTGGCTTCATTCTCATTTTTCAGGGCTGCGGCAGATGATGTACACATGTCTCTCTATTGATCAGCCTGACCTCCGCATACAGTAATAGCCGAGCAGTACATCAATATGGAACGTATGAGGGATAATATCTCCTTACAATCAAGATACATAGCTAATCAGATCATCACCTGGCATACAGGACGCTGGACAGGAACAGATGCTATGGTGTGCTGGGCAGACATTTGGAAAAGCGGGCATTATACCATGCTTTCCAAGCTAATATTATGATATGAGCAGCATTGCTTCATGTTACAATTTAAACCCCGTCTAAAGTCACGGTAAAGGGTACTCAGTCTAGAAGATATTGTACTAATAACCTTTATTTTCATAGTCCTACCTCCGCTTTTTTGTTGCTTGCAGACTTGTCTAAATATTACTGCACAGTCCTACAGGTCCTAGAGTTAGACCAGACTGCCCACTACACTCCCTAATCTAGTAGATCTGGTCAGACACATCCAAGCCGCCAACAAGGGGGTAGCGCCAGCCCTCCAGTATCAGGCCCGGCCCGGCCCTGCCAATTCAGCAGGGGGGCCCAGAGGCAAAGAAGGGACCCCCCTTGAACTCAATGGGTGAGTTTGACAAGCAGCGCCACTTGTGAAACTCTGTACCACGAGTTAAAAATGCCACGGTTGACCCCTGCACTCTGTACATTTCATATTCTTGACATCCACATTTTGTACATTATAAAGACCTGATACCTGCATTCTGTATGTTGCATACACCGGGCACCTGCACTCTGTATGTTGCATACGTTTGACCCCTGTGCTCCCTGCAATTGTTAAACCTCTTCCTAAATGTCTCCATGATGCACATACTGCCTGCAGGCTAGGGGGAGAGGTGGTTGGGCTCAGGACCTGGCTACATAAGTGATTAAATGCGAGCAGCCACGATTAGCTGCGGGAGCTGTTAGTTCCCCATTGCTTTTAATGGGACTTCTGCCCGCAGATAATTGACTTGAACCCCTGCTGGGTCTCCTGCATGTAATTGCTAACGGCCCGAAGTGAGAATGGGGCCTAAGGACTACTTAAAGTTTGGCTACAGAACTGGATAATTCTACTGATACAGTATCCAGCTACAGATTTAAGAGCAAATAAAACATATACAATCCTCCATCCTTAATGCCTTTTTTTGGTGTGCATCTAACCTTACTTTTCTGTGACTCCATGTCTAAAATGTGTACCATAGTTGCATTAGTCACACAATGGAATTACCATGGCCTTCCATAGCTGCAGTTGGGAACTTAAGACTCACACACACATACTAGGGCCAATTCAGGCTGGAGCCAATTAACCTTACAGCATTACCTAATAATATTACAATTTTATAATTTTGCAATTGGGACTTTTTTAACATTTTGTTCATCTTATTATTTTTTCACTTTTGGTTTTTATCTTAAGAACAAACAAGAACAAACTGGCATTTGGTTTTCATCTTAAGAACAAACTGGCATTTTGGCTTTGTGAACCTGACCTGAAAATATGAATTCTGCTGCATTTCAAACAAAGAAAATGTATATGTGATATTCCCAGCACTGCAATGCTTGATGTCATGGTTTTCCTATTAATTAACTAAAGTACAAGAGACTCAAGTTTATTCCATGTGGCATTTATAATACACGAGCAGTCAGCATCGGAATATAAATTATACGCAGGCAGCTCATCAGTCAGTATATGAGGAGGCGTGGCTTCCAGTTTCATTGAATCTGCACCTTGGGTGAATTATGGTCTTTGGAAGCTGTCATTGTATATGTATGAATACAAGTAAAAAAAAAAAAAAAGTGTTGAGGTACTGTGGTTAAGTTTACAATACAAAATATATATTTTTTTTATTAATACTATTTAGCCAAGAAAGTAAATTAAATATACTTTGAGGTCTGACCACACTGGGATCATTTTATAGCATGGTGATGGATATTTTGTGGGCTCCATAACAAATGCAGCCAACAAACCCCCCGTCAACTTGTAACAACACAGATGTAAAAATCACACGCAAGAAAATTTGGACCAGTTGCTCCTAACAACAAATCAGATGCAATAGCTAATTTCACTATTGCATATCAGAAAATTAAAACTAAAAGTAGATTGTTTGCTATAATAAACAGCTAGAGCTACCATCTGAGTTGTTTACTTGTTTGTAGAAACATGAAAAGTAAGTGACAAATGTGGCAAAATCCATGGTTTAAAAATGTGAAATGTTTGAGGCGCAAAAGGGTAAATGAGCGACTTTCCTGCAATTGCCGCACGTAGGGCAGTCCATTGAAATGAATATGTGTGGTGCAAAAATGTGCATAATGTATGCACTGTGTATAAGGCAAATGTAGCCTTAGGGCCACATAACACCTCAAATTTTGTGTGATGGAAATTCCGATGGAAAATGTCCAATGGAGCCTACACGCGATCGGAATTTCCGACAACAAGCTCCCATAGAACATTTTCCGCTGGAAAATCCTATCGTGTGTACGGGGAATAAGAGTCCATTCACACCAACATGTGTGTGCTATCAAAGGCACTGCAATGGACGTACTGTACATAGGTGTGAGGCTGCATTCATACCTGGGCATTTTGAATCACAGACAGAATTGCCGTGATTCTGCCTGCAATTTCAAAGCGTTCTACTAAAGAGACAAATCGCTCAAAGCAAATTTCAGATGGCATTAATTTTAATGACACTTAAAAACGAAGTGTGGTTCTGCCGTGATTGTGGCTCGATTAATCACAATGCAATTGCAGACAACCGCATTGCGTGAAGCTTGTCGCCCGAAAGAAGCTCCCCCTTTCACACAGAAGGCGCTTTTCAGGCGTTTTAGCACTAAAAATAGCACCTGTAAAGCACTGGAAAATTGCCTCTCATGCCTTCCCAGTGTGAAAGCCTGATGCCTTTTACACTGGGTGGTGCACTTGCGGGATGTGAAAAAAAAGTCCTGCAAGCAGCATCTTTGAGGCGGTTTGGGAGCAATGTATACACCGCTCCCAAAATGCCCTGCCCATTGAAATGGATGAAGCGATTCGGCAGCGCCGCACATGGGCACTTTTAACCCTTTGTTCGGCCGCTAGCGGGAGTTAAAAGCGCCGCTAAAACTACGGTAAAGCAAGGCTAAAGCTAGCGGCGATTTACCGCTAGCGCGGCGTGGCCCCAGTGTGAAGGGGGTCTTATTCTTTTTTGGGTGACAAGCTTCAGGCGATGTGGTCTGCCGGGATTTATCGTAGGACAATCATGGCAGAACCACACTCACTGTGGTTTTAGGTGCCATTAAAATGAATGGCATCTGAAATTCGCATTGTACGATTTAACATTTTAGCATTTTGAAAACGCACACAGAATCGCGGCTATCCTGGGCGCGACTCAAAAACGCTCAGATGTGAATGCAGCCTGAAAAAGCCATAGCATTTGGTGAGAAAAATAATTACCTAAATTACATAAACATAGGATGGTGGCTTCTAAAGCAGCATTTTTTATTTTTATCTGTTTCCATGTTTCATAAATGTTCTGTGGGTCTCATTTATCAATACACAGGAGAGAATGGTCTCGGTCTGCGTGGCTCACTGCATACAACCATATTCTTTCCCATTATTCTTCCACATTGTACTGGTAAAAGAAAGGACAGAATGGGGGTTCTCCTGATAATAAGAAATTACAGAATTATTTAGGGATTTGGTGGGTATATCTCGTTTTTTATCCCCCAAAAAAATGTTTATAGAATGGGGGTGCTATTGGCAAAGCACATTCCTTGACTCATTTCCGTGGTGATGTTGCAGGTTACTGAACAACCCACAGGCTGCCTTCCCTTACATGCCGACCCTCACCAAATGGCTCCAGGAACAACTCTTAAAAAGCAGACAAGGGGGCCCCTGTCATATCAGAAGCCTATTAATTTAAAAGGCTGTATACATGCAGCAAATTTGTACATTTATGATATTTCTCTGAGCATCCATCTATATATGGCACAAACCTGCACACACAAATACACACTGGGCACAAATAAATGTAGACCCCCTCAAGCACTTTAGAAAATGACCCTTATTTAAATGTACCACAAGGCCTTATTTATATTAAATTCAAGCACTTTGCAACAAATGGTGGTGCCATATTGATATATGGGCTAATGGGTGGCAGAGTGCTGGAACAAAGCACAGCTATTTATCTATATGCTCGGGGGGAAAGATGCCACACCAGTCTCGGCCTTCCATCTTTCAGGCCCGTTCCCACCTCCCCTTATCAATTACACTGCTGTCACCGCGGCTTCAGTGAATAAGCAAATATTTCAGCATCTCTACCCAAAGAAGGCCCTCTTCCTAATCCCACGTCTGCAGCATATTAATGGGCGCTGTAATAATAACCTTGCTTTAAATTATAGCATTGCAAGCCTTGCGTGTGGAACCCAAAAGGAGGGTGACAAATTAAGATCCTCAAGGAAGGCTTTCAACTGGGCTCAAATTATTTTTTTCCATCATAAAACATGATTAACTTTTAATGGAATCCTAGTGTAAGCAGGGATATGTATCCACAGAAGCTGCGTCTTCTAATCCTTGGGAAAATTAGTTTCAGTAACATGACCAAGAGGAATGGTCTAGTGCTGTACAGAAGGCCTTTTCATTTCATGTGTGTTGTCTCAGTACATATTAATTCATCAATAAGTAAATCCCCACACAAGCTCTATCTATCTATCTATCTATCTATCTATCTATCTATCTATCTATCTATCTATCTATCTATCTATCTATCTATCTATCTATCGTGGCAAACTGTAAACTGCATAAAATGTGATATAATTCAAAGAATGTGCATATATTCTATTTGAAGTGTAATTATGATATTCATTTTAATGGCTACCAGTCTAAGTTATACATACAATATAGAATTGTGATACATATAACATTTAGGGAGGACATGCTGGAGTTTCTTATCAGAGATATAGAAAGGAATCCATCAGTTATGAATTGAACGCCTCACTCACGGAGTTTCATATCATTGGCACCTACCGGCCATGATATCTGAAGGTCCTCCATTACCTTCATGACCATTTCTTGTATGAAGTTTTCTCCCCAATGACTGTGTTATGCGGAAGAGGAACTTGTTAGGCAGCATTATACAACGTGGCTATTATGGGAAGCATCTTCACCCCAAATTGTCAGAAGAGTTGGAAATACCAATTATGGGGCAATTCACATAGAAAATACAAGTTGGCTCCAGTTCTCCAACACCATGTAAATGCAGTGGTCCAGATATAATTAATTGATAATAGTATTCGTAAAAGATTATGTTGGGAGATGCTTAGGTGCCCCATTCATGAGTGTTTCAAAATGTTGAGCAGAGAAGAATTAAGGCAAAGCACGTGTCACAAGTATACAATTTGTGGAGGGACCTCTTGAACCCTAAAAATGCATTGCATGTGTAAAGAAAACTGTGAATTATATCTGAGCTCCAATACCTGTCCATTCTCCCTATATGTCTGACATGTCAAGAACCCTGGAGAAACTTTACATTAGAAGACACCCCCTCCAAGGGGAAAACAAAGTATATCAGGGAATTCAATGCTCAAACATCCCATCTTCCTGCCCTTGTTATGCTATAGGTTTTTGGCAATGTCAGGTAACCCAAGTCTACAATCCATAACATAGCATAATGGCACTTCTTAGTTTCCATACACCCTACAGCATTTCCCAAATATACCAGCATATTTTGTACTGTTATTTGATTTACCTTTAGAAAAGTCTTGATGTTTAAATAAAAGTATAGCCAAAGCTTTTTTGGCCATACTTCTCATTTAGGTCACAGGAGTGCACTTACTTATGTTACAGAATTAGCCAACAGAGGGCTAAAGCCCCCTAAGGTGACTGACAGTCACTGCTCTGCCAGAGTGGACCAGAACTGAGTGATCAGCAGTCACGTGATCACTCATTTCTCAGGGGCAGGGGACAGCTTGCAGCATCGGACCAATAGCCTCAATGGAGATCAAGGCAGCAATGGGAGTCACTGGCTCTTGCTGTTGTCAAACACAGCCAGTGAGAAGGTAGCGGTTGGCAAGGTCGAGCAGCACTGTGTGTGCCACACAGTGTGGCTCGGGAGTGAGCCTGCATGAGTACCTTCATAGCAAGTGGCATCTCGGGGGGGCGGCTGTTGGCAGGGAACCCCTAAAGAGGAGGACTGGGGTTGCTCTGTGCAAAATATGGCAAATATGGCATCTTTATCATAAAAAAAGGTCTCCTGCCCTGCCAGAGTTGTGCTGCTGGGCAGAGCTGTGCAAATCCTAGGACTGGATGGACAGAAATGTTAATCCTTTGGCAGCCAAATCATCTCCCATATATGTTTTTCTCGTACAATGTTTTTATTGAAAAAAAAGAAGGGAAAAACCCCAGATAACGAATTCCCACGCAGGGGATATGTACAAAAACATAAAGAAGAGGTTTACATAACGGTACATAATGAAACATATTTTAAGGGTATATTATATCAACTGACGTTGACCTACCAGTCAGGGCCGGAGGTCAGTGCGCTATGTCCAGGCCATGGGGCCCTAGGGGTGAGGCAGACAAGAGTGAGCAGAGTTGTCCGCAAAACAGGGAAGAGGGTGGCAGACAAACACGAGGAGAAAAAAAAAAAAAAGGGCGAAAAGAGAAGGGGGAAAGAAGGGGGAAAGAGAAGAAGGAAGAACACATATACTATTACGGGGGGGGGGGGGGGTAAGTGTAGGGTAGAACGTCGGGCGAAGGGCCCAGGAAGAGAGGAGATGGGAGGAGGGGGGAAGGGGGTCCCCCAGGCTGGAGGTTAGTTCAAAATGAATTTACAAACCTAGGCTAGTTGGATTTAGGTTGGGGAGTGTGTAGGACCACCACGGGGCCCATACCTTAATAAATTTTGCATGGGAGTCGTGAAGGATGCTGGACATTTTCTCGCGAATCATGAGGGTCGTCAATGAAGTCTTCACCTCTGCGAATGAGACAGAGGGTTTTTTCCAAGCCCTCGCTATTGTTCGTTTGGCGGCGATAAATAAGTATGTAGCTAGTTTCTGTTGATGAGAGAAAAGGCCCGGGAGCGGGCAATGAAGTAATGCGAATTTGGGGTCTTTGCGGAAGTGGACATGAAATAGGGAGGAAAGTAGACCAAAGACCCTTGACCAGAAGCCTACAAGACGAGGGCAAGACCACCATGTGTGCAGTTCATCTCCTCTTTGACCACAACCTCGGAAGCATCTATCATTGCAAGAGGGGTTTGATTTAGCGATGCGGGCTGGAACCCAGTACCAGCGCAGGAGGACCTTATAGGCCGCCCCATATATGTTTTTAATCTGTATATTTATTTGCTGGCTTGGAGTTCAACTTGTATAATGTTTGCCCTATTCCTTCTACAAGGCAGGAAGTTTTAACAGGTTTTAAAGGAAACTTTTAAAAAACTGTTGTGCTAATTTGGGGAGAAAAATGCCTCCTTGGAGCATCATTGATTTTTTAAAATGTAAAAATCAAATACAAAATCTTAATAAGAAAGCATAAGAACCGAAAAAAAAAACTGCATAATGAAATGTGCCCGCTCTTCATACGGCTGTATAAACAGGACAAATTTTGTGTACAGTCATCACAGAACGCGATAAACAAGTCTGCTGCAGATTTACGAGAGGCCTTTCTTGGCTTTACATCAAGTCTTAATTTGTACAGCCTCTTTAAAACACATTAAAAACACATAAAAGGCTTAGCTTTAAGAACAGACGTGTTAAAATGCAATGTGTTATCTCTTGATATTACAGAGCAAGTGCTTTGTTTAATATCTCGCATTAATGAAGGCACTTCTTAAGAGTATTATTACATGACAGAGCTCAGAAAAAACAGAACGGAGGTCAGTGCAGCTCAACAAACTGGCATGTTCGCTAAAATTATTCTCTTTGAATAATACTAAAGATTTATTTTACACTGCGTGTAGCAGAAAACAATTCCAGTTTACATGCATTCATACCGAAATAAAACTAGTAATAATACAGCATAACATCATATCAAAATGTAAATTGAAATGCACCTGTCACATACAACTTACAGCAGAATAATGTCTGTTTTAAGTGCCTGTCCTAAATCTATGAGCCCCAAATGGATTTTGCACAATGTGTCCGTCAATATGTAAAAAAGTGCAGGTTAGAATAAAAAAGGTTGTAAACCCCCCCCCCCCCCCCCCAAAAAACAAACAAACAAACTTGTAAGACAAAGGCATATGAAATCCTAAGCCCTCTCAACGGCGCACACTGCTGAGACAGGTAACATCTTCCGGGTGTTTCTTCCGGGTTCACAGGCTCTGGCGCTGTGATCGGCCAGAGCTGCGATGATGAAACGGCAGGGTTGGCTGTTCCTTCAGAGCGCATGCGCCAAAGATGTAATTGGCGCAGTATACAGTAAATATTTCCTAAACGGTGCAAGTTTAGGAAATATTTACAGTACCTATAGGTAAGCCTTATTATAGGCTTACCTATAGGTACAAATAAACAAGGGGATTTTACTTCCTCTTTAATCTGTTAATTTTAAGGGAGGGATTTCTTAAAGTGTACCTCCACTTTTGTTAAGTAAACAAACAATTCCATCTGGGTGACCAATGTACATTGCTATCAATTTAACACATTTTGTAGGAAATTCCTGCCTTTTTCTGCTCTGAAGAAATTGCTGTTTCTTTCACAATGTCCTTTGCAAACTTAATCTGAAATTCTGAAAACTGAATATCCTATTAAAGGGGAAGTCTAAAATCAGACTTCTGGGAAAATCTGTGAGCCAATCACACAAGCAGGAAATGGGTAGAGCAAACTTCTCTAAAAGACTATCATACAGTTTGGATAATATATGAGAAACTTCCAGGAGCAAAGGGATGTTTTTAAAGGGGATGATTTACTAAAAGCAACTAGGCTGTTGACTTTGCAAGGGAAGATGCACCTTGCAAGGGAATGTGCCCCAGAGCTTAGTGAATGTGGTGAAGTTTCACTTTGCAATATTTTTGCTTGCTCATGATTGAATGATGGAGTCCAGCAGAACTTCAACTCATTCACTAAGCTCTGATGAAAATTACTATGAAAAGTGCAGCTTCCTGTGCAAAGTGACCAGTTTGCCTTTAGTAAATTAACCCCAAAGAATAAAATGATAAGAAAACAACATTTGAAAACACTCAGAGATGATGTGTACAAAACTATTAGGACTCTAAAATCTCGTGTACTACATAGGGGTGCAGTAAAAATGGCACTAGCCTGAGATCAGTCCCAAGTGTCACCAGCTTTGAGCCCAAATATAGATGAAGCCTACTACCCTTTCTCATGTGTACACAACTTATTGTGTATATTATCATTTCTCCCACGGCCTTGTTGGAAAGGCACTTGACTATACTATATTTAATTTCTTATATGTTAAAACCTGTGCTGTCACTATTATGCTAATGTATGACTCTGAAAAATAATATCATCACCGCAATGAGATAATTCCCTCTCCAAGGTTTGGTGGGCCTCAGGCTAGTCCAGCCATTTTCAACAAGGCTTATTCCAGAGGGTTCCAGGGTTCCTTGAGCTTTAGCTCACTGACCTCCCATTTTATTGCCTGCATAGTTCCAGGGCCAATGCTATTTGGCAGAGTCAGTGGCATGAGACCAATGTTTTTTTTAGCTGTTTGCAAGGCTGGCATTTAGTAACTATAAGGGGTGCTTTCTTCTCACTGACCACCACTGTAAGGGGGACTTTCTTCTCACTGACCACCAATGTGAGGAGGACTGTCCTCTCACTGACCACCAATGCAAGGGGGAATGTCTTCTCACTGACCACTACTGTAATGGGAACTTTCTTCTCACTGACCACCAATGTGAGGAGGACTGTCTTCTCACTGACCACCAATGGAAGGGGGAATGTCTTCTCACTGACCACTACTGTAATGGGAACTTTCTTCTCACTGACCACCAATGTGAGGAGGACTGTCTTCTCACTGATCACCAATGCAAGGGGGAATGTCTTCTCACTGACCACCAATGTAAGGGGTACATTCTTCTCACTGACCACCACTGTAAAGGGGACTTTCTTCTCACTGACCACAACTGTAAGAGGAACTTTCTTCCCACTGACCACTACTCTAAGGGGAACTTTCTTCTCACTGACCACCAATGTAAAGGAGACTTTATTCTCAGTTTCTCACTGACCACCAATCTAAAGGGGACTTTATTCTCAATGACCATCACTGTAAGGAGGACTATCTTCTCACTGACCACCAATGTAAGGGACATTTTTCCCATTAGCACCCAATGAACTGGTTTAAGCAGGGTTTCCCCGACATCTGAAAATGATTTCACGGATTCCTCTAAAGTAAAGTGATTGAGAAAGGCTGAGCTAATCTGTCATTGGATGAAACCTTCCAATAAAATGGCTCCCATCTCTCACAATGTACTTCAGTACATGTCTGTGTATTGATTTGCTTCTTATATATTTTTCTTCCTCCCAGACACTCAGTCCTGTGAGGCAAATCGAGAGACAGTAAATAAATCTACAGATCAAGCATATGTATGGGCTGCTTTTTCTCTAGCAGCAGGGTATTTGCACAGTAAATCATTTTCATTATGTGAGTTGTACACGTAATCCTCTTAAGGCCTCTGTGCACTTCACCTTCACTTTATTTTACAGACGAGCACCGGAGAGCTAATGAATTCTGAAATGTTTTAGCTCTCAACAGCATTTAACTAGTCAGTATAACTTAATCAATGACTGGGGAAGTGAGGAGGGAGTAGACAATATGCATCTTGTGCCAATGTTTTAAGGAGGGTAGAGAGTAACTACGAGATCACAGATTTATCAAGTTTGTTATATTCAGTATGATTACAGGTGTCAATGATACATTGAAATTTGTAAGAATGTCTATTGCGATCAATGTTCCAATCTGATTATTCGATAATCACAGTGGGCGTGGCATTGTTCTTCCATCAGACAGGATTTGAAAATTACGATTGGGTTTATTAAAATATGATTTGTGTGGGAAAGACAACTTTTTGTTATAGTAGATAAAATTCCTAGTTGCATGACATGTTCATGATGGGCAAGTGGCTTTTAACTAATATTTTCAGTTTTTTTAATAATATTTTACATTCTTTAAAGCACTTACTGAAATTAACACATTACACAAATTAAAAGGACATCTGTCAGCACTGTCAATTGTCCCATTATTATTTTGGGTGAAAAAATGGCTTTGTGGTTGACTTAATACAAATTGCTGCTTCAAGAGACCAAAAGTCTCACATGGTCCCCAGGTTACCAAGAGTACTGTGGGTGTATTAAGACATTAGTGAAGCCTTTATCAACCTTTTCAACACAGATGAACCATTGAAATAACTTTCCTTTATCTATAACTCTATATACAATATATATAGTGTGATGGCCATTGGGAAGAATTACCACCTTACAGATAGGTAAAAAAAAGATCAATGGTGTCACTGGGAACTTATCTGGGAGGCAAACATTGCTCATTGCTCAAGGAACTCCAAGCAACCTCTGGAGGAACCCTATGGTTCTGCAGAACCCTGGTTGAGAAACCCTGACTGAGCATGTTACTGCCAAGAATAGAAAGGGGCCCAAAAAAGCAATCCCTACTGCCAGCTTTTGAGCTACAGTACGTACTTCCTAATTATCTTGCAGATTGTAATTCACATATTGCAACCCTGTGTTAAAATTGATATGGTTTTAACCAATATGACTGTTAACTGTGGGGAATTGTCTGGGCATTCTTGTACCCCAATCTTTAATCTCATGATCTTTGGAGATATGGACAGGTCTGGACACAGTCAAAGATTGTCACTATTCTAGTAATCAGAGGCTTCACTGGAAGCCTTTATAATCATAGATAAAACCTCAGAGGATGCTAAGGTACATGCATGATGATGACATCTCTCATAATGCAACTATACAGCTATATCACGGCTGATACATGAACATCATCAAAGTCCCAAGATTCATGTGAAGGAAGGCTGCACCAAATATCAAATCTAACATCTACCCCAATCATTCATTTTTTGATTTTTTGATTTTTGGAAACATGGAAAGGTCTGGACACAATCAAAAATGATCATTGTGCTTCTAATAATACAGGGGTTCACTGGAAGCCTTCATAATCCTGAATAAAACCATAAAGGGTGCTAAGATGTATGCATGATGATGTCAACTCTCCCAATGCAATAATATAGCATTATGACTGCTGATGCATGACATCATTAGAGTTCCAAGATCCATGTGAAGGAAAGCACTGCCAACCATCACAGTTGATATGAACAACTAATCTGTACTGCCAAAAGTATTGAATATCTGGTGGCTCGCAAACCAGATATTATGATATCAAAATCAGATCCATCTGATTATCAACATGTGACGACCCTCGGGAGTTGAATACCAATTTAGATACCCAACAGGCCAATAATGCCTTTCCTATGAATGAACAGATTTAATGCCACAGTTTGTACTACATAAACAAGTACAGAGTGCATCATTTAATTTACCTTATCCTGGTAGTATACTTCTATAGGAAATAAGCATGATGTAGCAGACCTAGACTCTAAACTGAAAAGGCAATCACTAAAATAATAACTCATTAAAAATTAAGAAAGATCAGAAAGACTCCTATGCAGGCCACACGACCAATGCATTAATAATGTAGACTTTACCAAAGAAACCTGGGGTGGAGGGATCTAATGTCAGTACCTCTGCTGGTACCTCCCACATGGCCGGTGCCTAGGCTCTGATCACATGACTAGGGGTGATGATTTTTTTTTTTGAAGAAAGGGATATAGACCTTTTAATTTTAGAGTTTATATATAAAGAAATAGGAGGTAGCTTGTTTTCCCCTAATTGTTGGCCCTAGGTCAAGGTTTAGGTGTCACTTTCACACTTGGGCTGATGATCTCCACCACACCTTAGTAAACTTTTTACAGGGAAAAAAATCTTCATTCAGTGCAGCTTCCACTAGAAAGAAGCAGTCTGTTATTTTTGCCTGTCCAAACCAGAGTATTTCACATTGCACATCTCTATTTTTTTCCCCTAAATAGATTTGAACTGTCAATTTGGAGGCCCGCTGAGCCACCAGCATGTACAGAATACTGTGACCAACATAGAGTTTGAAGCAGCAAATTTTATTACAGGCTGGTAATTGAATTGAACAGGTTTACATTTGAATAGATTTGCAGCACAGCGATCGCTGACGCAGGGGCTGGGACGACTGTCTGTGATAAAAGGTGTTTTGGAAGGTTTCAGAATTCTTTTCCAGTTCAATGCAGGTTAACGTTCAGCCAGGATAACACATTTATACCAGAAAGAAGAAAACAGCAACTTGATGTCATTCCGAATGAAGCTGATTCAGCAAAGCTTTCAAAGTGCCCTCTTTTTTTGTTTTTTAGCTCGCAGACAGTTATTATATATGCATGGCTTGTTATTACATATATAGACTTGACTGTCTCCTCTGAGTAAATATAGTAAAGGAGAATTTATGGGTTTTCTTGTACTTAAAAAATGCAAAATAAGTTCAAAATGCTTTTACACAAACATCTGAAATATGAAAATAATATTTTATAAAAAACACCTATACCTGGAGAACACCTATACTTCTTAGTCGTCTGTCCCTTACTTTCAAGTCCCATAGATTTCTGCTTAGTTATCTAACAAAGGTCAGACTTTTGGCCTTTTTTTTTTTTTACTCTAAATTTAGATTTTACCTTTGGTGAAACTTCATCAAAATGTAGCATCACATTACCTAGGATACCATAGATGTGCTACCGTCCTTTTTTCCCAGCTAGTTATACACCAGGGGGCTAGTCTCTTTAAAACATACAAGGGGCAGGGAGTGCCCACATCATGCTGGGTGCACCGCAGACTCCTCCCCGCAGAGATGCTGGGAGCCAAGAATCAGGGTGGCAGGATATGAGATCACTTCGGCTTCGGTAAGTAAAAAAAAAAAATACAGGAATGCCCTTCAGTTGATTTAAAGAATCCAGTTAAAATATAATTATAAAAATAATACATTTTTAAAGGTCCATCTTTGTTTTTTAATATCTACCCTTATGTTCCCAGCCAACGAGGGGTCATTTTTTGGCACAAGGACAGGCCTATCTATAATAGTTGAAATCAGCTTCCCTGACCCTGAGGAGCCATTTAAAGGCAGTTGCACCCTTAAACTGATTGTAAACGTATAAAATAACAAACATGTCATATTTACCTGCTCTATGTAATGGTTTTGAACAGAGCAACTCCGATTCCTCCTCTTCTCGGGTCCCTCGCTGGCACTCCGGGCTCCCTCTCCCCTGACGAGTAAGTTGCTTGCTATGGGGGCACTCATGCAGGCTTGCTCATGAACCACGCACTATGTGTTCACTGACACACAAAGGGGTTGATTTACTAAAGGACAAAAGACTATGCACTTTGCAAAGTGCAGTTTCAATTTTGAAAAAAAATTTGAAAAAAAAAGCAATATTTTTTACTTTTTGCTATAATAAATATCCCCCCAAAAAATATAAAAAAACAAATTTCTTCCTCAGTTTAGGGCAATGTGTATTCTTCTACATATTATTGGTAAAAAAAATTGCAATAAGCATATATTGATTAGTTTGCGCAAAAGTTATAGCGTCTACAAAATAGGGAATAGATTTATGGCATTTTTATAAATATTTTTTTTTTACTAGTAATGGCGGTGATCTGCGACATTGCGGCGGACAGATCAGACACCTAACTGATATTTTTGGCACTTTTTTGGGAACCAGTGACAATATTACAGTAATCAGTGCTAAAAATATGCACCCTTATTGTACTAATGACACTGGCAGGAAAGGAGGTTAACATCAGAACCGATCAAGGGGTTAAATGTGTTCCCTGCAGGTGTGTTCTAACTGTATGGGGGGTGGGCTGCCTGGGGAAACACACAGATCCGTCTTCTTTGTTTACACAGGCAGATCCCCATTCTGTCACTGCGGGGAACGAGCGCAGGTGGCCGGCGGACATCAGGTCCGCCCTACCCGCTGATTGACTCCCCCCCCCCGCTGGCCAGTGGGCGCGTGCCAACAAACCAGGGTTCCTGAGCCAATGTACAACGATGGCGATTTGCAGGAATGAGCCGACCTGCTGCCGTACAATGACGCCGTTTCGCGGGAATGAGCTGACCTGCTGCAGTACAATGACGGCGTTATGCGGGAACGAGCCGTCCTGCCGCAGTATAGTGACGGCGTTTCACAGGAATGAAATGACCTACCGCCGTACAATGACAGCGTTTCGCGGGAACGAGCCGACCTGCCGCCGTACAATGACGCCGTTTCGCGGGAATGGGCCGACCTGCCACCGTACAATGACGACGGCTGGTCGGCAAGTGGTTAAACAATATCTGAATTTTTCCTTCCCTATAGACTCAATGCATTTTACCAAAATGATGAATTTCCTGTAAACTTTAACAACTTAGAAAGTCAAAGACTCTCACTTTTGCTCATCCTCATATAGAACTGCTGAAATGGAGGAACCTATCATTACTTCTACCCCACAGAGGATACTAACGCTCAGCACCGGAGCCTGAAGTTGGTCAACTTTTTGAAGATTCAAAGAAAGTTCAACTTTTTTTAATGCAAATTATTCTAAGTAAAGCAATGATATTATGATGATGGCGCTAACAATCAGGTTCCTGACGCCGGAGTATCTGTATATATACAGAGGCAATGCCCTGTATTACCCCTCCTCCATTTCTTTTCTTTAATCCAATGCACATTTTATTCCCCTTTACTCGTTAGCGCAGGCCTTTAAACTAGGAAATTAAGGCAATATTAAATCCATTTATTTTGCATTTTTATGATGCTGCGCAGAGTTTAGTGTTGTATTCGTTTTGGCTCCTAAGCAGGGGGAAAACTACTTGTTCCGTTGCCTACATCAATAACCCTTCACATCTCTATTACAGCGAACCGCATTGTTTTAGAGCTTAAAGCAAGTAAGGAAGTACCTGGCACCATTGACTATTTCGAGACTTTATTCTCTATATTACCAGCTGTGCCTTCATCACTTCAAATCCAATCCCAGATCTTTTTTTTTTTTCCTAAGCATTTTGTGAATTTGGCAGACATCCTTGGTAAAAGTGCCCACTATATTGCCTGCAAAGCAGCTGAACAAAATAAGGGTACTTCTAGATGGTTATAATCTAATAGAGTTATGTTTGTAAGAATTTAATATGCCTAATTTTGTCATCAATCTGTCGTCTTTTTGTTTTGCTGGAATATTTAATCCACGTGAGTTCAGGAGGTTATATTAATTTATGGTCGGGTTGGCATCGGTTTTCCCAAGCCTGTGACGGAAATGTGGGGTTGAATTATATGTTGTTCATCCCACTAATTCTTTTACTATCTTGGTTTTCTCATCCACTATGCAGCATTCAATGTCACCATTTTTTTTGCTTTCCTTTATAAGGTATGCAAAAATTCAACTGACCTTAAAGCGGTATTAAACCCAAAAACAAAAATGTAATATATTGCAGCTTACCGATACCTTAAAGTGTTTGTTATCCCAACACTTCGTATTCCTGATATGTGGGTGCTGTACCATGTACTTGTATGAAAATGTATCCTGTTCTCTTTGTATTGCCTCCTTTATGTGAAATGCCTGGTGTTCCTGCCAGTCCCTTTGCCTTCCTATTAAAACTGACCACACTAAGCAGGAGAGCACGGTCAGTTCTCTCGCTGTGCTGGGAACTCAGTGTACTCTCCTCCAATGATCAGACATGTCCTAACATGCCTCCGCTGCACAGCCATTCACTGGGAAGCTCAGTGTGTTGCTGCTTCTCCTCCCCCAGCTCTTATGGAGCTGAGAACAGAGGGAATGTGATCACTTATAAAAAAAGGTAAAAAAGGTACAGTGGAACCTCAGATTACGAGCATAGTCCATTCCAGGAGTATGCTCGTATTTCAATGTACTCGCATATCAAAGCGAGTTTTCCCATTGAAGTCAATGGAAACGAAAATAATTTGTTCCGCATTGACTTCAATGGGATGCAATACCGCATGTGGCCAGAGGCGGGGGGGCGACGGAGAGCCTTGGAAATGGCCAAAAAAGGCCCGAGGGACACTTCGGCTGACTTCAATGGCATGCAATACTGCATGCAGCCAGAGACGGGGAGCACCGGAGAGCCTTGGAAATGGCCAAAAAGGCCCGAGGGACACTTCGGCTGACCACGGCAAACCTCGGAAAGACTCAGTTCACGAGCCTTTCTGAGGTTTGCTGAGGTCAGCCGAACTGTACACGGGCCTTTCCGTGCATTTCTGAATGGCGCAGATCGGCGACTTTCGGCTCTGGCGCCCCCCACCTCAGGCCAAACGCGGTACTGCACACCGCTTTTGGCCTGAATCCTGCTCATTTTGTGAGACAACACTCGCAAACCGAGTTTTTTAGAAATACAGTGCTCGGTCTGTGAAACGCTCGTTAACCGCGTTACTCGCAAACTGAGGTTCCACTGTATTTATAATTTTTTTTATATCTATACACAAATGCATTTCTATTTTAAACTGAATGGGTTGTTTTACAAGATGATCGTTTACAATCACTTTATTGTGGTGGCTGCATTCGTTTTCTTTACTTACGCGTTTTCCCCCTGTTTTCACCTGGTAATCTGGCCAGTAACACATCTTCTGTATTAAAGTGCCCCGCCCTCCCCTATCGGGATGAAGGAGCACAGGGGCACTTCTGGACAGCAGCATTGTTAGTTGGGAGTGTTAGATGGACTAGCACATTTAGATACACTAACAAATTGAAGCCAAACTCCAGCTCACACTTTATAAGCAGTTACAGCAAACAGTTTTCTTGTTAGGATAAAGATTTTACACAGATAAATAAAACCTTAATTGTAAGCACCCCTGTCAGTGTTGAATGGTTTGTCCCATCCTTGTAACTGATGCATCTGAAAGAGAGCTTGTTCTTTTGAACAGACGTACTGGCCAGATCACCAGTTGAAAATAGAAGAAAGAAAGCCTAAATCAGAAAATGAATGCAGCCATCACATCTAAGAATTGGTAAGCTGCAATATAATAAATGTTTGCTTTTGGGGTTTAATATCGCTTTAAAGTAGAAGAAAATCCCAAGTCTATTTATTATTGAAATGTTTCCCCTCATCCCACCTAACCGGCCGAGCTTTTTTAAAATGTTCCTAAATTTGTAAAATACTGAGGCTAGCAGGACATGCCAGAATTTGCGGTTTTATAAGAGCTAAAAAGTATGATTTACTAAAGGCAAATAAGCTGTTCACTTTTCAAAAGAAGTTGCAAGTTGCTTTTCCCCAAAGCTTAGTGAATAAGGTGAAGTGCAGCTGACCTTCATCATCCAATCATAATTTCCTCAAGTTGTAAAGCGCTACGTAAACTGTTGGCGCTATATAAATACTGTATAATAATAATAATAATAATAATAATAATAATAATAATTTCATTTATGTTCTTTGCAAAGTGAAAATTTACCATATTCACTAAGCTCTGAGGCAAACTCCTTTTCAAAGTGCAACTTCCCTTGCAAAGTGAACAGCCTTTAATAAATCAACCCTCCGTGTGTCAATCAGAGAGAAGAGCACTTCCTCCCGTTTCAGTGTCAGATGTTCTTTCTGTGGCATTCTGCCTGCAGTTTTCCCGATCCCACCCTCTTCCCATCTTGTAGACATCTCTCAATATCCCGGCGTTCTTTCTTATCCCTCTTTACTACCAATAATCCTGTGTGTGTCAGTACTCCGTCCACAATCTGTCTCTGTCAGTCTTGCTCACATACTCTGCCATTGTCTGTGTCTGACACTATTGGATTTCCCTGACCATCCCTAGTCTCTCAGCAGCGACTTAGCTCCAATTAAAAAGCAGCTGTTCCGACTGCGTCTGTGTGACAGCCATAAAACTGGAGAAACCTGTTTAATACAAGCCAATCAAATAAACAGATTCTCATCCAGCCCAGTGAAAAAAAGCCATAAAACCAGAGCGCTCGTTCTAGGAGGAAATTAATCGCGGACTTTTTTTTTTTTTACTCTTAATTTGTCATCCTTGTGTATTAAAAAATGAAAGCATGCCTGACCTTTTTCAACTACAAAAGTAAAAAATAATAAATTAAAATGTATACTTAATAAGTCAATCCACGTGGAAAACTCATAACAACTGTATTGGGTAACTTACTATTATAATTTGGAAGGGGACAGATAGATAGATAGATAGATAGATAGATAGATAGATAGATAGATAGATAGATAGATAGATAGATAGATAGATAGATAGATAGATAGATAGATAGATAGATAGATAGATAGATAGATAGATAGATGGATGGATGGATGGATGGATGGATGGATGGATGGATGGATGGATAGATAGATAGATAGATAGATAGATAGATAGATAGATAGATAGATAGATAGATAGATAGATAGATAGATAGATAGATAGATAGATAGATAGATAGATTTACCTATCTGCTATACATTAAGCTAGATTGTACAAGTATGCTTTAAAGCTGCAAACTCTGTGAGTCAAAAAATAAAACAAAATAGTTTGAATTTATTATACCACTTTTTCATTGACTGTAGAGTTTATTATTTGGCATTATTTTTGGCATTAGATGGAATGAAAAAATGTTATCCATAATGGACACATCCCTCAGTGGTCCAGTTGTATCCCCACCTTTGAGTAATGGGGCCTGTTGAAAAGGAAGAAAGGGAAGCAGGAAAGCAAGGAAGATAAGGAAAGGGAAGGGAATGAAAGGAAAGGAAAGGAAAGGAAAGGAAAGGAAAGGAAAGGAAAGGAAAGGAAAGGAAAGGAAAGGAAAGGAAGGGAGGGAAGGAAAGGAGGGATGGAAGAAGGAAAGCAAGGAAGGAAGGAAGGAAGGAAGGAAGGAAGGAAGGAAGGAAGGAAGGAAGGATGGAAGGAAGAATGGATAGATAGATAAATAGATAGATAGATAGATGCTAAACAGCAGTATGTGATCAGTGCTAATAATATACACTGTACTAATGACACTGGCTGGGAAGGGGTTAACATTTAGGGGCAATCAAAGAGTTAAATGTGTGCCTAACAATGTGTACTGTGTGCTGTTTTTCTAAGCAATGTGTCTTACTCCATGCCTAGCAGGTAGAAGAAAAAAAAAAAACGGCACACCACTGTCCTGGTCTGAAATCTTGCTGGTATTTGTAGTTTTTAATTTTAAGGCTGATTTACAAGTATACATTGCAGAAACACGTGTGTTGCTGCAACATGTTACACACATTTACACACTGGAGTATTATTCATTTTGAAAAGTGCCCCAATGCACTAAGGCTACACACAGGCGTTTCAAAGTGCTCTAACTCATGACAATCCACCATAATGTGTTGCAACAAAATTTTGTGACCTGTCCGATTTTTGGGACGTTTTGGTGAACTGGTATCCCATTGATTGCAATGGTTGCCTTAATGCAGCATACATTAAGACATGACTCGCATTAACACTCTGTGCACAGAGAATCATGTGGCCTGCCACGGCTGGCCTTTCCTTGCGAAAATGCTGGCTGCCTTGTAGCTATCCTGTGGATTCAATGCTGCAGTGCTCAATAATGCATGGTAGCATGTAGTGACGTGTTCTGTTACAAAATAAGGATCACATCCTATTTTTTGGCAAGGCAGCCCTTACATTTCCATGGGTTGCCTTAGTGCAAGGTGTGTTAAAGCATGGCATAACGTAAGAAATGTGAATGGGCCCTTATAGAGGGCCACAGACATCTTCTCTAAATCCTGACTTTGCTTACTCAGATGGGTTTTTTTTTCGCTAATAGCTTAAGCTGTCTTTAGAAGAGCTCCAATGGTTAATGAGTATTGCTAGTGCACAGGGAGATCCAATAGCCACCACAAGTACACAAGTAGGGGCCCTACTATGTCCTGTTCAAACATCATGAAATGTGTTAGCAGTGTGTTCAGACAGTTTTAATACTTTTCTGTTACTGATGCTTTGTTGACTTTCTTCTAAATTTCAAATGTAGAATAAAAAATATGGTCCTTTTATTTACAGTGACTTTACATTCTGTTTAGAGCAACTTTAGAATATATAAGATCTTACCTTCTTTCAGCATTCCGACTTTTAAACACTTCATGAAGCGGCAAGCTTGGCACGACTTGCGTCTGCGCTTTGTGATTTCACATTCATTAGTGGCCGGGCAGCTGTATTCTATGTTTCCTAGTTTGTAGAGAAAATTTAGAGCAAGTCAGACTTTACACGCCATACAACACTGGAGAATACAGCAAAAAACTAAAATAAACTCAAGTTGGGTTAAAAAACTAAAATCTCATAAATATGGTAATTTTAACAGAAACAGTATCAAATCAAGATTTTACAGCAACTTGAGGGAAACTTGTATGGAAGAAGTTTTGATGCTGCCAATGACATCCTCTCCTACTGTATACACAGATCCAACGGCTTCAGTAGTTTCTCAGTCACTGACCTGGAAGAAGAATATATAAGTCCTGATTTTACCAGGACTTAATGGATCTACATGCTCATCCTAGGCCAGTGGCTTGGACAGAACTGAAGCTAAGGAGCCAGACATGTAGAATTTTCAGAAGGTGGCCAGCAATTGCAATATCTGTATTGTATCATTTATGGTGAAGTGCTTGGTCTTTGTATGGAAAGGAAGGTGTTATAATTCTGAGACAGGCCACTCTCTAAATACTTATTAGCCTGGATGGGTCCCCAAAACAATGGCCACAATAATATTGCAAAGATGAGAGCACCGCAGAAGTTACAATACCAAGAACTTTTTATATACAGGTTATATATATGGAGAATATGCAGTAGGCAGCAAGTGCACTCAATGGGAATTGCAGCAGGAGGAATTTTTCAACGTAGTTTAATCAGTGTCAATGTTTCGGTGGGACACCGTCCGCCTTTCTCAAGACTTTTTTTTATGGATTGCACCCATGCCAATATCACTACAAGTGTCTGCAGTGGCCCATCTCTACACTACCTGGTTTATATATGTATATATGATAAATGATTCAAGCTTTGCAAAATGTGCTAAGTTTTTGAAGCTACAGAAAATTGCGTTGTACTGTGTTTATGTCTAGGGAGCACTCACACTTATTCTTACAGTCAACATTTCATT
The DNA here is from genome assembly GCA_037952925.1 of Lithobates clamitans. Lineage (NCBI taxonomy): Eukaryota > Metazoa > Chordata > Amphibia > Anura > Ranidae > Lithobates > Lithobates clamitans. The sequence goes on along the minus strand of JBBGZY010000978.1, from coordinate 2,480,393 downwards.
ATTTAATAATGTTTAATTAATTAAATTGTTATTAAATAAATTAAATAATTAGGTTAATAATGATTAGCCAACCGACTTTAAACTGTGAAATGGACAGTTCTGGGTTACATTTTGCAAAATTTTAATTCAATTCCTAGATTGGTTTTACTTGTGCACTTGATTTTTCTACGTTTTGAGACTGTTTATATAACCCTTAAATGTATTAAGTTCCATGCAGTAGTGAAACAGACACTTGTGTTCTTTCCTCTCTCTTTGAAAGTCATTGTCTATTCTCTGAAGCCTGTGCAAGACAGCTGGTGTCCTCTTTGGATAATACATGGAGGAGGCTTGCTAGGGGCATAGGTCAAGCTGTTGGTCCAGACGTCTTGCAACAAAACAGCATCCTCTCTGCATTTGCATACTCCTCGTCTATGTCCCTCTTCACAACCAACTTAATGGTAAAAAGTTGCAAGTTAAAAGGTTAATAAAGCCACAACAGTGATTTATTAAAATGTGGACGTCTTGTTGGTTGAGAACGAGGTGGTGAGTAATGCACAGCTCATTTACAAGGGAAAGAGAAAGTCTATTTTGCAAGGCCTTGTCCTCCTTGCACACAACTCTCCTTAGTTTTGTAACCCTTCCCCCCTCGTGATTAAGTGCATTAGTATCTTAATGAAAATGCATTTTGTTTATTGGTCTCTCGGGAAGGGGGAGGTCAGCTCAGCAAATGCATAAATTGTCAAGAGAGACAGTCGGAGCATAATTGCAATCTTACATCTCCTTGTTTGCAGCTCCCAGGGTCCATCAGTGGCCCCCCGGAAAACATGTGCCCATTTTAGTAATTAGCATAGAGTCTGCCGGGGACCTGAGCATTGATGAAATATTTCAGAGTTAATCACACTTTGTAAACACTGATTCATATTGACTTCCTTTCTGCGGACTGATGGCTCCTCATTAAATATCACATTAGCGGATTGCAGAACTGCATCGAGAGTCAAATGCTCAGCTAGTGCTAATTCGACGGGAAGAGATGGAGACGTGCGTTTCTTGAAAATGTGTTAAGTGGCCATGATAAAGAAGTCTGTCAACAGTGAAGCATTAAAGATAAGGCTGCCACAATTTCCTATATATTGGCAATCTGCTGTAGGAGCCTGTGTAAAGGCCGTAGGTTCGGGAGATTGGACAGATGGAAAACAAACCTGGAGCTTGGATCTCACCTCCGATACTCACTTATGTTAAGTTAACCACGCACCCTTCAGTTATTTACCCCAGTTTTCTTTATCTAAGTTTTTGATTGGAGCTGAAGGTATTTTTTCGTGATCAGTTGCACATAGGTTAGTGTGTTTTTCAATTAAACTAAAAAGTCAAGTTTAAACATTGTTTGATGCTTCGGATGCTATTCAATTACTTATTGATCAACTGCCTATTCAATCAATAACATAAGAAAGGCCTGAATAAAAAAAACTAAAAACTTTTAGATTCTTAATGCACTTAATGAATATGTAAACCCCAATGATAAACTCTTATTTGGATCTTTTGGTCTGTTAAATATACTATTGAAAGTCTTTTGCTATATCTGACAAGGGGAAAAAATACCCATTGGACCTGCCAAAATTACAATGAGCTCTCAACTTTCTGTGCACTCTATCTCTGCTGTGCTGAAATCTCAAGCAGTGTAATCAGCCCTGCCCAGTTCACTGCATATTATGGAGATGCGGAGAGGGAGAGGAGTTCTGTAAGCCATATTATTAGAGTAACCTAAGGTGACAATGCTGCTTCTCCATAGATATAGAAACATAGCAGAAACATAGAAAAAAAAACAAGTGGTCCATCGAGCCAGTCCCATATTTTTTTTTTTTTTTTCATTTATATGGTTTTTTTTTCTATGGACAGGTTAGCTACAATATTTTACATTTTTTACTTGGATCCAGGGTTAACTGCTGCTGGTACCCCCATTTGGGAGATATCTCTTAACTCCGTGTCCTGATGAAAACTATCATTAGGACAGGAAGTTAATAAAAATCTTACCACTAGGGGAGCAAACAGAAAAAGACTAATCAAGTTCTTACTTTTTCCCATTATATTCAAATAAGAAAAAAGTTGCAGGTGGCAGAACTTAGAAACCCCATTGAAAATAATAGAAATTCAATGATCTGCTTCTTTCTAAATTTGACCTGTGAAATGATGGAAACTTAGGGCCATCAGGATCTAGCGCCCCCCCTCCTCTTTTTGTTCGTTTTGGTCACATGCTTACTATACGCAGAAATGCTGGGTATTTCACGAGAGCTGATTCCACATGAAGCAATGGAGAGGTGGGGGAGCATGATAAAGTAAGTATAAATGGGTCAGGGGTTGGGCTTTCAATTGGCTTTGTCAATTTTGCCCTGAATGAAAAATAAAAATGCTTGAAATTAAGTTGGTTAAATCAATTATAACACAGTTTTAAATTCTGTTATGATACTGGTGTCAGGGCAGCTTGAAAATTGTGAAGTTCAATAAAAGTATTGAAATTAAATAAGGAATAACCCTCATTTAAATTAGGAAAAAAACTTTTTTTTTTTGATTTATGATGAACGTGGTACCACACAAATACCTTCTGTTTTATGACGACTCTGTCATGTTTCCTACCGTTAAAAATAATAAACCCTACAAAAAGAAAAATGTGAAATTTGTTTTTGTTTCCTAAACAATAGGTTTTATGCCTTCTCTGATCTCCACTTTATCCAAACTTTTTAGACTTTTTGAAGCTAGAGCCTCCATCTAAAGAAGTGGTTATCAACTTATGATGCATGTATAGGAGACTTCACCTGTGGCCCCCGATGTCACCAATAGGCTGTATATAATATCCGGTGTATGTAATGCTACAGAATACTGTCTGTGGACATATTACAGGAGATGGTCAGAGACTGTGGATATGCTACCGATGTGGTTGGAGACTGCTTAAAATCACCATTACAGCCCCTTTAAAAATGATCAGTGCTACCACTACTGACTGCTGTGGTCTGAGAGCCGCACAACAAATACCACAGGGGCGCGTCCGCCCTTTGAGATGTGGGTTGGACACCAGGAAAATAAAGACAAAACTTTTTTGGATGCGGTAGGGAAAGGTTAGCATACCTTTCTATTGCTGTCTATGTCCCTGCTGGGGAGATTCACACTCTCTATTTGTCCCGGGGAACATTTTCACTAAGAAGGAAACTGATGGGAAACATTTTGGCTTTTGATGCAGTTTACATTTTTGTTTTTGTTTTTACAGAAGGAATTGTAGGGTTTTTCTGAAAGCCCCAATAGGACAGAAGCTAATCTGAGCTATCAGGACGTAGGTCATGGATCAAGTGTCTATATCTTCAGAGCACAGGCTGAAAGAGATATTAAAAGTGATATTAAAAGTTCATCTTTTTTTTTTTTTTAAACTTGCCGACCACCCCATGTACATGTACTGTGAGCGGCAGCTCTCCTGCACAAAATCACGTACAGGTACACGATTTCACTCATCCAGGTCTGCGGTGATTGGACACAGCGGGAGCCAATAAGCGGGTCTGGATCATTCCCGAGAGAGGCAGAATGGTGGTCTGCTTGTGTAAACAAGGCAGATCCCCGTTCTGTGACAAGGCAAGTCAGAGATCCTGCTTTTCTGCTAAGCAGGAACACGGATCTCTGTCTTTACACAGTTAAAGCATCCCCCACACAGTTAGAGAGCACTCCCTAGAGACACATTGAACCCTTTGATTGCCCAGGATTTTAACCTCTTCCCTGCCAATGTCATTAGTACAGTGACAGGGCATATTTTTTAGCACTGATCACTGTATTAGTGTCACTGGTCCCCAAAAAAGTGTCACTTAGTGTCCGATTTGTCCGCCGCAAAGTCGCAGTCTCGCTATAAGTCGCTGATCACCGCCATTACTTGTAAAAAACATAAATAAATACAAATTCCATAAAAATATCACATAGTTTGTAGAACCTATAACTTTGGCACAAAGCAATCAATATACGCTTATTGGGATTTTTTCTACCAAAATTATGTAGCAGAATACATATTGGCCTAAACTGATGAAGAAATTTGATTTTTTAAATTTTTTTATTGGATGTGTTTTATAGGAGAAAGTAAAAAATATTGTTTTTTTTGTTTTTTTGTTTATAGTGCAAAAAAAATAAAAACCACAGAGCTCAAATACCACCAAAAGAAAGCTCTATTTGTGGGAAAAAAGGACATCAATTTTCTTTGTGTACAGCCTCACACAACAGCACAATTGTCAGTTAGACCACTTTCATTTTTTTTTTCTTTTTTTTTTCATTTTTCAATAAAATAGCACCTGTAAAGCGCCTGAAAAATGCCTCATCTGCAATCCCAGTGTGAAAGCTGGGGTGCTTTCACGCTGGGGTGCTGCGATGGTAGAACATTAAAAAAAAAGTCCTGCAAGCAACATCTTTGGAGCGCTTTGGGAGCAGTGTATACACCTCTCCTAAAGCGCCCCTGATCATTGAAATCAATGGGCAGCACCGCCGAAGCGCCTGCAAAGCGCCGTGGCAGCGGCGCTTTTAACCCTTTATTTGGCCACTAGCGGGGGTTAAAAGAGCCCCGCTATTGGCTGAAAAACGAAGGTAAAACGTCTCTAAAACTAGCGGCACATTACTGTTGATGCCTCCGACGCTGTCAGTGTGAAAGTGCCCTTAATGTAACAAAATGTCATATTGCGAAAAAATGGCCTGGTCAAGAAGGGGGAAAACCTTCCGAAGTGGTTAAATAACATACATACTTACCTGCATTGTGCAATTGGTTTGAACAGAGCAGTCCAGATACTTCTCTTCTTGTGTCCCCCACTGGCGCTCCTGGGTCCTCCCCCTTCAAATAGCCCTCCTAGCAAGCTGCTTGTACTGGGGTACTCAGGGTATATATGCAGGCTTGACCCTGAGCAGCACTACGTGCGTCTATTTCCTTGTCATTGGATTTGATTGCCTTTAGAAGAAAACAGGAGCATGCATGCTCTAGTAGCAATGCTGCAGAGGCCATATCAGCCCACAAACTGTTGCCCCCATAAGGAAGGAAGTAAAAGTAAAGGCCATTCACGGCTTGAATTTTGGTCCCTTCCTGCTGAATCAGATTACATTTAAGCGATGCGTGCCATTGTCGGCACCACCTGGAGCAACAATTGTTCATTAGACTTTTGACGAAAGAGCCAGTTAGAAAATTGTTGGCCAAACAAATCAAATCAGATGCAGCCACTGTATAGGTATTCTGACAGCCACGGGGCCAGGTTATCAGAATATATTAGTTGGAAGGGGAGATCCGGCCATCCACACTGTTTAGCATGGATGGAGAAATCTGTTTAGCTGATCATAATCTGAATATACTGTATGTCATAAGGGGTATATTTGCCAGCTTAATTGTCAGGATCAACAGCTACTTTATCCATAATAAAACCTTTTAGGTGGGGTTCACATATGTGCGGGTTCATGCCTGGGGTCCGGTGCGTGTCTGTTCATCGGTTCAGGTGCAATTCAGGTCAGATTTTTTTGCTTGAATTCGCACCTGAATCGGACCCAAACATGCACCGGACACTTTTTCCATGTGGACCGCTGCCGCTCCAGGCATGTGTGAACCGGCTCCACTGAGAGCCGGTCATACTTGCCTGTCATGTGACATGCGGGGAAACCTTGCAATAAATGACAAGCACACATAGATAAATCTAATGAGAAGGCATTTTGAGAATTCTTTTTTTTTTGTGAGGGTGGGAGTTTATAGACAGGCTCTAAAAGAGTGGTAAGCAAATTGATTTACAAATCAGATGAATCTGCTATTTTTTGTGAATTCATTTTCAACTAGTCTGCATGGAGTTACAATTGTGCATATTCCTCCACGGTTCTCCTTACATCAGACAAAAATTAGTAATTCAATAATTCTGTTAATTTGAGGTTCCATGAAGTTATGCCAATTTTTAGGGAAGCAGTGTCCGGATAACAAAAAAACAAAAAAAAAACACTACCTGACAGCTCGAAATCCCAAGAGGAACATCAGAAGCCGAACATCTCAGCAATGCAACATGGGCAGTCTGCTGTCCTCAAGCTGTTGTGGAAATACAAATTCCATCATCCTCTGTCAGCTGTAGGGGATTCTGGGAGTTACAGTCCTTAAACAGCTGGTGTGTCACAGGTTACCCCGTGCCTTCCTGGAGGCCAAAGGCCAATGTCCATTCACTAATGGGTATCATTATAGGTGGGAAAGCAATGGGTTTTAAAATAGTCATGACCATGTCAAAATTTGCTCTTGTGACACGAGGAAAAAAAAAAAAAACATTTGGCCATTCGTACATCCAGATGAGGTTGGGTAAGGACAGATGGTTAACTGGGCACATAGAATGAGTTTGTTTTATGCCTGTTTCCCTCCATGATTGCAGATGTATTTGTGCTTTGAAGTGAACAAAACCAACATGGTAGTAGGGATGTCTATGCTGGGCATGACAAAAACGATAAAACAATTCAAAATAACCCTTGGCTGGTCCCCAAGCAAAGCAAAAGAATCCTGGGCATATTCTTTTTTTTAATGAGATAAAATGGCAAAAATAACAATCTTGCACAATTAGTTTGCAGACGGTGTAATTTGCTCACATACTTGTTAATGGAATCTTACAGATCTCTGGCTTACAGGGGCTAGCCAGCCCTCCCTGTCAAGTGCCAGAAGATAATTTGTCTGTCCCTAGTAGAAACCTAATGTGGTTTTGCAGCTGGCAGAGCAATGCCGGGTGATGTCTACTAGCAAAATGTTTCCGAGTAAAAATCTGGACATTTGATCATTCACAGCATATGTCATTAGTAGCTACATCTAAAGTCAGTTAAAAGGGTTGTACCGCTGTTTTAAAAATAGCTTATATGCCTCATCACCATCTGTACTTTGTGGGTTTCAGCGCTGTCTGTGTTTTTTTGAGTACTGGCAAAATAAAAATGCCCCTTTTGTAGATTCAGTTCATAAATGATTACATTTTAAGCTAAACTCCAGGTAGATATAAAAAGAGATCAGTTCATGTTGTTTGTTTATGAAAAAAAAATTAAAGTGTATGTCCAGCCAAAAGTTTTTTCTTAGTTTTATATAGAGTGACAAAGAGCTAGAACCTGCTATCCAGGCTGCATTAAAGAGATTTGCCCCCACTTCCTGTCCTGATGGCAACATTTTACAGGAAGGAAGGAAGGAAGTCAAAAGAATGTTCCAAAAGCAACACACGTACAAAAAAAAAAATTATATATATATATATATACAGGCATACCCCACTTTTAAGTACACAATGGGGTTTATTTACTAAAGCTGGAAAGTGCAAAATCAGCCTCACTTCTGCATAGAAACCAATGAGCTTCTAACCCCAGCTTGTTCAATTAAGCTTTGGTAATAAAACCTGGAAGCTCATTGGTTTCTATGCAGAAGTGAGCCTGATTTTGCACTTTCCAGCTTTAGTAAATAAACCCCATTGTGTACTTTAAAGTGGGGTATTCCTGTATGTATCTATAAATCTATCTATCTATCTATCTATCTATCTATCTATCTATCTATCTATCTATCTATCTATCTATCTATCTATCTATCTATATAGATAGATAGATAGATAGATATAGATAGATAGATATATCTATCTATATCTATCTATATTTATATCTATCTATATATATATATATATATATATATATATATATAGATATATCTATATCTATAACTATATCGATAGATAGATAGATAGATAGATAGATAGATAGATAGATAGATAGATAGATAGATAGATAGATAGATAGATAGATAGATATCAATCTCTCTCTCTCTCTCTCTCTCTCTCTCTCTATATATATATATATATATATATGTATATATATATTTTTTTAGATACAATTATCTTTCATTAGTTAAAGGATAGAACACCCGTTGGATATTTATTTATTTCAATAGAGCTAAAATCTGTAATTAACATCTGTAAAAAAAAAATAAAACAATCAACATTACATATAAATACTATCAAAAAGTGCTCAAAAATGTTTGTAATGTTTGTAACTACAACGATAAATTGCAGAGATTGTTTCTATTGATATATACTATATATCTATCTATATATAGATAGATATATATACGGAACTACCTGCCTGGAGTTTGTATTTTCTCCCACACTCCAAAGACATGCTTGTAGGGTACTTGGATCCCGTCTAAATTGTAGCTAGTATAGGTATGTATGAATATGCCTTCAGGAAGAACCAGCCACAGTGTGGGTGATTTATTAAAGAAGTAGGGCATGCTCACTTTGCAAAGGAATTTTCACTTTTCTTAGTAAGTGTATGTATGAATGTGAGGCAGGGACCTTAGCTTGTAAGCTCCTTGAGGGCAGGGACTGATGTGAATGTGCAATATGTATGTAATGCGCTGCATAAGCTGAGGGTGCTATATACGTACCCGTAATAAATAAAAAAATAAACATATTTTTTTATATTTATTTATTTTTTCTATTTTTTAAATACAGGATAACAACAAGAATATACGTATTGAATGCCTTCAGGAAGAACCAGCCACAAGATGGATGATTTACTAAAGATGTAGGGCATGCTCACTTTGCAAGAGAATTTTTACTTTGCTTAAAGGCCCCTTTCACACTGGGTCGAGGGCGGCATCGGCTATTGTTAGAGGCGCTTTACCGTCGGTATTCAGCCGTTAGTGGGGCGGTTTTACCCCACCCTAGTGGCCGAGAAAGGGTTAAAAACCACCGCAAAGCGCCTCTGCAGAGGCACTTTTTGCCGGTGGTATAGCCGCGCAGTCCCATTGATTTCAATGGGCAGGAGCGGTGTATACACCGCTCCTTCACCGCTCTGAAGATGCTGCTAGCAGGACTTTTTTTCCCGTCCCGCCAGCGCACCGCTCCAGTGTGAAACCCTTCGGGGCTTTCACATTGGAGAGACAGCAGCGGCTGTTTCAGGTCGGTTTGCAGGCGCTATTATTAGCGCAATAGCGCCTGCAAACCGACCCTGTTTGAAAGGTGAAAATTCTGTATTCCTTTAGATAAATCAGCCACAATGATCACTATAGCGGCCTCTACAGGACAAAATATGCATATGATTAAAAAAATCAGGTTAAAGCGGAGCTCCACCTAAAAGGAGACGCTCCGCTTGTCTGCCTCCCCCTACCCGCCACATTTGGCACCTTTTGGGGGGAGCGGGTACCTGGTTTTGACAGGTACCTGCTCCCACTTCCGGGTGAGTTTGCCGTGGCAAAAATAACCCAGAAGTTTGGCCCCCCTCCTCCTTCCCCCCGCAGATGGCCCATTCACAGAGCTCTGCCGGTTTCCCTTAACCAAGATGGCGGCAGCGGCAGCACCCGATAGCTGATTGAAAAATGGGCTCGAGTGAAGACACCGCTGGATTCATGGACAGGTAAGTGTCCTAATACTAAAAATGACTTTTATTTTTTTCTGCAGAAGCCTGGAGCTCCTCTTAAGTCAATATAAATAATCAAATGTAATAGAAGACAAGATCAGTTATTATTTAACCTTTTACTAAGCAAGTTTTTTATTCATCTGTCTATATTTTTACCAGTTTCATTCAAATACAAGTGTGCTTTTTCTAGTTGACTTTCCCCATCTAAACAGTAGCAAAAGATGGCAGCCACCATGTGGGCTGGGCAAATATTTCCGGAAAATCAACTTATAAGTTCACTGAGAAGCAATTTGAATGGAAACATAAAATTAAAGAGTTGTTATATAAGTGCATTGATCTCTTTTTTGCTTTTACTTGACATTTCCATCTAATGGAGTTTAAATGAATATTTAATTTTTAATGAAGAATAATAAAATGTATCACAGTGCTTTAGTTTGTTTACAATCTTAAGAAAAAAAAAAGTTCAGAAAGAGGAACTCTTACTTATTGGCAGAACCGTAACACTAATCTTCAGGTTGGCATTAGGAATAAAAGGCTAAGGTGAAGGACGGGAAGATAAACCGCTAGTGGTATGACGCCACGTGTAGTTAATAACAGCTCTTATCGTAACTTTGGATAAAAAGTAAAATGTTATCACAAGGCATAAAAGCCGCAAAGATCTGTCCTATTTACTCTCCATTCTAATGGAAAAGTGGCACAGGTTTGCCGCTGACCCAGGGCAGGTGCCTGTAAACAAACGTATAAGCCGAAGCCAATCTAGTCGCGTGGAGAGTCCATTAAGTGGTTTATCTTCTATCTGGAAATGTACTTATCATCATTTAAATACAGCTATCGGCCCATTTTGCATTCTAATGGTGTTATGTAAGAAAACCTGAGTGTACACTAGACGTTTCCACAGATTGCTGTGTATTGCTGCGGCGGTTAATACGTAAATGATGAGTTAATGAAAAAAGATTAGAGAACTGCACGTGTTGGAATGCCCAGGTAAGTTTGTACAATAAGAAGGGGATTTATTACTGAAGTGTACATATAGTATATTTGCTCATGGCTCAAGCATCTAAAATTGGCTTTTCGCATCCCCATTAACCCCTCTGTGGCCATAAAGGGGCAAATGTGTGAAGTGTTATTACTATCAACAAGTGGGACAGGCGACTCTTATGGTCAGATTTACCGCTTTGCACTTTTTATTAAAGTGGTTGTAAAGCCTTAAGCTTTTTCACCTTAATGCAATCTATGCATCTTTGTGCTACAGTGCTCCCCCCCCCCCTCCAGCCCCCTTTTTATCTGAGCCTGATCCAGCCACTGTCTCTCTCCTCATTGGACAGATGGGTAGCAGCAAGAGCCATTGGCTACCACTGCTGTCAATCAAATCTTGTGACATGAGAGTGGGGGGAGGGGCTGAGTCCCGCTTTCTGTGTCAATAAATGCAGCAGCAGAACTTGGAAGCATTCCTGCACTGGTGCCCCCCATGGAAACCGGCTTCCCATTGGGGCACCTGATGATGAGGAAGAACCTGGAGCGCCAGCAGGGAATCCCAGAAGAAGAGGAACAGTGCTGCTCTGTGCAAAAGCATTGCACAGAGCAGATAAGTATAGACATGTACGTTATTTTAATCCAAAAAAAAAAAAGCTTTACAACCACTTTAAAGCTCAACTGGGCTTTCAGTTATAAGTCAGCTAAATACATTCCTGATGCATGAAAACAAAAGGTGTGCAAAGTCTTACATTTTAATTAGAAATCAGCCACATCTGAGTACAAACGCCTGTCCCTTAGTAGTGTGCTGCATAGTGGCACCCTTGTTTTCTGTGTGAAAGCAGTAGTCTCTCTGCAGACGTCTAACAAGGCCCCTTTTGAGTCAGAACTAAAACTCTCCAATCAGAAGGGAGCATGAGCTTTGCTGACTGCAGAGCTAGAGATCTGACTCAGCAGGGGGCATGTTGGACCAAAGCAGATAGATCATTGCTTTCACACAAAAGAGCAAGCATTCCGCTCTGTAGCATTTTGGCAGGGCACAGGCTTTTGTACTCAGGCTGTGGTTGCTTTCTTCAGAAAACAAACTGTTTTGATGCAACTGGAATGTGTTTAGTTAATTTAAACTGAAAGTTCAACTGGACCTATATAATTAAAGCAGAAATCTATTTTTTCATATCCACTGTCCCCATGACTAGTATTAAAAAATAAGCTTTTGCTGCAATACTTACCTCCTCTCTGGCACTGTCTTCTACAGACTTACAGCTCCTGGTCCCAGCCACCACTCCTCTTCTAGATTGAATGATTGCCAGCATTATCCAACCCACTTCCTGTGAGCCCAGGCTGTCAATGCCATGCCCATTGGGAGCCTGGGCTCACAGAACTCCTCTTCCTGAATTCCTTAGACTGAGAGAGAATGAGATTTGCTGTCAATCTTGTTGACAGGAGGGGACATTAAAGTGGTCAGAGTGATGACCTCCTTAGTGTGGTGAAACTCAATGATTGTCCACTCACCAGGATGGGGTTGAACCTTAACCAAATTTTGATGCTTTAAACAAAATAAGAAAAATACAGAGGCTTTCATTGTAATATGCTGGCTGCTTGGCTGTTATGGTGACCAACTAGATTTAGTAATGTCTAGGTCATGGACCCAGAACAAACATTTCAATTTGGAGATTCCTGATCTATAGATTTGTTTTGGGCCAGTGACTGAAAGTTTTGAAGAAACAAGATCAGCGTTTCAACCACAAAGGGAATACTTAGCAGCAACAGCCTAGAAGTGTTTCTTATAATAGGTTTACTTCAACTGCAGTGGAGACCAGGGACATGACTGAACTGCCTGGCAATGGAGTCCTAATCACAACACTGACTAAATAGAATTAAAAAGCTTTTGGCAGGTAGGACAGTCCACATATATGTACTGCTGTCTGCAGTTTCACTTTAAAGTATAACTAAAAACCTTTTTTCTTTTTAGTGGAGATGGATTAGAGCACTTGTTGGTTTTTTTTTTTTGCTGTCTGTGCCCCTGTTAAGGGGATAAGAAAATACCAAAGGGGAAATCTTCCAATGGGGACACTAGTTCTGGTGACCAAGGAATTCCTCCAATTTGCAGAAATTTCCTCTCACTTCCTATCTGGCTGTGGGACAGGAAGTGAAGGGGAATCCTTGCAATAGGACACAGATGGGGACAAAAAAAACAAAACAAAAAAATGATTGTGGTTTAAACCCTCCATTACTCTATAGAAAATGAAAAAAAAGTTGTGCCTATAGTTCTTCTGTAAATGTCAGCAATTATGGTTGCAATAGTCACATACTAATGTAAGCCTTTACACACACTAATTTGAACGTATTCCGTAACACAGTGTAAAGAGCAACAATGATGCAAAAGTGCAGTAGCCCACTCAAACAGAATGCAAGTCCTCTCTTAGGCTTAGCTGATCTGACTATGGTATGCTGCTTTGTATTACAACACTTTGCACATGTTAATTGCAATATGCAATCTGCACCTTACTGAATACATTTGAAACTGTTTTCCTTTAGAGCTTCTATCCTCTACAATCCATATATTGACCGTGGAAAGATTGTGACATGTGTCTCTGAATGCCTTCCTTCAATGCAGAACAGTGGAATATTCAGGAGGTCACTTTGAACCAAGAAGTAAATTAAAAATTAACATTTTTGGTGGTGGTGTTAGTGGTGGGAGGAGGGCAATGGCCTTTTAAAGTGTACCTGTGGAGTAATTCATTCTCAAGGATCACAATCACAACGTTTGTAATAGTTTAGAACACCTGCTGCCTGAGGAATTAAGGTGAAATTGTGTGTGTGTGTGGGGGGGGGGGGGGGGTCTGTGATTTCAGTACCTCTTTTGTGAAATTTGTAGTTGATTTGCTCCACAATGTCTGCAGCTACAGGTGTCAGTATGAGTCTGTTTTAAAGCTCACTTACTGCATAGAAGAAGAATGGTTAAGAATATGCACAAATGTGAATGTTCCTAGCCTGACCACAAGTTCACGTTAATATCCAGTCTGACACAGAAGACAAAATATGCTTGATACATGGCTCCTAACTGACCCTTCTTTGGAAGAACTGTCCTGCTTTTGGAACCAGATCCTTATGTTTGTGTGTTAGCTGGATGTACCATTTACAATAACTGCCAAATGTACTACACAAAATCAATCATCCAACCTTCTAAATTATTGCCTTTATTATTTTGAAAAGGCAATAAAAAGGAAAAGTATTGTAAAAAAGGCTCAGTGGATTTAACTAATATTTTTTTGGGCATTAAATCTTCATGGACCTCTTAACAGAGTCTTGGCAAGGATTTGCCTTTTACCTGCATACCTTGGACTAAAAGAAGTCCCTCTTTCCCACCTCAAAAGGTATATGGACATATGAATAGGTGTAAAAAATGTATCTGGGTACTAGTACTTTTCTGGCATTTGACTACAGTAGACCATACACAGTATGCTTTTGTTTGGAAACTCAACCATACCAACAATAATTGTAATATCTGTGTCCTATTAGATCTAACTAAACAGCTATATTAAGACTGGCTTCTTTATAACACTCTTGCAGGCTTAATGAATAAAATATTCACAGAGCAAATCTAGTACCGGCAGTACCCAATCAGCATCCACCTTGTATTGATCAGGTATTTGTCTGGGTGCAATAGGTGACTGCACTGTACACCTAGCACCTTGAACTATTTACTTGACTAAGGTCTCTGGTGACAAATCTTATAACAATGGGCCATCAGAACCTTAAGTATTTATGGCCAGCTTTAGTACATTTAATTGATGTAAGGAATTCAGTTTTAAAAACTGATAATAGCATAACAATGTTTTGATTTGGGTATAAATAATGTCTGATAAAAAATAAAGCACCAACCTTGAATTGTCCTTTTGAAAAAAGCCTTACAGGCCTCACATGAAGCCACCCCATAATGGTAGCCTGATGCTATGTCTCCACACACTAGACACAGTCTTTTGGGCATTGCATTGAGCATGTATTCACATTTGGTCTGTGAATCTTCGGCGATGGTGCTGGAGCAGTCATCATAACGTTTCCTGACTGGCCCATTGCCACCAAGGCCCGTAGCCGAAGGGTACAAGGGTGGTGAGTCCAGTCCATTCTGGTGCCCGTTCATGGTGGAACTGTAGCTTCCGCTGGCGTCGGAGGAGCCACCTGGGCTATGGTGGTTGATACTGTCCGTCAGGGAAGCTGGACTTGAGGGTTCCGTCTTGATGTATGACGAGCAGCTGGAATCAATGTGTCGATCTTTGCTTGACATTCTGCAGAGAAGCCTGCATGGTAATAAGGGGGAGAGAAAAGAGAAGACTCCGTTTAATAAAAAGCAAGCTTCCTTTTCTTTAAGATTGCTCTGTAGGGGCTAAAGACTGCACATCATTCATCCATCAGTCAATAACTCTTGTTGTACATGAAGGTAATCAGCATAAGGCCATGACAGAGATTTAGCAATGTTACAGACAGACGGTAAACAAAAACTTTAAAAAGCACAAATCCCCTTTCCCAAAGGTAAGGCTGCTTGTCAATCGCAAAACTGTACATGCAAGAAGACGAACACATTGCAGTGCTGGAGGCTTAACCAAAAATAAAAAAGAAACTGCAAAAATGATTGAATGAAAACATGTAAATTCAGATTCCTTGCAATTGATTATGTTATTTTGGTCCATCTCAGTCATTATTGCATCACATTCTTCAATAGGGATATGAAGGCATGACATTTTTTTCCTTTAGTATGATGATATAGGAAAATAATTGATCAGAAACCAGTTAACATAGGAATAGATCATTACAAAATATGATTTAGACATTATTGTAGGTACATTTTCCAAAATTGTGCTTGTGTGAAATTATTTTATCCTTGTTGCCTTAAAGTTTGCAAGTGGCCACCCATTTGAATTTTTCTTAGCTATTTTATACATTTAAAGTGTCTGAAAACCTCAGATTTAAAAGTTAGAGACTTCATTTCTCTGTCTCTCACTTTAAACATTTTGGTTCCCTTTATCTATAGAAAAAGTGTAAAGCACACAAAATGCCTGGCGATCCTGCCAATCCCTTTAAGAAGTAAGGGTTTCATGTTGGTTCCTGACCATGCTAAGTAGGAAAGAAGAACGATGGTAGGGTGGTCAGAGTTCACCCTTTTTTTCTTCTCTGGGACCTGCCTGTAGTCTTAAAGATACACCCTCTCCCCATGTTCCTAGAGTTTGAAATAACTAAAAATCATTTATCAACGGTTGATTTCAACTTATCTTGGCCAATGGCTTACAACCTCTAATAACCCACAAAAGCCTGGCTTTTTAGTGAAAAATTAGATCTAGAAATATAAATTTAAAGGACAACTCCACTTTCAGTTGTCATCCTCCAATGTTTCTTACACCCCCCTCAGTGAAGCCCAAGTGGTAAAATACTTATTTTTATCCCCGCTCGGGAGTTCGCCACTGTGTGGCTCTGTCCACCACCACAAAGTCTTTGCATCAAAAACTCCTGTGTAGGGTCCATTACACATGTATGCCGCTTGTGACGTTTATTCCTTTGCTTTGGTCTGTACCCCTCTGGATAACCATGGGCTGCCATGAGCACAGACCAACCATTGGAAAAAAGTAGGAACATATGAACTTAGCTAGTAGTTTTAGCTGCAAAGACAATGCAGAGCCAGGCAGACCTCATAAGGATAAACTCTACCAAAAGTGAAGTTGTCCTTTAAAGTTCACAAATGCTGATCAAAACCAGAGTGAAATTTTACAAAGAACTATTTACATCAGTCGTTGCTCCCCAAAGGAATTTCTGGTGTACACTAGTGCTAAAGTGGTCAGAGGCCTATTCATTTACACATCCAAACCTACATAACATAAGAAGAACACACAATCTAAGACACCAGTACTGCAAGGCAAGACTATTTGATACTTAAAGCAACCTTTTTAAGAAATACAGAAACTCAATATGTGACTTCTTTTTTTTGTTACTCTCCAACCTTTATCCGTTAACACTAATTAGCGCCCTAGAAGTGGCTTGCCATTCCTTACAGTCATGTCTTAGGCCAACATATGAAAGAAAGTGGTCTAGCTCTGACTTACAGCAGCTCTGTGAATTCCTTTTAATTTAGAGCACTTACAAAACCACTTATTACCTTATAATTACTGGACTGCTCTCACATACATTATGATCTTAGGCTACAGTTAGGAGTTATTAGGGTACTAAAATACGCTCCCTTTTTACTCTCTCTCTCCCCGGCAGTGAATTTTATGCAGCCATGATTAAAACATTCATTCAGATTCATCCCTCGCAACTGGGCTTTCACCAGATATTGCAGGCTCCTCATTAACAATGCCAAGTGCTTCCTCTTTCTTGTCCAGTTACTGCTTATGTTTTCTCTCCATCAGATAGCATACGGGGGTTGAAAGTCGGAAAGTCCGACAACAAATGTTCAATGGAGCATACACACGGTCGGACTTTCCACCAACAAGCTTACATCCAACATTTGTTGTCGGAAAATCCGATCGTGTGTACGGGGCATTAGTAACTGAGGCTAGATAGGCACTGTGGGGGAGATTTACTAAAACTGGAGAGCTCAAAATCTGGTGCAGCTGTGCATGGTAGCCAATCAGCTTCCAGGATATTTTGTCAAAGCCTAATTGAACAAGCTGAAGTTAGAATCTGTTTGGCCACCATGCACAGCTGCACCAGATTTTGCACTCTCAAGTTTTGAGAGTGCAAAATCTGCAAAATCACTTGAGAGTGCAAAATCTGGTGCAGCTGTGCATGGTGGCCAAACAGATTCTAACTTCAGCTTGTTCTATTAGGCTTTGACAAAATATCCTGGAAGCTGATTGCTTACCATGCACAGCTGTACCAGATTTTGAGCGCTCCAGTTTTAGTAAATCTCCCCCACAGTGCCTATCTAGCCTCAGTTACTAATGCCCCGTACACACGATTGGATTTTCCGACAACAAATGTTGGATGTAAGCTTGTTGGTGGAAAGTCCGACCGTGTGTATGCTCCATTGAACATTTGTTGTCGGACTTTCCGCCAACAAATGTTGGCTAGCAGGTTCTCAAATCTTCCACCAACAAATGTTTGTTGTTGTTGGACTTTCCGATCGTGTGTACACAAGTCCATCGGACAAAAGTCCATGCATGCTCGGAATCAGGTACGAGCCGGAAGCGCTCGGTCTTGTAAAACTAGCGTTCGTAATGGAGATATCACGTACGTCTTGTATGTCACTACGTTCGTAATTGTTGGCCAACATTTGTGTGACGGTGTGTATGCAAGACAAGTTGGAGCCAACATCCTTCGAACAAAAATCCACGGTTTTGTTGTCGGAAAGTTCGATCGTGTGTATGCGGCATTGGAGTAAGGTTTTTTATAACGGTTAAATTCTTGGGTGCTTAAAAGCAGGAAATGGAAAGATCCTTTTTATAGCTATTTTACCACTCATTTGGTGAACTCTGCTGATATATCTGCATTTGACCATTTTTTTTTTTTTCTTTTTTTTTTTCCAGAAATTTTTATTGCACAAATTCGTAATGCAAAACACATGCCAACAGGCATACATCCAAAATTACATGACAAAATAATTAGACCCTATTCACACGGGACAATTACTTGCATGCCCCACTCAGGGTCATGTCTTGCAGGCATGGGATGCACAGGTGTTCCATTGTCAGCACTCCCATAGATCTCTATTGGGACACATGTCTGCACGGATACAGTTCAGTTTGTCGGCTAAAACATGCTAAGTGCATCAAAAGAAAAGGTGTGAAAAGTATAATGCCGCGTACACACGATCGGAATTTCGGCCCGCAAAAGACCGATGAGAGTTTTTCGTCGGAAAATGCGACCGTGTGTATGCTCCATCGGACTTTTGCTGGCCGAATTCCAGCCAGCAAAAGATTGAAAGCATGTTCTTAATTTTTCGGTCGGGAAAAGTTCCTATACGATTGAACATATACAGCATTGAACTTCATTTTCTCAGCTCGTCATAGTGTTGTGCGTCACCACATTCTTGACGATCGTAAGTTCAGCGAAATTTTGCGTGACCGTTTGTATGCAAGGCAAACTTGGGCGCAATCCCGTCGGAAAAGCCGTCTTATATTTTTCCGACGAGAAGTCTGATCGTGTGTACGCGGCATTACAGTTTTTTTTTTCAGAAAACAGCCACAGCCAGAATAAGAAAAGACTATCCCCTGCCAGAATGCTGTAGAGAAGGACCCTTGATCCCTATGTGTGGAAGCATTGTGCTCATTGCAGCCACCCGTAGAGTCAGGCCTATAGCTCAGCAATATGCAAAATCCATGATCATGACTCAGCAGGGGGTATTTCTGACTTCTGCTTCAAAACAGAGAGCAATGAGCTTTCTCTACAGCATGCTGGCAGAAGATCAGGCTTTTCTATTCATGTTGTGTCTAATTTCTAAAGAAAACAAAGCATAAGACTTTGCACACCTTTTGTGTTGATGGATTGGATTTGGATTTAAATTGGATTTAAATTGTTACCTCTGCTCAAGAATGTTTGACAAATATGTCTTGCATGGCTATTTTGTACTCTGCCATGCCTTAGAGAAAGGCATCTGCTCGCAGATTTAAATGTAACATTAAAACTTCTTGATAGGTTGAATAATTCCTTTTATCCCCTCTTCCATACACTGGACAAATGCAAGAAGAATGCACTACTTGCAGACAATTTCTGTGGTCTTTCGTTAGTCGAAGGTTGGCCATTGGACATACAGTATCTACAATGAACTGGAGATTACATATCTGAGTAACAAAATCTTTTCACCCCTCTCACATGTAAATAGACACATTCACTAAAGATACATATTTCTTAGAGACTAAGATATATTGTAAGTAAGCTACAGGAAATTCCAACTACAAGGTGACCAGTTTTTCCAAAGGCAAAAGTTTCCACTGGGTATGGTAGAGATGGCTTATTTTCCCACACATTTACAATTTTTATACATTTACCAAAAAAATGAAGAACAACCAATTAGAAAAAAAACCTCACAATGGCATATCCAGATAGCATGACAGTCTTCTACCCTATTCTAGGATTGGCAAGTATAGAGGAAAAAGTAAAAACTCAAAAACCCTAATGCCCTGTACACACGATTGGATTTTCCGACAACAAATGTTGGATGTGAGCTTGTTGTCGGAAAGTCCGACCGTGTGTCTGCTCCATCGAACATTTGCGGAATTTCCGCCCACAAATGTTTGAGAGCAGGTTCTCAAATTTTCCGCCAACAAAACTTGTTGTCGGAAAGTCCGATCGTGTGTACACAAGTCCGTCACACAAAAGTTCACGCATGCTCGGAATCAAGCAGAAGGAGCCGCGCTGGCTATTGAACTTCCTTTTCTGGGCTCGTCATACATCTTGTACGTCACCACGTTCTCACGTTCGGAATTTTGGGCCAACATTTGTGTGACCGTGTGTATGCAAGACGAGTTTGAGTCAACATCCTTCGGAGAAAAATCCACGGTTTTGTTGTTGGGAAATCCGATCGTGTGTACGGGGCATAAGGCTGGGTTCACACTGGAATTGGATCGCATGGGTGTTCAAACCATGTGATCCAACTCTAGCAAACGTTCTGCGTTCTGCTTTTTTGGGGTGTCATTACCTTTTAATTGACACCCACAGCAGATCGCATGAACACAATGTGATTGCAATGCAGTGCGGTGCAGGAAATGCAGGGATTCCTGTGCGTTTCCTGCATCAGTGTGAACCGAACCTAAAACTGAACTTTAGGTAGGTATAAAATGCACAGTTTAATTAAGCTCTGTATTGATTAATACATCATGAAGGGCCAATTAACATCTATAGATTGTGGGAATGCACGTGTTTGAACAGCTCCCCTACGCATTGGGGGAGATTTACTAAAACTGGTGCACAACAGAATCTGGTACAGTTGTGCATAGTAATGAATCAGCTTCTAGATTTCAATGTCAAAGCTTAATTGATCAAGCTGAAGTTAGAAGTTGATTGGTTACTATGCACAGCTGCACCAGATTCTGAGTGCAACTAGTTTTACTAAATTGTCCCCAATAACCCAGTGCAGAGAAATTGCATTGATAGTTGCAGGGAAAAGTTTGTGACACATCTAATTTTGGTTTTGTTGCTTTGAGAGCCCATCAACTTCAATGTTATTGGGCGACACAACACGCACTAACACACTGCACAAATGCAAATGGGTACTAAACGTATATTTTTAATGCAGGCAGTGTAAGTACCTGAATTTGACCCGGTATTAACCTCTTGCAATCCCCATACAGCAGCGGTCAGACAGGGAAAAGGAGAGGCAGTACAAAGAGCCAGTTAAGTGGGCTGCAGTGCTAGGGGACCTGCTGATAGAAAGAGAGAGCAAAGTGACAGAGAGCTCATTAGTGTGCTGCTTCTCTTTTCACTGTGCAGTCACCGGCTAGGGGAGGGAGAAGATCTATAAATGTTAC
This sequence comes from Lithobates clamitans, assembly GCA_037952925.1. Lineage (NCBI taxonomy): Eukaryota > Metazoa > Chordata > Amphibia > Anura > Ranidae > Lithobates > Lithobates clamitans. The sequence continues at coordinate 2,459,586 of JBBGZY010000978.1, read as the reverse complement.
CTAACTGTAACAGAGACAAATCAGGTGTCCTGCCCTGCCGGACAGGGCTGTGCCGTGTGGCAGAGCTGCATAATTCTCAGGACTTAATAGACAGATATAAAAAATCATAGGCCACTAAACAGCTCCCATATATATAAATATATTATTCTTGTATTTAGCTGTTTGCTTGGAGCTCCTTTTTTTAAAAAAAAGGTTTAATTAGCAGTGCAAGTTGACTTTGGGGTACTAAAGGTTTTATGCCTTCAGGGTTTGAACCCTAAAAGTTCTACAATAGGGTAAATCAGCATAAAAATGCGATGGCTTTTAAATGGGAAAAAAGAACGATTCGATTTACATATGCTTCCTTAACTTTTACGTCTATCCAAGGCTTCTGCAAATAATGCCCATATTTACTTTAATCGTTGTGTCCTACAGTGCTTTTAGCATCTGTCAGATGGCAGAACATTTGCACTTGGCTATGTAAATTAAGGGGGGGAAAAAAACGTTTTTTTCTCTACTGATAGCCAGGAAAAGAAGTCTCATTTTGACCCGATTTCACTAATTCTGCCTTGCAGATGAAAGTTGTTTGAACATCAGCTGCAGGACAGCCATTGTTATGCCGCGCTCTATTTGGAGTCGTGGCGGAAATAAGCTCCGACGAGGGGGTGGTGGGAATGGAGAGGGGGGGTGACCTGCTAATTACAGAGGAGTTCATTACACTAAAGACACTGCAGACATCATTCCATTATACTAAGCTGCTAACATCAGGGCTAATTCACATTCCTCTCTCACTCAAAGAAAGAAAAAATCTCAGATTTTTATTATTGAAGGACAGAAATATTCACAATTATCTATAAATTCAACTGTCACACAGTGGGTTTTATCCTGGCCCCTTCTTCAATCTAAAATTGAAGGCAGTAAAATCCACATTAAGTCAAGCCAGGAATACAGCGAATACGGCTTTATTTCAAAGAGCTCGTTTTTGTCAGAACGAAACCGTTTTCAAGATGATGACTTTATCTGTGTTTTATTAGCAAAAAAAAAAAAGTGAACCTTGCTTTGTGTTACTATGACAGAAATTCACATTATCGTGATTGCAAGAGATTGAGGTTAACAAAGGGTCTATAATCACCTAAGGGTCTTGATGCGCTTTTTGTAAAACTCTGAAGTGTGGATAGTTATTAGATGCGTTTGTAATGCGCTGTGAACCAGTTTGAAGAGGATTTAAAAAAGAAAATTGTACAGCCACTAATGCCGCGTACACACGATCGGACTTGCCGACTGGAAATGTTGGATGTGAGCTTGTTGGCTGAAAGTCCATTGAACATTTGTTGTCGGACTTTCCACCAATAAATGCTGGCTAGCAGGTTCTCAAATTTTCCGCCAACTAGACTTTGTTGTCAGACTTTCCGATCGTGTGTACACAAGTCCGTCGCACAAAATTTCACGCATGCTCGGAATCAAGTACGAGCTGGAAGCGCTCGGTCTTGTAAAACTAGCGCTCGTAATGGAGATATCACATGACTATTGAGCTTCCTTTTTAACGGCTCGTCGTACGTCTTGTACGTCACCACGTTCCCACGTTCGTAATTGTTGGCCAACATTTGTGTGACCGTGTGTATGCAAGACAAGTTGGAGCCAACAACCTTCTAACAAAAATCCACGGTTTTGTTGTCGGAAGGTACGATCGTGTGTACGGGGCATAAGAGTAAATAAAATTTATGAAGTGTGTATAGTTTGTATTGTAACTTTAGCAAAGGGTCAGAACAATACCGACCATCTCTAAGTTAAAATAAAAAATCCAACCACCCAGAAGTTTTTTCTTTCACCTAAAGGAAACTCAACTGTATTTTCAGTGAGCTTACATTTTGAGTAATTGTTTATAACATTGAAATAAATTTTGGATTAGGTGATAACATTGCTGCTCCATTGTAGTCCCCACAAATACCCGGTGCTTCTGCTTAAGGGGGAATAGTCAATCACCAAGCCTGAGCACCATAACCAGATAAGGGGGGCACCACCAATAACCCTGTGAAAGCTCCAACCTCAGCTGCAACACCGTCTGACACCATTGGTGTTAGAGCACACCGTAGGGTGCAAATGCCTAGTGCATTACTACAAGATTTATTAATACAATAAACAGAAAGGCAAATTCATGCTCCCAAAAGATAAAAAAATGTATGTGTTGTATCAAATTAAATCATGATCCAGTGTGGCGTCAAGTGGCCTGACCCATGCATCATGGTATCGGCAGACTGGAGGACGCACCCCCTTCTGCAGAGCTCTGTGTGCTTTTTTACAGTATCTGCTGATGGCTGCACTGTTGGAGCATTTCAGAAGGGGTTTGTTTGTTTGTTTGTTTGTAAGGATGTGTTAGAGCTTACACAGAAAATAGAATGGTGGGACAGCCAAGGTAAGATGAGTGGGATGGGCAAGATGAGTATAAGGGATTGATTTACAGTTGCGTTCTGCAATAGCAGTTGCTCCAGAGCTTAGTACATGAGCAGAAGTTCTGCTGACTTCCATCATCCAATTATATGCAAACAAAAATGCTGCTTTTTTTATTTTCCTTGCATGTCATTGGGCATACTTTGCCAAGTGAAAGCTGTGGAGCAACTGCTCTTGCAGAGTGCAACTGTACTTTGCAAAGTGCACAGTCCATTTGCCTTTGGTAAATCAACCCCTGAGTTTCTTTAAAGGATAACTATACATTCAATGAACAAAGGGCCTGTGGTGACGGGTTTTAGGCAACAGTTTGATACACTTTTGAAATCATTCACAATTCACTGACAGGTGCATTTGACCTGCATTTGACCTTTTTGGGAAAGCAAAACCTGCTTGATGGCCATTCTCGCTATATGTGATTGGGCTGATCCAGGAAGCTTTACCTAGGGCCGTTGCAGGCATAGACAAGGGAATTTTCCTGGTGTCCTTTAAGAGCTGCAATGTTGTACAGTTAAAAAAGTAGGACATGCACATGTCAAATTGTGACATTTCAAAAAAGTTAAAAGAAAAAATTTACCCGCACGATGCCTCATTTATAACGCATCAGCACTGCTTCCTTCACAGCGCTTTTTAACAACACACCAGCAGCACTTATTTATTAATAAATTTTAATGTATCAATTCTGACACTTCTGTATATCAGAAACTTGCACCACAGCTGTGGTTCTCAGGAAACTGGTTAATGTCTTCTAGATAAGCCTCAGATATAGATAAATACTACACTGTGCATTTTCCATAATTCCATTAGGCAAGGTAGCTGCATGGTCTTTGCATGCTCTGCCCTTTTTTGCATTGGCTTCCTTTGGATGTTCTTTTTCCTACAGCCCAAAAAAGATCAGCACAGCTTAAAATTGATGTATGAAAATGTTGGCCCTAAAGGTTGTATAAGCAGGGGAGGGGTATTATGCTGTAAGATCCTTGAGGAGCAGAGACTGTGTTAAATGGTTCTATGTAGTCTGTAAAACAATGCATGCTATGTGCTATAAAAAAACAGAAAATACATGGTCCTTAAATAATCTTTTTATTAAAAAAAATTAAAACATTACATAAACCAGATGGCAACTAAAATTTGTAAAACCATTAAGGGAAAAGTAGTTCAACACTCAAAATCATCAATGTAAAGGTGTATGGACATTTACAACATTCCATCAATGATGAAAACATTCCCAGGAATTCATAAAGACTGGAACAGACAAATTTTGTGAAAGTGACTCACGTCTATTCTAAAAGTGGTATACACCAGATTCATGTACCAGTCTAGAACTTGCACTTGAATTTGGTGTACGCTGCGCCACTTTTAGAACGCATGCAAGACACTTTAGCAAAATCTGTCTGCGCCAGGGTCTCTCTCTGCACACCAAAAAAGAGAGTTGGTCTTAATTAGCTCCACTTTCATAAGATACAAACTGTCAGTAATTTATTTTGAATTTGGCACATCCATTGCACCACACTATAAAAGCGGCACATTTTAGAACTACCGGAATTTGGTAAACAAGTTTCTTTCAGAAACAAAAGTGTTGCAGATGCTTTATGAATTTGGCACAACACATTAACAAGAGGGGTAAAAACCAGAAAAGTGGAGCAGCTTTATTGAAATCCTCCCACCATGTATTATCAATAGCATATTTTTTCATGGATGTTATTTTCCACTTACAACTAACTGATGCCCTAAACGCAATGCAGCAAAGGTGCCCTTCTTGGCCTCATCCATTTGCTTCAAAGAGAGGTATGATATTTATTTTTTTTAATCATATTTACCTAGGTGGATGAAGCATTGGTCCGATGCTGCATTTGTCCCATGCCGGCTCTAAGGCTAAGAACCAAGCAAACAAACACTGCTTATTGCTCGCGTCTCAGTGTTCTCTGAGCAGAGAGCCAGGGACCAGAACGTTGGGCGGTGAAGGGGGCAGGAGCGGCTGGCTCAGGCTCTCAGTGCCTCGCTGAGAGGCTGAGCCAGGTGCTGATCCATGCATGTGGGTGGATCCCGACCATATGGTCATGATCTTTGCCAAGCCCGGATTGGCTCTGTGACGTCATCCAATAGGGGGCTTCAGCCCGCTGTCTGATGAAAACGGGTCACAGGAGTGAAGAATGATCTGCACTCCTGTAATCCACAGGAGAGGTACAGCCAAATGAGGTTTGGCTGTACTTCTTATTTAACTGACTGAATAAGTGCTGTAAGTGAAACAAAAGTTTGAAAATTCATAAACCAGTTTTCCTCCAGGCCTGCCCCAGGCCAGACCCCAAAAATATATTAAATAAAAATGTTTTCATTTTTTTTTTTCATTTTACAGATTGGACAAAATCAATAAACTTACTGAGGTTTTTAACTTGATCAGGGAAATCACTTTTTGATAAATGATAATTAAAAAAAAGAAAGAAAGAAAGATCAAGGTATATGAGCCCTATAGAAGTCTATGGGGCTGTAGTAAGAGAAAGGACTTGTGGCGCGGGATGTAAATAAACCATGGAGGATGCAGTAGGTGGATCTCAGTGGAGGGAGAGGGTGGAATTGGTTAACTTAGGGCAAGTGGGCAAATAGGATAAGTGTACCTTGTTTAAAAGTGCACTTATCCTTTAAGAGCATAATAGCTAGGGGAAAAAAACTTTGTGTAACCCCTTCCATTGGTGCCCTAAGCACATGCTAATTTTGCTTAATAGTTAATCCAGCCCTGTCCATATAATATTCATCTTACACATTGCCCTATTGAGCATTTAGAAGGGCGTAGGTCATCCACAATTTATTTATTATGAGGCCGCTGTTTACCAGCCCTTTAACTTACAGAGAAGCTATAGTGCTGCACAATACCATAACTTTTTTTTTTTCTTGAGGTTTCTGCTTTAATAGATATTTGTGGTCTTGACTTTCTGACAGTGTATCTTACCCAGACGCTGGTGCCTAAACCCCGTTAAAACGACAATATTTTCATCTTGTTATATTCTGCCCTGCAAGCAGTGCTGCAAAGCATTTCAGAGCTGGTTCCCCCCTCCCCCTGAATGCTTCTTTACAATGACCACGTTTTCTGCTTCAATTACTTGCACTCTAGCAAAGTGGCCAAAACACAAATCACTTAGTAGAAAAATGGGCACCAGCTGGTCTTGTGTAAGAAAGAGGAAAGCGAAAGGAAAGAGACGGAATGAAGTGTTATGTCAAAAATCATCGGTGCAACATGCGATTTGGGAAACAGGACTACTTTATGGCGACAGGGTGTCATTACGCCATCACTGTAATACTGACGCTTTGACAAGTCTTCCCCTAACATATCATCACTGCATTAAGGTGCACTGGCTAAGCCCAAGCAAGGTGCACAAAAACATTTATTCTCTTTGTTTTTTTTAATAAGACTTTGCCTTGTTAAGTTGATAGAATTGCCCATCCACCGGAAGTAGACATCGAGGGAAAAAAAAAGTCTTGAGACCCTAACATTGTGGCTCAGTCAGCATGCAACAATGATTATGATTAAAAGAGAAGTGTGGCAATTGTTTTTATTTTTTAATCATACTCACCTAGGTGGAGGCAGCATCGGTCCGATGCTGCATCTGTCCCCTCACCAGGTCTAAGGCTGAGCGATCAAACACTGCAGATTGCCCAGTTCTCAGAGCTCCCTGAACAAAGAGCTGGTGACTGTCAGTCACTGATGTCTGCTCTGCCCCTCCAGCGCTCACTGGAGCGCTAGGCTGTGGAGGGTGCAGGAGCAGCCAGCTCAGGCTCTAAGCAGCTTGCTGAGAGGCCGAGCCAGGTGCCGGTCCAGGCATGTAGGCGGATCCCTACCATATGGTCACGATCTTTTGGGCCGGCTCTCTGACGTAAGCTGAAAGCGGACTTTAGCCCACTGTCTGCTGGAAACGGGTCATAGGAGTGCAGAACGAGCTGCACTCCTGTCATTCACAGGAGAAGTACAGCCAAACAAGCTTTGGCTATACCTCTCCTTTAAGTTCACCATAGTAAAATGTTATTCATTTTTTCTTCCTGTTTGTTAGTTATACCCAACTATTTTTCTTTACCGCTTTTCAGTGTTCTTCTTCTATTTTGGATAGGGTGGGGAACCCTGTCAAGCACTTATTGGGAGAATTCACCCCCTCTTTGTCTAGGTAATCATTGTCACTAAGAAAGAAATTGTGGAGGAATCCAAAATCTTTGAACTACCATGGAAGCAAGACCCAAGGAGAGGTCTTCAATCGGGGGCACAATGTTCTGGTGGCAACTGTATAAAACTGGAATTCCTCTTACTTTAGGCTTTAGGGAGATCATCTCTTGCTTCCTCTTGCATTTTGAATAGAGTGGGGAACTCTGTAAAGCTTTTATTGTGGTCTATGTCCCTGCTGGGAAGATCCACCCCTCTTTCTCCTGTTGATCATTGTCTTTAGGAAAAAAGTGAGAAGAAATCCAAAATCTATGAGCTATCATGGGAGCAAGAACTGAGTGGAAGTCTTCAATCAGGGCCCAATGTTCTGGTGGCAACTGTATAAGACTGTAATTCCCCCTAATGTTGGGCTTTTAGGGAGATCTTCTCTCACTTCCTGTTGTCTTTTGGATCAAGTTGGGAACTCTGTAAATCTCTTATTGAGCAAAAAATAAACTGGGGGGGGGGGGGGGGGGTGTTACCCATCCCTACTCTACTCAATGACAAAAAAAGGTTTTGCCTTTACATATATTTTACTTTCATTTTGCTGTATAATTATAGCTATTTTTTTTCACTTTTCATGGGTGATCTATGAACACATGGAGCCCCCTTGTCAAAAGACAAAATAGCTGCTGTTATCATCCTGATCCCTGTGTAATTGCCTATTGTGCGACGCCTGCCAGAGTGCAGGACATTTAAACTGGAGGAAAGCGGGGTATTTTTTTATATTGCAGCTGAACTCCAGGCAAACAGCTAAATATACAGATGAAATACTCACAAGAGGGAGCTGTTTTACCTGCCAATGAATTTGTACTTCTCTTTTAGCCCCCGTCACACCAAATATGAAATTGAAACTGTGCGACTTCACTTGAAATTGCACGATTTCAAAGCCGCATGTCTGACATCTGTGCGATTTCATGCACAGATATCTATGCAAGCCGCACCTGAAATCGGGCAAAAATAGTGCAGGAACTTATTTTTCAAATCAGCGCGGCATCACCAATTCGGCACCGATTTGAACAGTCCCATTGCCGACAATAGGGTGCAACTTGTCTTGTGATTTGGACCTGTCAAATAGCATGGCAAGTCGTACCGGTGTGATGGGGGGCTTAGAGGAGGAGACCTGATTTTTCCCTACTGCAGTTAAGTAATCCTTACAAGGTCTTGCGCCTCCCCAGCCTTTGACTGGACAGTGAAAGGAGAAGTACATTGATGAGCTCATTTCTCTGTCACTCTGCTCCTTCCTTTTACAAATGATTGGCTCTTTATGTTGTCTCTCTCTCTCTCAGTCTGAAAACTGCAACTTCTAAAGCCTGGTACACACCCAAGTTATTTTTTGTTCAACCCAGATCGCAGTGCTGACTTGATGCTGGTTTTCCAGCATGTACCTTTGACAAAAGCCAGTCCTTAGACCAGCTTCTGTTGGAAGGACAGCTGCACACACTGACCGAATGTTCTTGTTGAACCGGCTGAAACCGGCTGATATATTTAATAATATATTAATGATTACAGAGCTCAGTTATTATATAATACATCAGGATTTTAGAGGTAAAGTCAGTTTTCACACAGAGTTTTCACAGCTGCAACATAGGGATTTCTAGAGAGCTGTAAAAGGGAAAGAGGCAAATAAAGTTATTGCTGCAGGCTCTATGGGGGTTACCGTATATACTCGAGTATAAGTCGTTCCGAGTATAAGTCGAGGCCCTAATTTACCACAAAAAAAATGGGAAAAACTTAGTGACCCGAGTATAAGACGAGGGTGAGAAATGCACAGCTACTGTAAGTGGAAAAGAGGGTCAACAATGCCCATTTGCAGCATCACTGTGCCCCTTTGCAGCCATAGGTCCCCTGAACTTCAAACTCGGTAGTTAAGGGTTTCTAGATGCCCCCTAGCTGCAGCCAAAATGTGGGGTCTCTGAACCCAAAGGGTCCGAAATGACATTGCTGCAAATGGACACAGTTGCCTGAATTTGGGGCCCTGTATCTTGGGGCCACTTAGTACTAAGAACCCCAAATTTAGTGTGCAAACACAGTGGAAATAGCACCATAAAATTTCCAAAGCTGGTGTTTCTAGCACCAAGTGGCCCCGAGATACAGGGCCCCAAAATTCAGTTCAGAAAATGTCAAGCACTTTTCTGCAGCAGAAAATGACATTTTCCGAACCATTTTTGGGGCCCCGTATCTCAGGGCCACTTGAGGCTAGGAACTTCAGCTTTGGATATGTTGTGGTACCAGTTCCACTGGGTTGGCACACCAAATTTGGGGTTCCTAGCACCAAGTGGCCCTGAGATATGGGGCCCCAAATTCGGTTCAGAAAATGTCAAGCACTTTTCTGCAGCAGAAAATGACATTTTCTGAACCGATTTTGGGGCCCCGTATCTCGGGAACACTTAGTGCTAAAAACTTCAGCTTTGGATATGTTGTAGTACCAGTTCCACTGGGTTTGCAAACCAAATTTGGGGTTCCTAGCACCAAGTGGCCCTGAGATACGGGGCCCCAAAGTCGGTTCGGAAAATGAAATTTTTTGCTGCAGAAAAGTGCTTGACTCGAGTATAAGTCGAGGGGGGCACTTTCAGCACAAAAAAATGTGCTGAAAAATTCGACTTATACTCGAGTATATACGGTATTTACTAAAGGCAAATCCACTTTGCACTGCAAGTGCACTTGAAAGTGACCTTGGAAGTGCAGTCACTGTAGATCCGAGGGGGACATGCAAGGAAAATAAAAAACAGCATTTTAGCTTGCACATGATTGGATGATAAAAAAAAATCAGCAGAGCTTCCACTCATTTAAGATCTACCCCTTAGATTTAGAACGACTGCACTTTCAAGTGCACTTGCAGTGCAAAGTGGATTTACCTTTCGTAAATAACCCCCTAAGTATCAGTGCTATTAGATGAGATAGTGGGAGAAATGACATGGGTCACTCACTTTAAGTTTTGTTTAATTATTAATTTATTAAAAAATTGTTACAATTGACTAGTCTACATTAGATTTCATTTAATCTCAGTTACTTTGTTTAGCTCAGAATAGAAAATATTCAAGGATAAAGAATCATTTACCTGGTTGCTTTTATAATGATAGTTTTGTGAAGTTTTCTATGTCATGTTAAAGAACTGTTATCTCAAAAAATATTATATTTTGATAACTGTAAGTGGTTAATGCATGTAATGATAGCCTTTAGTTATAATTTTTCTTTACATTTACATTCAAGCTAAGCTGTCCAGTAAAAGTGGCAGTGAAGCAGGGGAGGATAATCTACAACACTGTCAGTGGTGCTGGAGCCATAACAGCAACAGATCCCATTCACATATGTGCATTGCGGTAAATCTCAGTAAAATACAAATTTTACCACTACACACATTAAGATACATTTATGTCCCAGTTCTTTGTTCTTCACATTGATGTTGAATTTTAAAATAACCTTTATCTGTGCATTAATGCACCTACAGCGGTAATGCGCCCTTCAAAGGTGTTGCACAGGCGCCTAAGTCACATCTAGTGGTGCTTCTCAAATGTCCGTTTTTTTACACTGTTCGTGATCACTTTTGAAGCTTTGCAATTGCACCTTAGAGGCGGCTTATGCACATTGTAAATGTGCTTATAATGTTTACAGCTGTCAATGGAATTAGATGGAGGCAGTTGCATAGCGTCAAAGCTTGACGAACTCTGCAGGAAGCATTATATTTGCCTTACCACAAAGCAACGCTGTCATATGTACACCTCCATCCACTCCCTGTTTTAAAAATTTTGAGTGGCATTGATGGGCATTTGGGTAGCAGTAAAAATGAGACCCAACTGCCTATTTTCAATGCCTTTGTGAATGAGGCCTAACTGATGTATTATGGAAAATCTTGGCTTAAAATAAGAAGAAAATTACAAGTAAAGGTGTGTGAAATAAAAACCAAAATATACAGTAACACCTTGGATTGTGAGCATATTTTGTTCCAGAAACATGCTTGCAATCCAAAGCACTTGTATATCAAAGCAAATTTCCCCATAAGAAATAATGGAAACTTGGATGATTTGTTCCACAACCATTTATAAGTCCTTCAGTTTATAGTCCATATAAAAAGATTACAGCAATGTGACCAGGTTCTGTAACCATAAAATATCCATCCACAAATGGAAGCCTCCACAAGGGGATTAGAAGCAAAATCCAGCAGGAGCTCCAGAGTATAAAAGAGAAGAGAGGCGCCTCTAAGTGTAGCAATATGGTTACATTTAATGAAGGTACAACATTTAGCAACTCACATGGTTGATGATTAAAACAGGCATGATTAAAACAGTAAAGCTGTCCACATAGACCATCCCCCGGTTCTCACCGCTGTCAGTCTGCAATCGTGATCGGGAAGACTACCCTGCAGTAGAGCGATCTGAAAGCGTGGCTTGAACCACTCGTGGAGCACAGCGTGGAAGAGATGATGTTGATGGCGATGCGAAGGATGGTCTATGTGGACAGCTTTACCCCAGATGCCTCCATACTTAGATGTGCCTGTTTTAATCATCAACCATGTGAGTTGCTAAATGTTGTACCTTCATTAAATGTAACCATATTGCTACACTTAGAGGCGACACTCTCTCGTTTCTTTTATACTCAGTTGTTACATGACACTACTTGTTATTTATTTATTTATTAATTTATTTTAAAATTTTGTTTGTCTTGCAAAACGCTCTCAAACCAAGTTACTCTCAAACCAAGGTTTTACTGTATATTTATATATATATACACTGAAAAATATAATTACGTGTATCAACTGAATGCAATAAGTTTTATTGATAATGATCCTCTGATGTGTTACTGTAATGATTTTTTTATTGTACCATTACAATACTTTGCTCCGTATTGTTATTTTAGTCTCTTGGCTACAAAGTTTAATTAACACTTACAGAAGAAAATATTCAAGTAGGGCTCATTCACCCCAGGTGCATTAAGGTGTGTCGATCAACGCAGGCTTAATGCAAGGACACATACAAAATGATTTCTGTCTTTGGGCCCCATTCACACCACAATAGTGTGTAGAGGGAGAAAAAAAAGTTCCTAGTAATTTGACTCTTAATATGGCCTGTACAGATAAAAAAAAAAAAAAAAACTCAGTAAAATGCAGAACAATGCATAAAAAATGTGTGGTAGCACATTTTAATGCATGTCAAGGCGCATGTGTTTTCTGCACATTTCTATGTATGTTGTGGCATGACCGAGCCGGGGAGTACAGTGCGGTAAGAGTTTTTGCGTCCAGCAGGTTTGTCTTCCAGCCCTTCGACCATCACATGAAACAGTTAACAAGAAAACCAGCCACACAGTTTATTCAATCCCCATTATTCAATCTCCAGCACTGCTACAGATAAGTATGCCTTGTTTATGGTCTATAGCTTGTCATAGTGAATGCAATGAAAAACATCAAATCAATACTGTGTTTAAATGAATAATAACGCTGTGCAAATACAGATATGCCACCGTGCATATTTTACTTTCCTTATACATTCAGTCTGTTGGGAGACCCACCCTTACATTGTCCCGGACTGCTAAGTAGCAATTGACAGCTCAAGGGAAATGATGGTCACAATAAATGCTAACAGGGCAAATTTATCTACTGCCCAAATAAAATAAAACCCAAATATCAGATGTTCTGTTGACTTTAAGGGCCTAATCACATCTCTGTGTTGCGTTAATGTGCAAGTTTTATCGCATGTTTCCTTAACCACTTGCCGACCACTGCATGTACATTTACGTCGGCAGAATGGCGCGGCTGGGCAAATGGGCGTACAGGTACGTCCCTTTGAATTTGCCGCCGTGTGGTCGCCAGCGGCGTGCACGTGACCCTGCCACGAGCTCCGTGAGTAGGATTGCGGGTCCCGCGGACTCGATGTCTGCAGGGATGCCCGTGATCGTCTAATGGAGCTGAAGAACAGGGAGATGCTAATGTAAACAAGCATCTCCCCATTCTACCTAGAGACACTGTCACTGATCACAGCTCCCTGTGATCGGGAGCAGTGATCAGTAATGTGTCACACGTAGCCACGCCCCCTAACAGTTAGAATCACTCCCTAGGACACACTTAACCCCTCCCTAACCAGCTAGTGGTTAACCCCTTCACTGCCAGTGTCATTTTTACAGTAATCAGTGCAATTTTATAGCACCGATCGCTGTAAAAATGACAATGGTCCCAAAAATGTGTGAAAATTGTCCGATGTGTCCGCCATAATGTCGCAGTCATGATAAAAATCACAGATCGCCGCCATTACTAGTAAAAAAAAATGATTAATAAAAATGCCATAAAACTAACTCCTATTTTGTAGACACTATAACTTTTGTGCAAACCAATCAATAAACGCTTAATGCGATTTTTTTTACCAAAAATATGTAGAAGAATACATATCGGCCTAAACTGAGGGAAAAAATTGTTTTTTTATATTTTTTTGGGATATTTATTATAGCAAAAAGTAAAAAAAATAATGCGTTTTTTTCAAAATTGTTGCTCTATTTTTGTTTATACACAAAAAATAAAAACCGCAGAGGTGATCAAATACCACCAAAGGAAAGCTCTATCTGTGGAAAAAAAAAGGACGTCAATTTTGTTTGGGAGCCACGTCGCACGACCGCGCAATTGTCAGTTAAAGCGGCGCAGTGCCGATTCGCAAAACGTGCTCTGGTCTTTGGCCAGCCAAATGGTCCGGGGCTTAAGTGGTTAATGTGCGGTAACACAAAATGAGGAAACCAATAACTTGAATAAGCCTGGAGGTTGGGATAGTCAGAGTAGTGATACAAAAAGTATTGAAGCCATTGGATCAGCATGCCAGCCAGGATCAGGCATTTGCAAGAGACATCCACAAATTACGAGACTTTTCACACATTATTTCCATCCTCGGTTGCGACTTGCTATGAAATATTGAGGAAAACCAGTCAATCGTTCACCCGATTTTCTTATAGTGTGTACCCCGCTAAACTCTCCGATCATTAGCTGAAGTGTAGAAGTCTGTTCATCTGGACAATCTATCAGGAACATAGATAATATAACATCGTAAGAGCTGCACCTAGGAGCTGATGGAGATAGGATGCCTGTTTTGCCTATGACTGCCTTTACTCTTTCATTTCAGACCAGAGCAGACATGTAAAGAATGTGTGTAAAGAATCTTGTATGGCCCTTAGTTTGCCTTCCTCTGTACCCCTTAGATAGGTCTCTTATCCACTTGGACTACTGCGCAAGAGCTCAGATTACAGGGACTAAATGTCCACCCCTTTTAATGGCCCCAAACAAAATATTTTTTAAATAATCCTTTTAGTGCACGCATATACAGTATCTCACAAAAGTGAGTACACCCCTCACATTTTTGTAAATATTGTTTTATATCTTTTAATGTGACAACACTGAAGAAATGACACTTTGCTACAATGTAAAGTAGTGAGTGTACAGCTTGTATAACAGTGTAAATTTTCTGTCCTCTCAAAGTAACTCAACACACAGCCATTAATGTCTAAACCACTAGCAACAAAATTGAGTACACCCCTAAGTAAAAATGTCCAAATTGGGCCCAATTAGCCATTTTCCCTCCCTGGTGTCATGTGACTCGTTAGCGTTACAAGGTCTCAGGTGTGAATAGGTAACAGGCAGGGGCGGACTGACCATTGAGCCACTCGGGCACTGCTCGAGGGCCCTGGGCCACTAGGGGGCCCCATCAGGGTTGCCAGCCTCAGTAAAACAAGGGACAGTATGTATAAATCTGTGTTTTTTTTACATCTGTCTGTGTATACTGTGTGTACATGTATGTGTATACTGTGTGTGTGTATACTGTGTGGCCCCATAATCTCTGATTGCCTGGGGGCCCCATAATCTCCTATTGCCTGGGGGCCCCATGAGTTATCAGTCCGCCCCTGGTAACAGGTGTGTTAAATTTGGTGTTATCGCTCTCACTCTCTCATACTGATGACTGGAAGTTTAACATGGCACCTCATGGCAAAGAACTGTCTGAGGATCTGAAAAAAAAAAGAATTGTTGCTCTACATAAAGATGGCCTAGGCTATAAGAAGATTGCCAAGACCCTGAAACTGAGCTGCAGCACGGTGGCCAAGACCATACAGCAGTTTAACAGGACAGGTTCCACTCAGAACAGGCCTCGCTGTGGTCGACCAAAGAAGTTGAGTGCACGTGCACAGCGTTATATCCAGAGGTTGGTTATATATATATATATATATATATATATATATATATATATATATATATATATATATATATGTGTGTGTACTGTTTATATATTTATTTATATATTTATTTATTATAAAAAAATATTTATAGATCTAACCCAAGCCCTTATTTGAATCCACTTACTGTTGACTGACTCATTACCTCTGCTGAAGTTCTATTTCTATTCCAAGCATCAACTACTCTTTTTGTTAAAATTATCGTTAAAATTTGTAAAAAAAAAAAAAAAAGTATATATATATATATATATATACAAATAGATAACACAATTTCATTGAATTGCAAATTCCCATTGCAGACCTGGCTTGTGAATTTCAATTCATCTACTGCAAATACCCATTCTGTTATTTCCTCTTTTTTTTTTTCTGCAAAAGTTCATTAGCTTTTAGCATGTAATTAAACAGATGTCCGTTTGCTATAACAGTATTGATATACATTTGTTCTAATGTTACAATTAGCCTACAAAGATCTTTACTGTATTGAAATCCCAGTTTGGTTCATTCGGCAGGCAGGCTAGACACATCTCAAGCACACTCCTGAGTTCTTATCTGCTCTGCAGCTACTAGCATGCGTTCTGTTGTGAGATAATCTCTTCTATATTATTTTAAGTGATTTTACTCTGGCATCAGGAGGGGCCCAGCTGGTGCCAACTGTTCTGTGGCTAAGAAACAAAATGATGTGAACTTGCCAGAGTGCATCGTTTGGAATCCAGGCTCTCTTTAAGCAAACAGATAAAAATGGAAATGCACAATAAAAGTGAAATGTGTGTGCAGACTATAGCTTTTCTAACAAATGTCTAAGCAATACACATACTGTAAACATAAATGCGATGACCTGCTTCTTGATAACTGTTCAGGCTGGTAAAAAAAAAAAAAAAGACAGAGGCAGCACTGTTATAGAGCATTTTAAAGGGTCTGTCCATGCAAACTGATAATTAAATGTTAAAGTGTTACTAAACCCAGGACCCTGCATTCACTATATCTGGTCTCCCACAGTACACAGAACATGGAAATGCAATTATTTTAGTAAATATAAACTGCTAAATACCTTTTCTCATCAGCAGTATAAAGCAGTCTTGTGACTTCTATCATTGTCTGGTTAAAGCTTGTAGGTGAAGTTTTCATTCTACTATGACTGTCCTATGAAGCTGCAGAACCCCTGGCCCTCTGTCTGGACAGTGCTGATTGGCCCTGTGTTGATCACATGAACTCTCCCAAAGAGAAAAAAAAACTCTCTAGCAATACACACCAAACTGAGCATGTGTAGAGTGACTTCAAAGGCTCTGTAATATCAGGAGAATATCAGAGAAGACAGGATCCAACAACCTTTTTACTCAATGCTCAGGATTGACCCCCTTAGGTTCCACAGTGAGTATGACAAGCATGCTTTACTGCATATACAGACTGATTTTACTGTTGAGGGTTTTGTAAAGGTCCATGCTCCATTCTCTATGCTCAGTTTCTTTTAAATAATGGAAAGTGGATTAGGAGAATCCAAGATTGATGAAGCTGGGCCATATTTTGGGTTGAGCTCTCTACTGACCGCTAAAATCTTACATAAGCTTTAACGTGTTATTGTAAGTTCAAAACAAATTTTCAATATCTTTAAAGCTGCAGTTCCTATTAAAATAATACCTAATGATCCTGCCATAAAAGTCTTTGTTCAGGCACTTCCTGTTATAGTGTGACAACACTCTGCCCCTGGTTTTTCAGTTGGCATTCCTCATTGTCACCCTGTCATAACCTTTTCTTATGGACACTACAAGTTGCTGTGCTGTAGCGAATGAATACAAAAGGCGCGATTCATATTATCGTCACCATCAGAAAACCCATCCTGAAAAATGGCATGCAGCCATCGCTTGACTGCATGTAGACAGAAAATGGCTATAGAGATGCTGCGAGAGATCAGCAACACTAAGACCCCTTTTACACTGCAGTGCAGCTAAAACAGCGCTAAAGCACCTTCGTTTTTGCGGTGCTTTAGCAGAGTTTTAGCTGCACTTTTGAAACACTCTTCGGGCACTAGCGGGGTGGATTCTTTAAAGGTCACGTGAGAACGTGACCTTAAAAAAAAAGGATAAATGTCCAATTTTGCAGCGCTTTTAAAGCACTTTTAAGGCGCTTTGGAGGCGCTGCCCATTCATTTCATTTCAGCTCCAAAGATGCAGCTTGCAGGACTTTTTAGAGGCTATTTCCAGCGCTAAAACACCTGAAAACTGCCTCACTGTGAAAGGGTCTGAGATATAACAACGTATTTTAAAAAGCCGGAGACTAGTATTTATTGAAAAACTAATATTATATTATATACCCATTGGAGGAGATTTACTAAAACCGGAGTACTCAGAATTTGGTGCAACTGTGCATAGCCAATCAGCTTCTAACTTCAGCTTGTTCAGTTAAACTTTGACTATAAAACCAAAAAGCTGATTGGTTCCTATGTAGAGCTGCACCAGGTTTATGCTCGCTCCAGTTTTAGTAAATCCCCCCCCCCCCAATGCTTTAGCAAATTAAATGTCGATCATGTATGGTGTACATCTACTTGAAGGCCCCAATACATACAAGAACTGGTGGGGAACTTGCCCATCAGATGTTACATATAACACTTAGGGGTTGATTTACTTAAAGCAAAATCTATCTACTCTTAAAAATGTTCCCTCGCCCATCCTAACACCTATTCAGACTAACCTGTATAAGAAAAGATCTGTATACTTAACTATTTTCAGCCCGCTTGGGTCCACTCATGTGATCTCCCCTGTGTTAGCCAGCAGGGGCTGCAGGGGCGTAAAAGTAGAGCCTCATAAATGTGTAAAAAACAAACAGACAACAAAATAGGGGTACTTGGGAATATATATAATATAGGGGCTGCAGGGGAATGGAGAGAGTGCTCAACAATGGCTGGGAGCAGTGACATCACCCATAGGCTTCATATGGCCCATCTGTTCTTGGCACTCCCTCCTCTCCCCAGCAGGTGGCGCTGGCTGACTGAGGGGAGGAGATCACATGACAGTACCAGCATAAAAATAGGTAAGTCTACAGATCTTTTCTAACACAAGTTAGTCATAATAGGTGTTAGGTCATTAGCTTTTGACTATTCCATCCACATGTTTTACAACAGACTTTCAAGCATTTTTATTGCATTTTGTATATTTTTCTACACCTGAACAATTCAAAATAATGATGGCAAAATTTATAAGCATAAGTTACCTTCCTGGACAAAGCATCAGTAGATTCAAAGCTATAGGCTGCTGAGTAGAAATCGGGATGTTTGCTGTCAGTGTCGAGCTTGGCCCAGTTCCCTCTGATCTCCTGAGCTTCCTTACTGGTTCTTTAATGTGAAAGATGGCTTGAATGACCAATAGGGAGGCTTGGGAAACAGAAGGGGTACATTTTTACAGAGAGCCTAGGTTTCCACGTAACTTCAGCTGCCTCTACCTCTGAATCTACTGGGGTTGATTTACTAAAACTGCAAAATCTGGCGCAACTCTGCAGAGAAACCGTTCAGCTTCCAGTTTTTTTTTTTTGTTTTGTCAAAGCTTAATTGAACAAGCTGAAGTTAGAAGCTCATTGGCTACCATGCAGAGTTGCACCAGATTTTGCACGCTCCAGTTTTAAGTAAATCAACCCCACTGACTCTTATGATGTGCAGTCTTCACTTAGGCTATCCTCTGCGCTTGCATTACTTTCCTCATATGATCTGTTTAAATTGCCT
Organism: Lithobates clamitans; assembly: GCA_037952925.1. NCBI lineage: Eukaryota > Metazoa > Chordata > Amphibia > Anura > Ranidae > Lithobates > Lithobates clamitans. The sequence continues at coordinate 2,441,071 of JBBGZY010000978.1, read as the reverse complement.
AAGTTTAGGCACATGCTGTTAAATGCAGAAAAACACACGCATGGACATAAAAAGATCATTAACACTATCACTACTAACCTCTAAAATTACAACATGTGAAATTTTTCCTAAAATGCTTGTTAAAATTAGCTAAAAGACACAAAGACCATTGTGAATTCTGCAGCTTTTTTTTATTAAAATGTAAAAAATGTATAACAATTAGAAAAACAAAACTAACATTTAAATCTCAAACTTCAACATCTGAAATATGTTCATAAATGCTTTTTAAAATTAACAAAAAGACACAAAGGGGTTGATTTACTAAAACTGAAGAGTGCAAAATCGTGTGCAACTCTGCATAGAAATGAGCTTCTAGGTTTTTTTTTTGTCAAAGCTTAATTGAACTTTGCTTGACTTTAAACAGTCTTTGGTCTATAGAAGATATATGGGAAATTAAAATGTATTAGAGGGAGAGGTGAAGGAAACACTATGATATGTAAATACGATAGTGGATGGGTAACCAATTGAGCCCTGCCTGGGCACCTGTCTCCGACTGCCCCGTTTTTTGGTAGAAATTAGGCAGAGAAGCCTTGCAACCCTTATGCCGCGTACACACGACCGGACTGTCCGTCAGAAAAGGTCCGACGGAACAAATCCATTACGACATTACGATCGTGTGTGGGCTTCATCGGACCTTCATCTGACCTTTTCTGTCGAAAATTCCGGCGGACCAAGAAATTTAACATGTTTTAAATCTTTCCGACGGACTCGAGTCCGATCGAAAAATCCGTTTGTCTGTATGTTAGTCCAACAGATAAAAAAGGACGCAAGGGTAGCTATTGGCTACTGGCTATGAACTTCCTTATTCTAGTCCAGTCGTACATCATCACATTCTAAACTATCGGACTTTGGTGTGATCGTGTGTAGGCAAGTCCGGTTCGTTGAAACTCCGTCGGAACTCCGTCGAAAAGTCCTTCGGAGTTCAGTCGGACTAGAATTCTGGTCGTGTGTATGCGGCATTGGATTATATAGGAGAAAAATCAGGAAAAGAAGCTGTACTTAGAAGAGGGATGCCTCCACCTTTCCACAGGTCTCTAGTCTCCTATTTGGGGGGGGGGGGGAATATAATATATGTGGTTGTAGAGATAAGTTTCTAGAGGATACACCTTTTTGTTATATGTTTGTAATTATATTTTTATTGTGTTGTCTATGAAACCCATATGCTTTTCTATTGTTTTCTCTTTTGATTACATTATGAATGGTGTCTTGGTTTTCGATTGTGTTGTATTATCACTGTTACTCTTTGATTGAATGAATAAAAAGAATTTAAACATAAAAAGCTTAATTGAACAAGCTGAAGTTAGAAGCCGATTGGCTACCATACAGTGTTGCACCAAATTTTGCACTCTCCGGTTTTACCAAAACAACCGCAAAGAGAATTATGTATTCTGAAACTTCAGTTTTTCAACATGTATGTCATTATAATACAGAAAAATAATATTATGAATAATCCTAAAATATTTTAGTTTTCAAATCAGACTATAATAAAAACCTAAACGATGTTGAGTAATGGTTACAATCACATAATAAAAAAAAAAAAACATTTCTCAGTTTGAACTCTACATAAAATATTGGAAAGCTACAATACTTCCTCCTTAAAATAAGTTATTACAGAGCCATTTATGCAGATAAAAGAACAATGTTAGAAGGGGAACTAAAATTCTACATGGCCATGCCATGACATTAATTAGTGCTGACATCTGGTATAAATGTTTACACAACAAAAGCAGGTACATTCTAAAGGTTGCTGCCAGATAATCTAATTATATCTATCCAGCAAGGTGCAGCATGGATGGAAATTAATCGCAGCATTTCGAAGAACTGTCACATGATGAGAGGTGATGTTGTAAATATTATCCTTAAAGGGTGGGTCCACCAACAACCAAGGCTGGTTTGAAGCACCAGCTACTCATGTTGTGTATCTTTCAGGGACTATCCTTGCTCCTTAGATCCAGCTCTATTCAACCATCTTTGCATTATGAGGGGCTTTTATTCTGCCTGTTGAATCTCCATTTATGTAAGGTGACAGTAGCATAAAGAGTGGAAATTCATAAACAGAAGACTTCACTGTTGGAATCTCAATGAGATATAAGATAGAAGCCAGTTCAGGACCACCAGATTATGCATTCTCAAAACTGGAATCATTATTTTTTTCACAGAAACCCTACTGAGGTCTAGTAGCATTTCTTGAGTTTGGCTTTCATTGATTTGAATCCAAGCCCATTAGATTAATCACTAATTTTGGCCAGCGTGGCAAAGGGTAGACGTGTGTTGGGTGCTGGGGCCTGAACTTTGTTGTTAAAGATCTCCAGAATGGTGGCATGGAGGCAAGAAAACAGTGCATTCACCCTAAGACACATTAAAGTGGAAGTTCACCCAAACTAACTCTAAATCTACTTGCAGCCACATTCTAAAACAAATCTATCTAACCCTGTAAAGAAGAAATCGCTATACATAATCATTCTGAAGCTGATCCGGTCCAGTCTCCAGAGGCATATGCTGTGTGCAAGAGAGAACTGACAACTGCTGGGAAATGCATGAGACGTGATATCACCCATAGAGTTACTATGGGGATTCCATTGTTGGTTGCATCTCCTACACACACCTACACAACGAAGCCAGGTTAGCACGGGATAGGAGCGGCTGCAGAATAGGTAATAGGTACAGTGATTTCTTCATCACAGCGCTAGATAGATTAGTTTTAGAATGTGGCTGCAAGAGTTAGTTATGGCTGAACTTCTACTTTAAGCTTCTTCTTGTTATTTCAGGGAGATTTAAGGTATAGAAGCCAGCCACCAGGCTTCACATTCTCAAAATCGGATTCATTATCTTTTTTTCATTCTTGAGTGTAGAAGTAGCTTTTACTGTGCTGAACCCAAGCTTGAAATGTATAGGGCTGACCACTAAATCTCGAAGTGCCTCAACCTTGTAGCTGAATATCTTTGAATTGGGGATATGGAGGCAAGTGCAAAGGAAATCTTTGCTTTTACCCTAGAACACCTAAAGCTTCTTCTGAAAAAGAAAACTATTAGTGCATTTTCAGGGGGTGCTCATTTTGAGTTATAGTAAAAAGAACTGACTTGTGATGGTGCCATTTTCAGTGCTTTCAATGTCATTTTGGCTTCATTGCCAACAAAATCACTGACCAGCAAGCCTGTAGGACAGGGTGGATGAGATTTACTAAAACTGGAGCACACAGAATCTGGTGTAGCTGTGCATGGTAACCAATCAGCTTCAAACTTCAGTTTGAATTAAGCTTTGACAATAAACCCTGGAAGCTAATTGGTTACTATGCACAGCCGTGTGCACCAGTTTTAGTAAAACCACCCCCGATGCAAGGTTTATTTGGCTGAAAGTCCATTGTTGGTCAGTGCATGTATATTGATCACAGCTTCATTATCTAGAGTAGTGGTCTCCAAACTGCAGCCCAAGGGCCAGATGTGGCCCTTTGTTTGCCTCTGTCCATCCTTTGGAGCACTGTTTCTCCCATTGATACAGGGCATCCTTCCTTCCACTGACACCAATGATGGGGCACCATTCCTCCCACTGACACCAATGATGGGGCACCATTCCTCCCACTGACACCAATGATGAGGCAATATTCTCCCCACTGACATCAATGAAGGGGCACTATTTTTCCCACTAATACCAATGATGGGACATTGATTATTTCCACCGGCATGGATATTTTCAACTCTCACTGGCAACAGTCCAGCCCCCCTAAAGCCTGAAGGACAGTAAAATGGGCCTTTGTTTAGAAAGATTGGAGACCCCTGATCTAGAGAGTATCTGACAATCCTGCAGCCAGGGAGGATCTGACCCTAAACCTGTCCTGCATGCTTGTCCTCAAAGCATTTAAGTTTACCTAAAAAAGTATTTTTGGAACTGGCTTTTGCATTTTCATCTGCTTGTAGTTTTTGTAGCCTCTATTGTCTCCAAAAGATGTATTGTACCTGCTATATCTTTATAGTATTCACGACCACATCAACTTTTTAAACTCCTCCTTCACTGTTGTATGTTTGGTGCCATTGTACAGGGGCTCTTTAAACCTGAAAGTTTTTATAGTAATCATAATAAATAATGTGACTTTTCACACCTAGAATATAGAGATGTTTGGGCAGATATGGCTATGCTTCTTGCAAGATGGAAACCCAGCCCAAGTATTAAATAAAGAAAATTAAAAAAAAAGGGTCACATTTGCAAAAGTTCCCGATAAATAAGTCTATAATTTTTATCTCTCTTTTGTGGAACGTCTGTGTAAGTCACAGAATGACGTTCTTCTGCAATCAATATTTAAGTGAATGTTTGTCCCAGCGTGCTTCGGCGTGCTGTCAGCTAGCAGCGGGGAGTTGGCGAGTTGTTACTACACTTGATTTGATTGTCGGTAGGAAACATCATTTTCCCCAACTGTTTGTTGCCTCTTTCAAAAGATCTGTTCTTCCCTGAGACAGACTCCTCTCCTCCTATTTTGCGGCAGCGTCTCGGCATATGTTAGACTGAGCTCCAGTTGACAAACAAAGTGACTGCATAATTGTATCTGAATTCACTGTAGTAAGCTGTCATTTTTAACCTTTGAAGTGTATGCAAGGAGCTCACCTTGCTAGCTGTGCAACTGAATAAAGCTTTCTTTTACAGTACGCATCATCTACATGTGTAGATATATAAAAATACTCTCTGGACGAATAAGAAAATTAGGAATAAGGGAATCAATTTGTAGGAATTTAGGATTCAACCTGGATCTCACAGCTTTCTTTGATGTAGATTGTGGAAAGGGGCTGTCAGATCCTATTGTATGTTATTTTCAGTATCTGGTGACCGTTTACCACAGGGGTAATTTGGGCCCTACAGCTATTGCAGAACTACAAGTCCCATGGTTTCTCTGACTCTGGGAGTCATGCTTGTGGCTGTTAGAGTCTTGTAATGCCTCATGGGACTTGTAGTTGGCAACAGCTGGTGGGCCGGAGATACCCCTACCCCTGTTTTTGTATTCAATGACATAACTCTAGCTGTGGGAAAGGACAGAATAATTGAGGATGGCAGGGTATGCAAGGCACCATTAAAAATTTTGTAAAACGGGTAGGCAAACTCTGGCCCACCAGCTGTTGCCAACTACAAGGCCTTTTAGGCGTTGTTGAACTTTTTTGAATAGGTAGTATAAATTAGCTGTTGAAAAATAACTTTTTTTTGCTGTTCACATAAAACTGATGGAAAAACTGTAAAGGAAAATACTGAAACAGCACAAATACCTTGTGATCCATTATTTTTGAACCCTGAACTGTAATGCCCTGTACACACGATCGGACATTGATCGGACGTTCCGATAACAAAATCCATGGATTTTTTCAGACGGATGTTGGCTCAAACTTGTCTTGCATACACACAGTCCCACAAAGTTGTCGGAAAATCTGATCGTACTGAACGCGGTGGCCTAAAACACGTACGTCGGGACTATAAACGGGGCAGTAGCCAATAGCTTTCATCTCTTAATTTATTCTGAGCATGTGTGCGTCGGATTTGTGTACACACGATCGGAATTTCCAACAACGGATTTTGTTGTCGGAAAATTTTATAGCCTGCTCTCAAACTTTGTGTGTCAGAAATTCCTATGGAAAATGTGTGATGGAGCCCACACATGGTCGGAATTTCCGACAACAAGGTCCTATCTTACATTTTCCATCGGAAAATCCGACCGTGTGTACGGGGCATTAAATAAAAGTCAACTAATAGTAAGCAAAGAGAGACCAAGAAACAATATGCAAAAATGGCTTAGGCAAAAAGACACTATATAACAGTTAAAAAAAAAAAAAAGATTTAAAGTGGTAGTAAACTCCCCTCTGTGATTTTTACCTACAGGTCAGCTTATAATAAAGCTACCTGTAGGTAAAATGAATATCTCCTAAACATGCACCGTTTAGAAGATATTCCAGTGAGTAGCAGCCGGTGACGTCACCAGAGCATGTGCTCGAAAGGAACAGCATACTCGTGCCTTTCCTTCAGAGCTGTGTGCCGCGGCCGAGACTCCCGCGTGTATGCACGGGAGCGACGTCATTGCAGCATGGCCATTCAAGCAGCCGCAGCCTGCGAGCCGGAAAGGAAAATCGGTGAAGATGAAGCCACTGCAGCCATGACAGCGTGCCGCTAGAGGGCTTAGATTCAAGGTAAGTCTTTCGTAATGTGCTAGTATGCAGTGCATACTAGTACACTATGGCTTTACCTTGCAGTTTTTTTTTCTTAAGTTTACTACCACTTTAAAGATATTAAACTGTGATTTTGCAGGGAGTTATGTTGCTACACACAGCTAATATAATCTCTAGCAAATCATTAGATGGACACTGTTGTCAGCCTCTTTTCAGCCTGAAATGGACAATAACAAATAGGGAATGTTCAAAAATATCTTACCCCAACATTTCATATTCCAGATATGTGCCTCTTGTACCATGTACTTGTATAAAATGTATGGAAGTATCCTGGTCTCTTTGTATTGTTTCATTGATTCCTTTGTGTGAAATTCCTGATGTTCCCACCAGTATTTCTGCTTCCCTATTAAAAACTGACCACACTAAGGCAGAGAGCACAGCGTGGTCAGTTTTCTGGCTGTGCTGGAAACTCAGTCTGCTCTCCTCCAATCATTAGGCTTGTGCTGACATGCAACCCCTCACTCTCTGCACAGCCAGTTACTGGAAAGATCAGTGTACTGCTGTTTCTCCTCCCCCAGCTCTCTGAGCCCCTAATACAGCTGCAAATAGAGGGTATGTGATCACTTAGAAAAAAGGAAAAAGAAAAGTACAGTGGAACCTTGGTTAACGAGTAACACGTTTAAAGAGCATTTTGAAAGACGAGCAACTTTTAAAAAAAAAATTCTGACTCGGTTTGCGAGCGTTGTCTCACAAAACGAGAAGAATTCAAGCTAATGTGGTGTGCCGCCTCGCATTTGGCCAGAGGTGCCGGTGACACTCGGAACAGTTCGGAGCCGTTCGGAAATACTCGGAATCACTCGGAAATTCTCGGAAATTCTCAGAAACACTCGGAAATACTCCGTTCCCAAGTGTTCCCAAGCTTTTCCGAGGGTTTCGGAGTTCAGCCGAGCTGTCCCCGAGAATCTCAGAGGCTCTGCGGCGCCCCCCCCACCTCTGCCACATGCGGTATTGCATGCAATAGAAGTCAATGCGGAACTAATTATCTTTGTTTCCATTGACTTCTATGGGGAAACTCGCTTTGATATGCGAGTGTTTTGGATTACAAGCATTCTCCTGGAACGGATTATGCTCGTAATCCAAGGTTCCACTGTATTTATAATGGTTTTATATCTATACAAAATGAATTGCCTTTCATTTTTGTTTTAAACTGAATGGGTTGTCTTACAGGGTAAGGGTTCACATATACTGTCAGTTACATAGTTAATCTGGTTGAAAAAAGACACAATTCCATCCAGTTCATCTCACAGAAAATAAAAATAGCAAAAGGCACACAAATCAAAACCTCCATATACACAATCCTATATCCACAGTTGATCCAGAGGAAGGCAAAAAAAAACATTAAAGCATAAACCCATTTGCTCCAGTGGGGGGGGGGGGGGGGGATTCCTTCCTGATCCCCCAAGAGGCAATTGGATATCCCTGGATTAACTTTACCTATAAAATATTAGTATCCAGTTATATTATGTACATTTTTTTATAACACAAAGCTGATGCAGTAGGGTTGATTTACCAAAGGAACAGGGCATGTTCACTTTGCAAAGAAATTTTTACTTATTTACTGAAGGTAGTAAAAATGTACTTTGCAATGAATACCCAATCATGTGTAAGGAAAAATAAAATACATTTTTTTCCCTTGCGAATGATTGGATGATTGAAGTTAGCAGAGTTTTCCCTAATTCACTAAGCTAAGAGAAAATTACCTTGAAAAGTGGAAATTCAGTAAACAGCTTCCACTTCTTTGTTAATCAACCTCAATGGTACAAACCTCAATTCTGCATAGATATATAGTCTTCTGTATATACACATTTATGCGGCTTATTATTGTTTGTAAGTTTATTTACGTAAAGTGGTCCTTTATTAGCCAAAGGGTTATATTAATAGCAAAAATGAACCACTTTTTCCTTCCAGGAATGGAATTCCTCCTAAAAATAATTAATGAACTGCAGAGATTGTAAATTTAGCTCTGAGAAAACATATTTACAGAGACACCTCTAAAAATGACGGCTAGGGTTGTATTAAAAGGAAAAAAAAAAAAGTAGAAAACACTGCAGAGAGACAGCTGGAAAAATATGTCTATGTAGCAAAGTAATTACACTAAAGAGCTAAAATTGTAATTAGAGGAATGCCATTAGGGAAAGGCAGGTGACTGAGCCTCTAGAAGGATGACAAGGTACCGTACCGAGGAGAAAAATCGAGAGAACGGGCTGCAGGGATGCCGCGTCTTTAACCAGATCAAATTCTTGAAATTGGCTGTCAAGACGGGATTGTTGTGATTTATACCCATCTATCAAGCGCATGAAAGAAAGACAGAGAGAAAAGCAGAGCCGCTGTCTCTTCCATTCGTAAAGCACCTTTAATTTCCACCGCGCCATCTGTTAGCAAATCTAATTCACATTCGCCCTAATCTGGTTTAGTTCTATAATACTAATACTCCCACTACCTTTAGAAAGAAGCATGGTATTGGCTTTACGTAAAACGCAGAGCTGCATGGATGCTTTTCTGAGATGTATCCCAGATAGAGAAAAATAGAAAATACCGTCTGTGAGATAAATGTACTGAGCTTGGGTAGGGGTGTGCCCCCGACTTGTCTTATATGGTAACAGAATCTTTCTTTCCTGTACTGTACAATCTACAGAACAGCACGGAGGGGGTGATGTGTCATCTGTGTAAGAAAAATATTTTTTATATATATATAGATAGATAGATATATATATATATATAGATATATATAGATATATATATATATATATCTCTATATATATATCTATATATAGATATCTATATATATATATATATATAGATATCTATATATGGTATATCAATTAGCTTGCAACCCTCTACTTTTTTTTTTTTTTAGCTCTTTTTTTAGCTTATTGACAACATGAATGCTAAACAATAATATATATATTGTGTGTGTGTGTGTGTACTGTTTATATATTTATTTATATATTTATTTATTTTTTTTAAAAATTATATAGATCTAACCCAAGCCCTTATTTGAATCCACTTACTGTTGACTGACTCATTACCTCTGCTGAAGTTGTATTTCTATTCCAAGCATGAACTACTCTTTTTGTTAAAATTATCGGTGAAATTTGTATATATATATATATATATATATATATATATATATATATATATATATATATATATATATATATATTTATATGCAAATAGATAACACAATTTCATTGAATTGCAAATTTATATATATATATATATATATATATATATATATATATATTTTTTTTTTTTTTTAATCTTTGGAGGAGTATGAGGGTTGGTTTGTGTAACTAAGGGTCTGTTAGGTGAAATTGAACTTTTCCTAACAGGCTGTATTCTACTTGGTAGTGGCAGGAAAGGCAGGTAGCATTTTTTTAAAATCTGCCCATTGCTATAGTGCTGTTATTTGCTAATATGTCACATTAAGTATATTTTTAAGCATAAAGAGCTAATCAGATGCGAAAAAATACAACTAATCCTACCAGTAATTGGGTGTCTGAAGCGAAACGCCCAAAGCTATTTGTAGGCTGCATACCCTCTCTAGTGGATTCTTCAATTCACTTGTTTCTATAATTGCAACTTCAAGGGGAGAGTAAAGTCTAGTATACACAATGAGATTATCGGACGAATGATCGTCCGTTTTTTTGTTTTTTTTTGCATGCTAGTCTCCATATTGAAAACGAATAGGTTACTAAAGTACGAAAATTCTCGTACGACAGAATAAAAATTTGGAAGTATTGTTATGTATTTGTTTTGTATTTTCTGTTTAAAAACTATTGAGTAAATGAAAATCGTATGATCTTGCATCGTACGAGAAACATTTTCGTGTTTGTCCCTTTGGAAAATTTTGGATGAAAGCTGTGCACTAACGATCAGATTATTGTATGATCGCGTCAAAATCGGTATTTTTTGTACAATATTCTGATCGTGTGTACGGGGCTTAACACTGCCTTTCCATTTGGTTGGGATACAAAGCCAACACTTTGGTTAGGACACAAACAGGCAGCTGATTGAACCCACCAGAGTTCATCCATCCAGTTTAAAATATCAAATAAACTCTGATTACAAGAAGAAATACAGGTTGCAAACGACTTGTATGTGTATTGACTAATATGAAATAATGTAAGCAATTATTTGTGAAGTATCACTGGAGTTTCAGAGTCACAGTACAGGGTTTGCTGTCTGTGTAGTTTTAAATGGCAAAGTGTGACAAATAGGTGTTTTCAGTCTGTCCCTTTCTGAGGGATGCTCGAACAAGTCTTGAATTGTAACAAGATGTGACTTATGATGAACACATACAAAAATGTGGATTCTGAATTCTAAATGGCAAATAGCCTTTGGGTGCACAAAATCACACGTACGGACGTGAAAGTGTCGCAGCCAGGCTGAAAGTTACATCTGTGGTAACATTCTAAAACTCCATTAAGTACCATCTCAGAGATGACATGCACATTGCTTGATGTCTAAATTCTCGGCTTTGAAAAATCGAGCAGCTTTCTGCCAAGGTCTAAAATTCATATTTTCTTATCTGGGTGTTGTAACAAATTTGTACATCATTAAAAAAAGAATCTACATATTAATTTAGGTAAAAAATAACTAATGCCAATTAAATGATGTCCTCCGCGGGTTGATGTCCTACGTGGGTATTTCGGAAGTACTATTTGCCTAAACTTTTTTAAATGCAGATAGAATTTGTCAAGCCATCCTTTTAATGACTGGTCAGTCAAAATGATATAGTTGCTGTGCCTACTTTTAATACAACACAAAGCTTGTATAAATCACGTTTCAGTAAAGGGATAAATTTGCAATCTTGGGTGATGCTGCTCAGTAATTACATTTCTGTAAACATGAGCAAACCTTCTACTATAAAGTCGTTTTTAACAATGTGTGTTGTGTGGTGGTTTTTAGTTTTACCATTGATGGAATTCTAGGTGTCTAGGCCAGATAAAATTAATTTAAAACAGAGATCTTCGATGCAGATCATGCTTCTTGTTACTGTTTTGGTCCTGCCTATTTTTAGCTTCTACTTTACCAATGCCTGTCGAAATGTATTCTAGTGAAAACCACAGAGCATTTCTTATTTGAACAGTGAACCATGCACACGCTATGTGTTAAAGCCCCCTCTCGTAGTTACCATTGGAAGACCATGTGACAGGGTAATAACACTGGAAAATAAATAGTGAGACGAGAACAGGTCGTTGTCACTTTATAAAAGGAAGTGACTGAACAAGGACTTTCATGGCAGGATTACTAAATATTAATTTAATGAAAACTGCAGAAAAAAAAGTTAGAATAACTTTTGAAATTACTTTAAAATGAGATGAGATTTTATGAGATTTTCATGATGGGTTTACATATACCTTAAGCCCCGGTTCACACATATGCGATGCGGGAACCAGCGTGATTCCAGTGCCGGTAACGCATCTCCCCCACAGGCAGTTCACACTGCCCTCTGCAAACCGCTGTGGGTGTCAATACAAAGTAAATGACACCCCCAGATCGGTTCGCAGATCGCAGTGCGAACTGTGAATTCGGAGAGGAATTGAATGGCATGGGTTTGATCATCCATGCAATCCGATTCCAGTGCAGGGAAAAAAAAGGTTCCTGCACTATTTTCGTGGGAATCCAATGCGAGTTCAGCCATATAACTGTAAGGCTGAACTCGCATTGCACAGACATCGCATGTGTGTGAAACCAAGCTTAATGTGGTGAGGCAAAGGGCATTTAGGTTGGAAAAAAGGGTAAAACAGCTCCAATATATATATATTTTTTATTTTTATTTTCTTTATTTAGACATATAACATCAATTACATATTGTGGCAGTCAACAAAAAAAGGGAGAAAAGTGGTACAGCTTTTAAAAAGTCATGACCAACAGGATGGGCAAAGTGTTAATGTGTGCCACTCCTTGCAAAACAAAGGTTACTATTGGTTAACACAGTATATGATCTTCATAGTAAGCGCAAGACGAGTCCAGTCACATACATGAAATGTCTTATCAATTTATATTAACAACACAACATGGAAAAGAGCAATGTTTCAGTTATGGGTAAGGTGAAGAGGGGAATTAACACAAGCTGGTTGTCCTACAACTCTGAAACATGCCTATAAAAAGGTTAGATGGGTGCTGTAAGGAGGATGCAAGAAGGAAAATGAAATTGGGAAAGGAAGAGGGGAAGGGGTGGGCAGAACCACTGCGCTGGGATTGGGCCCCCCGAGAGCGGGAGAATATGTAAGTGAACTATTGTGCAAAATCCACTACTTCAGCTCCAGGTAAAACCCAGTTGGGTATTTCCAGAATACCAGCTAAATAAATCAATTTGTGGAAGCTAAGACATCAGGGGGTTGATTTACTATAACTTGAGTGCAAAATCTGGTGCAGCTCAGCATAGAAACCAATCAGCGTCCAGGTTTTTTTGTCAAAGCTTAATTGAACAAGCTGAAGTTAGAAGCTGATTGGCTACCATGCACAGCTGTACCAGATGTTGCACTCTCCAGTTTTAGTAAATTAACCCCCAGGAGTCACTATAAATGTTCTATTTTTTTGGAAGGTATCATATAATCGGCTACATACCCTGCTATCTCTAATTGTCACTAAAGTTAAAACCTCTTCCAATTTTGACGTCTGAGCTTTGACCCAAATAGAGGAAAAATCTTCAGCTCAGCAGTAAGCTTTGTACAATAGATATTTGTTTTGCATTGTTATAAATGACTGCAGTTATCGAGTTACGCCATGCATTCAAAAACCTTAAAAAGCTACATGATTAAGAAAGGGAAATGTCGTTACTTAGGTAACACTTATCATTACACTTAAGCTAAACTACCTTTCAAACTGTCAGATGTAGACGCGGAGTAACGAGGCAAAAGATTGGTGAAGTGCGCCATACCCAGAAAATGTTATTCTGAACATTTTATTTAATAAGAAGACTTAAGATTTATGTTACAGGTTATAAGGCTGAGAATGGCGCTCTAGGAAGAATATATGGCAACGGTGCACAGTATATCAGTGATAGGATAATTATTTATATAAAGTCGGCGTTCCCCGCTTCCTACCACGCAGCCGATGGGATTCATATATTCTAAAGAGACGTATAAGTACCTGTCTAGAGCGGCTTCTGATGGATATGTCTTTAATCCAAATGGCTACAATCTTCTCCCCTGGCTGTCAAGGTGGACAGGTGTAACTGGAATTTGCTTTTCATAATTCTTAAAGTTGAGGATGAGAGGGGAGAAAGAGTGGGGAACCATGATAAGTGCCCTCATTCGGCGAGCGGAGAGACAGCCTGTATTAAGATGTGGCTATATAAAAAGCACTGTTGCTCAACTAATGGGATTTAACTTGTTACACTAAAAATGACAGACTATACTTCCTCTTGCCGGCCAAACAAGTATAAACATTTGAAAAACAACTGCACTGGCAGAGTGAAAAAAGGACATTTTCACCATTTTTTGTATTATTTACAGTGGATCTGTAGCTCCAAGCATTGACCCCAAGTAAGCATTAAATAATAAGAAGATTTAGATCGGCCCCTCAATTTTAACTCCAAAGTCCGCCAATGCTGGTAACGCTGAGGTGTAGATCATTGAAAACTGATCACCTGGCCAATCAGCAGCTCCAACTAAACATTGATCCCCCACTTCTACAATGACTAGCTGATCAATGCTTCGTAACTAGACCAGCAGCCAGAGAAAGCCACTGGTGATTATGCATATAATTAAGCCCTGTCACTGCCATTGGTCTGAATGGTCTCAAGAGGACCATTATAAAAGTAAATCTATACTCTGGTCATGCACAGCAAAGCAACAGGTGCACTTAACTCTCCTTATCCGCATGCAGCATCTTCTAAGCTTTTTTCCTTTAGGACTTTGGTCACCAGGAGGAGTAGTACCCAGTATTTGCAGTATGGTGCAGCATGGGACTTACTCTTCTTCCTGCCATAAGTGCCTGCTCCAGAGAAAGCATTAACAGGGCTTCTTTACTTTGCTTCCAGTGGCTGAAAGGAGAAATTCAGAGAAGGCTATCACACCGTATGGCCAAAAGTTTGCCAATACCTTGCCATCACACCTATATTATATGAGCTTGTTGGATAAAACAATTTGGTGAAGGCTCTTTTCTGTTCCAGCATGACCATGGTTTGATGGGTTTGGTGTGGATTGCGGAGGAACTCATGTAACCTGCACAAAGCCCTAATCTCAACACTACTGAACAAATATGGATTGAGCCTTCCCAGAAGAATGAAAGCTGTTATAGCTGCACAGGGTTGGGGGGAAGGGGGGGTCCTTATTAATGTCTATGGTTTTGGAATTGGATGTCCAAGAAGATTATATGGTGTGATGGCCAGGTGTCCACCAAACTTTGGCCATATTGAGTATGTACTGCTGGGGGATTAATCCTAAACTGAGCAAAATGTTTACAACTACCAATTAAATATTATATTTGACAATGTTATACATCTTCCAATGTCCAAAGGCATTAGCTTTCTCCCATAAGCGGTCCTAGGAAAGTCAGTATGGTAGAAAGAATAGTTTGTGGCAACAGAGACTAAGTAAATTAATCTATAGCTTTAGTTATTTGGAATATTGGAGTTATATGCAATAAATAAATAAATAAAAGGAAGGATATTCCACATCTGTTTTCCATAAAAATAAAAAGTTGTCTGCAAACTCCAGAACTGTCCTAGAATATTAGCAAGATGACAATCCCTTAATTAAATTATAGCCCTGCAAACTGTAATTTCACTGGTATTAGGCACTATCACGGCTGCACGCATTTGACTGAACTTTTAAAAGCGATTTCAATCTCATTTTGCAGCTGAGTGCAGATGCCGAAACCGGTTACCGTGGGCTAATGGCCGATTGGTGGCTGCAAGTTTCACTTGGATATAAGCTTTGTCTCCCATGGGAAAGACACCATCTCAGGTCTCCACAAGCAAAATACAATTACCAATCTCATAATTGGGTTAAAAGGGCACTTTACTTTTCTAGGGTTTTAGAGGCACACTGAAATGCAAATCAACATTTATCTATGCTTTTTAACTTTAAAGGTGTAATTGCCTGTTTTGGAACTAAAGAATTCCTATACTGATACATGGGCTATCATTGGTTGTGGCTCCTTTTGAAAATGCAGGTTGCTTGGCTACCATGATGATTAAATTGTCAAACCTATAAGAAGAGTGCACATCAGTCCGATGTACACACTCTTCCCAGAAACTTAGCATGACAGCCATACAGCTTAGCATTTTCAAAAAGAGGGGATAAAGGGCAACACCTAATCTTTCTCTTGTAGTTTCCTGTAATGCGCTGTGTCAAATCACAAACACATTTCCATGTATTTGAGATGAATTTCCAGAATTCTAACAGAGGAGACCACAATGCTTTGGTTGCACAGAGATAGACCCATGTGTCACCAAAAATTACAGAGTATTTTATTATAAATATACAGAAAAATAAAATCCACTGTTATTATTTTTAGAAGCATTGCATGCCATGCATTTCTCACCAGATACTGAATAGGACACCAGCCTAGCTTGTGTTAATTCAACAGAACTAGCCATAGAATAAGTGACTCACTTGGGGAATGTGGCTCAGATGCAGTGCAAACTACGACTAATGCATTAGGAAATTCACGCTGATCTTCAGACCACACAAGACCAAGACACAAGACCAAGGGTAAATCCTTTACCAAAGTCTTGTACTGTGAACTAATACAATGCACACTGTAGGTTAAACCTATCACAAACCTGGCCAATTAAAGCAAAAGCGAACCCACAGGCACATGCTGGGAATGTAACTGTCACATTGGATGTGCTTTCAACCAAATTGTCAAACCATCCAATGGTTAGGTCCTAACTGATTACATGTGCAGCATTATGGCAGCTGCAGATCAAACATAGGCCAAGATGGCGGCTTCCTTGGCTGAAAACGATAGAAGGGTTTGCTTCCACTTTAACAATAAGCATGCGAGAAAAAAAAAAATCATAAGCAGAGGTTATGTTTAGGGAAAACTGCATGTGAAATTGTTCAGTAGGGCCAAAGACAGCAGCAGCTGGAGTTACATGCAAATCGTTTATGAAAAAGCTGTTCTTGACCACACTCTTCCCACCTCCTGACCCTTCCTATTTTTAATAAGGCCAATCATTGCACTAAAGGAATAACAGGGGGTCCTTGATGTGGGAGGAGAGGAGTCCAATCTCAAGGAAAGTTGAGATTTGCACATAACATTAGCTGTGGACATTGCCTAATGTAGGGCTGGTTTACATAGGCATCTGGGATGAGCTTGCGGGTTTGCATTGTGTTTGTGTTACATTTGGTGCATTTATTATATACTCACAATGACTTGTATGCAAGTCATAATGACTTGATTATGCAAAGCATAATCTGATCTCGGATTAAATTAAAGTGATATTTAAGGTATTTCTTTTATTTTTTTAAAATAACAAACATGTTATACTTATCTGCTCTATATAATGGTTTTGCACAGAGCAGCTCCGATCCTCCTCTTCTCGGTCCCACGTTGGCGCTCCTGGTCACTCCTCTTCTCTGAGACTTCATGCCATGGGGGCACTAGTGCATGCTCGCTCCCAAGCCCCGCTCTCTGGGGTTGATTTACTAAAGACAAATAGACTGTGCACTCTGCAAGTGCAGTTGCCTCCAGAGCTTAATAAATGAACAGAAGCTCTGCTGACTCCCATCATCCAATCATGTGCAAGCAAAAATGCTTTTTTTTTTTTCATTTCCCTTGCACGGGATTGGGTATTTTTTGCAAAGTGAAGCCTTACCTCATTTACTAAGCTCTGGAGCAACTGCACTTGCAGAGGGCAACTACACTATGCAAAGTGCACAGATTATTCACCTTTAGTAAATCAAACCCTTTGTGTCCAAAAAAAAAAACACAGAGAACAGGAACGCCCCCACTACCTCCTCACTGGCTGTGAACTGTGATCAGGAGGCAGAGACACGGAAGAGCAGCTGCTCTAATGCACAACACTGGATCGCAATTGGGCAAGTATTAGGGGGCGGGGTCAGCATACTAAAGGTTTTTGACGACTTTAACTCATCTCAAAAGTTGTGTACATGAGCCCTTAGAGATTCTGTTGGGAGTTGTATGTACACAGCATTATATTGTCCCCTACCTTCTCCTACCGTGGCTTGTTTTGTAGTATCAACTACCCTGCATATTCACTTCAAAGCTACTTTAATGCGTCTTCATGTCCCTTCTGACCATCATATTATATCATAAAAGCTTTCTGTTGTTTCAAAAACATAAATTCACTGGCATAAGAATGTTTTACAGCAAAGCCAGCATTAAACAGTGCTAAGCAAGAACATTTTTATCAGAAAAACGGCTAAAAACATATATTTTTCTTTCATAAGGAAATAAAATATGATGATTCAAAAAAGGCTTGAAAATAAATGTCTGTAAATCTAACCTAAAAATGTGATTTTGAAAACAGATTGTAGTGAGTGTTATCTGGAACCAAAGACCTGTGTTTGTTTGAACAGTAGTGACAGACAGCATGGCCTGCAGGTTCTGTTCTTGCAAGAGCTAGCCTTCTGTCAAGACAAAGCGTGGTGATGAGACCGGCTTTTTATGTGTCTCAGGTTTATACCACGCTCTGCATTTTACACTGCCAAGGTCGCAAGTCCAGCACAAGTCTTTAATGGACGTGGACCACAAATAAAATGATAATTTATCAAATAGGGTACTTCTGCATGCTCCAGACATTGCACTTCGCGTGCTAGACCTGATTGTTTAAAGACTAACTCTAGGCGTATGTATGAAACATTCTTTAGTTCTAATTATTTCCATCAAAAGTTATGAAATCATTTTTACAGCTGGTATAATTTGCTGAAATCTGTTGACACTCTGTAAGTTGTTGGTGGGAATGAAAGGTACTTAAGTGGATATACAATAGGATAAGAGCTTGTGCCAGGATCATATCTCATCAGCGACCCTCCTTTGGAGGAAATTACTTTTTTTGAACCAAATTCATTGTCCCTCTTTCCTCCTCAGTTGTCCCATTTCTGAGTCTCCAGGGTAGACCTTCTACAAAAACATGCACTGTTTATCAGGAGTGTTATTCTACACTAAACCATTCATCTAATTCCTAACTTATTGCATTTGTTATATTGAAACTCATGTATTAAAGTGACACTAAACCCTGGTCTCAAAAAAAATTTCTATTGAAGTATATATCTTTAATTCAAAAAAATATCTTCTGTTGCTCTCCACCAAATCCCCAAATTCCCTTTTTTCTGTTGCTGTGATCTGATTTCCTGTTAGTGGGTGGCTACATTTGTTCTTCTCAGTCCATATATGTAGGACTGTATCCAGCCTTCCCTGCTTGCTTGCAAGATGGACTAGAGACTATGGGATTTGTAGGGTGCAAGGAGGCAGAAAAACACAGTAAGATATGATATCATGTAAAATAGATTACTCTGTCATTCAGTAGTGCATGTGTATGGATTATTTGTGGAGATTAAAGTGTTACTAAACCCAGGACCCTGCATTCATTATATCTGGTCTCCCACAGTACACATAAATGCAATTATTTTAGTAAATATAAACTGCTAAATACCTTTTCTCATCAGCAGTATATAGCAGTCTTGTGACTTCTATCAATATCTGGTTAAAGCTTGTAGGATGAGTATATCATTCTACTCTGACTGTCCTATGAGGCTGTAGGACCCCTGACCCTTTGTCTGGACAGTGCTGATTGGCCCTGTGCTGATCACATGCACCCTCCCAAGGGAAAAAGAAAATCTATAGCAATAAACACCAAACTGAGCAAATGCAGAGTGACTCCAAAGGCTCTGTCTTATCAGGAGATAGATTGGGGACAATGGAAGAAGGGGATCGAACAGCCATTTTACATAATGCAGAGGATTAACCCCTTAGGTTCCACAATGAGTATAACAAGCATGCTTTACTGCATATACAGACTGATTTTACTGTTGTAGGTTTAGTAACACTTTAGGATATTGTTAAGTGTCTCTTTAGGAAAGCATAGTGAAAAAAAAATCACTTATAAGTTTGGGAAACAATTATGAACATTATTTCTTCATTGTATGCACAACTAGATGCAAGACCTTTGTCATCTTCGGTGACATACATGTGTCACCAGTGTAATAATGTCAACTAGATATTCAAAGAGTGGAAGGAGGTGGGGCAGTGACACAGAGGGGTTGATTTACTAGTTTAGTAAATGATGGAAAGCTCTGCTGACTTCCATAATCCAATCATGTGCAAGCCATTTTCTTTCCTTGCATGTGATTGGGTATTCCTTGTAAAGTGAAGCTTTGCCTCATTTATTAAGCTCTGGAGCAACTGCACCCTTAGTAAATCAACCCCATAGTATGCAGAATTGCACATTCTGAAAAGTGTTGTCACAAAGTACTATAGCAGATTAAAAATGTATGCACATCAATTTGCAAATCAATAGCATGTAAAGTATTTATGAGGGAGACTCACTAAAATCGGTGCAAACAGAATCTGGTGCAGCTGTGCATAGTAACCAATCAGCTTCTAATTTCAGCTTGTTAAATAAAGCTTTGACAATAAAACCTACAATCTGATTGGTTACTATGCACAGCAGATTCTGTGTGCATCAGTTTTAGTAAATCCCCCCCAATGTGTTTCTGCTGTTTAGTTGCCTTTTAAAAAAACAGCTTCAACAAAAATAAATAACAGCGATCATACAGATTCAAAATGTTTGGAGTTGGTCATCAAGCACTATAACTACATTGGAAAAGGTTTCTGAACTTCAACTGCTTCATTTGCATAGGCATGCGCACACCCTAATCACCCCGTGTGGTACAGATTCCCCCTGTTTAATCCCCTGGTATTTTACCAAAGTCCCTTAATGGGGCTCCTAAAAAAATTGTAAAAAAAATAATAATTAAAAAAAAAATTTGTAAAAAATAATAAAAATAAAATATTAAAAATAAAAACTACTGACATCATCCACTCCCTACAGACACCAATCTCTGCCTTACTGACACGGCCCACTGCTCTGCTGACACCGTCAGTGTATATATATATATATATATATATATATATATATATATATATATATATATATATGCACACACACACACATAAGTGTTTGAGCTTTGGGGTGCACACCCTAATTCAGATGTTCATATAAATTTATTTTTTTTGATAGAGAACTAAGCATAATACTTCATTCCCTTTTAATCGGCATACTTGTATTTATTGATTACATACAATAAATATATAATAAGATGTTACGGTGCCTTTAAAATATAGCCAGTTAAAGTATATCCAAAGCCAAATGTTCTTTGTTTGTTTTTGATAGAATACAAAGTGGTTAAGGCTCATGTCATATTTTTTACTGTGTCCTTTTGGGTAGATTTACTTTGATTTCCTGTCCTGGAGACACAACAGGAAGTGAGAAGTTTTTCCAAGGTGAGGGTGAATTCCTTCTTATACATTTTTAGGATTTGCCCCTACCTGCTGCTCCAATGGCAACTGGAAATTTTTGGATTCACTTTCTGTCTTAGTGGCAATGGTCACTAGAACAAATACAAAAGCGTGAATCTTGCCAGTGGGGACAAAGACAGCAATAGAAACCTACATAACCATTCTTTACTCTATCAGGAACTTAAAGAGGAACTCTGGGTGACCTCCCCATTTTTAATTTTTTTTGGCCCCGCTTACCTGATGGTGGTATCTGCACATTTCAGATATTCCCCCATCCATTTGATCCAGCATTGTCCTGCTGAGATCCTCTCATGCCTGGCCACAGCTCTGTCCCGTGCCCCCATGTTCTCTCTGACGTCATCGAGAGGCATGCCGGCCCTTCTGGGTTCAGCGGGTAGGCCTCTCAATGATGTGCCCATAGCCCCGCCCCCTCCTCCTGTTCTCAAATGAAAGGCTATGCCTCCTGGGATATGTGATGTACACAGCGTACAGTGTGAACGTCATTCGCCTAGGGCATGGGTGCTCAACAAGAATGAAGGCAGAGGCTTCATGGAACTTGTAGTTCTGCAACAGCTGGAGGGCCACAGGTTGAGCACCCATGGCCTAAGGCGAATGACATGCGTGGGGAAGTGGGGCGGACTTTAAATTTAAAAAAAGAAGTAAAAAAAAAAAGCAGTGCCATATTCCTGCAGAGGAAGGGAGGAGGGGTAGAGAGGCGGGATCGTCC
The DNA here is from genome assembly GCA_037952925.1 of Lithobates clamitans. Classification (NCBI taxonomy): domain Eukaryota; kingdom Metazoa; phylum Chordata; class Amphibia; order Anura; family Ranidae; genus Lithobates; species Lithobates clamitans. Next base: position 2,419,663 of record JBBGZY010000978.1, on the reverse strand, counting down.
TCGGGAGGCTGAAGGTCTGTTTTAAAAAACAGTTTTGGCTTTAGACTGTATTTTTCTGAATCACTTAAAAAAAGATAAAGTCTCATAAGAGAGAACGCCTTTATTCCAGACAGGAATGACCTGTTGATAATTTATTAGGAATGAACTCTGTAGACATTTCATATACAGACCACATTGCTAAAACTGGGCATCAAATCGATTTAGTTTGCACATAATTACTAATTTGATGATTATTTGTGTGGCCACTTTATGTGTGGAATGATAAAGGCATCATTAATCAGATGGAGCTGAATCATAAATGAAACCCACATAGTCGGCATCACAGATCTCTAACTTATCTTCTTCAAGTCCAGCAGACCACAGCACTACTTATGTCCTACTGGAGCTATTTGTAATATACATTGAAGCTCGGGGCTGTCCAGAAACATACAGTATCATTTTCAAAATAGTCAACTTTTATGGTCTATGCGGAAAATCCAAAATTTCCCTCCTCAGTCTATTGGATATTAGATTCAAAGAAGCAAAAAGACATAAGTTTTAAGGTGTCTTACGGTACTTTGGAAAAATTATTCTGACTAGTTTTGTTTTAGACTTAGGGCTCATTTATACTTGCTTTGGCTTCAACACACATTAATAGCTAGTTTACACTTGCTTCAAAATATGGCTTTAGACAGGATTTGTTCAAGCTCTCTAAACGCCAGTCAAAGCCCCTGTCACTAAATAAAATGGTTAGCTTACAGTCCTTTTCTCACCTTGCTTTTGCTTGGCTTTGGCTTCACTTCAGAATATATACTCCATGTATCTATAGGTGTGCTTCAAAGCGTCTTCAAAGCCTCCAGAGAAGTCTATGGCAAAGCTCGCTTGAAGCCCCACTGAAGCCCCACTGAAACCTCACCAAAGCCTCATCGAAGCCCCACGAAGCTCCACCAAAGCCTCATCGAAGCCCCACGAAGCTCCACCAAAGCCTCATCGAAGCCCCATCGAAGCTTCTCCAAAGCCTCATCGAAGCACCACGAAGCTCCACCAAAGCCTCATCGAAGCCCCACGAAGTTCCACCAAAGCCTCATCGAAGCCCCATCGAAGCTTCACCAAAGCCTCATCGAAGCCCCACGAAGTTCCACCAAAGCCTCATCGAAGCCCCATCGAAGCTTCACCAAAGCCTCATCGAAGCCCCACGAAGTTCCACCAAAGCCTCATCGAAGCCCCACGAAGTTCCACCAAAGCCTCATCGAAGCCCCACGAAGTTCCACCAAAGCCTCATCGAAGCCCCATCGAAGCTTCACCAAAGCCTCATCGAAGCACCACACAAAAGCAAAGTGTAAACAGGACTGTAAGCTAACCATTTTATTTAGTGATAGGAGCTTTGGCTGGGGTTCAGAGAGATTTAACAAAGCTTGTCCAAAGCCTTGTTTTGAAGCAAGTGTAAACTAGCCCTTAAAGTGGAAGTCAAATCTTCTTTTTAACCTGTACCTACAAGGTAAGCCTTTCATTATATGCTAGTATGCAATGCATATTAGCATATTATGTCATTGTCTTGCATGTTTTTGTTTTTTTTAAAGGCAATGGTTTACTACCGCTTTAAAGTGATTCTAAAGTTACAATGGTTTTTTTTTACCTTAATGCATTCAATGCATTCTGGAAAAAAATACTTCTGCAAGCAGCTCTCCCTGTCCCCTTTTATATTTACCTGACCCCGATCTCGATCCGATGCTCTTGGACACTGCCCCCCCCCCCCCCCCCCCCACGGCTCTCTTTCTCCTCACTGAACAGAGAGGCAGCAGTGTGAACCATTGGCTCGTGCTGCTGTCAATCACAGCCAGTGAGGAGGGAGCAGGGGGCAGGGCCTAGCCATGTTCTGTGTGCCATTGGACAGTAACACACTTCCTGCGTTAGGATGGCTCAATTATCTATGGAGGAACAGTGAAGACACCCTCGGTCTGTAGAATTGTCTGGAAAGGTAGTGTTAGTTGGAGTAGAAGATTGAGGTGGACTTTACATAAGTGACCAACAAATTTAAGCTGAACTCCAGCGAACACTTTTAAAGCAGTCACAGAAACAGTTTTTTTTCCTTTTGGGATAAAGGTTTTTACTAAATGAATAAAAGCTGACCATTGTAAGCACTCCTGTGAGTGGTAATTGATTTGTACAACACATTGTCTGGACAGGTCGGTCTGTTAAAGTGTTACTAAACCCAGGACTCTGCATTCACTATATCTGGTCTCCCACAGTACACAGAATATGGAAATGCAATTTTTTTATTAAATATAAACTGCTAAATACCTTTTCCTATCAGCAGTATATAGCAGTCTTGTGACTTCTATCGGTGTCTGGTTAAAGTTTGTAGGAGGAGTTTTCATTCTCCCCTGATTGTCCTATGAGGCTGCAGAACCCCTGGCCCTATGTCTCGACAGCGCTGATCACATGCACTCTCCCAAGAAAAAAAAAAAATCTCTAGCAATACACACAAAACTGAGCATGTGCAGCTTGTCCCCAAGGCTCTGTTCTAACCGGAGATGGTTTGGGGACTCTGGAAGAAGGGAAGGATCCGAGAAGACAGGATCAAACAGCTTTTTGATCCCTCAGGTTTCACAGTGAGTTTAACAAGCATGCTTTATTGGCTATAGAGATTGATTTTACTGTTGTAGGTTTAGTAACACTTCAAAGGAAGCTGCAAAATAACAGATTTACTGGCAGGATCATCAGCTGAAAATAAGCCCCTGTTCACACTAGTGTGTTTTCTGTTGCATTTGCATCTGCACTGCACAAAATTGGAAATGACATTATTCTCTTTGCTTCTCGTTCAGTCAATGCAGTGCAGCTGGAAAGTGTTTTCTGAAAAGGTGCTGGAGCTTCTTTGCAGCATGTTTTGCCCCATAGAAAAGCACCAAAAAATGTGTAAAATGCATGTACATGCCTTTTTAGTGCAATTTTGTGTATACAATAAAAAAAAAAAAAAAGTAAACATGTATAAAGTCGCAATACAAAAATGCACTGAAAAATGCATCATGCTGCAGCAGCATTGAACCAAGGCTAAAAGGAAAAAAGACTATAGAAAGTAAAACTATTAAAGTAAACTATTGCAGTCACCACATTGAAGAATTGGTAAATTGCAATATAATACATTTTTGCTTTAGGGTTTAGCTATTCTTTAAGTTATCAGACACCCTTTGTATGAGAAAAACGTGCAGTATGATATATTCAGCTCTCATCGCAATGTGTATTATATGCCCGTCCAATGTACACAAAGCACCTAAGTACCTTTGTTGCAGCACAATCCCATTTTATAGTTAATAATATTGAAGTGACATTGTTATTTATGGGTTCAGCGCAGCCCATTCTATACATATTGTATCTGAAAATATTGTGACTGCTATTAATAATTCTTTCCTTCTTACTGGCTTAAAAAAATCTAAATGTGGAAAAAACAGAAAGGAACATAAAAGGGATTTTGCATGTGAATTGAACTTAATAGGTTTGACATGAGCTAACCTTAAAAAATCCAATTCAGTCAAATCCCTTTTGAAGGCAGCGGTTGAAATTTGTGCAAATCTTCTGCAAGTAGCCGAGCGCCTGTGTATTCAAGCTGTCTTCTCTGCCTTTGCAGATCTAAACCCGGCCTGACAAATGCATCACACCAACCCACCCTATTTAAGCATTCATCCTGTGAAATGTTTGTTTTCTTGTCGGGCCAACAGACAGCTGTACATTTTTTATGTATTTTTTATTTTTTTGTGATTATTCTTTTTTTTTTTTTTTTACAGCTGGATACTATACTTGGAAATCAAGATTTGAATGTGTTTTGCTTAGAAACAGAAGCAGCCACTTCTGCCATATAGAATGCCCAGCACAATTACAGGTTCAATGATGCAACAAAAATTGCAGAATTACTGTCTTGGCTCTCTAATTAGAACATGCCTGACAAACACGTTGTTGTATTTAACGCTGAAGTTTAACCTGCTTATATTTTTGGTTCCTCCCTCTCCCCTTCATCAACATGCTAATGAAATTTCTAAATAAACCCCCCCTGTATTTATTACATACCTTATATTAGATCCAATGATGCTATCACTGGGTCATTCTGCTTCTCTATGCATTACACACAGATCATGGTTGGTGGGAGGGGCCTAAAACTGAAATCCAATGAATAAAAGGGGCAGGAACAGTAAGACTGAGTAGAAAATATCTAGATAATGCTGCATCCTCCAGAAAGGAAATGAGGTGGTGCTTTATCTGACTTGTTGAAGCATCTAATACACACTGTGAGATGCTCACAGTATGCAGTCAAATCAGAGTAAGCTCATTTAATATCAGTGGGAAGCCTGTGAAAAATTACTGATGAAGGTGGAGTTCAGTCGGAAGGAAGAAAGGGAGGAGTAGGGGAAGTGGGAAGGAGAGATGCAATAAAGGTAGGAAAGAAAGAAAGAAAGAAAGAAAGAAAGAAAGAAAGAAAGAAAGAAAGAAAGAAAGAAAGAAAGAAAGAAAGAAAGAAAGAAAGAAAGAAAGAAAGAAGGAAGGAAGGAAGGAAGGAGGGAGGGAGGGAGGGAGGGAGGGAAGGAGGGAAGGAAGGAAGGAAGGAAGGAAGGAAGGAAGGAAGGAAGGAAGGAAGGAAGGAAGGAAGGAAGGAAGGAAGGAAGGAAGGAAGGAAGGAAGGAAGGAAGGAAGGAAGGAAGGAAGGAAGGAAGAAAGGAAGAAAAGAAAGAAAGAAAGAAAGAAAGAAAGAAAGAAAGAAAGAAAGAAAGAAAGAAAGAAAGAAAGAAAGAAAGAAAGAAAGAAAGAAAGAAAGAAAGAAAGAAAGAAAGGAGAAAGGAAGGAAGAGAGGGAAGGAGAGAGAAAGGAAGAAAGGGAGGTTCAATGATAAGAGGGAGGAAGAAATGAGTAGGCAAAGAGGTAAGAAGAGATGCCATAAACGTAGGGAGGAAGAAATGAAGAAAGTAGCAAGAAAGAAAAAGAAAAGAAATGAAGAAAGAGAAAGAGGGAGAAAGGAAGGAAGAGAGGGACGGGGAAGGAAGGATAGAAGGAAGAGAGGGAAGGAAGGAAGGAATAGGGTAAGAGGGAAGGAGAGGAGAAAGAAAGAAAGAAAGAAAGAAAGAGAAAGAAAGAAAGAAAGAAAGAAAGAAAGAAAGAAAGAAAGAAAGAAAGAAGAAAGAAAGAAAGAAAGAAAGAAAGAAAGAAAGAAAGAAAGAAAGAAAGAGAGTTTAAGTATAAGATGGAGGAAGAAAGGAGTAAAGAAGGCGGTAAGGAGAGATGCAATAAAGGTAGGGAGGAAGAAATGAAGAAAGTAGCAGGAAAGGAGGAAAGAGAGGGAAGGGAGGGAGGGAGGGAGGGAGGGAGGGAGGGAGGGAGGCAAGGAAGGCTGCAGCATTAAAAAATAGTACTAGTAGCACACTTTCTTAGAGCTGTTTGCTAAGTGAAGTTAGGATTTAGTTATGACTTTCAGAGCTATTACTGAATCCTGCTCACAGACGGAAGCTCTGTACGCTTCTGATAATAATTCAGAAATGACAATGCACGGATATCTTAATTTTCTGTCTCTTCTCTTCAAACATTAAAAAATCTAGGCCGGGTATGAAAGCAGAGTATACAGAAAAAAAAAAAATTGGTTTGCATTACTTTATGTGCATATGGATGTTTTGATATATAGTATTGTTAATACTTTTAATGCTTATGGTTTGGCAGTTGAGTATTAAAAAAGACATTTGCTCCATCTGAATTACATGTTTGTCGATTTTTTAGAAGTAATGATGAATAGTTAGATGAACCTTGTGAAGAACTTGTTTATTCCATATTCTACAATGTTCTTATCTATTGCTGCTTTTCCACTGCGACCTCTTTCAGCCACTTCCTATGTACTGCTACAATGACTTCATGGAGATTATTTGGGTTGATTTCCACGTAGAGACAAAAGTAGACCACCATACCTGCTCAAAGAGGGTCGAAAGACCCCCTTTTAATGTCCATCAGAAGTCTTTGAGACAAGCGGACCAATGAAAGGGGCTGTCACCAAGAAGAACCTGAACTAGGACCTTTATGTCACATTTACCAGGTATTATTTTAATAAATGCTGCATACCTAAAAATCTAAAACAAAAAAAGATTTCTGAAATTAAATCAACATGTTAAACCTTCTATGAGATTTTAGTTATTATGTACACTTTATGTACACTTTAACCAATGGGAATAGGAGTGGACTGCATCTGTGCAGCCTTAATTTTTTTAATTTACTAAATGCGATGGGACTTTTCACTTAGCCTAATAAATGTGGCACAAATGCACATTCATAAAAACAGAAAATTAAATTGCGTAGTTTTACAACACTTTTCTTGGCCTAGGAAAAGTAAGAAAAAGGCCCTGAATGGGCCTAGGGCACCGGAGCCTATGTACCTACAAGCCACAACTTCATCAACGCTTGCTGAGTTTTGCTGAGTTCCCTATTACAGGATTTCAGGTTGGCAGCAGAAAAAGTTCTATATTTGCCAGCATGCTCTGCTAATTTATAACACTACACTTCGCTGCTATTAGATCACTTCCTTAGCATTTTAGTAGCGTAGTAAAGCCAGAATAGGCTATACTTGCCAGCGTGCATTGCACATTTACATAAATGCATGTATTTATCTGTCCGGAGTGCACAGATGCTGAACTAAAAAAACAAGATGGAAATTTCTTCTTTTTTTTTTTTGCTGCAAAGAGGTACTGCATTGCAGTGCAGCAGAGATACTTGTTTGCAAAATAATCTAACTTAACTTTCCTTAACCAGGGCTCCATGGAACACTTGGGTTCCTCCTGAAGTTGCTTGGGGTTCCTTGAGCAATAAGCAATGGTGAACTGTCCTCCCTTTTAGGATCTCCATTGACAGCTTGAATTTCTGCTGATTCCTGCTGAACTGGCCAAAATTCGAGCTGTTGGTTGCCACCGAAAGCACCACCCATCCCATCATGCATTTTCCATAAGGGGTAACTGAGCTTGAAATAACCTGTTATAAAAGAACAATACACGTATTGGCATTGACCTTCTTTTGAAAATGCTAGTTGCATGGCTATGACCAAGTGGCTTTAGTATTCTCTAAGTCACTTGATCAAAAACAGGAGCAGAACAAGAAAGTCTAAGAAATGAATTTACCTGCTCACCTGTTCTGGGTCAGTGACTTCAAGTTTTGAAGCCAGAGGGTCAGTATGAGAGCCAAGCAATTAGCACGAGAGTAATAAAAATACTAATTTGTGGCAAGGCCATTCCGGATAATTACCTTCAGTGTATACAACGTGTTATTCTATGGACCTTCCAGTTTTTGAATCAGAGACCCAAATAGACCCTGACAATACAGCTGCTGATCCCAAATAGACCCTGACAATACAGCTGCTGATTACTCTACAACAGCAGCATGACATTTTTGAAGTACAAGCCATGTGTTCTTTTGGTGTGTTCTGCCTGGCTGTGATCAGCAGAATACATTTAAATGACAGAAAGGTACTTTTTTTTTTAGATGTATTCGAAGGTCAAAGATGTGGATTTAATGAAGACCTGTATTTAGCGTGGGCTAGGCTTAGCCAAAAGTTTCACGTGTATCTAGGAACAATCAGAAGTTAAAGTAGAAGTCCAGTCCACTATACTTAAACCTTCTCCCACCCCTATTCTAAGCCTTGTTCTAACTACCCGGTAGAGGAAAGAAGACTTACCTATTCTGAGGATGCTCCAGGCCAGTTATGTGATAGGCTCCCAGCACCAGTTTTAGTGTAGAGGGGGACAGCTGACAACGGATGCCCCATAGTGAGCCTATGGGTGACGTCATCACCCAGGCTCTGCAGCTGTCCTCGGCAATCTCTCCTCTTTGCTAAAGCTGGATGCTGGAGAGATCACATGACCGGACCGGAGAGCCCCCAGAATAGGTAAGTATAGGAATCTTTCCTTAACGGCAAGGGTCTCCAAACTTTCTAAACAAAGGGTCAGTTTTCTGTCCTTCAGACCTTAGGGGGTCCAGAGAGTAGAGTAGAAAATGTCCCAGTATCCGTGAAAGTAAACAATGCCCTATCTTTGGTGTCAGTGAGAGGAACCGTGCCCCATTGCTGTGTCATTGGGAGAAATTGTGCCCTATTCTTGGTGTCATTGGGAGGAATTTTGCCCCATTATTGGTATCAGTGGATGAATTATTGCCCTAAGGGCCACATAAAAGCAAGCAAAAGGCTGGATCCAGCCCCCGGCTACAGTTTGGAGACCACTGCTTTACAGGGTAGTTAGCATAGGGATGGGAGCAGGTTTAAGTATAGTTAATATTTTACTGGACTGCTACTTTAATACTTAAGTCTACATATTTCCCCACTACTTTAACCTGTAAAAACCCTGGTACTTCTGGGTATGGGAGAACACGTGACACTCCTCCATGCTTCCCACATAGCAGTGATCAGTGCCTCACCACCTGTGTGGGAGGAGTGTCCATAACCCCAGAGCGGGATCATTCACAAGGCAGCCTAGGAGGATACTAAGAGCCTAGCAGGAGCCTAGGGTCCCATTGGATGCCCAGGGGGACCAGCTACAACCTTCATACTCTTGCAGTAACAGCTTGTTCACACCAGTCCATGCACTAAAATACTTGCACCTTGATGTGTGTTGTATGGAGGTAGTGAGGCGAGGTGCAATGTGTTGTTACAATGTGTCGCACAGTGTACTTTTTATCTTTTTTTTAACTTTATTGAAGTGTCACAGAATGACACTTCATCCAACTCTATGCAGCACAGCGTGTTGCAATGCACTGCGGGGCCTTGCATTGCGCTGTGTAGATATGCAGACCTGCTGCATTTTTATGCAACACACTACAGTGCACCCCAGGCCAGCATTATATTTTCTATTTGCCCTTGTGTTGAACCTACATTGATTTATGCAGATCATACAGCTCAATGAATATGGTGTGAGCAAGCCTTAAACTAGGAGCACAGTACAACTGGTCAAAGTTGTGCACCTACCTGTCATTTTACACAAGAAGATATATGACAGGGTTATGCCAGCACAGGCAATGTAAATTAGGGGGCCTCTGTGCTTATTGCAAAGCTTATCAATGTCAATCGAAGGGAAAGGGGGGGGGGGGGTGTCAAAGCTGTTATCTTTTCTAGGGCGCCATTCTGACAGATCTCATCTCTGCATAACCATGAGCAAGTTATAATGTTTGCATGGTCAAAACTTGCCAGGATTTTTTGGGGGGATGCAGTTTAAATTCCCTAGGCCTCATTCACACTGGCAATGGCATACATGTGTTTATATGTATTTGGAGGACATTTCTAAATGCATATCAATGCTCTTTAAATTATATAATTCACAGTTGATTTACTAAAGGCAAATTGGCTGTCCACTTTGCAAGGGAATTTTCCCCAGAGCTTAGTGAATGTGGTGAGGTTTCACTTTGCAAAAATACCCAATCATGTGCAAGAGAATAAAAAAAATATGATTGGATGTTGGAATTTAGCAGAGCTTCACCTCATTCACTAGGCTCTGGGGAAACTTCCCTTCCAAAGTGCAACTTCCCTTGCAAAGTGAAAAGCCTAGTTGCCTTTAGTAAATCAAACCTCTGTGTTTACCTCTATTAGGATGCCTTCAGTTTAGCTACGTTTAGAGAAATTAGAATTGCGTGTGTTCCAGGAACAGACTAGATACTCTGTGCCTAAATGCACATAAACATGCATACATTTAAATGCAGAAGAACTAGATCTGAGAAGCATACAATTTGTTTCTCTTTTGTCAACAATTTCTCCTGTATTTAAATAAACCAAACACAGGAGGCTGGTGTAAATATAACCTTAAAGAATATGTTATCCCCACATCTCATTTTCCTGATATGTGTCTGTTGTACCATGCACCTGTGTTAAAAAGTATCCTGTTCTCTTTGTATAGCTTCCTTTGTGTGAAATACATGGTGATCCAGCCAGTCCCCATGCTTTTCTATTTCAAACTGACCACATTAGGCAGGAGAGCACATCCATGCCAGCGTGGTCAGTGTTCCTGTTGTGCTGGGAGAGCAGCCTGCTTGTTCTCCAATCGCCAAGCCTTGTGCTGACACGCCCCCCTACACAGTCATTTCCCCACTCCCACCTCTCTGTTAGGCAGCTGAGAACAGAAGTCACGTGATCATTTATAAAAAAAAAGAAATAAAAAAGTATTTATTATATATATATATATATATATATATATATATATATATATAATATAATACACACACAAATGTTTTGCTCCTTTCATTTCTGTTATAAACTGAGTAGGTTGTTTTACAAGGTAAGGGTTCACATATACTTTAAGCTGGCCATAGATGGATATAAATATGGCTGGTTCAGCAGGGACCGGCCAATCTTCGATTCATGTGTGGCCACTCCGGCTGAACAGAAGTCAAACTAATGATGGACTTCTCTATCTCATTTGTGTGGATGGAGAAATCCACTTTTTTTTTCTCTCCAGCCTGCTAGCTGATCGAAAAAAAATAAAAAGATAAATCTATGGCTAGCTTCAGCCTTCTATAAAGCTAACCTGTTACTTTACCAAGTCCAGTAGAAGTACAGGTTCACTTTAACTGTAATGTGCACACACACAAGCACATGCATGTACATATACACACACACGTGCACAGTTCCAAATGAGCTATTTCCGTGTTTATTTCCTTGAGGCACAGATAACGTCACACAAGCTGCAGCACACACCCCCATCAACAATCCCATACATACATACTGTACATACAGTAGCTATTCGGCTCTTTTTCCTCATTCCTCGCCCCTGCCTCTCCCCTCTTTTGTATTTACACAGCAACCTAAATAATTCACGCTGCCTGTTTTTCCAGACCAAGTGCTCTTGTGTGGAAGTCTGCAATGAGCTATTGCAGATAGCAGATGGACAGGAGTGCAGCAGGTGGGACAGATGGCAGAGCGCCCCGTCTGATGCTAGCTGCCTCAGCTTGGAGGGCCTTGTCTTCCAGGTACACTCTCTTGTCACAGAAGCAGAGAGCAGCGTGCGGCCGCAGAGATGTATAGCACAAAGCACGCACTGTGCTTCAGATAACCCCTCGAATGCTGATTAGTTGTGTCACCGTTGATGCTCTTTTCTTTTATTTTGTCAGACGATGGGAGACCCGGAGCGACTGAAACACTACTGGCAAGTTTGCTCAAAAAGTCATATGGGGAATTGAGTTACTTTAAAACGAATGCAAGGAAACACACTGACTTAAAAAAAAATATATATATATATAAATATATATATATATATATATATTTTTTTTTTTTTTTTGCCTATCGGTTACTATGTTAACTCCTTCATGACTAGGGCAATATTACAGAAGTGATCCTACCTTACTTGCTGCATTTCTGTAACATTGAGTTGCTATGTGATCACTGATAAATGACACTGATCACTAGCTAGAAGTCTTATCCTTTAGCTTCTATCCCCTTTAGGACAATGCCACACTAGAGGTTCTGTCAAGCGCAATCAATTGCGACATAATCTGTAAGAATCCACTCACCTTTGGACAGGGCCGTCTTTAATATTGATTGGACCCTGGGCAAAACTTTTCTTGGGCCCCCCCATGCAGTTTTGCTCTCCACCTGCTCTGAGACATACACTAAATAAGAGCTAGACTCAAAATCAGTTTACTGAATCAGATCAGGCAGCTATTGCGATTGGTTGCCAGAGGTTACAGTGCATCATTACCGCTCACCGATTGGTTGCTAGAGGTTACAGCACACATTACGGCTCACTGATTAGTTGCTAGAGGTTACAGCACATGATTTCTGTTTGTTGATTGGTTGCTAGAGATTACTGTGGATATGACCTCAGGGGAGCATGATATACACATCAATGCTGCCGGCCGCCGCTATTTACATATGAATGCTGACACTATTTACATATGAATGCTGGTAATTTACATCTAAACACAGGGTCTGTAGGTGAGTCATCTGTACACAACAATAGGGCAGAGCTGGGCAGCATTAGTAGCAGCACGTCACACTGAGATATTGTGACACAGCACAGGACTGAAACCTCAAGGGAAAAGGGAATTTAAACCAGGATAGTTGGCAGGTATGAGGCAGCTGCTTTGGGCCCCACAACAATGACAGGGCCCAGGGCAGCTGCCCCTTTTGCCCTGCCTTAAAAACGGCCCTGCCTTTGGAGCTATTTAGAATCACCCTCTATACATTCCAAATAAAAGTGCTCTGTTTCTTGCAACACTTAAAGCACTGTAGCAAAAGGAGTGATCCGATATTATCTTTTAAAATATTTACTGAATGGGTTAAATGTAATAAATATATAGTTGGTAAGGTTGAATAAAAACACTAGTCTATCCAGTTCATCCTGTGCACTTGGTATGTATGTGTGTTCATGTCGATAATCATTTCCCTTATCCCTGTATATTGTGTTCACAATGATGCATGTCCAAGTGTCCTTTAAAACTATCAATACTTCCTGCTGACACCACCGATTGTGGAAGAGAGTTCCACATCCTAACCGCCATGACAGTAAAAAAACCCTCTACGGAGCTTAAGGTTTAACCGCTTCTCCTCCAATCTCATTGTGTGGCCCTGTGTCTTCCCTGAGACTGAATGGTTTCCTACCTATGCTGGGATCACCATTGAAGTATTTCTATATCGCTATATATCATGTCTCTTCTCTAGGAAGAATACGTTTAGTGCTTGTAGTCGTTCCTCATAATTGGGGTCCTTCAGTCCCCTTATTCATTTTGTTGCCCTTCTCTAGACTCTCTCCAGTTCCAGCACATCCTTCCTGAGGTTTGGTGACCAGAACTGGACAGGATACTCCAGATGTGGCAGTACCAGAGTTTTATTAAGTGGCAAGATTATTGTTTTATCTATGGTGTATATTCCATTTTTAATGCATGCTAATAGTCTGCTAGCTTTGCTTGCTGCAGCTTGAGATTGCATGCTATTGCTCAGTCTATCTTCAACTAGGACCCCCAGATCCTTTTCCATCTTGGATTCCCCCAGAAGTTGTCTCCCTAGTGAGTAAATTGGACTTTTATTTTTTCCCCCAAGTGCAATAATTTACATTTTTCACCATTCAACCTCATTTGCCATGTAGTTGCCCACCCCATTATTTTATTCAGGTTTTCTTGTAATGTTTCTATATCCTGCTGTGAAGTTATTGCCCTACTTAATTTTGTGTCATCACCAAAAACTGAGATTGAATTATTTATACCAACCTCTATATCATTTTTGAATAAGTTAAACAGAATTGGTCCTAGGGCAGAGCCTTGGGGTACCCCACTTACCACTCCAGACCAGTCTAAGTACACGTTATTTATCACCATCCTTTGGACGAGCCCTTGTAACCAGTTTTTTATCCATGAACAAACCCTATGGTCCATGCCTACAGATCTCAGTTTGTAAATTAAGCATCTATGGGAGCTGTATCAAATGCTTTTGCAAAATCCAGATGTACCACATCCACAGGTCTGCCTTTATCTAGATGGCAGCTCGCTTCCTCATAGAATGTTAATAGATTGATTTGGCCAAAACGACCTTTCATAAACCCATGCTGATTACTACTACTGATACTGTTGTCATCAGCAAATTCTTGGATATAGTCCCTTATCCCCAATGATATACATACTATCGATGTTAGACTGACAGGCCTGTCGTTTCCAGGAATCTCTCTCTCTCTCTCTATCTCTCTCTCTCTCTCTCTCTCTCTCTCTCTCTCTCTCTCTCTCTCTCTATATGTATATATATATATATATATATACAAATATATATAATATGATATATTATATTTAAAATATATATCCAATATATAGAATAGGTATGGTATTATGATCAGCTAGTGTATTTCATTATTTAATGTTTGCTACTTATTTTCTTCAAAAGTTTTACAACCATGCACTTCTATAGACACGTTCATCTGATAAAGTAAAAAAGAAATGCGTGCTTCTGATAATGTTATTTTATAACTTTAAATTGATGTAATACCACGTGTATTTTTACTTTGGCTTGGCAAAGAGTGAGCATACCTGAAAAATTGTTTGATGCTGATCTTCCAAAATATGGTAATTATAGTGGCGCTAAACATGTGCTAAAACAAGTATTTGGTCACCCCAAGGTGACAAATAGCCTTTTTTTTGATAAGTGGTTTAAATACAGCTCATATCTTATTACTCTTAAAGTGGCAGCTTCCAGACTGGTCTTTTAGTCGTGTGGCGCAGTGGTGGTAATTTGAGTAGTGGTGAGTTTATCTCTAATTACTAAGAAGGTGCAAAACATGGTAATTACTGAACATATCAGAAAGGAGATTACCTTTATTTAATGAATATTTTCAGTAGCAACAAACTAAGGCAACAAGAAAGTTGGACAGTGAAGCAGCAGGCTTCTGCGTGGCCTTGCTTATTTCATGCACGATCACATTGCACAGCTCCATTCAAGATAGAAAGAAAACTATGTACTATAAAAAGGCTGAAATACATTAATGTATTTCTTAGTACAAAAACCTTACAGAAGTTAGTTCAAAATTTATACCAGGGTTGGAATCATTAGTAACCATGGCCCCCAGTACCAGGGTCAGAACTCTTGTTAACCATGGCTCTCAAATTTTTTCCAACTTATTTGGGCATGCCCCTGTTAATATAAAGTTTTTTGTATGTGGGTAAGATGTCTGTGATTAAATTCATGAAGGCTTTCACGCCTGGAGTAGTTGGATGCTTCCATCTAGGAAGAGGGCTATCTTGCCTTGGTTGATCTGTACATGCTAAAGCTATACGTTTGTGCTGATCTTCACTATATGATTGAACATAGCCCAATATTATATGTCTGCTGGAATTTGTTCTTCTGGTTTGGGCTGTTTAAAGAACTCAGATTCTAGAGGACTCCATCGGTCAAAGACCAATGTGTAGTTTGTCCTTGCTACTTTTCTTGTCTTCCCCTTGTCCTGCCCCCTGTATTCTCAGGATTCACCCCCACCTACATATAACTGTAGGCTTGCTTCTTACAAAATAACGAGCAAAACATTCACAAATATATAAATACAGACATTGAGATTGGGGGGGAATGGTTACCTGCAGCTGACTTCTTGACAGAAAGCAAGCGGTGAGCTTACAAGGACAGATAGGAAGTTTTGCCAGTCTTGTAAGTAGTAAGCCTTTTGTCCATGTGACACACAGTAACATCAAGATGCAAACATTTTCTGAAATTTAACAGCTAGCTGCAGCTATTTTCCCAGATGTGTCATTAAAAGGAGCATTACAGTGTGTATAGATAAGAGTTTGGAGAGAGAAAGGCGTTTGCCCTAAGCCTGGAAGAGCAGTCATTTTACAACCCCAAGACCACAGCATCCATTTAGGATGTCATGTGACTGGTCTGTGCTGTGTCCAAAGGGATTTTCAGCTGTAGCCCGTCAGTAATAAGCCAAAGCTGCACATTAATCTGGGTGGTCACCTTACAAAAACTCAAGCCACCTTTACCAAAAAAAAGACAGGCTAACCCTATGCATCCAGCAGCTCAGCAATATTGCATTACTGAAGCTGTTGAAGGTCAGAAATATAATAGAAAATCCCTCAATGCAAAAAAATGCATTTTGTTAAATAAATTTAGTCATTGTGCAAAGTTGCCTTAGCAGATGCTGAATTTATTTGACAAACTGCCCACCAATGGCATATAGGCCTGAGGCATATGGACTTATTCACTTAGGCATTGGGCAATGAGCAAAGCAAAGCAACCCCTAACAACTAATGAGAAATCACTAATGGACGGGTCCCTTTGTGTTTACTGCACTTTGCACATCTCACTGCTTTACTGAACAAGCCACATAGCTTGTTATGTCATGGCAGTGAATGATATCTAGCTATGATATCAGTCATATGTTCCTGATGGAATAAACACAATTGTCCTTATTACTGGATCATACACAATGACATAATCACATATGACGTAGTGAAGGACGTCATTTCATAGATTCCAGTGACTGATTTAGTGACATCGTTGTCTTAAAGTAGACTTTGCATGAAAATAGGTCTGTTTCTTTTGACATCTATAAGAAAAGCTAACTTAAAGATAACAAAAAAATTAGATGACATATATAAAAACTCACCTTTACACCCTGTCTTCCTGTAGACATAGATGAGGTCACTGGACCTTCTCCCTGGATCCTGGTAATGCAGCATTATGCAGGGGTGATTTTTTGTGACGGAAGCCAAAAGTGAGGTCTGGGGGGGGGGCTACAAAAAAGTAGACCTTTCATGCAAGGTCCACTTTAAGACTCAGGATGTTCATTCCTAAGGTTCCATGAAGATTTCATATCTTTGCATTATTGTAACAAATGTGAATGAACAACGTACTCTGAAACAATGCCAATGGATTACACAAGTAGGCAATTTTTACAGTTCTTTACATAGCACAATTTATGTAGTGCTTTAAATATGGTACAAATACATCAATTCCTGCCCTCAAGGAGCTTACAATCTAAGGTCTCTACCTCACATACTAGGCCAAATTACACAGGACACAACCTACATGCATGTCTATGGAGTATGGGAGGAAACCCGCATAAACACAGGAAGAACATGTAAACTCCATGCAGGTAATGTCCTAGTTGGAATGCGAACCAAGAACCTTAGTGCTGAAAGGCAGAAGTGCTAATTATTGCTACTGATTTTTTGTGGCTAGAATTTTATTGTTGCCTACTGACACAATAAGGCAATTGCTTGGTTCCAGTCCTATTTTCCTCCTCCTAGATAAGCAATATCCCCCTGTCCTCTCCATATCAGGAACACAAACAGTCAAGCCAAGATTTTGTGTTTATGGAAACACAAAGGGGTTGATTTACTAAAGGCACATAGACTGTGTACTTTGCAAAGTGTAGTTGCTCCAGAGCTTAGTGAATGAGCAATAGCTCTGCTGACTTATATCATCCAATCATGTGCAAGCAAAAATGCAGCTTTTAAAATTTTCCTTGCATGTGATTGGGTATTCTTTGCGAAGTGAAGCTTTACCTCATTTACTAAGCTCTGAAACAACTGTACTAGCAGAGTGCAACTGCACTTTGCAAAGTGCACAGTCTATTTGCATTTAGTAAATCACCCCCATGTGTCAGAGGTGTTGGAGGGTGGCTGGACCATAGCTGCTCATCCAATTGGCCTCTAGAGTCTTTGGGCATCTTAAGCCATGTTTTTTTTTCATAGTTTAAGTTTAATGTTCACAAGTAGAATAGGAGAAGCACAGCTCCTTACAGCTCAGGTGCATGGATCAGACAACTATGCCCTTTGTTCCTACACAACTATATGATACTCTGTAAATTCTGATTCATTTTTTCGTGACAAATACACTTTAATAGTTACAATATCTACACACAGCTGAACGAACCTTAAATTAGAAAGCCAAGGAAAACAATCATCATCTGTCGGCTCAGGTTACCGTTGTCTCTTTCAGCCTGCCGATACTATATTTAGGTCCTGGACTCGGCCTTTATTTAGCCGTTCTGTGCATCCCAGTGACAGATGCACTTGTGACCCTGACAGGTAAGATGACATCAGTCACTTGACATCATCGGAAGCTGACAGCCAGCCCTACTGAGTGCAGCTTCCATCAGTTGCTTTATTGAGAACTATTGCTATCAGACCGAGAACAGCTAAAAGCAACTTTGTAACTCTTAAAAAGGCATAATTATGCAATGGCTTCAAGAAAAAAACAAATCCATGTTACAATGCATTATGCAGGTCATCCTATATATCAAATATGGGAGATAGACAGAGAAGCAAATACAAATTTGAAATAAACACTAATAAATATTATGAATGTACAAATAATCTTCAACCTTCCCATAAAATTTTCTGACTTTATTGTGTGTTTTATTTATTCTATTACCAAAATTAATTAATAAATAATCCTTTGCTCCTTTAAGCTCCGTTCAGATCTGTGCGCTTCAGTAATGCATGTTTTACTGAAGGGCATGATCCAAAGCTTGGTGTTTTGTGTTGCTATTTTTTACTAATAGCACTCAAAAGACCTTGCCAATGTACCTCAACACACATACTTTTAACACACCATAACACCCATGTGTGAACCCACATGTATGTCTTGAAAAAAGTACAGGTCCATTGAGTTAAAGTGATTGTAAACGATCACCTTGTAAAACAACCCATGCAGTTTAAAATAGAAATGAAAGGCAAAACATTTGTGTATATATTAAAAAAAAATTACAAATACTTTATTTTCTATTTTTTTAAGTGAATAGGGCTTCTTTTTTCTTTTGTTTACATCTTTTTTAAAATTAAAAGTCTGCCTTTTCTCCCCATGCATGTCACTCACCTTAGGTGAATGATGCACACAGTGCCCCTGTGCCTCCCAGCCCAGGATATGTACGTCACATATCCCAGGAGGCATAGCCTTTCATTGAAGAACAGGAGGAGGGTGCGGGCCTATTGGCAGGTCATCAAGAGGCCCACCTGCTGAACCTGGAAGAGCTGACGGGCCTCTCGATGACGTCAGAGAGAACATGGTGGCGTGGGATTGAGCTATTGCAGGGCATGAGAGGATCTCAGCGGGTCAACGCTGGATCCACTGGATGGGTGAGTATCTGAAATGTGCAGATACCACCATCAGGTCAGCGGGGCAAAATTTTTTTTTTTTAATGGGGAGGTCGGTTGGCGTTTCTCTTTAAATCATGCAGTTTTGGGGAAAAGCAACATCAGTTTACAACCTGTAATGTAGCAGGCATCCTGGGGCTATGTTTCCCAGAATTCATCCACCCAATTCAGTGCCCAAACCAGATATGGGCCAGACTATGCTTCCATGACATCATATATGCTGGTACAATGTATGCATTGCCAATACTCGGGTAACCAATTAACAGGGGTGGCACTTAGGCAGCCAAAGAAGTATGATATCACTGGGCTCTAAGCATACAGTGCTAATGGCATGACATCTACAAGTGGACAATAAAATGGGGCAAACAGTGCCACTTTTAGAGAAAAAAGGTATTTTCCATATTTTTTTGTATTGCTCAACTTTGGAAACCTGCTGCTCATTTCTAGGAGAAATATAATTTTGGCATATATCCAACAAGATGTTATCACAAAGAAAATGAAGTGCGAATGATCCAAGCTTGTTACGCGCCCTATTTAAAGGAGTTTGCATCTGACTGTCTTTAATGAAGGGTTAAGCTTGCCGCAGCTGAACAGATCAGTTTGCACAGAGAACTGAGTGCTGTTTAGTAAACAGGGAATGCAAGGCTGCCACTGACTTCTGACTCCCAGCTCTTTGAAGATGGGGCAATATGGGCGTGTGGTTTCTGTTTTTAGTGTACACTCTGGCACTCTCTTAATCCTGTTTTATGTAGTTCACACCTGCTGCTGGCTGGCTTATGGCTTGCGGTTCTTGAAGCACTACCGTCTACCCTGGAATCACAGGAGCACTCTTTAGGCATACACTGTTAACAGCCCAACCAGGCTCCGAGAACCCCTCCTGAAGTGCACTCTGCATGTCACTGTTTACATGTACACAAGACCTGTTCTTTAACAGGCTGTAAAGGTATTTCTAAAGAAAAAAAAATACCATCAAACAGAAACCAAAATAAAAGGAGTTGACAGCATTCCATTTCTGAACAGTGAATTCTGGACTGGTCCTCCTACATCTGCATTGGCTTTGCTGAAAGGCTCGTTCTAAACAAACAACCAGCCGGTTTAAATATTGTTTACTGTACAGCAATAGGACATGCGAATATTCATATTTTAAACAA
The DNA here is from genome assembly GCA_037952925.1 of Lithobates clamitans. NCBI lineage: Eukaryota > Metazoa > Chordata > Amphibia > Anura > Ranidae > Lithobates > Lithobates clamitans. Next base: position 2,399,966 of record JBBGZY010000978.1, on the reverse strand, counting down.
TGTTCTGGCAGGGAGTCTGTCTTTGCCATTTAAAAAAAACAACATATTTTTAGATGTAATGTTCTGTGTGGGTTTTTGATTGGTGACATTAGTAGTATCAAAAGGCCAGTTTACTGACGTGTTTTTATTTTCAAATTCCTAGTGGTGGAAATCCAAGAGAAATTAGAATTTTTGAATGATTGAAGCCAGTAATGATCACAATTTAATTTGGTTATGGTGGCTTCTGCTGGAAAGCTCACCCATTGTTTGTCTGTCATTGAGTTGGTGACATGGCAAAAAGAACTACATTGATCATACCATTTCTGGTGTTACTGCACATCAGACAGAGGACTGCCAGGGTTTGTAGGACCTCTTGGTACAATGGATCAGCCCTTCTCTGATTTGCATGGAGGTTGTGCATTAAGGTCCCTCTATCCTAAACCCCCACTCCAAGCTTCAGAATATTACTTTAGTCACCAGGAAACTTAGTTTGAATGTATGCGTATATATGTCACAGGCTCAGCTGATACATGATACCTCCCCAGGTTGACGTTTTTAAAAATTAGTTAGTTTTACAATTACTCATTATACCTCGAGCTTGGGGTTTAGCTCAACTCCCTTAAATCTGATTAGGTGTTGCTAGTAAACACAGGAGAAAGTGCAAATGACAGTTGTAATGAATACTAATGTGCAAGAGGATTCACCATACATTTCTACTGTCTAGACATAGCACTGATGTAGAAACAGGGATAATAACGCTTAAAACTGGGTCAAAACCGACCTCTGCTCCTGAGAACCCATACAGTCAATCTAGCAATATCTAAATGCCCTCTTCACTGCTATCAATTTGAGCAATTATGTGGCTGGTCAATCCTCCTGGGGAAGAGGGGACATGCTGTACAAGGTTGAGTAGGTATATCAGTGGGTTAGGTGAAGAAGGGGACTTATCAATGTTAGAGGTTTTTGTTACAGTAAGCAATGGGGTAGCTGGGTTATGTATTAAAGGTGTCACGACAGTTAGGGATTTTAATCTAGAGCAATGGGTATGGGATTAAAGTTTAAGGGAGGTCCTGTTACATAACTCGCAGTGGTCTAAGTGTGTCAAGCTATGCCACTGCTATACAGCAAAGCTCCGCAACAGTAGATTTCTCTCCAGTTGAACATGCATTCACCAAATACATAAAGTTTATCAAATTTCTAGCACTAGTGAACCTATGGTGTCTTAATAGCCAGCTAGATGAGGGATGGATGAATGGATGGAAGAGAAATTGAAAGATGCAAAATAGTGTAAAACCGTAACATTAAAATGTCCAGTTATACACAGCAAAAAATGCTAGGATTTCCTTGCTAGGGCCAGTGCTATATACATTGTATGTGAATTATAGGCATGACTTTATCAGCGACACCCAGTGATAAAATTAGAGGTAGAGGCAGTGGTAGCATCTCTATATAATAAAAGCCGGCAATGACATTGGGTAGCACTTCCGCCTAGCAGCACTAGGGTCATTAGTTCCAATCCCAACCATGGCACAACCTGCCTGTAGTTTGCATGTTCTCCCTGTACCGTGGGTTTTCTCCAGGTACTGTGCTTTCCTCCCACACTCTAAAGACATTCTGGTAGGTTAACTGTATCTTGTCTAAATTGGCCTAAGTATGTATGAATGTGAGTTAGGGACCTTAGATTGTAAGCTCCTTGAGGGCAGGCACTGATGTGAATGTACAACATATATGTAAAGCGCTATGTAAATTGTCGGTGCTATATCAGTACGTGTAATAAATAATAATACTTAGTGCCAGAGTCCAGGCACATGTTACAATGAAATAAAGTTTCTGTGTATGCGGCCATCTCCAGAGTCCAGGCATGGACCTGTGCAGAGTTCCAGATGCTAAGCAGCATCCTGCTGTACAATTAGAGCTATCGGGATTTATAACAACTGGAGAACAAAGATTGAGCAAAAAAACTAAGCTGTTGCCTATTGCAAGCAATAAAAACTATTGTTTAATATTTCCATAAAATGAATGGGAAAACCTAAATAGTTGGTAAAGGCAATGAATTTGAGCTTGTTTTCTTTGCTCCAGTTTCATGGAACGGCCCCATAGACAAGTCTCAGATTTGCTGATCAGTGAGAAAGACAGCATGAATTTGAAGTAAATGTGTCTCTACATTGTTTTAATCTGCTTTTTTTACATCTGCTATAAGTGCACCTTAGATAACAAACCAAGAATATATCTTTATTGCCAAAGCATTCCGTAGACATTGCATGGGTGAGATTTAGCTATATGAAGTCACTTTTGCTGCCCAGACATTTTGCCTTTATAAACCAAGATGTTCTGTGAACAATATTTTAAAGATGCTGTAAATAAAGGTGGATGCCTGGGGTTCAGCTGTAGAAGGTAATCAAGTGTCTTCAATGGGTTTGACATGGAGTGGGTGTTAGTGAAAGCAGTGTACCATAAATCTTGTCATGGAGGTTTTCAGGCCCTGCACTGTTTCGTAGCACAGACAATTTTCTCTCCTTTTAAAAATATAAATATGCAGAATTTAGTTCCAGATGAGAACACTTTTCCACCTACAGACTCTTACAGAATCAGTGACCAAAACAGTGGGTTAATGACTGCCAAGAGGGAGAAGTGGCCATCCCTGTGGGGTGATGAAATAAATTTAGTAGGATTTACACACAATGGGACAGTGAGATCAGAAAACTACCTTGAGAGGGCAAGTAAGGCTAATATTGATGTGTGTGTGTATGTGCCTGTGTGTGCACAATATATTCAAGCTCAGGGAACAAAGAAGAGAGATTAAAGGGATATTCCAGCTTAATGGAAAAGTAGACCTATGTCTGACACCTTTATTAATTGCCAGGCTTTCCTGCACTCCCTTACTAAGCAATGGAACTACAACTCATACTTGTTATTGCCTTGATGAACTAAATCCAGACACGTACATTAGACAGTGGACAGATCTGCATCCAACAGACAACAAACTTTAACTGGCAATAGCATAAAATAAAACACTCATATTGTCTATACTGTATCGGTGTTTTCTCTGCTGCAGTTTGCAAGCTAATATCCCTGGCACAATCAAAAAGAGACAAACAAGCACAATTTTTTGGTTGGAAGCTGAATAATGTTTTAGTATAGTTGTGAACACTGAAGGGAAATTGGATCATTCAACAAATCCCAAAAAAACCAAGGAGGTCAAGCAAACTTCATGTCAACAATGTTCTTGTTGGAAATTTATTTCAGATACCCAAAACTAGTTGCAACAAGTGTAGTTACACCTTAGCTACCAGCTTTCAAAAAATGGCTGTCAGCCTGCGATTGGGCAATAGGTATAGCTATTGGAAATATACTCATACTCAAATATACTCGTTTATCTTCTAAAATCTCATAGTCTGGACTGAATTTCCATACAGCAAACATAGGTCAGTCATGTTTCTCTGAGGAACACATTCATAATAAAAGATTCTAGACTGCTGCTGATTCTAGTCTCCTGACTCCGAGATGCTTTAATGTAAAATTGGGTTCTAAAGCAAGGTAGTAGCTTTGTTCCTTCCAAACCACCCCATACCTTTTATTGCCATTGATTAGCCTGCAAAGGCAAAGGACAATCCCACATTTGTTGTTTGTACTGGCATTGCACCAACGGCACCACCTGTCTACAAGCATATACTCCCCATGAAGTGAGGTAGGTGCACAGCTTTGAACTATTGCACTATGCCTCTGGATTATTGCAGGAGCATGAAGACTAGGCCATCCCTTCTGGACATCAATCAGGCCCCAGGCTTCTGCATAGGTTGTGTTGTGGATGATCTAGCTCTACCCTGACAGCTGGCACAAACTGTTCAGTCTTCATTGCTGCTGTCCCTTTATAATTTGAACTAAACCAAACATTTAGCAAAGCAGGGTGATGGTTGAGAGTTTACCCTACTCCTATATGGATCAATTCTAGGTGTGTAGCACAGATTGGGCAAACTCCCTCTTTCAGCCTCTCTACCCCTAGCCTCACCGCGCCTCGTGTAGCCATGACATCACATTCTATTAGTGTCATAATAATGATAGCCTATTGACTGGGGTAGGAGATTTGGCACAAGACAATTCGTTTAGGGGGACAAGACTTATAAATCTAGTCCTGCTTATAGATCATCTTGTGCATAACTAAATAGCTGTCTAAACCAAGGAAGACCCCACCATAATAAAATAGCTTAAAAATATCAGACAACTTTATTTCATTAAAACCAGACTAAATTAACTAAATGAGTCTACCAAAATGAAATAAGAAAACAGCAAAACCTTCCTAAACATTGAAGTAATTTAACCTTTTTGGACTTTTTGGAGGTTGGCAAATACATTATACTGGAGTACCTGGCTTCCACACAGTTAAAACCGCAACATACATTCAAGAGAACTAGTTCAAATTATTCACAGCCACGCAGAATTTGTCCTGTGTTGCACTAATAAAATTGGATTAATCATCATCCAACCTGGCCAAAGAAAAACATTATGGAGCACTATGGTGAGTTAGGAAAGGGACGGAAATGCCAAACAGCATTTGTAATCCCATAACTAGTAACAACAAAAGGTATGTAAATAAGTTTACAGCTAAAAAAAATGCCTATATATGAACAAATTATTTTTTTCTCACCCAAGTCTTATTAATGAACACTGAGTCATGGAAATTCTATGGGTTTTTTTGTTTGTTTTTTACTTATTCATATATTGTTGACGTAGATTACAGGGCACATTGAGCAATGCAACCTCTCCAGCCTCTCCAGGAGCTTTCAATCTAATGTTACTTCTGAAGTCTCCCAAAAAAGGGCCAGATTACAAAGGATGCTATTTAATCTACCAGTATGTAGTTTTGGGGGGGGGGGGGATATAGAACTGTGGGAGGAAATCCATGCACACAAAGAACATACACTCTATTTGGATGTTGCCTTTGGTGAAAATTTAATCCAGAAACCAAGAAATGCAAACCAGGAGACCTAACCGCATATATTCCATTGACACCCATTTGTATATTTTGCGTTATAGAGACACTATCACTTTGCCTGTTCATGCCAAAATGGCAGTGCTTGTAAAAAGACTACCCTCCGCTGACCAATTGATACACACCAATCCAGTGATCCGCCGCAGCTCTATTCTCTGTCACAGTCTGTAACAAATTATCTAATATTGTCTAAGGTTGGAGCTTAGAAGAAGTTGTGACATCTATCCATTCGACATGAGTTGTTTAGACCCAAGCACTTTCACATGGGAGGAGGTCACACACTTCCCCATACCTGGAAGCACCAGGTATTTTGCAGTGGGCGAGGTAGAGGAAGAAGCAGACGTAGGTCACTAAAGAGATGAGTATCAGTGGATTGGGGGGCTTTTCACAGAAATGGGCAAAGTGACACTGTCTCTTTAAAAATAATTAATTTTTTTGCCCAACCCATTAAGAATTAAAATAAAATGAATTTTTCATCGCTGCTCTTCCGAGTTTGTATTGCTTCCTCCCAAATAAACACATTTCTGACTTTTAATAACTAATACAAAATTAGATATCCTAATTAATTATTTTACTTAACCTTCCTGGCGGTTTTCCCGAGTTTGGCTCGGGGTTAAATTTCAGTACCATTAGCGGTAAACCCCGGGCCACGGGATTGCATTGCAGGATCCTGATGCGGTGTAGTTAACTTGTTCCCAGGATCCTGCGATGTCCCCCGCTGTGTCCACGGGCTCTGTCCTCCGCCTGAAGCCTCTCTGTGTCGGGCTCCGTTCCCTGCGAGCGTTGTGACGCACGGGGGCGGAGCCCGGCGGCAAATTCAAAAAAGTGAAAAATCAAACTACATACAGTACACTGTAACCTTACAGATTACATAACTGTATGAAATTATTTCACATCCCTTTTGTCCCCAGTGATTTGTCCAATGCCCTGCATGCAGTTTTATATTATATAAACTGTTCTTTCTGCCTTGAAACTGGAGATTGTCCATAGCAACTAAAAAGTGTCCCCTTACGTCAAAAGTGGTTTTAGACCAGCTAGAAAACAGCGATAGTAAATTAGAACACTTGAAGAATTGAGCGATAGTGAATCATGGGGAAATACATTTTATTATTATTATATTATTCTTTTTTATAATTATTTATATTTATTTATTATATTATAATTTATGATTTTGTGTTTCAAACTTCATCATACCCGGGATATCTACTAGACTCTTGGTGGACAGATATGAGTGTGTTATTGCTAAGAATTACAGGCCTACAATATAAAACGCCAAATTTCTATGCAAGATAATTGTACCGATTTGAGGCGCAAAAATCTAACATAATCATACCATCAGGGAGGTTAAAGGTCAATATTTCAAAAAAATTATATGTAAAATTTTGGGGGGCGAGGCAGGCAAAGGTGGACTAAATTACCTACCACTGAAAATTTCCTGTATATCTCAGTCTTTAGTGGTAAAACCCTTGATCTCTCCTCCCAAGTCCTAATGAAAGCACCATGGTCTTACAGGAGCATCACACCATCAGCAAAAGAGGCAGTACATGGAACCCCTAAATTATTGAGATTTCATTTACTACAGTACTCTGAATCATAAACAATTTCCATTTTTTAATAACATACCAACTGTTATTTTTTTACTTTTTTTCATTTAGAGCTGCTGATCTCCTGCAACCTCTTTACAACCATTCCATGTCTACATTCATTCCAGCAATGGCTGCATGGCATATCCTAGAGTGGGTTTCCTGATGGTGGCAGCAGTGAACCACGCCTGCACAATGTTTGTTAAGAAGGTTACTTGTGGTTTGCATTGGAAGCTCATGTGAAAGGGTGACAACTAATCAGAAAAACTGGGAGATAGTATAAGGGAACAGAGTGTTGTCACCTTACACTAACAGTGCCTGAAAAGGACCTTCAAAAAAGGATTACCATGTATTTTTTAAATGAAAGCTGCAGATTTGAAAATATTGAAAATTACTTTTGAAATAACATTATCATATTAAAGCGAATATGAGATTTTAGTGGCCGTATTTACATCTACTTTAAACTACTCATCAGCAAAACTGTACATATAGTTGACCTGTTTGGTCACAGTTGAGAAGTTTTAAATAGGGCTCTGGAAATTCTTTCTGCTAATAATTAAATGGTCCGTAGTTTCAAATTGTTACAGACCCAACTGTGTGATTGTCCCCACACTTAAAAATAAAGTATTTTTTAAGACTGACATTTGGTCAATTTATCATCTTTGACCATTCAGTTTTCTTGTATTCCCCTGGTTGCCTGAGAGGGCTGGAAAGAGGCTCAATGGCTTATCGAATCGTATTGATTCCAGGGTGTCAGTGATCTAATCAAGAGCAATCAATACTAATCCAAAATCAATCAAAATACTTTTTACACTATCATTTATCAAATCAGAATGCAACAGCCACTTCCAAGCATAAAATGAAGAAAAATGAGAAAAGCGACAGAGAGGAACGGGAACAAAGAGTAAGTAAGGGAAAAAGGGAATACAAGCAGCTACGAGTTGAAAAACTCTCAAAACCTGTTAACCCCTTCCAAGAGGCATCAAGATTTTAAATAAGATGTTACTCAACGTGACTGAATGAAGAGCACAAGTCAACTTAGCCATGTCTCTACTTAGTTTGGGATAAGTTCAATGGAAACTGCTGCTGTTCACAACTTGACAGTTGGCTACTGTAAAATTCAATTATAACTTTGACTTGATTATGTCAGTGGTTTGTGGATAGCTGAAATATTGTGAAGGCTGGCTATAGAAGGGCAGATTTATCAACGAGAATGATGGGCTATAACAAATAGTCTCCTTCCTTCACCAAACATGGTGGGACCTGCCAACTGGAAGTATAGCATGTGTGGTCGACTTGTTTCTATTTCCTACAAGACAACTGCCTGATGACCACACATAAGCTTTCCATCCTGTCATAAAAAAATTCCAGTGGGCTTACAAACATTAGCTACTAACAATTTTTTTTTTTTTAAACCTATGCATAATGACAAAGTCTTCAGAGGTTTCTTTTGGATTATATCCTTAATATGTATCCTAATAATCTCTACATTTTCTGTTAGCAATTCTAATAAAGATAGCTAATCTATCTCAACCAAAACTTGCCACCGATAGCCGAATAGAAATATAAGAGCTAAGTTCTCTCAACATATACACATATTTTCATGTACGTTTCGGAACTTAAACAGACCTTCTTTGATATAAGGTAACTTGAGTTTAAGGATCTGGGATCCTTTACAATTGTAAAGCCTAAAAAAGTCTAATTCTATTGTGAGCATTGCATAGTCTTATGAAAGGGAATTAAAGAGGTAAATTTGGGAGGCTGCATAGTAAACTTTAAAAACACACCCACGACTAAATAACGTATGTCATCAATTCTAAAAAAGATAAATCGAAAAAAGTTGAAACCGCTTTTAATATAGGCGGATAGTCACTGCAATGGAAACGGCTGACCTAAAAACCTGCACTGCAGCACACTGGGCTGTGGCGGGAACACAGCACCCGGCGCAACTGACACAGCAAGTGGTTGGTCAGGCTACGTTGCAGCAATGACTGCCAAATTTTACAATTATGCTTGCTTTTGTAAACGCAGCTGAATTTCTTAAAAAGATTTTGTTCACTGTGGCCCATTTGCTGCGTGGTTACATAATGGAGAAGACATTATGCGGATATTTTGGCATTCTAATGCATTTGAAAGTCTGTTCTTTCTTGTTCAGAATAATTGCCACCTAAATTTTAATTTTGGAAGATTTTTATAGCATAGTTTTTAATGATTAGCCACTGTCCTATGGCTTCAGATGTGGGAGTCTAATTGTAGACTGTCTCTTGGTATCAACGTAAAGGATGATGACACACTAATATCACATTCTCCCACTATTGTAAAGTCATACGCATTTTTTGTCAATTAAACTTTTTGCCACGTTCTCTACAATAACGTAACCAAACACAATGAATGGAGAAGCACTGGTCTCATCTCTTTTTTAATGTGATCTCTGCATATGACGTGTTATTTTAAGTCAGGTAATCTACCCCAGCATTCATAATTGTGCTTCACAAAAAGATATTAGTCTCTAACTTCAAGAAAAGACCGTCAGCCTGAAACATTCACTTCTGTTAATGTAAAAGCATTGGCATTTAACTGCATTCCAGATAAGACGGTGCCAGTAAAACTGATTATTCTTTTCTTATTCAAAGCATATCAGCGTTTCGAAAGCTCTTTCAATCTTATCAGGTGTATGAACAGTGAATTTACTGAAAAACAGTTTGTTCGGCTTCTCTCTTTCTGTGCTAGGCTATCAGATAAACCTGACTAACTAACTGTATTTATACACAATCATACCTAGAATGAAATCAGCAGCATAAACCTGTGATAATACAAACTACTGGCTCTACGTTGAACAACATCGGACTCTCTAAATACAGAAAAACAACCACCACAAAAAAAATATATCCTCTATTTACTCCAACTTCTTATACAGGGCATTAAATATTGGTGGAATAAAACACGGCCAAATACCTCATTTAGGTTTATTAGGCTTCCCTACACATTATACCTCATTTTAAATAAAGGTGTTTATTAATTATGTTATAAAATGATATACACATGGGGCATATTTATAGCGCAGTAAATGTGACTTTCACCGAACAATTACTGGAGGTGAATCAATCACTGTCACTTAAAACACATGCATCTGGACGATCCACCTGCAGTGAATGTTTGGTGAATATCAGATCCAATGCTTTATAAATATGACCCTAAATGTTTGGAATTTAGTTGCATTTTTTCATTTCTATTAAACAAAGGTAAAATTTGTTAGTTGAGTAGTTCTCCTATCGCCAAAGGTCTCTTTCACTCGTGAGTGTTTGAAACTTTTGGTGTTTTAATCCATAATCATTTATATACAATATCTGGCCCCGGCATAAGTTTTTGTGAATATGTTTACTGCTACATTTTCATTTGGATTGATTTATTTTTAACTCTTCTGTTAACTATTACATGTAATTCTCTGATTGAATGGCCTACACAATGTAGGCTGTACTGTTTTGTGAACATATCATTGTATTTGTACTCCAAATTCTTCTAACTGGAATGATCACGTTCCATGACTTTCTCTTTATTTACATCTAGCTCTTTCTATTCCTGTGTTTATGTTAATAAACAAAGCACACAGCACATAAAGTATATAGTAAAAGTTATTTTTATCATAATGATGTAATAATTGAGAAATAAACTGTTAATGAAAAAAAAAAAGCTTGTGGAATTGCATATGGTATTGGGTTATTAAATCAAGAGGCAGTTTTTCGCCTATAAAGAAAAATAAAAAATAAAGTCTTCGCTTTTCTAAAGGCTTATGGTTTTTGAGCAGTCTTATGAAGATTCCTTGTTATTGCCAGTTAGATTACAGAATGTGACATGTTTTCACATTCTGTTCACAGCTACTCTCCCGGAACAAAACTGCTAAATAACACTGGTCTTTTATGTTTCTGCGCACAGCAGTAAGATGACTTGTTAGTTGACATTATCTGTAACATGTCTGATGCTCAGTATTACTGTACAGACAAAGCTTTGAATAATTCTACTTTACCTTACCATAAAAATTTTAGAGTTGGGTTATATTACTAAGAGAAATTTATTCAAAAATGTCCACAAAAACTTTAAGTCTTCAAATTTTAGCAAATGTTACATTGACAGTTAATCATACCCTTGGAATAAATACTTGAACTAGATTTGCGAACAGCGTATCATCATAAAAATACCAAGAGTGATGTAGTCTAGAGGGAGAAAGATCAATCCTATGGTGTATTATTGTTACAGGTTAAAGGTCAACAAGGTTATGACATTTCCATATACATTGACAGTGAGTCGAGAGTCTATATTTTAGGGTTGCCCGGCATTATGTATTTTTCACAAGAGTGTTGGGACAAATTAATTGTACAAAAGATGGACCTCAATTTACACTAGATGTGGTAGTGTTTTAGGCTGATACGTTAAACAATATGTTTGTAATATATTTTAATATTTAATTATAAAACATGTTTTTGTTGGGGCTGCTAGGTCAAGAAGACATCTTTGATCATTTAATCTTTGAAAAGTCACACCGCGGCATGAGCTGAATTATTTTATTCCTTTATTATGAAATGAATAAGGTAATTATCCTAATGTTTAGGACCATTTCCATCAAAGCGTCAACACGTACACCTAATTTTTTAAGGGACTGCCGCTACCAGAATGACTAAATTTATCAATGACCAAAACTTTTCTGGGGAAAAAATTTGGAACAACGGCCATTTACACTAAGTGGTTACGAACTATCTACAAAATCAGAAAGTGTATTTAAAACAGATGGTAAAGCAGATGACACACACACTCAGTCAACCCTCCTGAAAAGTAGAATAAGCAATTGTATTTTAAGGCAATGAATTAATACATTTTAGTGTTCTTTTTAAAATTACTAGCTTGGTTGTAGCTTAGGTCTGAAATAGCTTCAAGCACTGTTCTGTTAATGGAGCCCATCGCTTAGGCAAATAAACTAAGGATCTCAGGTAGTGCACCAGCACAATGAATGAGAATTGGCAGTCACGTGCCCTATCCATGACCTCAAGACAAATGTTTTCAACGTGAGACTAATGAATTGGTTTTACAGTAAATGTTATGCATCACACGCACCTCTGGCACTGAAGGGGTTATTGTATTTTCAGCTTGAAATGCACGACTGCTTTGCTCTGACCTTCTGACAGCAAAGTTAATGCAGTGAATTTTTTCTAATTTGTTTGGCTATGCAATGTATTGTGGGCCTCTACTGCAGATTTTCAGTGCAGGAGCCCTATACTTTTCTTTTCTCTACTATGAGTGAATCAGTTCACATATGATTTCAGTTAGCTAACTGTTTTTAATCTATTAATAGTGGACTACAGCCAGTTCTTTGTTGATGGAGTGGTACCACCAACGTCAAGCAGCATTTCAGTCTCCACATCTTGGTCGATTCTTGTTTCAGCATCTGTGACATAGTGGCTACATGATGCATGGGACAGGTGTCATTCGAACTAATGTAATCCAGTGATTGGCCCTCTAATATGACCCGGCACCACCTGAGCTCAGTCCCTTTCTGATAGCAGAATAATAATTTGGTGCTGTGAAGTCTTCATTCAGTTATTAGGGATTCCTACTTAACCTCTCTGATTGCTCATGGGAGCAGGACTGGTGATGTTGTCTGACGTCCCAAGATATGAGATGATATAGTTATATAAACATGCTCTCCAATCTTATTCTCTAACTTTTCTCTTGGATCGCTCTCCACTCTCTTTCTCTCCCTGTCTATTTACATATAAATATATTTTTTTTACATAAAATAGTCATGGCAATTTATTTTATTTTGTGTTGTCAATCAGAATGTGTATACCCCTTCTTTATCAAAACAGATAAAAAGGGCCTTCCGTGTATTTACTAGTTACTGAATTCTGTTGACATGTTAAATGACACCTTGAATGCCTTGGGTTTACATTAAACATACAGCCCCACAATGTTCCGTGCTTACAGGAGGATAGTTATAGTAAGATAGATATAGATATAGTAAGGGCCAGCAACACCCCTGGGGCAACAATAGCAGGAATCATCGTAGCATTAATTTTATATCCATAACATTTTTTATTTTAATTCTTAAGCATCTTACTAGAATACCTGTACCTACAGTATTTAATAGAAAATATAAGATTTTAATTTGTCTTTTTTTTATGTGATTCAAACTTTACAAAAGCAGGTACGTGATTAATAGTTTAATAATCTAAACATAACTTTTACTTAATGCGCGTGCATGTTTGTGCGTATATATCCAACAAAGAAATGGTCACATAGGCTATAATTCCCTATATAAACTTGGCTTCCCTTTTCAATAACTCTTTTGTTTTAAAAAGTTTATTTTGTCTACCGTCCACTGCAAATAAATGCACTAAATATCTTGCCACGTAACACTTTTTCCCTCCCCAAGTCACCTACTTTTCAATGCTGCAGCAATATGATAAAACCCATCAAACTTTCTTTTTTTTATTTCCAACTGACAATTTGAAAAAGAGTCCTGTCTAGTTTACATTTTCACACTTCATTACATGGGAAACACAAGTGCTACTAACAGATGGGCACCCTCTTTTGAAGGGCTGACAAGGGAAAATATAACAGGCCTATTTAGTGTGCAGACAATTCTGTTATTCGTAATTGAGCTGGTACCTTCTCTCTTTTTTTTTATTATAAACTATTGTAGAAAAACAGTCACTCAGAAGCCTAGAAGTGTGCATATCAAAGTTGTTACTGATAATAGAATTACATTATCTTTACCAAACAGAAAAGGAGTGTTCTTCAATTGTTTTATACTATTTTTAGTAATTAATAGATATATGATTTTGATCTCTGTTATTCGCTGTCAACGTATGATAGGAGTCAATTAGCTACAATGGAAAAGGTCATATGACTTTTTCACAAGAAAAATAAGGTCTTAATTTAGAGTGTTCAAAATATTCTATTAATTAGATTTTTTAAAAAGAGGTTAGTATGTTTGAGAGGATTCCTGTGCATTTTTTAAGTAAGGCCAAACCTTAAATCCATAATCTCTGCGGTGATAGAAATATAATACCTTGTGTATGTCAATTTTTTCTTCCCCTTTTTTTTACAATGTTGATTGAATCTTCTTGACAATAACTCAACCATCTCAGGTTTTACACAGATGTCAGTGCTGCTCACTAAGACATTATGCCCATCATTGGCAACCCCTGATGTTTTGGCCCATTAAGAAGGTAGATGTGAACTAAATTGATTCACAGTATTTTACCGAAATGTATAATATAATAACACCTTTATATACAGCTTCATAAAAGCATTCTAGCTTCTTCAAAAAATAAACTAACACATATTTGAAAAATAACTTGCAAAGTTTTCATTTTAAATTCAAATGGTTCGACATTTGATTAAAAATAAAAACACAAAGGCCATTTGTTAGAATTAGTTATACTAAATAAGCGAACTCTTTAAATTGTCTCTGAAAGACATTGCTCGGAGAGAAAAAAAAATAACAATACCACCTGCTTGACCCTATTATTACACTATACAAGGCTTATTCGATTTGGGAAAAATGATTCTCTATTTAATAAAAGCCCAACATACTAACTCAATGTGGTACATGGACTGGGCATCCTTTCCATGTAATATACACCTTTCTTTTGATAACTGTATTTACTCAAAAGTAAACTGGGAAAAGAGCAGTAATAAAAAATGAAAGAAAACAGGATTACCAATAATGATCAAATAGCAAAGCTCAAATAGACATCACAGAAGTTGAATAATGCAAGTAGACACTAACATATGCATATATGCAAAAAAAAAAAAAAATACTAAGTGTATGTTTTTCAAAAAAATGTATTATATGTAAATGTACTTCCTCTATATAACATTAAGGAATTTAAATTTAAATAATGCTTAGGTTAATTTAAAAAAAAATAGCTATAACTGTATTTTCTACTACAGTACGTAACTACAGTGTAATGGGCAGTGTGCTGTACCAAACACAGCATAATACCCCAGTTATCTTAGGTTATAGACTATGGCAGTAGATTACGGAAGAGATTGTTGTCAGCAAGCCACTGAATATACATACTAGCGGTAGCTATCTTCCACACTTATGGTATGTGTATATATATATATATATATATATATATATATATATATATATATATAAAAATATATATATTTGAAATTTACTGAAAACAAAGTTGTCAGAAAATCTACATGCTTTTGAATGATACAAAAATGTAAATGTTTACAAAAATTAAAGTTTAAAAGAAAAAAATGCTGTCTCTAAGTGGCTAGAAATACATGTTTTACCTATATAATTCTATTGAACGAAACATGATACATGGAGTCAAAATATACTGAGGCATATAAGTAAAACAATGAGTATGCAATGAGATACAGTGTTGCTTTGCCAAAGATTATCAGTATTGTTAGTAATAGTGGTGGTGGTCATAGAAATAATAATAATAATAATAATAAGATTAACAATGGAAAAATGTAAAACACAAAAAAACACATGAAAATTGAAAAGGCATCACATACAGAAAAAAAGTGAAAAAAAAATATATTCCTACCATGAAGGTAAGGTTTTATTTTCTGAAAAAGTGTTCGTCCTCACATTAACAGCATGTCTGTGTACATATACCATTTCCCTAAGATAAAGATAAAAGAATTTATCAGTTGTCTGGGGGAAATGCTTTACAAAAAAAATACCAAAGCAAAACATTTCCACCATTGATTAGTGAGAAAATAAACAATATAAAGCAGGTAAATCATATGCGCTATCTATTAAGCATGCATATAAATGAATAGGTATACCTAATATTAGGGTGTATAAATTTATATCTATTTAAAATGGTATATTTTATAAGCAAATAATGCAATAATAATTTATTTATTACAGGATGTTAGTGAAAAAAAAAAGTCTGCATTTTTTTTTTTACCCTGTACATAAACACACATACAGTCATGTACACAATTGCAATGTAGTTACTGCACTCTAGTCTCACATACTTCCACAACCACAGATGTGACATCAAGGTGTAAGAGGTCTTTTCGAGGAAAATACACACACACACACACAAACACACACAGCGGAGATGCATATATGTCTGGAGAAGGACAGAGGGGTCTGTGGGTATCAAACACACACACACACATAGGACAAGTTGAAAAGCCCAAGCAGAGGAAAGGAAAGAAGATGTAATGACTAGTTCTATGTGTCAGGCTGCTGGGACTAAGGGTGTCACTCCTACACTATCAAACACACACATAAAGCAGGACTGGAGGCAGAGAGGCTAAATATTTTACTGTCAGAGCATGTCTAGGATAGGAATTAATTTCTCTTCCATGTACTTCAAGACAATGACAATTTAATACAAGGCTGTGGGATGGCAAGGGGGGGAAATATGGAGGGCAAGGAGGAAAATATCTTGTATAGGTCGCAGTCATGGAATAAAGGGATTTTTTTGCAGCACTGATAATAGTATTGATTAATGCATAATAATAAGTATAATATTAATAATATGAATAATAACAATAATATTATTAATAATACAACTTATTAAAATATGTAAAATTCATATCGCTTTACTAAATGTATTGCATTACGCAGCTTTACATGTTTTTGCGCATGTGTGCGTGTGTATGTGCATGGTGCTGTGTGTTTGTGTGTACATGTATATTCAGGCATGACTCTGTGGACAGTAGACACATTAGAGGAAATCGTGCATGTCTCATTCTATTATCTATCTATTTATCTATCTATCTATCTATCTATCATTCTATCTATCATTCTACTTCTTTACTATATACAGTAATTTACATCTGACAAGATAACTAAAAAACAGGATAGTTAAAACCAGAAGCAGAATTTGGTCAGGCGATTTCCCAAAACACCATTATCAGTGTATTTATGTTCTAACCCCCGTGCGGTTAACAAACTGCACCAATGCAAGCTACAAAGGTAAAGGTGTTCCCTACAATTTACTTAGTATCTGATATTTAAACCTACCCAACAACTACATTCCCCTTAACTCTGGGTTTGCTAGGGTTAGATATGGGGGGGGGGAGTGGGGGGGTTCCCCAAGTCTTCACTAAGGCAGCAGGATAAAAAACAATGGCACATCCTTTAATGCTCAATGACAATACGCTTACCTTCAAGCGAGAGTTACAAGATGGTGAAGGATTCAGCTACTATGATTAGACTTGATGTTATCTGAAAACTTTGGAAACCCCCAACCAAAGCCCATCACTTTATGGAATGAAAATGACCCAGCCCATGACTTTGTTTAAAAATCAGCATTAAACTCTACAAGCCTACTTCAAACAATGGCCCATCCATTGAAATGTGGACACGATTATAAGCTGGGGTTGTTGGTCATTTCTAATTATATGTTCCTGTTGGTGGCATGCACGTGTTTCATGCCTGTTTCCTGGAGAAGAGTCGAAAAAATATTGGCACCTTGCCTGGTACTGTACTGTACTTATTTTAAATGTTTTGGTAACAAAAAATGGGGAGGGGGGTAACCAAATTGTCTACTGCACCATTAAAAGGCATCCATTTGCGATGGAAAGCGGCAAAGGACCAACCTTTCTGCGAAATGAATGGGTATCCACAAGGGCTTTCCTATTAACATGGGTTAATTACAGCTGCAACGCACCGGGCTCAGTAAGTAAAGGAGCACAACTATAAACACATTAAAATGAGCATTCAGCTGTCAGGTTGGAATGTCAATGTTGAGGGGACACGAGATGTTTTCGGCACTCTTCCCAAAAAAAAAAAAAAAAAAAAGCTAAACTCAGTATGATGAGAAAAAAGAAAAAGGAAATTTATCATACGACGTTGAAGCATTGGTCTAAAGGTAGCTAGTTAAGTCACTAACCTGCCAAATATGTATGTTACAACCTTTAAAGACCACAAGATCTTTTTTTTTGGAACTCTTTAGTCTGACGTTAGAGAGAAAGCCTCCAGCTCCTGCTTGCTAAGTTACACCTTTTCTATTCCCTGAAGCTCCCACTCTGCAAGGCTCATGGATGCTTTATTGACACAAGCTCTCTAGGGACAAAACTTTAAGATATAAAAAAAGTAAAGCAAGGGAAAGGAGATCCCAGTCAGTGCAGCACAATTCTGAGATCTCAGCTGGGAACCTGATCACTTAAAAGCAATCATTTAAGATTGTGTACTCACTTATTGCACTAATGTCATCTTATCTCAGAGTCCTGACAAGCAGTAGCGTTCTCCTATCAACATTACACTTGCTACAGTTTAAGCATTTCTTATGCTTTCCAAAAAAAAAAAAAAAAAGCAAAAATTAAATAAATAATTAAGGCCATAACATGTAGTAATTAGCTTCTATAAAATTGTATCCTAGAGTCGTACAGACTTCAATCTTTCCCTATTGTTTTACTAAACTGTTACTACAAACAGGAGCTCCTTCTCTCCCTATTTTGGACTGTTTCATTTGCCTTTCCGCTTCCCAACAGCTGTGACAACTGTTAAAACAGTCAGTAAAATTAAGTCAGCTCTATAATCCTTTAGTCAATGTAACATTTTAATCAGAAGTGGAAGGAGTTTTATCTAAAGAGCCTACTGTTTTCATTTCCAGGGATGAGATTGACACATATGTCAAAACGGGCCCATACATTTATTGCATCTGTTCCCTTAATAACAATTATTTTAAAGAAAAGGGGGGACGCACTTAAGTGGGCTTAGGTTATAACATTCTCAACTGTCTGACACCCAAGCACTACTTGCCTCGAGCACACAGTTGTCGGATGTTCCCAAAAAGATTTAAATTTTTTTTTAAATTTTAGATTAAAACGGGGCAGGCGGTTAATTTAACAAATTCTGAACGCACGTTGGTACGTTGCCAAGGCATGGTATACCTGACAATACGAGTGTAAAGTTTATGCACTATACAAAGTACAAAGCACTTTTTCAATGCAAAATGATACTAGTCAAATCAAATTTATACTAGAAAGGGGTTCGTAGGGTGAACGCGCAGGACAACTACTACTTCTGCACTATGCGGTACAAGCTTTAAAACACTGTCCCTGCATCTGACATCTGCACACAGATCGCTTCCATGCATCTTCCCTAAGAGGCTTATCTAAACTAATCATTCAAATTAGGTATAAGAAGGTAAATTTAAGAAAGCTTCTTTAGTAAAGACAGAGCGTTGACCACACTTCAAAGGTTGTTTCTTATTTACTGCACAGCAAACTTGAAAAACTTCAGGCTAAGGAATGGCGTCTAAGAATTTATGATGGGTGACAGTACCTAATTCAGGCACCTGCCTCTTGTGTTGTCAGCCTTAAAGCCTGACATCCTCCTATAGTTTTTTTTTTAAAGAGATTTAGCCTTTAGTTATTTACTTCCTCATTTTATCTCACATTCACGTGGCTACCTTTAGATCCCTACTGAGAAATATGCAGTTACTTCTAATTCCCAAAGCATCATTGCAAGCTGTATTGCAGTGAGGTCAGCTTGTCTGCAGCCTACTAAGTGCTACTCTCCAGCTCTGACACAGGCACACATGGTCTTGTGTTCAGCTTACAATACCAGAGACTATCCCCACAATTACAGATGCTTGGCTTCATTGTTAGAGTGTAGCAGTGCGACCGGCCCCACATGACACAAATGGATCTGTGACAGATGCAAAGATATCCTGACCGTAAGCAAAAAAAAAAAAGAGAGCAAACTGCTCAATAAGATACTGACTGAACACAATGAAGCACAAACCGTCCCTGTAAGGTAGATAAGTCTACCTTATCTTTTTTTTTTCCCCTGCTTTTTTACATTTTTATATTACAAAACGGGGTGGGGGGGGGGGGTGGGTAAAGAAACTTAATTGCAATTTTTATTCCCTGCAGGTCAAAATCATCTTAACTGGCTTGGGTTACTCATTGACCGATCCCTATCCTAGTTAATGCTTACCCACCTAGAATTCTTACTCGAGGCTGAGAAACAGAAGACTGCTTCGCAAATAGTTCTCCAAACATGCTTTACCATTTTCAAGTCATTATCCCACAGCACTTGCACTGAGTCTATGACAGGCTGCAAACACAACAAGCAGATCTAGGGTCTGAATGGCATGCAGGTTGAGCTCTGTCCAAGGGGTGGTGGGGGTGGGGGGGGGAGAGAGAGAGATAGAACGAGAGAGAGAGAGAGAGAGGGCTTCTAAGAAAATATGCTGCACCCTCGTGAAACGACACATTTGAACACTTTGCTAAGCTTTTGTGCCAAGTGCCTATTCTTAGTACCTGAATAAGAAGAGCCTGACGTACAGCTGTCCCCTTGATTGTGGCAGGACTCACAGTGGAAGGTAACAGTAACAATTCCCAACTCACACAATTGAAGAAAAAAAAAAATAAAAAAGGAACAAACCCTCGGCACAATAGAGAGACAAGACTAGCAAACAGAGATCACTCATGCACAGAAATCCTCTTAGCCTCTACCTGCATTCTCCATCCTAATGTAAAGCATTAAAGGAATATAAAACAAAACAAAACAAAAAATCAACAAAAAAAAAAAGAACAAGAACAAGAGGTACCTACTCTTCTTCGTAGTGCAGGGAAAAAGACTCAGGAAGGCAAAGTTCTACCGAATCCATGTGCGCCCGGCAACCATAATTTGTGCACCCCAGCTATAAATCAAAGTTTCCTTGTCAGAGGGACAGTTGCAATTAACACAAATGTTCTCCTTGTGACAAGCCTATAGGCACAGCCAGTTGGGACCAAAAGCTCTCACACTCTCCTAATCAAGGACTTAAAGCCCCGATTGCAGCTTATTAATATGAAGTAGAGCTTTACATATGCAGTCCCTCTGGCCCACTTGGCTATTGGATTGGTGGGAGGGTGGCCAATGAAGAGCAAGGGAGGGCAGGAGCTCCGCACATTGTGACAGCTAGGCAGGTACTAAGGGAGGGGGGGGGGGGAAGGAACAGAGTGAGGACGGACTGAGATAGAGGGAAAAGCTCTCATGAGCTAGAAATGTTTCCTTTGGGCTACAATACAAAGAGGGAATAAAAGGTTTCTCTGTTTGGGCATTAAACGTTTGTTATAACATTAAACACAACTCACCAGAGCCAAATGAAAGAAAGATTTCCTGTACAGTAGCTCCCTTTTTTTTTTTTCCTCTTTACTAAGTCAGGGGCATTAAGTTTTTACATTGCTTCCCTGCATGTCAATTTCTCAGATTTCTTTTTTTAATGCTTTTGTAGCAATTTTACATTTTTTTCCCCATCTTGTTTTTTTTTTTTTTTTTTCATTTTATTTTACGTTTTCTCGTAGACACGAGCTACAGTATTTCTTTTGTGGCATTAGGGTTAATGACACAGTAATAAGAAATTATCGGAAATTTTTAATCGGGTGTCAATTTTTATCTCCAGGTGTTTCCTGCAGAATTTCCGTCGCCGCGTCTGGTTAATCTGAGGGTCGAGAGGCTGGTGGTCGCATCGGTTCCTCCTCGCCGCCCAGCGCAAAAAAGGACTGTCAGTCGCTGAAAGGGTTAATACGATTTAAAAAAGGGGGGGGGGGGTGATGGTTCTCCAGGGCAATGTTTTAATACGGATCCCTGCGGTCCGTGAGGTTTGGAAAAAATTTGAAACATTTTTGCACCGTTTTGCATGTGTCACAATACCGATTTAAAAGATGAGCGCAATACTGGAGATGGCTCTGATAGGGTTAAAAATTACCTTCGGCTGTAAGCGTTCGCTGCGTTTTCTTGCTGAAGGTAAATTTTCCTCCCCCCATTTTCCATACGGGATATTATTAGTAAATTCGGGGCGGTGGGGTGCTGTTAACCGTTCGAGGCTATGCTTGCGTTGAACGCCCCCTTTTCCCTGGAAGAGTTAATTTCAAAGAATAAATGGCTACCGGCGATGGCATTTTATTGCATGAGATATAGTTAGCCAATGCAATTTTCATCTCTATGGTCAACTTGTCCGGGAAGCGAATGCTTGCGATTTTCTAGAGCCTCTATTGGTTTGTAGCGCAATACCGGAGATGGCTCTGATAGGGTTAAAAATTACTTTCAGCTATAAGCGTTCACTGCGTTTTCTTGCTGCAGGTAAATCTTTCTCCCCCCCTTTTCCCTACGGAATTTTATTAGTAAATTTGGAGCGGTTGCGCGCTGTTGACCGTTCGAGGCTACGCCCACGGCGAACGGCCCCTTTTCCCGGAAAGGGTTAATGGCTACCAGTGATGGCATTTTACTGCATGAGATATAGTTAGACAATGCAATTTTCATCACTATGGTCAGCTCGTCCGGGAAGCGAGTGATTGCGATTTTCTAGAGCCTCTATTGGTTTGTAGTGCAATACGGGAGATGGCTCTGATGGGGTTAAAAATTACTTTCAGCTGTAAGCGTTCGCTGCGTTTTCTTGCTCCAGGTAAATCTTTCTCCCCCCATTTTGCGTACGGAATTTTATTAGTAAATTCGGGGCGGTTGCGTGCTGTTAACCGTTCGAGGCTACACCTGCGGTGAACAGCCCCTTTTCCCGGAAAGGGTTAATTTCTACCAGTGATGACATTTTACTGCATGAGATATAGTTAGCCAATGCAATTTTCATCGCTATGGTCAGCTCGTCTGGGAAGCGAATCCTTGCGATTTTCATAGAGCCTCTATTGGTCTGTAGCCCAATACCGGAGATGGCAATGAAAGGGTTAAAAATGATCTCCGGCTTTAGGTGTGCGCTGTGTTTTCTTGCTCCAGGTAAGTTTTTCTCCCCCCCCCCCCCTTTTCCTTACGGAATTGTATTAGTAAATTCGGGGCGGTTGCTTGCTGTTAACTGTTCGAGGCTACGCCTGCGTTGAACAGCCCCGTTTACATGAAAGGGTTAATGGCTACCGGCGATGACATTTTATTGCATGGGATATAGTTAGCTAATGCAACTTTCATCGCTATGGTCAGCTCGTCCGGGATGCGAATGCTTGCGATTTTCAGGATTTCTCGCTAAAACGTTCATTACTACCTGCAGTGAAATGTCCGATAGGTTAACTTTTTGGTATCATGGTTATTAGTGTAAATTTTTGCTGCGTGCAAAATTATTCCCAACACAGAATTTGTATTGGACTTTTTTGCAATTGCGGCATACAAAGCTTAGTGGGGTTTGTTTTTTTTTTTTACAAATTTTTGGCTTTGTAAGCTACGCAGCGCCCGCAAGGTGTTGTCACCTCGCCTGGGACGGGGTTAATATTACATCGCCGTCGTTTGGAAAAGGCTAAAACTGAACCTTCTTGGAGCCTAGACACCTCCGATACTGACGGGGTTAAGTGTGTGCTAAGACGCACATTACACTCATATGTTTATCTAGATAAATACACGCCTTGGTGCACTTGTCAACCCCCATTGCTTTTTAACTGAGCGAGCACGTATGAACCAAATTTAACACGTCTAGAGCACAAATTCAGATTATGTTAAAAACAATGGGAAAAGCTGGGGCAGTCACATTGATCAATCCCTTTCTTCTATCTGTCAGCGAGCAGATTACAGCGCACTAACCGCACACTGCTGGAACTCCTAACAAGATAAAGGCGAGTACACTACAGTAGCCTGCGCAGGGGACGATCACTGCACACGCGTGTAAACAATAAAAGTGGCATTTTCTGTCGTCGTCGGCGGCGGTCGTGTACTCCAGCCCAAATAATAACATTCTGATTCATCAAAAAACGCCCAGGGTGTAATTAAACCCTTGTGAAAATTGATACCGAATCGCCTGACGTAATATTCCACAAATTTTCTTCTCGGAGCCGCTGGAACATAATTGCCGTGCGGGCTTTATAAATAGAAAAGGGAAACAAACCGAACGGAAGGGATATAGTGTGATGTGTGTCAGGATTTGAAGGTGTTAACCTTTTCACTGAGTTATTCAGTGGAACTTTAACACTCGCTGACCGGAGGTACAGTGTACGGTGTCGTAACCCATAGCAACCGAGAAGCCTTCGTCTTTTCATGATGGTATAACCTTAATTGGTTTATATTGGCTACTGCCCTTAGCATATGGTCACTGCCCTATGTCTTAGCTTTATAGCTAAAGGGGTCCGAGGTATGACGCAAGATGTCATAACCCATAGCAACCGGGAAGCCTTCATCTTTTTATGATAGTAAAATTTTAATTGGTTGCTATTGGCTACTGCCCTTGGCACATGGTCACTGCCCTATCCTTAATGCCCTAGCTTTATAGCTAAAGAAGTCCGAAGTATGTTGCAAGATGTCGTAACCCATAGCAACCGGGAAGCCTTGATCTTTTTATGATAGTAAAATCCTAATTGGTTGCTATTGGCTACTGCCCTTGGCACATGGTCACTGCCCTATCCTTAATGCCCTAGCTTTATAGCTAGAGGAGTCCAAAGTATGGTGCAAGGTGTTGGAACACATAGCAACAGGGAAGCCTTCATCCTGTCATGACGGTATAATCTTAATTGGTTGCTAATGGCTACTGCCCTATATTTTATGCCTTAGCTTTAAAGCTAGGGGAGTCCGAAGTATGGTGCAAGGTGTCGTAACCCATAGAAACCGGGAAGCCTTCATCCTATCATGATGGTATAACCTTAATTGGTTGCTACGGGCTACTGCCCTAAGCTTTATGCCTATAGAGCTAGTGGAGTCAGAGGTATAGTGCAAGGTGTCATAGCCCATAGCAACCAGGAAGCCTTCATGTTTTAATGATGGTAAAATCTTAATTGGTTGCTATTAGCTATGGCCCTTGGCTCATGGTCACTGACCTATGCTTTATGCTTTAGCTTTAACGCTAGGGTGGGTCTGAAGTATGGTGCAAGGTGTCGTAACCCATAGAAACCGGGAAGCCTTTCACAACGGTACAATCTCAATTGGTTGCTACGGGCTACTGCCCTAAGCTTTATGCCTTTATAGCTAGTGGAGTCAGAGGTACAGTGCAAGGTGTCGTAATCCATAGCAACCAGAAAGCCTTCACATTTTCATGAAGGTAAAATCCTAATTGGTTGCTACGGGCTACTGCCTTTGGCACATATTCACTGCCCTATGCTTTCTGTCTTAACTTTATAGATAGAGAAGCTGGAAGCATGGTGCAAGGTGTCGTAAGCCATAGCAACCGGGAAGCCTTCATCTTTTCATGACAGTAACATTGTAATGCATTGCTACAGACTACTGCTCTTTGCATATGAAAACTGCCCTATTGATTATGCCTTCATTTTATAGCTAGAGAATCTGGCGGTATATGGCGAGGTAAATCATCCCAAAGCAACTTGGAAGTTTGGAAGTCTTTGTTTTTATGACAGTAAAATCTTAATAGGTTGCTATGGGCTACTGCCCTTGGCACATGGTCACCGCCCCATGCTTTATGCCTTAGCTTTATAGCTAGAGGAGTCCGAAGTATGGTGCAAGGTGGATGCTTTATTTTATGTCTTTAGCTCACCTCAGATCCTTAAGATATACCAAAAAGTATGTAGTGTAAGGGCCTGCTTGATTGGGTACACATTGATTGGATGGTTTAGGATCTCATATTGCACAGTTTTTGGTAAGCCTAGACTTGACTAAACGAAGATCGATCAGTCAGATTGTAATGTATATGAAGGATCTGGTTGCCTTCAGCAACTGGCTGTCTTCATCTTTTTATGTCGGTAAAATCTTTATTGATTGCTATGGTACTGTTCTTTGTTCATGATCACTGTCCTATGCTCTAAGGTTCTGGCGGTATGGTGCAAGATATTGTAACCCATAGCAACCAGGAAAAACGTCATTCTTGCATAACAGTAAAATCTTATTTGGTTGCTTAGTTCTACTGCTGTTCACACTTGATCACTCATTGATGATTTATAGCCTAATTTTATAACTAGAGGAGCTGGAAGTGTAGTGCAAGATATTGAATCCCGTAGTAACCCAGGAAGCCTTCATCTTTTTATGACAGTAAAATCTTAATGCTCCTTGCACATGAACACTGCCCTGTGCTTTATGTTTTAACTTCATAGCCAGGGGAGCTTGTGATTCAGTGCAAAACATTGTAACCCATAGCAACTGACAATCTTCATCCTTTCATGATAGCAAAAATGTAAATTACTTGCTATGGGTTACTGCTCCTTGCACATGAATATCGCCCTATGTTTTGAGCCTGAACTTTATAGCTAGAGAAGCTCATAGTGCAAGGTGCCGTAACCCATAGCAACCAGGATACCTTCATCTTTTCAGGGCACTAAAATGTCATTTGGTTGCTACAGGCTACTGCCCTTCGCATGTGATGACTGCCCAATATTTTATTAACAGGCCTTTGTGGAGAAAAAAGATCTAAATAAAATGCAGCTATGATTTTGAAAGAGATAGCATTATATATCTACAACGGGCTCATTCGGGTAGAGAACTCATTCACACTCACACTGGGCTCTTTAGATCAGCCTTTCTCATTGGTTCCTCCAGAGGTTCCGTGAGCAATGTGCAACCACTGACAACAGTGATGTTTTTAGATATCTGTAAGGATCGGAGGGGAGGTCCTACTGACCACAATGTAGGGAGTATTTTTCCCACTGGCCATCATGCTGATGTACCATGAGCTGTAATTATTAGTAGGAGTTCCCTGAGACATGAAAGTTATTTCAAGGGTTCCTCCATGCTACAAAGTTTCAGAAAGGCTGCTTTAGACAGACAACAGATGATAAGTGAGAAAGGCTTATACGTTTGTTGCAACCCCCTCAACACCCAAAACGTAGGGTACTTTCACACTGAGGTGGTGTCGGCGTTAGCGGTAAAGTGGGGCTTTCCGCTGTTATAGTAGCGCTTTGACGCCGCTTTTTTGCGGGCGGTAGCAGGGCGCTTTTAACCCCCAAGAAGGGGTTAAAAAGGGGTTAAAAGCTCTCGTGATGTGGCACTTCCAAAGCACTTTTTAGGCACTTCGGGAGCTCTGCCCATTCATTCCAATGGGCAGGGGTGGTGAGGGAGCGGTGTATACACCGCTCCTCCACCGCCCCAAAGATGCTGCTTGAAGGACTTTTTTTCCTGTCCTGCAAGTGCACCGCCCCAGTGTGAAAGCACTCGGGATTTCACCCTGGGGTGGCATGAGAGGCACTTTTCAGGCGCTTTACAGGCGCTATTTTTTAGAGCTAAAATGCCTGAAAACTGCCTCAGTGTGAAAAGGGTCTTAGGGGCTTAATTATAAAAGCTCATGCACACAGGACGTTTTTACCTTTAGGGGGCATCTGATGTTTAACTGCCTCTGAACGCCCCTCCATGTTAGCCTATGCGTCCATGCACACTTAAACTTTCAGAGGCATTTGGAGGTATAAGCGTTTAGGGACAGTAGAAAAAAAAAACGACTGCGTGTGCGTCCAGGAGCAGAGGCTGTTGAGCTGTAAAAAACTAAAAGCGCCCAAAAACGCTGCTAAATAATGTAACTAGCGTTTAGCTGTGTTTGGCGTTTTTAGGCGTTTTTACATTATAGGGAGTGTTTTTACTGAGAAAAAGCCAAAAAATGCTAACGCCAAAAAAAGTGGAAAAACAGCACGTTTTTAATGCTGCTTTATTCTGGCAGTAGTGCTGGCGTTTTTTAAATGTCCTGTGTGTATAAGGCCTAAAGTTCATCACTGCTACCTCTGCTGACCTCTTTTTCTTATTACAGGGAATATTGTTTTTGATTTTTTTCCCCCTTAATTACAAAGCTGGCCTTGGCAATTTTGTCACTCTGGCCTAAATTTGAATGCAGTTACAATAACCTAGCAGCCAATTTTGTCAATTTATATCGTCCATCTGCTAATTCTTCCCATTAAAATATTGGCAAAAATTTAGGTTAGCCTAAAACAGCCAACATTACTTTTTTTTTAAGGGGAAGTAAGTGATACCCTTAAAGGAAATTTGTTTGTTTTTTTTAATGTTTTTTTATGTTTCAGTTGTTTTTTTTTGAAAATTTTCCCAGAAACATTACAAAATAGAGTGTCAAACAATCCTTGCCATGCTCCAAGCATTCAACAATTTAAATACATAAGAAATAAAAGGGAAGAGAAATAGGGCAGGTCAACTTTGGTGTCCGATATAGGCACAAAAACAAATATGAAGAACAAACGTTCAATGAGTGTTTGCATAGAAGAAACCTGTTAGGCCATTGTAGATGGCCTTCAGGTCCATCTATGATACATCTATATATATCTTTTTCTTTTTTCTGCTGCTTTTAATACCAGTTTTACATTAGTTTTTGTCATTTGGCTAAACATCCCAACTTTACATTAGACTGGACTGGAGATCCCAACTTTAGCTGTCTAAAAATAGTGAAACATTTTCTGAAAAAGAGCAATCATATATGATTATTTGACCTCCCATGATGTTTAGGCAAGCGCTGGGCCTTCTTCCCAACTTTCTCCTATTACTTTTTCCTGAAGAACAGGAGAGAACGTGGAGTTAACGCTACTCAACTATGTCACTGTGTACCGCGTCGAAGGCAGGTACTAAAAGCTTAATTACCAGTAGCATTACGCTGTCTATATTGTTAAATGTGAACCCTGCAATTAAGATGTAAATTTGGCTGTGAGCAGTGAATAAAAAGAGCTTTGGGACGAGAAGTAAAATGCGAGCATTCTAGAGACGCTATACAACAAAAAAGATTAGTCTCAAACCTTAACAGGGGAGACATTTAATCATTTTACAGCATTCAAATGCCTTTTTTGAGCACATTTTTGATTGAAACCGGAATTTAAAATACCATAAAAGAATACAGTCATGTTCCCCGTCAGCATTTAAAAGAGGCATCCACTTTCCTGCAGCAGGATAATCTTTATCTCTGTAATACTGATGCCACTAATTATCCCCCCCCCCCCATACCATTCTGTAGACTGGCATTCCAGGCAATGTCCCTGATGTTAGGCAGAAGAAAAGCGCATCCTTCGTACATGGAGACTAGGTATAGGCATGGAGAAAATTGATAGCTCTCTGCACAAAAAAAAAAAACTGACTTTGTAGGATTACAGTTCCTAATTTCCTCTAGTCCACAGGATAATGGTATCACAGCATCTTCCAGTACAAGGTTCCTTTTCATGTTTTCACATCCACCAAAAGAGAAACGCATCTGACTGCCTCCTCCCCTACTGTTACTCTATTAACCAAAGAAAGCTTCCCTCAGACCAGCTTTCATCAAGCCAAACGGCTGTCCCCACCACCACTGGTTCCTTGATGGACTCTAGACACAAAGCACTTCTATTCCTCCTCCACCTCCTCCAGCAAATGAAGAGGTCTCCCCAGCTCAGAACCTGGAGCTATCCTAGAGCCAATAAAACCTCAGGACCCCCATGATTCACAGCTATGCCTGCACTCCACATAGCTACCACAATGAGCCGTATGTCAACCACACATGTGCATATAATATTACACATAAACAGCTGTAATATTATCGCTCAAAGCATAACGAGAGCTACAGCTTGCTTATCATGTCACTGACTGCTGTATAAACCACTTTGTATTGTTTTGGAAAGGAATAAATCTTAAATCGCGGAGAGGTTTTCTCAAACTCTACAATAAGTGGAATGATAGAAGATACCCAGGTGTTATGATAGATAGATAGATAGATAGATAGATAGATAGATAGATAGATAGATAGATAGATAGATAGATAGATAGATAGATAGATAGACAGACAGACAGACAGACAGACAGACAGACAGACAGACAGACAGACAGACAGACAGACAGACAGACAGACAGACAGACAGACAGACAGACAGATAGATAGATAGATAGATAGATAGATAGATAGATAGATAGATAGATAGATAGATAGATAGATAGATAGATAGATAGAAAAGAGATAAAATAAGTACATAAATGTATAGACAGACAGATACAGGACAAAGGGGAAGAGAGAGTTATATGTGGAAAGATAAGGTAGGAACGATAGATCGATAGATAGATAGATAGATAGATAGATAGATAGATAGATAGATAGATAGATAGATAGATAGATAGATAGATAGATAGATAGATAGATAGATAGATAGATAGATAGATAGATAGATAGATACTAATAGGAGAGTGATAAACATACATAAATATACATATGGATAGACAGAAAGATACCAATAACAAAGAGATAAATAAGGCAGATAAATAAATAGATAGACATAGAAGAAAGAGAGGAAGAGGGATTTATGTGGATAGATAGATAGATAGATAGATAGATAGATAGATAGATAGATAGATAGATAGATAGATAGATAGATAGATAGATAGATAGATAGATAGATAGATAGATAGATAGATAGATAGATAAATAGATAGATAGATAGATAGATAGATAGATAGATAGATAGATAGATAGATAGATAGATAGATAGATAGATAGATAGATAGATAGATAGATAGATAGATAGATAGATAGATAGATAGATAGATAGATAGATAGATAGAAAAGAGATAAAATAAGTACATAAATGTATAGACAGACAGATACAGGACAAAGGGGAAGAGAGAGTTATATGTGGAAAGATAAGGTAGGAACGATAGATCGATAGATAGATAGATAGATAGATAGATAGATAGATAGATAGATAGATAGATAGATAGATAGATAGATAGATAGATAGATAGATAGATAGATAGATACTAATAGGAGAGTGATAAACATACATAAATATACATATGGATAGACAGAAAGATACCAATAACAAAGAGATAAATAAGGCAGATAAATAAATAGATAGACATAGAAGAAAGAGAGGAAGAGGGATTTATGTGGATAGATAGATAGATAGATAGATAGATAGATAGATAGATAGATAGATAGATAGATAGACATAATGCTACTGATAAGAGAGAGATAAAGTAAGCACATTAATTGATAAACACACAGACATAGGAGAGAGGAAGAAAGAAAGAAAGAAAGAAAGAAAGAAAGAAAGAAAGAAAGAAAGAAAGAAAGAAAGAAAGAAAGAAAGAAAGAAAGAAAGAAAGAAAGAAAGAAAGAAAGAAAGAAAGAAAGAAAGAAAGAAAGAAAGAAAGAAAGAAAGAAAGAAAGAAAGAAAGAAAGAAAGAAAGAAAGAAAGAAAGAAAGAAAGAAAGAAAGTTCATAAATACAGTAAATAAGTAAGTACATAGAGAATAATATAGATACTGAAGATTAAATAAAATAAGACATGGTATTTACAAAGATATAAACAATAAATAAACACATAATGAATGGGAGGAATGAACAGAGACTTCATGACTAAGCACAGTATATTTACATAGAAACATTTAGAAAATATAGCAGACATTCTGACATTTTAAAATCCTTCCTAGAAAAACAGATGAAGTAGTGTGTCCCCTGCCCAGTACATGGAGGCAGACTGGGGCAGTACGTGTGTTCACCACCATCCATGTGCCAGTACTCCTGTCACTGCTGTCAGCTGGGTCTCTGCGGGGGTCTTGGTATCATATATTCTAAAAAAATATCCCCAAGGAAGCTGAACACCGTGTAGATTTCTGCACAGTTTACCTATGTGCCAGTCCCTAAAGAGCGCAGTTTGACTATATCATGTTGATTGCACATTTTCCGCTCTGGAATTCTAAATTTTGCATTTCTCTCGGGGATAATTTAACTGCATGGCTGGAAGCAAAACAGTTTATCATTCTGTATAATGACAAGCTTTCACTTTTCATTTCTTCATCTTTCTTTCTTTTTCCTTCTTTCTTTCTTCTTATCACATTGCTTCCTCTATGACTGCTTTCTTTCTACCTTTATTGTGTCTCCCCTACCTTTTTTTTTCTTTCTTTCTTTTCTTACTTCTTTCTATGTTGTAGTTCCTTGTCACTTCCTTT
Organism: Lithobates clamitans; assembly: GCA_037952925.1. Classification (NCBI taxonomy): domain Eukaryota; kingdom Metazoa; phylum Chordata; class Amphibia; order Anura; family Ranidae; genus Lithobates; species Lithobates clamitans. Next base: position 2,368,669 of record JBBGZY010000978.1, on the reverse strand, counting down.
CCCCTCTACTCTTTCTTTCTTTCTCTTTCTTTCTTTCTTTCTTTCTTTCTTTCTTTCTTTCTTTCTTTCTTTCTTTCTTTCTTTCTTTCTTTCTTTCTTTCTTTCTTTCTATCTCCTTCCTTCGTTCCTTCCTACATGACTCGTTTCGTCCTACCTTTATTGCTTCTCTCCTTTTTTTTTCCTGCCTTTTTAGCTCCTTACCATTTCCTTCTTTCTTTCTTTCTTTCTTTCTTTCTTTCTTTCTTTCTTTCTTTCTTTCTTTCTTTCTTTCTTTCTTTCTTTCTTTCTTTCTTTCTTTCTTTCTCCTTTTTACAGTAATATACTTGGCTACTACAAATATTGTAACACATGGTTGTATTAACATTATATTCTTGCAACATGACACATACAGATGCTAATGTTCCCTGTAGAGTGCAATGCACATCCTTCACCAGCGGTGGCCACTGTATGCAAGTCAGAGATTCCTGAACTTCAAGCCCCATTGTACCAATCCTGGGCGACTGTTCATCATTTACAATGAAAGCTGCAAATTATCACCAAGGGTCCAGCTTGTATTCTAAGCTGAAAATTAGTTTCCTTAGGATTATGATTTGTCTGAACATGTAATACAGATAATATTCAACATGAAATTTATGTGGCTGGCATTAACATGATTTGCAGTATGTGTCATTTGACAATAGGGGAAGATCCAAACAATTGCACTATATTTAGCAAAAAATGTTGCTGAGGACTCTGATAACCTGAGATTTCTCCCTTCCAATGTAATACCACCTGTGCGTTTACTGCAGGTTTCTCCAAATTAGTATGATTAATTTCCCTTATTGGTCTCCTCACTCTTCCCCTTAAATTATAACTAAAGACAAAACTTTTTTTTCTTCTTTGAACAGAGTTGAGAAGGATTAGAACCCATCAGGTTTTTATTGCTGTCTGTGTCCCCATTAGGGATATTCACCTTCTCTATTTGTCCTGTTTACCGTTATCATCAAAAGTGAAAGCATAAAAAATCCCAAATTTTAGGTTGACATCAGAACACTAATAGAGGGGAAATCTTCCAATGGGACACTAGTTCTGGTGACCTTGGTGACAACCAGGGATTTCCTTTACTTTGGAGGGATTTTCGCTCACTTCCTGTTTTGGCCATGGGACAGGAAGTAAAGGGATATCTTGCTAATGGTACACAGATAGGAAAAAAATAAATAAATGAACTGGGATTCTAACCCTCCGTTACTCTATCCAAAATGGAAAAAAAAAATTTCCCTAGAGTTCAGGTTTGAAACTGGTGTCTACAATTCATACTACATTGAATTAATGTTGGTGCATCTCTACCAAACTCCCTTTTTCAATATTTTTTTCTATAAAAAGGACAGACTAATGTACCCTCAGGTACCTCACCCACCAAATTCAAAATACTAACAAAAACTTACAAAGCCATCAATAACTTTCCCCCAAGTTAAACCACTAACCTCATTTCAAATATCAACCAAGACCCCCTGCTCTCCTGTCCCTTCCTCCCACCCACCTCCAGGACTTTTCCAGAGCCTCTCCCATGCTCTGGACCTTGTTACCCTAAGTGGTCTGACTATCTCCTACTCTATCTACCTTTAGGTGATCCCTGAAAACTCATCTCTTTGAAGAAGCTCATCTCACCTCCACCTAACAAATACAAATATTTTTATTTTCTCAGTCAGCTTATCCCCAACAGTTATTACCTTTTTTTTATCACCTAAACATCCCTTGAACAATCCCTAGATTGTAAGCTCCAATGAGCAGAGCCCGCTGATACATCCATTATTCAATTGTATTGTACCTGTACTGTCTGCCCTCACTTTGTAAAGTGATGTGTAAACTCTTGACGCTATATAAATACAGAATAATAATAATAATAATTGATGACTTTTTAACGACAGCTGTGCAATCGAGTTAAAAAGAGCACAAAACAAAGCAGAAAATCACTTTTTACAAATTTATTAACAGGGTTTCTGTCTTCAATTAATTTCTATATGATCACAATCTTTCAGTGCACTAAATCAATTTGAAACTATAAAGTATATTGATTATTATTCTTATTCTTATTGGTATATGTTTAGGCAAAAAAACATAGCCAGTACATCCTTGCACTACATACACATTTCCTCATGTTTTATCCCTTTAAAAATGCTGAACCTGCCAGAAACTTAGTAAGCTCCAGACTCCCTGTTTGAGCTGACAACTCCACCTCTACTGCACTAAAATACTAACCAGCATTGTCAGCCAAGCCCCTCCAGTGGACTACAGAATTTCACTCATTGCCATCCCCCTCTGCATGCAAACACTGATTTCTTACCCAGCAACACAGTACTACTGCTTTGAGTGACATAGGCAATCCTTCTGATCCCTCCTCCCAACAGACTCTTAAAAGACTTCTCACCTACTGTGTGCAGTGCAAGGGCTCTTGGAAGATGTAGTTTTGAGGATGGGCCTACGTTGATAGGAACTGATGTAGGGCTTGCTGTAGATCCCTTAATCCGTTCAGTGTCTCAAAAGTATGCTTATATACTGTGTGCAGGGAAAGGACCCGTGGAAGACGTGGTTTTGGGGATGTGTCTACATGAATAGGAATTGACACAGGACACTCTACTGATCTATCCTCTTAGCAGACCCCCAAAAAGCTGCCCACATTCTGTGTGCAGTGGATGGGCTCCTGGAAGATGCAGTTCTGAGTAGTTATAAGCCAAATGTACCTGGGTTTGGTTCGTGGCAGATTTGGTGAACATGGCTAAATTTCAGGTGCCGGATCCAAAAGACCCTGAGGTCAATGAGAGCGAAATGTTTTTAAAAAAAAACAGTTCTAGACTAATATACTAGAGCTTGGCAAACAAATGACATGAGAAAGGGGGGCTGGACGATACCCTGGGGAACATATAGCATGGCAAAATAAAAATGAAAAAAAAATCCATTTGGCAGGGAGCAGTGATTTTAGTAATACTTAAAGTGAAACATTAAGAATGCAAAACTGAATTGAATAACATGCCTGGGGGATGCCTTGGTCCTGTCAATGAAGAGGTGCATTTGTACGATGTATACATTTTACAGCAAAACTGACATGTACAAAGAAAAAAGTGCCAGCACAATCACAGCTCCAATCGCTTCGATCTGTCTGTAAACATCCAGCCAAAAATTCCTTTGTCCTATACCAGATTGCCAGGAGGCTGACGAGCACAAGGGCCTCTATGCCAAAACCCTGGCCTGGTGGTTGTGGGGGCCTGCAGGTGAGGGGTTTGGCCTTAAAAGTCATACCAGACCCCAAAGGTCTAGAGGACTTGGTAGCTGAATTAGAGGAAATCTAGTGTAAGAGTAAACCATTCACTTATGTCTCAAAAACTTGGTAATGCGGTTTTACTTACCTCATCCCTTGCTCTTGCAGGCTCTATTATGTCGAAAGACTGGTCCTTGCAGCCTCTTCTCCTCTGCACATCTCTGATCCTCTGACACCACTAAGACTGATGCAGAGACCAAAGAAAGTAATGCATTGGACATAAAGAAATTGATGAACTGTCTACAGCAGGACCATGGGTGATCAGGTTTGTAAACGTGCAGTTACCATCCCCTGAATCGGCATTGAATCGCAGGGTTTCCCGCATCGCAACCAGTGTGAACTGGGCCTTAGACAGAAATGAGCATTTAACGCTTGCACCTCTGCAAGAGAGGATTTTACAGATTTCCTGGAGTTTGGCTATAAAGGCAGGTTGCCTTAATTCTTTCCTTTTCAAAAAGTTTTATTAGTAACAATCAAGTAATAGTTACAGACAATGCAGTTTAGGTTAGTGTAAATACAATTGACAGAGTACATTTCAATAAAGCAATATAATGAAAACATATAGGGGACGAGGGTACAAGTTAGACTGGGCTACGCTAGACCACTTAATCCGGAAGGAGTCGTGGTTGTTATCATAAGGAAGGGGAAGTGGTCTTCGACATAAGAGGAGTGGTGAAAGGTATTACTCTGTATGGAGGCGATCACAGTGTCAACCGAACATATTGTACTAACGGGATACGTTACCGGAGGTAAACATTAATTGAGGGGGGAGGGTTAGTGAGAAGGGTGGGGAGTCAAGAAGAAAGACAGCAGGGGAGAAAGAAGAAGAGGTTAGTTGGGGGTATGTTGGCCGGGTGGTCCGCTCGGGCCAAGGTCACGCAGCAGCATTATAACTGAGGGTCAGGGTGTAAATAAGGTTCTAAGAGGTGCTTTTCAAAGTCAGGGTGTAGGTAATAGTCAAAAAATCAATTACTTTTGATTTTTGAATTAGCAATAAAAAACTGACTGAAAGGATGAAATTACCTGAAAATTTCTATGTGTATGGCGAGCTAGAAAACTTTCCAAGCAGTAAAATACAATACCCAGCATCTTCCTCACATCCAAAAGTTCTGGAGCAGAACTTCCTAGACAATGTCCCGTGCTGTTTCTCAAAACACAGTTTATGCATGTGACATGCTGCCATTGCTCCCTATTAGAGGGATAAAGCACCTCTCTAACACACTAACTAATAAACTAACAAGTGAGAACAGGCACCTCCAGAGAGCAATAGAGACAAATAGAAAGTGAAATTATCTCTGTGGGAAACATAAAGATTCTTTTTAATAGGCAACATCAACAAGAAATATTTGATATTCTAATTCACCCTATTAACAAAGCCGTGGTTATAAATAGCTGAATGTGCTGATTCCTCCACTTTTACCTAATACGTTTTTGAGCATTTAGGGGACGCTTTGCGGTTATTGGCAGGGACACAAAACACACATACACACAATTAATTATGTTCTAATTAGTCCGTGAATCTCGGTGACAAATACTGAAGATGGCTCCTGTCATTTGTGGCATAGTTTTGCAGGTGACGGTAACCATTGAGAAAATCTTTCCTACTATTAAAAAAATGACTTACATTTTTAAAGCAAGCGTACTTAAAGTGGAAGTAAACCCTCCTATCGTTTTCAGCCAAGGAAGCTGCCATCTTGGCCTCTGTTTAATCTAGAACTGCCATGATGCTGCACATCAGTTCAGTTATGATCAGTTATGACACCGACCATTGGATGGTTTGACAGTTTGGTTGAGAGCACAACCAATGGGAGTGTTACATTTCCGGCACGTGCCGGAAAGGTAACTGTTTTATGGATGGGTTTACTTCCGCTTTAATGGAATAACGCTGAAGCTTGATTTGAAAAATGGGGACAAATATAGCTATCCATACACTGGCACCTGATGCTTTTCCAACCAGGCTGCTGGTATCTCAGTTTGGTGCTAATTTGGTCATTTGTGCTGATGGCCAAATATGACAGGTAAGGGCATTCAGAAAGTGACAAATGTCCATACCTTATGAGGGACAACAGATGTGGTTTTCTGACCCAACAGCTTCTCCCATCTTGGATGTTTGATATCCAAAATGTGTTCATCTTAAAAGCTGACATTAATGGCAAAATGGCAAATCAATGATTGCCTGAGAAATTATGAAATAACCTTTATCTGCATATATGTGTGCTCCACTACAGCAAAACAGCAAAGCAATATTCACTCCAGACTTCCAATTAGATTAGCATGACATTTCCATGTTTCACAATTTACCCTTCAATGTGTTTTTACACTTACTGTATAACTCTAGCTAATATTTTGTTGTTTCATTTAGAAGAGTAGAAAAGGGTTAGTAAATCTAAAAGCTTTTTATTTCTACCTGTGGGTCTGTTGGGGAGATTTCCCTGCACTATTCCTAATGTTGACCATTGTAACCTTGGATTAAAGTAAATTCAAAATATTACATTTGTCATGGTAACAGCATTACCCTTCCTTACGCTGCCCATAAATGCATCGTTTTTGTTCTGTTCAGGCAGCACACTGAGCATAAAAAATGAACAGTTTCCTCCATCCACACAAGTGAGGTAGATGGATGAAGCCACCCACTGGGATACATTCTGACAGTGAGATTTACTGCTGATTGACAAAAAGTTTCCAGCATGTCCCTTCAACAGAAGTCAATCAAGCGATCCCTGCTGAACCAGACAAATTTTGATCAGTCTATGGCCAGCTTTATGCCCCGTACACACGATCGGAAATTCCGCCAGCAAAAAACTTTTGGTGGCAGAATTTTCGTCAGCAAAAGATTGAGAGCAGGTTCTCTATTTTTCCGATTTTCCGTCTGTAGCAATTTCGACTCGCAAAATTCCTACGCATGCTCGGAAACAATTCGACGCATGCTCGGAAGCATTGAACTTCCTTTTTTCGACTCGTCGTTGTGTTGTATGTCACCGCGTTTTTGACGGTCGAAAGTTCAGAGAACTTTTGTGTGACCGTGTGTATGCAAGGCAAGCTTGAGCGCAATTCCGTCCAAGGTTTTTCTGACAGAAATTCCGATCGTGTGTACACGGCATTAGGCTTCTAAAATATATTTTTTGTTTTAGTCTGTGTCTCTGTGGAGAGATTTACCATCACTCCCTGTCCTAATGGACCCAAATGGCAAAATAAGACTCTAACCCCTGTATCTAAAACAAAAAAAATAGCTTGAGTTGGAATTTAAAGTGTTACTATTGCTAGAGAGCTTTTTTTTTTAGGGGGTGCATTTGGCCATCTCAGGGCCAATCAGCACTGTCCAGACAGAGGGTCAGGGGTCCTGCAGCCTCACAGGACAGTCAGAGTAGAATGAAAACTCCTCCCACAATCTTTAACCGGACACTGATAGACGTCATAAGACTGCTATATACTACTATTACTAACTTTACTAAGATACTTGCATTTCCATGTTCTGTGTACTGTGGGAGACCAGATATAGTGAATGCAGGGTCCTGGGTTTACTAACACTTTAAGAACCTCTTTCAATTTCCTGTAACAGACCCAGCAGTCTAGCAATAGTGGTCATTAGAGGGGTGCTTCCAACAGCCAACTTTTATTCATTTGTGTAAAATCTTTAACACAAATTGAACTTAAAGCACAATTAAATCCATTGTTTTAACGATTTCAGGAATGCTAACTGTCACATTTGCTTGTCCTGAATTTCCCATCATTTTCTGTCTTGGTGACAATAGTCACCAGGACAAATAGAGAGTGTGGTTCTACATAGCAGTCACACAGACTTCGATAAAAAACTTGACGGGTGTTCTAGCCTTTTTCTACTCTACCCATCTGGCTATGTTTGTTGGAGCTACTTCATTAGGGCCACCAACCAAACTAACAACTACCTTGGAATGTCTGATTGGTGATACAATGTGGTGCCACGCATTAAAAGACTTCCACGAAGCAGAGTCACCTTCCACGTAAGGAGCTTTTTGGAATCTGGCAGCAGTAGATCACATAAAACCTAGATTGTGGTGGGCCTGTAAATTAAAGAAACATTACATTTATCTTTCAGATGGGCAGATAGTGAATCCTCTAAGCTCTGCAGTTTCTGACACTTCTGGATGTGTCAGATAGAGTTTCCCCCTGCTGGGTGAGGTGGTTTCTCCCATCAGTCGATACATCACTACTGTGTTCTGTAGTGGCGCAGAGGCCAGGAGGAGAAACCACAGTACCCAGCAGGCTATTCAATACATCAAGAAGTTTCAGAACACCGTGAAGATTTAACATGTTGTCCATCAGAAAGATAAGTATAGAGCTTTTTTTTTCTCACAGGCAAGCTTTGTTTTTGTTTTTAGCCTGGAGAATGGTCCCTGTAATAAACAGTAAACGTAAGTGTAGTGTTAATAGTTTACTAATTTAACTTGTTGCATGAAATTGATGTGTAACTGCTCTACTTGGTGCAGACAGGCAACACAGGCAATGAACAAGCTTCTATAGCCACGAATTTGCTGTCACATGCTATCCTTTTGGAGAACATTATTCTGCAGGTAATAAAATAACTATATCTTATTGACAGTTGGTGATATTTAGAAAGCACGGGGAAGTAACCGCAAAGTGGATTTTCACCAGGTAATAAATACCATTTTCTGCTGTAGTGTACTTTGATCCAAGTAATTCAGGATCTTGAGAACCAGGTCAAATTTCCTGCTACTGTTTAAAGAAAAAAATCCCTAGTCGTAAAGGATTTATGGGCTGCTATTCTCATTTTACTAAGGCTTAGGTAGAGGTTTTTCAATCTGCCTACTTACCAACATTATGGTCCTGATACATGAACATTGTTACCCTGCACACAGCCTGCATTTTGTCCACCTTCTTTTTGGGTTAATTCTGCCCAGACCCCACTTCTAAATATATGGGAACCACCGACTCGTGCCCCCAATCATGTGTTTCCCACAATCATTGTCTTTTTGAGTTCTGCATATGTTCACTAACTCAAATAGGTTAAAGTGGAACTATAGGCAAAACTTTTTTTTTCATTTTGGATAGAGCAGGGGAAGGTTATAACCCCCCGTCAGATTTGTTTTCACCATCTTTGTCCCATTGTGGAGATTTACCTTCACTTCCTGTCCCATAGCCTAACAGGAAGTAAAAGGAATAGGTCACCAGAATTTTCCCCTCCATTACTTTTCTGGGGACAATCCAAAATATGGGGTTTTCTTTTACTTTCACTTTCAATGATAATGGTAAACAGGACAAATAGAGAGGATGAATCTCCTTAACGGGGGCACAGACAGCAATAAAAACTGACAAACGTTTTAATTTCTCTCCACTCTTGAAGCCATTTACTGTTGACTGTTTCACTACCTCTGTTGGTAGTTTATTCCAATCATCAACTACCCTTTCAATAAAATAATACTTTCTAAGATTAGTTTTGAACTTTTCTCCAGTTAGTTTGAGGTCATGTCCCCATGTTCTTGATTTTGGTTTCATATTGAAAAGACTGCCCTCCTCAACCTTATTCACTCCCTTGATGTATTATAAAGGCTTCAATCATGTCTCCCCTTTCCCTACTTTCCTCCAGATTGTACATATTAAGTTCCTGAAGTCTCTCTCAATATGTTTTATCCCTCACACCTTTCACCATTTTTGTAACCCATCTCTGGACTCGTCCTATCCTATCAATATCTTTTTCTCAGAGAATAGGTGCAGTAACTCCACACTTGTCTCCGCCCTCCTACCTACCTCTGAGCACATTGCTTAGTTCCATTCCTTCTCACTTTCCAGTACTGCTCCTTTTACAGAAAACAGAACCAAGAATCATTTGCATGGAATTTGTTGATAACAGGAAAAGCAGTAAAATAGATCTCCTGCAGCCAGCAACAATAGCCCCCCTCCTTCCCCAGCAACAATAGATCCTCCTAAAAATAATAGACCCTCATAGCAACAATAGATTCACCACAGCAACAATAGACCCCAACAAGTAGCAATAGATCTATCAGCAGCGAACATCAATATACCCTTTGGCAGCCAGCAGCGATAGACCCCTCCCTCAACAGTAGATGCCTCACTGCAAAGTTCTCCCATCAGCAGCAATAGACATCCCCAGTAACAATAGATTCCCTAGAAATTATAGATCCCCAGCAGCCAGGATCAATAGACCCTCCAGCACACCCAACACCCCTTGTCATTACATACACTCTGTGCTGGGGGTTTCCGGAACTGCGTTCTTGCTGAAAAATAGCCCTGTATCAATCTATTTATAAAATAAATCTGTAAGAACTCTTGTATATATTATTATGGAATAGTGTGTAAAAATTTTTAATTTTCTATGGTGAATTGCGTGACACCTAAAAACTTTCCACTTTGCATATTCAGTTTAGTATCCTTTATTATACTGGGATGTGGTGTTGAGATGGATAGTACATAAAAGGACAATTCCAATTGTGTAATGAATGTCTACACTAGGAAAACACATGTCAATAAAGTACTACCACTCTATAAGGAAACCTATCAAAATAGAGGATGCCCCAAAAAATACGGTAGAGTGTGGGCCAAATGGCCTCCACGCCAACCGCAGACTGATTGAGCATGTACATAATACCACTCTACGGGTGGATGTGATTTTGATACTTTGGGTGACTTTTTTGTATTGTAATCTCTGATATGGGTTTATTTGATATCTATTATTGTCCCTTGGGTCTCGAATGAATGATCTGATCCTTAGATATTTCAATTGAGCAGGAGCCAATACAGCACTAGGTTGTTTGTTGTTCTTTTCTTGTAGACGTGCTACAGTTGTATGTCACTAATGATGGAAACAGCCCAATTGCCGGCTGGCACTGGCCCCTGCGTGGGTCTAGTCCCAATGCTGTAGCAGGTTTACTGTTGTTTTTCTGTTTGTATGTCTTATAATCAATAAAAAGATTTAAAAAAAAAAAAATAACATGGATGAAATATCTTCCATGCACACATAATTTTATGTAAAGAGTGTTGATTTAATGAATGGTCTGGGGACAGGGTCTCTTTAAGGTGAGCCTTTTGAACCTTTAACCCCGCCGGCTGCACACATATGTGGCCTCATGTAAGTGGGCTTTTTTCCGTGGGCCGCATATATGCTTATCTCCCGTTGTGCACAGAGCCCACCCCTGTGTTCACTTCCTCTTCTGAATGAAGAGAAAGATATGCTTTATCTTCCTCTTCTTGCAGGAGAGGAAAGTGCAAACAAACCAAAGTGTGTAAAGAAAAAAATAAAATAAAATCGAATAAAAATAAAGAATAAAAAGTTCAAATAACAAATAACAAGATTGAGGTTTGGAAGGGTTAGTGTTAGGGGCAAGGTCAGGGTCAAAGGTTAAGGTCAGGGGAAAAGGTCACGGTCAGCATATTTTCTGTAGAATTTAAAAAATAAAATGTTTTACATTAGTATCAGTGTCAGTTAGTGTCAGTGTGTTTAAGGCAGGATAAAAAAAAAATTAAATATGCACAATGGTTGCTGGGCTGTACCATGAGAACAGACAACAACTAACATGCACGTACGTGGTATCACTGCAATCGTCAGGAGCAGGAGAATTTATTTTGGATTGTTCTTTGGTAGTAAGTTATGATAATAGCAAGAAATATACAGCTAACTTTATAAAAAATTTTTTTTTACTATTTTGACCTAGATTTTCTTTGATAATAAAAAAAAACCAGAAGCTATCCATTACCATCAAAAGAAAGCCCAATTTGTCCTGAAAAAACAAGGTATAATCCACCTGGATGCACAAAGTAGTTGTGACGATATGTACAGTTTTACTAATGCCCCGTACACACGGTCGGACTTTGTTCGGACATTCCGACAACAAAATCCTAGGATTTTTTCCGATGGATGTTGGCTCAAACTTGTCCTGCATACACACGGTCACACAAAGTTGTCGGAAAATCCGATCATTCTGAACGCGGTGACGTAAAACACGTACGTCGGGACTATAAACGGGGCAGTGGCCAATAGCTTTCATCTCTTTATTTATTCTGAGCATGCGTGGCACTTTGTCCGTCGGCTTTGTGTACACATGATCGGAATTTCCGACAACGGATTTTGTTGTCGGAAAATTTTATATCCTGCTCTCAAACTTTGTGTGTCAGAAAATCCGATGGAAAATGTCCGATGGAGCCCACACACGGTCGGAATTTCCGACAACACGCTCCGTTCGGACATTTTCCATCGGAATATCCGACCGTGTGTACGGGGCATAACACATGTCAACGATGCAAAATTGTGCTTAGGCATTTACATTTGTTTTACCCTTAGGCATGAAAGGGTTAGCTGGCCACAGTTGAAGCCAGTCGCAGCATAGTGGAAGGGTGCAATTATACACATGTCTGCCTTACAAAAAAATGCTTAAAAAGCTCTGGACTCCTTTAAAAAAAAATAAGGTATACTATAAAAACAGTTGTGTAAATGACAACCATGTAGAAACAAAGGCTCCAGGAGCATCTCTTCCCCCCATAAAGGACACATTGTGATGAGGGATCTCTGGGTAACTGTCATTTCGCTGTCTGTCAAAGGCTTCCCTCCCAGACGCCTCCGAAGTCTAGAAGAAAAATACAGTGTCTTTCCAGCCAAAGATAAGTTAACTGGGGGAATTTGCTTGCCCTGTTTAATTAATATTGGATTATTTCACTTTCATTTTGTGAAGCTAATAATCTGACTGGTAGAATGTCAGGAAAAATTAAATCAGAAACCCATGAATTACCAAAGGGAAAACTTACTGAGCCAGAGAAATATTCCCAGTAGAAATCACTGACAATCCTATACATATTTACACGCACAAAATGATGCATTTTTTCCTTTTTTTTATATTATTATTATTTCCCAAAGCCTGGCCTTGCCAGAGGAAGAGTGCTGGTGACAGTTGTTGTGTCTGGAGGATGATAACCTGTGTATGTACAGTATCTGCGTACTGCAAAAGTAAAAAAAAAGCTATTTGATATTGGTCATAGTCAGGGTACGGGATGAGCGTCAGCTATGAGAGTCTTTATACTTACAGATAGAAAATGAATAAAGCTAAACTCATGGCAAACAGCGAAATACACATCTGAGATTCATAAATGCAAGCTTTCTTACATTCCAAAGATAGTTGTATTTCTGTCCTTCCAGTCCTGAGATGTAAACCCATCTATGACTGGACAGTGAAAGAGCAAAAACAGACTAATAAGGTCATCTCTCTGCTCTCTCCTCCTGTCACCTTTGACATATAAATTTAGGACTCAAGCATGGCCTCAAGTATTGCCTCTTTCACACAAAATTGCAAAAGAAAGGCCCCTTTCACATTGATGGACTCGCCAGCGGATCCACCTGCTCAGCAGAAGATCTGTCCGCTGACCCCTGCTGAGCAGGCGGATGACAGGCCCGTCTCCATTACGCTTATGCAGAGTGGACACGGACGCAACCTGCTCTCCTCTATGGGCGGTTGGATGTAAACGCACCTCCTGTCCATTTACCACCGACTGTCATCCCATCCCCCAGACGGATGGAGAACAGATCCCCCATCCGTATATGTGTCCGGCCCCTTTCAGGAAGCATGAATTCCAATGCGGCAGGGTGTTTTTTTGAAGCACTGATTAGAGGCTCTAATAGGCTTCAAAATAGGGTGGGCTCGGGACGCAGAGAATGTGCTCACAGCCCACCCAGATGTGTTACAACAGCAAATGAATATTTGCTATTGTAACACTGATCTTCCTCCCAGCCAATCAGGAAGCGTGTTTTGACACCCGTCACCCAATTGGCTGAAAGAACAGGTGATCCTTTTGGACGCCTAGAAGGAGAGGAGCCGCAGGCTGGAAGCCGTCGATGGAGAAGAGGATGGAGCCGCTGCACACTGCCCACCACCCACCTAGATGAGGTAAGTGCCAGACCGACAAACAGCGGGGGGGAGGGGCCAGTGGCCGCTCGGGGGAGGGGGGTGTGATTGCTTGCCACCCCCCCTAATAAAAACACCAGCCGCCACTGTATAGCAGTCTTATGACTTCTATGAGTGTCTGGTTAAAGCTTGTAGGATGGTTTTCATTCTAATCTGACTGTCCTATGAGGCTGCAGGACCCCTGATCCTCTGTCTGGACAGTGCTGATTGTCCCTGTGCCGATACCATGCACCCTCTCAAGAAAAAAAACTCTCTAGCAACACACACCAAACTGAGCATGTGCAGAGTTCCCCCAAGGCTCTGTACTATCAAGAGATGGTTTGGGGACAGTGGAAGAAGGGGAGAAACAGACGAGACAGGATCAAACAGCTTTTTTACACAATGCAGAGGATTAATTCACGGTGAGTATAACAAGCATGCTTTACTGCATATACAGATTTATTTTACTGTTGTGGGTTTAGTAACACTTTAAAGTTAAAAAGGGCTATAAAGAAAAGTATTTTTTTATACATTTTCAGCATTCACTGTCAAAGCAATTTTTTTTTATCTATTTCTATTTTAATTCAGCTAAAGACAATATCTTTATTGGACAATAGGAAAGGTTGGGGGAATATACACCTACATCTTTCTACAATATTCATTTAAATTACTGACAACCACCATTCCATTTTGCAATTTTTAGGAATCTATGTTATTTTGCACCTTTAAAGGGACCCATATCAAAGCAGCAATAGATCCTTAAATTATATCTCCAGTTAATAACTGTGAGAGACCCTATTTAACCCCTGTGCTGCCAGGGGGCTGCAAAGCTTACAAGCAGCCACAGGATGCAAAAAGACAAGACGTCGGGTCCATCGTTAGAATTACTGTGCCACATCCAGCACCTGCCAAGAGGATCTAAAAATAGGAAAAAAGAAAAGAAAGGAACGTGCAAATATTTCCCATGTGGAAACACCAATAATCTTCACTATGGGTAGAGAGGAATTGCTTGTTAAACTGCCTAAGGATATCATGGCTTGAAGCCACAGCAAGAAGAGAGAGGGAGCGAGAGAGAGGGGGAGAATGCTATATCACTGTCATTACAATGAAGCAAAGTGTATAGGCGTATGTTTATAACAGGGCAATCTTATCTCTTACATATGTAAAGTAAATAAAGGTGTACTTAGGATTACAGAGCTCAGCTACTTTAACCTTCCCTTTTATCATCCTTCTAAGCCATGCTCTGCCTTCTTATTGCTATATCTATTAACCTATTATTGCCCTCACTGCTGTAAAAATAGCAGAAGTTTCTCAGTTCATGTGTGTATAGAAAATGCCTGTTAACCCACTGTCCTCGAGGGGAGCGATTGATTGGATGGGTTTAAAACCATGTTCCAAATACTACTGCCTTCCACCTCCACTACAGAGATAACTAGTGCTGGTAGCATCTAGCTACTCCTGCCTTTTCTTTCTGGCTACTCCTCCCTCCTCCCCTCTCTTTCTGGACACTGCATCCTTTTCCTCTTTCCTTCTCTCTACTCCTCACCTCCCGCTCTGGTCACTGCTCCCCCTTTCTCTGTAACCGGACACAACCCCCTCTGGTCACTCTTCCTCTTTCCTTCTCTCTACTCCTCTCCTCCCGCTCTGGTCACTGCTCCCCCCTCCTCTCTAACTGGACACTCCTCCCTCTGGGCACTCTTTCTCTTTCCTTCTCTCTACTCCTCTCCTCCCGCTCTGGTCACTGCTCCCCCTTCTCTCTAACCGGACACTCCTTCCTCTGGTCACTCTTCCTCTTTCCTTCTTTCTACTCCTCTCCTCGCGCTCTGGTCAATTCCCCCTTTGCTTGAACCGGGCACTCCTCCCTCTGGTCAATCTTCCTCTTTCCTTCTCTCTACTCCTCTACTCCCGCTCTGGTCCCTGCCTCCCCCCCTCCTCTAGAACCGGACACTCCTCCCTCTGGTCAATCTTCCTCTTTCCTTCTCTCTACTCCTCTCCTTCCGCTCTGGTCCCTGCCTCCCCCCCTCCTCTAGAACCGGACACTCCTCCCTCTGGTCACTCTTCCTCTTTCCTTCTGTCCACTCCGCCCCTCCCACTCTGGTCATTGTTCTCTCCCCCTATTGATCTGGCCACTGCTCCCTCTGGTCACTCCTCCTCTTTCTTTTTGGCCATTCCCCGCTCTCACTCTGGTCACTGATCCCTCTACACTCTCTATCTGGTAACTCCACTCTCTGCCCACAATTCCCTCCTCCCCATCTAGTCAGTCCTCCTATTTCTTTCTGGCTACTCCTCCCCTCTTGCTCTGGTCACTGCCCCTGCCTCCATCTGGCCACTCATCCTTCCTTCGTTCTCCTTCTGGCCAATTATCCTTCCTCTCTATCTGGCCACTTCCCCATCCACCCTTCTCCATCTCTGCTTTCTATTTTGTCTCTACTCTCTTCTCTATGAAAAGAGGGGGACTGTATGGCTAAGGATTTATCCGTAAATTCAACACATTCTGAGATAATAATCAATAGAAGGGAAATACATAGGATAAAATTTTGAAGGAGTTATTTGAGTTCACAGACCAAGATAATAGAAAAACAATGTGAATAAAGGTTAATACAGCACCTGTGGATATAGATGGAAAGGGAAAATTGTGTGTATTGTGTGACCGCTGCCACTCCAATTAATGGTATTAAACCAATAAACAGTAAAAAAATTAAAAAGAGAGAGTTGCGGCGCTGGTCTGTATTACCTTTTGTGACTAATGTGGGTAAAATAGTGATTCTGTTATAAACATATGCAATAAAGTGTGCTAACACGTGAGCAATTGTAACCAAATTGTCCAAATATGCACAGTGACTACCTATAGGCAATGTATAAACTTTGAAAATAAAGTGCAAATGCTGTACAAAAAATAGTGCAAAATGGCAAATAAAAGTGCTGAAAAATAGCAAAGTGCACCGTGCTCAAATATATAAATTAATAAATGTCCAATTCAGAAAAACAAAGTCCATAAGTGCAAACCAAATCCCCAACTCTTCAATGGAAGTGATTCCAAATGGCATCAAGTGTGACTCACCAGATGAAATGGCTGATCAATTTATAGACCAGCAAACGCCCTCTGCAACACACTATATCTCCACCATTTAGGTGCTCTGTACAATTCCTCACCAGTAGATCCCCTCAGGCATATTACGGATAGGCATGGAAATATAAAGGAAGGAAGATTTCCATAGCGTAAAATCTGTACGTTTATTAAAAATAAATCAAAGCCACTCACATAGTTCATGTGTCTTTCCCGACACTAGATTATTATTGCTTATAATATTATCCCAAATGCCCGTTGCCTTCCGCCGCAATCACTAAGCCACGAGTGTGAATCAGGCATGCGCGATGAGGTAATATATAAAAACCATGGTATTTTATTTGTACAAAAGTTAAAAGACAAAAAACAAGTGAACACATTACATATATATGCCAGAAATGTAAATCATAGCTTGTTATGTTGTATTTAGTGATCCAAGCGCACTAACATCTTTTACAAGTTTCACCAAAATGGCTTATTCAGGAACTATTTAAGTGTGAATAACATAACTAAATAGAGAAATATTCATAATTAGTACACATACATACATAAATCAGTTAGTGTAGCTTATCACATTCAGCTTAATATACCAAAGTTTCCAAAGATTTTGTCCAGATGGAGTCAGGGGTGAAGGGGAAACAATCCCAAGGGGTCAAGGGGTGCAGCAAGCCAAAAGGGACCAAGAACATGGCCCCAAGTCCCCCACACACACATCCACGTTCTGGGCCAATTGCAGAAGAGGCACAAGTGACACAGGACTAGATTGAGTCTAGGGCAAAAATAATATTAATATTCTCTACTCTCCTTCTGTCCATTTTTATCTCTGGTCATTCATTCCACCCTTGTCTGCTCTGCTCCCGACCACTGCTTCCTCCTCTCCTCTCCGTCTGGTGAATCCTCCTGTCTTTTTCTGCCAATTCTATCATCCTCTATTCTTTTGAGCACTTCTACCTCCTGTCCTCTTTATCTGGCCACTACTCCTTGTCCACTCTCCTTTTTACTTATTCTCCCTCCTCTCCATCTGGCCACTTCCCCATCCACCCATCTCCATCTAGCCACACCTTCGTCCTTCCCTCTCCTTTTACTAAATGTGTGCTGCCTAATAAACACACCTTTTTTGGTTGGATCATGTCTTTATGATTGACTTTCCTCAAATGTCTATTGACACCTTAAAGATAAAGATATTCAGCTGACTATGATAATTCAACTTACACCTGACAATATCGTTAACAGTTGAGAGCCCCATTCCAAGGGTAGGCTCAGCCACGTTGGAATTTTTGCCACTCTCCTTTTATCGTGGTATGGTGGATGCCATGGTTTCTGTTCTCCTCCCCTATGGAAATTACGATGCACACTCATGGACGTGCATGCTAATGGAACCATTTTTTTGACTGTCACACAGTGTAAACCAAAATTTTGACAAGGATCAATCTAAAGTTAGGACTTGGGTTATTAGAAGTGAGACAACCTTAGCCTGGCGTGTAAAAAACCACAGGAACAACAGTGATCCTTCTGAGGATATCCAGTTTTAGAAATTTTTGATAACTGTTACTGGTTCCAACTGGAATTAGACCAAACCCAGCACATGTGGCTAATGCTTCCACGGGCATTTACATACATTTACATACATGTTTTGAATACGCAGGCATGCTTGTTTATGAAGAAAAAAAACACATCAAATGTCAACTTGACGCTTTAAATTAGGGATATATTTATGGCTCTATTTATGTCAGGATTAGTTTTAGATTGGGTTGCTGAAAAAAAAATCAGTCCAAAATGCATTTGGATGTGACAAGGAATTTGAAGGATATTACCATGTAAACGGGGGAGGTGAAAATTGCTCTGGGCACTAAGCAGTAAGACGTATCAGGTTCTTAGTGGGTTAAACAGGCAGACCACCATTTGCTCCACAGGGATGCCTGAATAATGTAACCCCCAGAGCTCCAGAATCCTTCACATGTGCCAGAGATGCAGGTTATGTTTTGCCTCCAGCACTGTCTATGGCGAACGAAGGATGATGGTGACATATCAACACGGAGCAACATAATCTATTAGGACACAGAGAGAATAGCAACCATGGTCTATAGGGGTGCAGGGAATATGTTCACCAACTGCCTACTAAACAACCTGAGAGGAGCGGCCAGCTAGGAAGTGTTGAGTGGTAGGAAATGACTAGGTAATAAAATATGATTTGAATTAAACATATAAAACATTATTTAAAATATATTAAACAAATATACCAAGCCTTAAAAATAGTTTATTTATAACATTTTTCATCTGTTTTCTCCTATAAATTTGGAGTCAAGTATGTCAGTCCAGCCTTCCCTTCATCCATTTACATCCTACAGTTCTTCACAGAAGAGGGTGCCTGAAAATAATACACTCTCTGTGGTCTCTAATGACGTGAAATGGCCACAATGTTCCTGTTGACTTAGATTTATTAAATGACAAACTGTGCCGCACAATATATAATAAGATAAAATACCAATTCCTGTGTGCAAGCCAATAAACATCAAAAAATGACCACTTCTTCCAACATAATATGATTCACATCTACTATGCAAGAAATGTATTGGTACCTTAGGTGCTCATTAGCATATGTTCAGTAAAGTGCAATACGTGCAAATCAATAATAACAAAAATATGAAAACAGATTTTTCAGAATAAAGAATATATAAATAAACTGTTCAGTGTTCAGTGCCCATTCAATATATACATGTGCTACTTTTTTCTGTTAATCTTTTCCTTGAAGTAGAAATATAGTCCTCTTCACTAGTGAGTATTATGGAGTTGCTTGTATTAGTAGTGCTTCTAACCCACCACCAGTGATATACCGCTCTCACCTTACAAGATGGACCCAATATATATCAGGTCAACCATGCTTTTTCCCTTTAACCACTTAAGCCCCGGACCATTTGGCTGGCCAAAGACCAGAGCACATTTTGCGATTCGGCACTGCGTCGCTTTAACTTGCGACGTGGCTCCCAAACAAAATTGACGTTCTTTTTTTCCCCACAAATAGCTTTCTTTTGGTGGTATTTGATCACCTCTACGGTGCTATAAACAAAATAGAGCGACAATTTTGAAAAAAACGCATTATTTTTTACTTTTTGCTATAATAAATATCCCCCAAAAATATATAAAAAAACATTTTTTTCCGCAGTTTAGGCCAATACGTATTCTTCTACATATTTTTGGTAAAAAAAATTGCAATAAGCATTTATTGATTGGTTTGCGCAACAGTTATAGTGTCTACAAATTGGGGGATAGTTTTATGGCATTTTGATTAATATTTTTTTTTTTTTACTAGTAATGGCAGCGATCTGCAATTTTTATCATGACTGCAACATTATGGCAGACACATTGGACAATTTTGACACATTTTTGGAACCATTGTCATTTTTACAGCGATCAGTGCTATAAAATTGCACTGATTACTGTAAAAATGACACTGGCAGTGAAGGGTTTAACCACTAGCTGGCTAGGAAGGGGTTAAGTGTGTCCTAGGGAGTGATTCTAACTGTTAGGGGGCGTGGCTACATGTGACACATCACTGATCACCAATCCCGATTACAGGGAGCTAGGATCAGTGTCACTGTTACTAGGCAGAACGGGGAGATGCTTCTTTACATTAGCATCTCACCGTTCTTCAGCTCCGTGAGACGATCGCGGGTATCCTCGCAGACATTGAGTCCGTGGGACCCACGATCCTACTCACGGAGCTCGCTGCAGGGTCACGCGGCAAATTCAAAGGAACGTACCTGTACACCCATTGGCCCAGCCGTGCCATTCAGCCGAAGTAAATGTACATGTGGTGGTCGGCAAACGGTTAATCATGGGATTACCGTGTTCCTCTGTATGCCTCTTGCATGATCAGTATGGGTGTCAGAATGGTAATCCATTGCCATCCTGGGTCATCTTAACACATCCTTGCGTGAAAGGTCCAAAAGAGAATAATACTAATAGCGCTCACTGTATATTTGACTTTATTTTGGTAAAATGTAAAAAATTCACTCACATAATGTATGGATAAAAATTGCCTGTATGTACCCTTAAGGATGCAGCCTCTGTGTATCTCCAACAAAATGACATTCCGCTCACTTCTGGTTGCAGTGTGATGTCACCGGCCCCTCCTCCCTATGTGTTACGTCACCGTATTTCATGACTTTATTGGGGGGGGGTACCTAGATTGCCTTAAGCTGGCCATAGATGCATTAAAATGCAGCTGGTTAAGCAGGGATCAGACTAATTTCATTCCACCTATGGGCATTCCAGTATGAGAGGAGTTGATCTAATGATCATCTCCTCTCAAATGGGACTGTTTGTATGTTTTTGTTTGATCACTGTAAGTACCTAAACTTGCCATGGTATAAGCTTCTTGTATACCCTGTACAGCACAGCTAAGGGAGGGAGAGGGAGAAGCAGCACAGTGTGCTAAACAGATGAGCTGCAGTGCAAAAGGTATGCTGACAGAAGGAAAGAGCAGAGTGACATAGTGATGTGCTCATTAGTGTGCTGCTTCTCTTTTCGATGTGCGGTCACAGGATGAACCTGAAAAAGACACTTGTTAAAAAAAGTGAAACTGCAACAGAGAAAGATTAGGTCCCCTCTCCTGCCAGGAAAAGCTGTGTATATCTACCTGGATGGGTAGTCTTTAAATTCATTTGGAAGGCACTGGAGGGTATTTACTAAAATTGGAGAGTGCAAAATCTGGTATAGCTGTGCATGGTAGCCAATCAGCTTTTAACTTCAGCTTGTTCAATTGAGCTTTGACAAAAAACCTGGAAGTGGATTGGTTTCTCTGCAGAGCTGCACCATATTTTACACTCTCTAGTTTTAGTAAACCAACCCCAACGTGTATTCAGCTGTTTGTACAGAGTTCACTTGTACTCCCTACACAAGTGCAATTGGCAAAGCAGATATGGCACGTCCTAAAAATTTATTTTTCAGGCGTGCATTAACAAAACTCATTTGTTACTACAGATAGAAAATATTTATTATATTGTCTTTCACATCTGTTTGAAATAAGCAAGCTTTCTGAGTTTTATGCCAGCTGGAACAATTAGGCAAAGTGGCTGTAAATGGAAGTTTAGCTATGCACGAGCTCCATGGTTGTTACCATCCTTCGACTTGTCATCGCCTACTGGCCCAGGCCCTGACAATATTGGATCCACCATGTTAAATGAAGTGACTTGACTACATTGGTTCTAACGGATGATCTTCACAGAAGTTGCTGGTCTGTAATACATTTTCTTTATTGCATTAGCACAGGCGATTAAATGAGACAAAATTATCCTAATGCGATTTTTCTGCGTTCAGAACTTTCCATTATTTGCCCGTGTCCCCAGTCTGTTATCTGTCTCAGTCTTATTGATCCAGCAGTTAGTTCTATTCAATTATTCAATCACAATCAATACATTCAGATGCATGAAATGTAAACGTATGCTTTCACCCTTTTATCAGTTTACGGTCTTGTTCTGCAGCAATAAGAAGCTTTGACATGGTGCTTAAATGTGCATTTAATGAAAATGTATGGGAAAGGGATGAGTGATACAGTGATATGACAACTTGAAATGCCTTCCTGATCCCAGAAAGAGGCTATAGTAATGTCCCACAATGCAATCCAACCATTAGAAAGTAAAAACAAGCACACAAGAAAGGAAACCCCCATACTTTGTAAAAGAGTGGGAGAAGGAGCTAGGCCAAGTATGGACAGATAAACAAATTAATAGAATGATATCGTTAACATTTACTACATCTATAAGCTCGAAAGTGCAGGAGACGGCATATAAATTCCTGGCGAGATGGTATAGGACACCAGTAAAACTAGCACAAATCTTCCCAGCATCTAGCGATAGATGCTGGAGGGGGTGTGGACAGAGGGGAACATTTCTCCATATCTGGTGGACATGCCCAATAATTAAATCATTTTGGGAATCAGTGGCCCCATGGATTGAGAAACTAACAGCGGACCCCTTGGAATTCGGACCCATACAATATTTGTTCCATGGGAACCCTAGATCTGTCAAAAAGTATAGGGAAAGCATAACCCCACACTTAATAAACGCAGCAAAAAAACTGATCCCGAAGTTCTGGAGGCAGGACCGGAGCCCATCAGTCATGGAGTGGAGAAATGAGGTTAACATAATAAAGGAAGCTGAGAGGTGGGTTCATGTGATTAAAAACCAAAAAAAGAAATTTGAAATTATATGGGCAAAATGGGAACAGTGCGACAGTGAGATAACGGAAGAGGGGAGCTAATAATGGATAATGGAAGTAGAAATGGTATAGTCATTAAGAAACAAGATAATCCCAGAAAGAAAGAATTAAACATTAACATGACTTCTCCAATGCCAATTAAGTAAAGGGGGGGGGGGGGGTAAGATAATGTATGGACATATGGTCTCATTTTTCCGAGGGAGGTTTTTTTTTTTTTTTGTCTTCCATTCACCCTGATTCCCTTAATTAACACTGAGTGGTGAGGGTAAGGTGGGGTAGGGGGTTTGTGTTTTTTTTTTTTTTTTTTTCTTTCTCCTCTCCCTCTCTTCTCTTTCTTCTAAATAGGAACTATAAGGACCACAATGATTTATAACACGATTTAGAAAAAGGGGGATTTCACTGTATAATTCAGTTTATAAGTTCACACATTGGGGGAAGAGTAGAGTTAAACCAATACTAAGAAAGGGGGGAGGGAAAGAGGCACAATTTATTGATTATGGTCTATAGTGATCTAAGACACATATTGAATGAAGGGGAAACTCACCGATTTAAAGTAATAAGCACGTTTGGATATGGGGGAGAAGTTGAGTAAAGTGGCATTAAAGATGAGAGGGAAGAATCACAGAAGGGAAAGGAGGGGGAGGAGAAGAAGGGGGGAAGAGGGAGAGAGGTAAGGGGAAGGGGAAAGGGGAAAATTTTTTTTTTTTTTTTTTTTGTTACAGTTTGGGGAAGTCACTTATAATTTATAATATTGTTATGCACGTTTGTAGGTTGGGGAAAGGGAGTTGGAGCAATATAAGGATAGGGGTGGTTGGAGATATTGATAAGGAGGAA
Organism: Lithobates clamitans; assembly: GCA_037952925.1. Lineage (NCBI taxonomy): Eukaryota > Metazoa > Chordata > Amphibia > Anura > Ranidae > Lithobates > Lithobates clamitans. The sequence continues at coordinate 2,345,370 of JBBGZY010000978.1, read as the reverse complement.
GATTGTGGATCCCTTTTTTTTTTGTTTTTTGTTTTTTTTTTTTTTGTTTTGTTTTTGTCCTACCCTGGTTAAATGGGATATATGGGGTAATTGGTGTTTTGTTATTGGATCTTGGGCTGAAATTAGGGGTATAGTAAGTTGAACGAATGTTATTGTAGGATGTACCGTATAAATGAATAAATATGTATTTTGTATTATATAAATGAATAAAATTTTGATTATTAAAAAAAAACAAGCACACTGCCCCACTTCCTGAGAAGAAAAACTTCTATATGAAAATAATAAATATTTAACAATGGCAGCTGTCTCTAACTGTAAAACTGTCTAACACTGCTCGAAAACTTAATTTATTACTATTCCATTGCAATTTGGTGAAGAAGGTCTGGCACTCATTAGAAATCTGGGTTTACGCAGCTTGCTTGGTCTGGTGTAACATAGCAATTATAACTTATATCCTACAACTTCCACAATTCACCCTGAGAGGTCCAAGACTTGGCTTGCTCACCACCACCCAACAATTATGGCTTTCTGCTTTCACAGTGTTTATGCTCTCTACTATGCGCATCACCTTAGAAATGTATAAAGTCACCACCTTGTCACGTCTATCCCTCATGCCACCCAGTGAGAGGACAGAGGTCTATCCCTTCATCTCAGTTGCACTATGCTCCAACTAGAGGAAGAACTCCTAACTCCTCACTACAGTTTCAAATCTTAGCATGAGTCACTTCTGGGACCTAATGCCAGCTTAGTTATTTTTCAAATACAAGGCATTAGCTCCACAGAAGTCCATAACAAATGGTCTACCTTGCCTGGCCACAGATCCTAAAAGTGAATCCTGGGACTAGAACCAGGCAGGTTGGTAGTACTAAAAGAAGCAACTCTCTGCTCTTGTTGAAGAGACAGGTAAGAAAAACATTCCAAGTTCTGTTCTCTTCCATTGAGCTAGCACTAGTATCTGCCAGACTCCTACTACTCCTTTCCATTTCTACATGTATAAACATGAATGCTTGGTTTAGCCTATCGTTGAGGCCCATACTGGAGAGCAAATGGATGGTGCCTGCCCATTCAGCTGAGGTCAGGGTTAGAGCAATATAAATACTTTTTCTAATCATACTGTATGTGTACACAGGTCTATGTATGAAACCTAAACTTATGTTGTAGAGGTAAGAGGTGCAGTATGATTAAAATCTACAAAAAAATGACAAAGTGGCATGTAGCTTTTAACAGAAAAATATAACATTTTTGTAAGCACACTTTTAAATACTCTAATCTTTACTTCAACTTTATCATTGATGTACCTTTCATATGTTTACATATTTTCTGCACTATATTACTTTACTGTATTTGAAATGCAGATATGTAGGGTCTCGGTCAGGACTCGGCTCTTGCTATTTACAAACAGCTCTTTTCTTTCAGTGCTTAGAGGCTGTGTTCAGTTGTCGGTTAATTATCAGCCACTCGTCATTTCCGCAGTGATTCACCTGGTTACCATTACCTGCCTCATTAGTCCTGCCTACAGCCAGCCCCTTTTGGCTATTTCCTCTGTGCCATTGCGTGGTCTATGATCTCCAGTGTGTTTCTGTGTATGACTTGGCCTGGCTGACTTCTCTTCCAACACCTATTCCTGTTTTTGCTCCTTACTATGCTGACTTCTGGCTTCCTGACCCCGGCTTGTCTGATTACCCACTCTGGCATCCAAACCCTTGCTTCATTTTTTGACTATGTTCCTGTACTGTGTTGTTTTTTATTTATTTTTTGCTATTTTAATAAAGGTGTGATTTTAACTGCATCTTCTGTCGCCACCTAGTTTATAGTTCCTGACAGTCTCCTTCCAGAAGTTATCTTTATGTTACTGCATTGTCTAGCCCACCGCTAAACAACTCTACCTTATTTACTAAGCTAAGTTAACTGAATCTACCCATTTGATCAGTTCTAATATGACAGAATCAAAGGACTTCAATTCCAACTCCTACAATTACTTATATCTACTTCTAAGTAAATGTTCAATTAATGCTTTAGCATAGAATTCAAAAATGCCTAAAAAAAAATTCACATTTACAATACCAATGCACTGCATTGTCTTTGTTTCAATTAACCCCCCCCCCCCCCCCGAAACCAATAAAAATAAATATATTATAATACATACAGTGAGGGAAAAAAGTATTTGATTCCCTGCTGATTTTGTACATTTGCTCACTGACAAAGAAATGATCAGCCTATAATTTTAATGGTAGGTTTATTTTAACAAAAAAAATCCAGAAAAATGCATTTAAAAAAAAGTTATAAATTGATTTGCATTTTACTGAGTGAAATAAGTATTTGACCCCTTCACAAAACAGTACTTGGTGGCGAAAACCCTCGTTGGCAATTACAAAAGTCATAAGTTTCTCGTAGTTGGCCACCAGGTCTGCACACATCTTAGCAGGGATTTTGTCCCACTCCTCTTTGCAAATCCTCTCCAAGTCATTAAGGTTTTGAGGCTGACGTTTGGTAACTCGAACCTTCAGTTCCCGCCACATATTTTCTAGGGATTAAGGCCTAAAGACTGGCTAGGCCACTAGCTTCTTCTTGAGCCACTCCTTTGTTGCCTTGGCCGTGTTTTTTGGGTCATTTTCATGCTGGAATACCCATCCACGATCCATTTTCAATGTCCTGGCTGGGGGAAGGAGGTTCTCATCCAAGATTTGAATTTGACAGTACATGGCCCCCTTCATCGTCCCTTTGATGCAGTGAAGTTGTTCTCTCCCCTTAGCAGAAAAATACCTCCAAAGCATAATGTTTCCACCTCCATGTTTGACGGTGGGGATTGTGTTCTTGGGGTCATAGGCAGCATTCCTCCTCCGCCAACCACGGTGAGTTGAGTTGATGCCAAAGAGCTCGATTTTGGTCTCATCTGACCACAACACTTTCACCCAGTTCTCCTCTGATTCAGATGTTCATTAGCAAAATTCAGAAGGGCCTGTACATGTGCTTTCTTGAGCAGGGGGACCATGCAGGTTTCTGCAGGATTTCAGTCCTTCACAGCCTTGTGTGTTACCAATTGTTTTCTTGATGACTATGGTCCCAGCTACCTTGAGATCATTGAAAAGATTCTCCTGTGTAGTTCTGGGCTGATTCCTCACTGTTCCCATGATCATTGAAACTCCACGAGGTGAGATCTTGCATGAAGCCCCAGACTGAGGGGGATTGACAGTTTTTTTGTGTTTCTTCCATTTGCGAATAATCACACCAACTGTTATCAACCTCTCACCAAGCTGCTTGGCGATGGTCTTGTAGCCCATTCCAGCCTTGTGTAGGTCTACAATCTTGGACAGCTCTTTGGTCTTGGCCATGGTGGAGAGATTGGAATCTGATTGATTGCTTCTGTGGACAGGTGTCTTTTATACAGGTAACAAGCTTAGATTAGGAGCACTCCCTTTAAGAGCTCGTTACCTGTATCGAAGACACCTGGGAGCCAGAAATCTTGCTGATTGATGGAGGATCAAATACTTTTTTCACTCATTATAGTGCAGATCAATGTATAACTTTTTTTAAATGCATTTTTCTGGATATTTGTGTTGTTATTTTGTCTCTTATTGTTAAAATAAATCTAGCATTAAAATTATAGACTGATCATTTCTTTGTCAGTGGGCAGATGTACAAAATCAACAGGGGATCAAATACTTTTTTCCCTCACTGTATACTGTATATATATATATATATATATATATATATATATATATATATATATACTGTATGTACCTATACATACCCGCCGGTTAGAAGTGAAGAGACCACCCTACTTCAGAATAGTGTAAATACCTAAAGGTAATGGTTTTCAAACATAGTAAAAACCATAAAGATTATTATTATAATTAACTCTTCCCTTTCATCCGTGTAGCTAAAAAAAAAATGGGAAAAAAGTAGTTTCTCTTTAAGGAGTCTCCTTAGAAATTAATTCATATATGCAAACACAGATGGTACAAGAGATGGGCTAAAGTGCTCGCCATAATGTCATCATATTTTTTATATAAAACAGCAAAACTGCCACCACTTAACTGAAAGCCATAATGAAAGCATAAAACTGATCATTATTTACATCGGGCCAGAGAAGAGGCTGCCTTGAAATGCCACAAATGCTACAGCCTGTTTATAATTAGAAAACCTATGATTCTATCACTGTATCCAAGTATGAAAATTACTAATTACCAACACAGACAATATGATGGAGTGCCGAGCATAGGAAGTCTCAGCATTGCAAATTGATTGAGGCAAATGAGAGTTTGTCTGTTACTCAATTACCTTAAGAAAAAAGAGCGAGTACATATTTCAAAGAGGCAACACAAACAAGCGAATATTAGCCAGTAAGATATATAATTTATCTGGGGAGCAGAAATTCTATGGTATGTATACATATATGATATGTTATTGTTTGACATCATATAATCTATAGTGCAGTTATGTATGTCTAGCAACTTTAATAAAATAAACAGTTTACAAATATTGAATTTCTAGGTATAATAATTTAACTGTGTAACAGCTACATTTCAAATATTGCTCTTCTGCTACAATCCAAGTTGTTAAAATATAAAGCACCTCCAAACAATATAATTATTATCTTCACCCTTTATTTCTTTCCCTCCCACCCTCCCTCTCTCTACTTCTTTTTTCTCTCACTCATTTTCTCTCTCCTTCTGCCCGCTCCCATCCTCCTCTTCTACCTCCTCCCTCCTTCCCTCTCTGGGAATTAGGTCAGGGAGTAGGTTAGGTAAGTATTATGATCAGGGGTTAGAAGGTATCATTTATGTTTTAAGGTTAGGGTATGGTTTTAGTAGGGTATATTTTACGCCTAAAGTGATAGTAAATGCAAATTTAAAAAAATTAAAAATTTTAAAAAAGGTTTACACGTACCTGCTCTGTGCAATGGTTTTGCACAGAGCAGCCCCGATCCCCCTCTGGCATTCCTGACTCCTCCTCTCTTTGTTATACCACCATAGGAAGCCACTTCCTATGGTAGCACATCTGTGACCATTGACACAGACAGAGTGGCTCCCTTCGCCCCCCCCATAATACTTTTACCTAAACATATTTTACCCTAATGCATGGAGTGCATTAAAGAGGAGTTCCGCTACAAGTTCTGTAGCTGCTGACTTATAATATACCAACACTTACCTGTCCAGGAATCCCGCGATGTAGGCACCCCAGGCGATTTTTCCAATCAGCTCTTGGGTGCTGCCACCATTCATTGTAAGGGAAGACTTGCGGCTTCACAGCTGGTTCCCTACTGCGCTTTTTGAATGGCCCGGTGGTGGGGGAAGAAGGAGGGGGCCAAACTTTCCGAGGGATCTCACCGTGGCAAGGTCTCCCGGAAGCGGAGATGGGTACCTGTCAAAAACAGGTACCCCATCCGAAAGGTGCCAAATGTGGTACCGGAGGTGGGGGGAAGAAACAAACAAGCAGAGTTTTCCTTTTTGGGTGGAGCACCGCTTTGAGATAAAAAAAATGTTTAGACTTTAGAACCACGTTATTAGTTAATGTTTTAATTTAGGGGTAGGTTAAGTGCTAGAAATAGGCTGCGAGTTAAGTGCTAAAGGTTACAAATTAATGCATCCCTAAATGTATTTTTTTAAGTGCAAGCTGTGCGTGTACCTAATTTTGACTTGATTCTGGCCTCTAGTGGTCCCTCTACAGAAGAGCTCAGACTTTAAGAGGGGTAAAAGCAATACAAGCAGTCAATCAGTTGTGCTGCAGTTCAAGTTGTATTCTCTAAGGAGGAGAGAGCAGAACGACAAAGAGATGAGATCATCTGCTGCTTCTCCTTTTGTTGTCAAGTCACAGGCTGGTAGGAGTGACAAGTAATGGAGTAAGAGTTCTGCACCAAGACATCTTGGAATTAAAGGAATATATTTATTTCTCCATCAAGACATAAAAAGGTAAAAGACTGATGTGTTTCAGCCTCTTGTAGCGGCCTTAGTCATAATAACTTTATTATGACTAAGGCCGCTACAAGGTGCTGAAACGTGTCAATCTTTTACAAGGTATTGATTTCTTTTTATGTCTTGATGGAGAAATAAATTGATACCTTTCATTTCAAGATGCTCTGGTGCCAAACTCGTACTCCATTACTGAATTAATAGACGGCAAGTGCTACGTGAGTCCGAACACAGGTATCTGGATCTCATCCCATCTATATGAGATTTTCGGCAGTAGGACCATTACTTTTTGTTTAGGAGAAGGGACAAGACCTGTGAGTGCTACTTAACTGCAGTAGAGAAATATCAGGTATCAGGTCTTCTCCCTGCCATACAGAACTGTGCTGTGTAAAATTCAGGACTGGATGGACAGAAATGGAAATATGGTTAGCATGTAAAAGAGCTCCAAAATTCCTGTTTCATCTGCATTTTTAGTTTTGTGTCGAGTTCAGCTTTAAAGTGGTAGGAAACCTAAAGGGTAACTCCACTTTTGTGGGAAAAAACATTAGCAAACAAACAAACAAAAAAAAAATAAAAAAAAAATATATATATATTGTATAGTATATTGCAACTCAAGTCATATTGTAATTGAATGTTACTAAAAATTAGTTTTCCTTTTTAATCTGTAGTTCTGTAATTTTCTGTTATACAAAAAAATGTACAGAATGCCCCCTAAAAAATGTCATAAACTGCTCAAGTGATTGGCTTACAGATTTCCCCAGAAGTCTGCACTAAGATACAAATCAGATATTGAGCAACCCCTGCGTTAAAAATTTAATTTTGGCGAGATACTCTTAAAGAGAAACTATGTTTGAAGGGATGCAGATACTGCCACCTTCCTCATTACAGCCCTGCAGGTGCAGCAGCTGATTGATAGTTTTAAAATCGCTCCCATACAGATTCACTCCAAGCAAACAGCTATTTCTTCAGAACAACAAAAGATAGGACTGTGCAAAAAAGTTTGTTAAAATCCTTGCAATGTTCATAATTCACCCAGGGGGGAATGTTTTTTTTTGCTCAACAAAAGTGTTACTCTTTAAGAAAAAAAAATAATGGCCCCCTGCGGGTTAATTCCATAATGTGCTAGTATGCACTGCATACCTACTTCAGCCCGTTTTCCTTCTAGATTTGTGCTTTTTGACTGTTTGAATGGCCAGGCTTTGATGATGTCATTCCTATGCATGCGCACAAGAGTCAACATAGCAGCACAGCACTCTCTGCATCCATGGCTCACTCAGTGTTCTGTGCATACAAAGAGTACTGTGTATGCACCAATGACATCAGTGGCTTAAAACAATGGCACTATTTACTAAACGGCGCAACCTCAGATAGCAAGGATAACTTGTAATGTGGCAGTGTTGTATTGTAAGTCTTGTTAACTTGCTGCACATTTTCACTGGCAAGTTGTACACTTGCTGAGCACTTGAAGCACACGTTCTAGTGGACACTTTTCCAATTTGTAGCAAATTTGCTTGGCAAGTCTCTAGCAAGAGCAAAGTTGCAGTGGTGAGTCTACAGCAAGAGCTCTGCAAGTCTACAGCATAAAAATTCAGCCACAGTGACCCCTGTGGTGGGATGTTGCACAACATAACCGAACCAGAACTTGCAGCAGACTTGCAGAATGTTTTGCAAAGAAAGTTATTATGGAATCATGTAATGCGGACTTGCTGCAATTGTGCAAACTTGTGAAGCCTGACAAGTTATTTTCAAGCTTGCAGCACAATTGCTTGCTATCTGAGAAGTTCCAGCCGTTTCAAAGGCACCTACAGGGAAGACTTTTTATGGTGCTAACTGTAGGGTAAAGTAAAAAAATGTACGTTAATACCATGCTAAGTGTTGAGCGACAAGGAAAAGTCTTAATAGATTATCTAATGGGATCATTAAGTGTTAAGATCCATGTAGGGGTTAAAGCGTAACTCCATTTTGTTGAGATTTGGGTGATCTATGTACATTGCAAGGATTATAACAACCTTTGTTTCAGATTCCTACCTTTTGTTGATCTGAAGAAATCCATGTGCGTTTGTCTGTGCCTCTGTTCTGAGTGCGTGTAATGGTTTCATAATTATCTGTCAGCTGTAGCAGCTGCAGAGTACTAATAAGGAAAGCTACTGGGCCTGCATCCCTTTAGACGTGTTCCTATTGGAAAAATCTCATCAAAAATGACATTTTTGTCGCAGGGGATGCCTGAAATCTGACTTGTATCTTCTGGGAAAATTGGTGAGCCAATCACACAAGCAGGAAATTATGTTTCTAGGGAGTGGTCTGTATACACTCTGTGTACAGAACACCTCCAGGTAGTCATATTGTATTGCATTTATAGAAAATTACATTGGCTGCAGATTGAAAAGGAAAGGCATTTTTTTTATTTCAAAAGTTTTTTTTTATTGCAAAGAAAAACATACATATGCATTCTGAACATTGGAACAACAGGAGAGGTATTTGTTCTTACAGGATAAGACTTCTGGGGGATTCCAAGATGAAGTCCAGGGGAGTTAACAATTACTTGAAGTGAGGCAAGGGGCCTTTCGAGGACATCGGCAAACAACTGAAAAACTCTAGTCAACCTTGCCCGAAGCATTACCCAGAGTCGTAGTCCGGGGAATGATGGGCGACAGGAAGCTAAATATTACTAAAAGGTCTGACAAGCATAGGGTACAACTGGAGGGACCCCTTTAGAACCCGGCACCCCCAAGGGGATCTAGCTGTGCCAGGTGTGGGTCTCCGTGCCCGGTCCTACCCCCCCTAGCCCTTCTAAACATGTCGGCTTCCTATGGACAGGATATTTCAATAATACAAAAACTCCAAACGTTCATATACACTTCTGTTACCCAATGTACTCGGGAGTAAAAATGAGGGATAGTTTAAGAAGTAGAGAAAAGAGAGAAAGAGTAGAGAGTGGAAAGAGCAATAGGGATTAAGAATTGCCTTACATTAGGGAAAGGTAATTTTTAATACCATTCAATTACAATATGACTTGTATCGCCATTGTACACGCTATATTATTTTTTCTTTATTTACTATTTTTTTTTACCCACAAAAGTGGAGTTACCTTTTAAGTGATGCAAGGTGTTTTAATGTTTAGGATAAGTTTTAGTTTATGGATACTTTGTTATTTGCACTTGTTTCCAAGTAGAAAGCCCCACATTGCCTTTATATACATATGTTTAAAATTGATCCTGTAAGGCACTGTCAGCAAAATTATCATCTTTGTAAATATCATTACTCTTCTTACCTGTTCAATTTTTGCTACTTACCATAGATGAGATCTGGCCATATGGAATATACAGTAGTGTCAATGCAAGCACGCTGTAGACAAATCTAGACAGCTAAAGACAGCTGTGTTTACAGATCCCCAAGGCAGCAAGCCAAATACAAGTAGTTGGGAACACATACACTGACTAGAGGAAACTGTCTTCGGATAGCAGAGCTGCCATGAAGTTGATGTTACCCATTAAACTGGCTGATGGCTATACATACACAGTGCACATCCAGTGGTAGCAATATACTACAAGAAAAAAAAATGTTCAGCTTGGCTTAAAACATTTTTTGTTTAATTCCCAATTTATCCACACCATATCACCAATGGGTAAACCTTATTCATCTGTTTATTGCCTATTTATAACAAGACAATACCGTGATACACTGATCAGACATAGCATTATGACCACTGACAGGTAAAGTGAAGAACATTGAGTATCTTGTTATAATGGCACCTGAAAGTGGGTGTGATACTTAAGACAGCAAGTGAACATGTCCCTGAAGTTGATGTGTTAAAAGCTAATGTAGAGTACCCCCGAAGGAGCCATTTGTATATTTGGGTCCTCTGTTCTTCACCTGGCCCTAAACTGAGCTCACTCCTGCTGACACCACCAAATTGCCTTGGGGAAAGGGGTCTCCCAGCAGTCACACAAGAAAGACACACACATACACACGCTATAATACATCCACACTGTAATACACACACACTGTAATACATGTTGGAAGAACAACAACATGTAATGTAAAGTTGCTTATATAAACTGAACAATATACACTGTATGTATTATACCCATCTATGCAGCAGGTGGCGCTGTAGTATTATAGTGTATAGTACATGTTTTCTATGATATGACAGGATGTTTGTCTATTCTTTCTCTATGTACTTGTATTGTCCTGTTTCCTGTAAGACATGCATTGCTAATCCTCCATGAAAGTAAAGTATTATCTGCATACAACAAGCTTCCAAGCGCGTGATTTAATATCCTGTTAATATATTATGGGCCCAGGCACCCAGGCACTGGAGAGGATATCTCAGGCACCCAGCAGCACCCAGAGCCACTGGAAAGAATACTCAGTGAATACAGCAAGTCAGTGAATACTGTATGCAAGCAGCTGAAAGATGGCAAGTGATTCAGATGTGAAGTTTGGAATAGCAAAGCTGAACAATACCAATTACCATCTATGGAATTTTAAACTGGAAAAGCTTTTTAGCAAGGATGACTTGTGGCAAGTGCTGAATACAGACAGATCCACAGATGGAGATACGGAGGACTGGGATAAGAAGGACAGACAGGCAAAAGCAATTATAGGCTTACTAGTGGGAGATGACAAGCTTATCCACATAAGAACAGAGAAAATGGCCAAAGGTATGTGGACTTCATTACAAAAGCTGCATGAGCGTTCAAGTCTAAACAGAAAATTGTTTGCTGTTGTACAAGATGAGACTACAAGAAGGCCAGCAAATGTGTGACCACATGAATGCTATGCTAGAGATCATAGAGCAGCTATGTGCTATCAGAGAGGAAATCAAAGATAACCATATTGTTCCACTGCTCCTCTGCAGCCTTCCAGAGACATATACTGCTCTTATTAACGCTGCTCTTATAAACAAGCAGAGCCTGTTTTTGCTGTAAAAGGACCAGTCACTTAAAAAAGGACTGTTCTATCTGGAAAGCTGAGCAGAGAAAGCTAAAGATACCCACAAAAGAAAGAGTCAAAGCAATCACAAAGCAAACAGTGCACAAAGACAAAGTTTTCCTAGCAAACGGGAAAAGCATCACTTCAGAAGGTAAAGGCCAGGGCTTTCTGAACTGCCTTACACCACAAGGCAAGCAGAGTATCCTTGTAAAGAAGGTGTTGTATGTTCCAGAACTAGAAGGCAGCCTTCTATCAGTGAAAAGTCTTGCAAACAACAGTTTTACAGTTAAGTTCCTGGGTGATGAATGCACAATTCACAATAATAAGTGATTCCTCGCAAAAGGAAAACTGGATGATCACCTATACAGGCTCATCACCACAGACCAGCAAGCCAATATAGACTCTAATGACCTACACAGCAAACATATTCACTTATGGCACAGGCGGCTGGGACACAGAAGTCCAGAAGCTATACAGGACATTATAAAAAGAGGTTTATAAAACGATTTAACAATAGCGCCTTGCAAAGTGCTCATGAAATGCAAGTGTTGTATTTCACACGTGCTCCCCTTCCACAAATGTCTCAAAGAAAAACTAACCACCCACTGCAGCTCTTACACAGTGACATATGTGGTCCAATCAAAACTCCCACATCAGGCAGGAACAGATATCTACTGACTTTCATTGATGATAATTCCAGGTACACAACCACTTATCTGATGAAACACAAGAATGAAACATCAGAGAAACTGCAAAAGTTCATTGCCATATCTAGCAATACATTCCAATGCAAACCAGGAATAATATTCACAGATAATGGAGGAGAATACATAAACAAAGAAGTGGCCTCATATCTTAAGAGACAAGGAATAGTACACCAGACAACCACACCACACACTCCTGAACAAAATGGTGTAGCAGAAAGGAAAAATCGCACTCTTATAGAAATGGCCAGATACATGTTGTTGGATGCCAACCTACCTCACAAGTACTGGGGAGAAGCAGTCATGACTGCAACCTACCTTCAGAACAGACTACCCTCGAAAGTCAATAAAAGTACTCCATTTGAAATGTGGCATGGATCAAAGCCTAGCATAGGGCACATCAGAGTGTTTGAATGTAAAGCATATGCCTATATTTCAAGTGAAAAGCGATCCAAGCAGGAGAACAGAGCCATAGAGGGCATTCTAGTAGGCTACAGTGAGAAAATTACAGAAATCTACACCCAAAGGCTGACAAAGTAACAATAAGCCATAGTGTTTATTTTGATAAGAGCCCATCATCAGAAACACCAATCCCTGAAAGCTGTGAAGTGAAAATGCCAAGCAAACCAGAAGAAAAGGTCAACCAAAGCGAACCTGTGAAAGAGTCAGAACAAGAGGTGGAAATCATATTGCCTAAATAAAGTTCCCCACCAGATCCTACTGAACTGCCTGAAATCAGAAGATCTACTCGGACTACAAAGGGGATACCACCCCGCCAGCTGTCATACACTGTCAAAACACACAGCGTACTTGAACCAACATCCTGGGAAGACACTGAAAAACTGCCAAAACGTGAAGCCAATAAATGGAGAATGGCAGCAGAAGAAGAATTAAAGTCACTCCAAGAAAATAAAACCTGTAAACTTACAGAGTTCTCTCCTAACCGCAAAACTAAAAGGAGTAAGTGGACTTTCAAAGTAAAGTCAGACACAGAAGGGAATATCCACAAATACAAAGCCAGGCTATTTGCCAAGGGTTACTCCCAGAAATTCGGTGAAGATTACAATGAAACATTCACTCCTGTCGTAAAACACTCCAATATCAGATCGCTTCTTAGGGTTGCAGTCGGGAAGGGCATGCAAGTCAAACACCTAGATGTTAAAACTGCTTTTCTTTATGGAGAGATTAAAGAAGATCTCTACATGGAGAAACCACCAGGGTTTGAACAAGGAGATAACCTTGTGTGTAAACTTTAGAAGAGCATCAACGGTCTTAAGCAATCTGCAAGGATGTGGAATGAGAAAGTGAACAAAGTACTTACCAGAGAGGGATTCTCAAGAATTAAAGCAGACCCCTGTCTCTACTCCAAGAATCAAGAGGACAGATGGATAAACATCCTCACACATGTAAATGACATTGTAGCCTGTTTTGAACAAGAAGGGGATTACAATCAGATAGTTCACAAGCTAAAAGAAGATTTTGAAATCAAAAGAACTTGGGAACATTAGCTACTATCTGGGAATTCAAATAGAGAGAGAAGAAGTTATCTTCTCAACCAATCTCGGAAAATCTCCGATATCTTGGAACAATTCCATATGCGAGATGGAAAGGAAGTGAAGACTGAAGAGGCCGAGCTCAAGTCAGAATCACGTACTTTACTGCTTGCATACAGTTCTGCATTAAACTGTACATTTTATTAAGTGTTTAAGTGTTTTTAGATTATAGGCAGACATCAGCCTGGAAGGTTATAGGAGGTTCTTTCTACATGCAACTTCTTGTGGGTAATACCGTCTCATTGTCATTTTTGCTCCTAAAAGAGACCTGTACAGAAAGAAATATGGAGGGTACCATTGCTAACTTTCGTCTAAGAGAAGGGTGCCTGTGTCTGGTTTTAATACTTTCTGAGTCACTCAATGGGAATAAGTATACAGTTTAGAAGTTCAGAGTAAAGTATTCCATGTCTGTACCTTGGAAATAGCACAATTTACCTTTACAAACAAATAAAATCAATAGACTTCCAAATAACCCCAGTTAGAGGTTGGGTGCACAGTGTTGCTTTATAAGTCCATGGAAGAAAACAGCCAGTATGCCAATCACAAATACAAAATTTACTGAAGTCCCATATTAGCAGAACAGATGCACAAATGTTTCAGGGCATGCCAGCCCCCTTTATCAAGGTGACAAGCTGAGACCTTGATACACCTTGATAAACAGAGCCTCTGTGTCCCAAAACATTAGTATATCTGCTCTGCTGATTAGGGACTTTAATAAATGTTACTGTCTGTAATTTTATTTGGCATGTTGTCTGTTTTCTTCTAAAGGTTTCCTTTAGGGCCCACTGATATCTTTGTCTTATGGTAATGCGCACAATACTGCAACACATGCTACATGGGTTGGAGTATTATTCATTTTGAATGGCAACACAATGCACCAAGGCAATGCATTGTAGTGTGTTGTGTTACAAATTTTGTGACACAACCGTTGTATGAAGCACTTTGGCATTTGGGAAGCCCATTATTTTCAATAGGCTGCATTTTCACAATGCACGTTATCCCAGCGACATTATGATCATTATGTCGCATCCCAAAAATTATTATTTCAATTTTTTTTATTGATGAAAAGTACAACAGTAGTGTCACATAAAAGTTAACACATTTCTCAGGTTGTCATAATATAAAGAAGAATACACTAGTGATGCTTGAAAGAATGATCTAATACCAAAATCTTAATACCAGTGATCCTTCTGGTAGACACCCTAAGGTGTAAGGTCAATCGACCGTCATCCAGCCATTCCATCCTGTACCCCCAACAGGGGGTACGGAATGGAATGGGAAATAATAGGGAACACCCAATAGTTACATTCCTGAGAGTATAATGGTAACAATGGTAAAGCCCAATAACATTTAAGTCACCAAAAAAATGAAGAGGAAATTAAAAAAGGAGAAAAAAAAAGAAAAGAAAAGGAAGAAAAAGAAAGGAAAAATAAAAAAGGAGAGGGTCTTTTTTTGGTGTTGTTGCAAAGAATACCGGTAAGTTTGTCATTACCCATGATCCAATTAAGCTTACTTTTGTCATAATCAAGTGGTACCACCGACTGTCTCCAATATTTGGCAATAGTAATTCTCGTTACCAAGAACATATACTGTACATAATCAGTTTTGCTGATTTTTTGGGGAATTCATCTCAAAAATTTTAATTTAAATGGGCCCTAAATATACATTTTCTGGAAGTAAAAAGGCTAAAAGCAATCAAAATAAACAATATCAGTTCCAAATCAACTAGGTCAATTACTTAAAGGGTCACAAAAGACTATACAATTTTGTATATTGTAATTTCAGCGACTGCTAAATAACCATCAGCTGTAAAAATCAATGTCAATGCTGTAAGAAAAAAAACAACTGGCAAAAAGTAATTATTCATAATTTTAAGAGTGTTTTTGTTATTGATAATTTTGTAGTCTGCAGGCTGCAATCTTTAAACTGCTATCGCCCGCTGTAAGCCTCAACCATTTAAACCATTTTCCCTGAAGATTTATTTATTAAGGCCTGCCTATTCACATGTGTGTCTGGAGGTCTGACTCATGACCTCTGTTGTGTTAGCCTTTCCCTTCTGAAAAGTCTAACCCGGCCTTCCCGATTTACTGTTATTCAATGGTTAATAGATCTGACCTGTACAGTCTATAACATTATTTTACCACTTTATCCCCTCTTGCTAAATTTGTCATCACAGTCATTTTGTGGCACAAAGTTTGCGCTGTCGTGAAATGCAAACAGTGAAACAACTCAGTTTAGAAAAATTCTATTTGTCCAACGCTGTTGAAGCGCCATCCAATTTTAGCTGAGACAGTTCATCCAGCTTGTTATAAGGAAAGAACGAAAGTCTTTTCTATTACTATCACATCATGCCTGAGCTGTAGCCAAGCAATGTGGGGTAACAAGTAGCTCTCGCAATATTTGATTGCCCTGGGCTGTTTTCATTTTCATAGCGACTAACATTCTATTGATTATCTTTCCAAGTATTACCAAGTAAGTGTACAATATATTCATTTATGCCCTCCTCTGTCCTTGTGCAAGGGCTATTTCTGTTTTAACTAAAGTAGAACTAAAGGTAAATGCTCCAGCGCTTAACAACATAGCTACTTATTGCTACTTAAACAGAAGAAAGTTTTCAAGACTAATGTTTTTGAATATACAACCCCAATTCCAAAAAACTTGGGAAACTGTAAAAGCGACATAAAAACAGAATCAAATAATTTGCAAACCTCATAAACCCATATTTTATTCACAATAGAAAATAGAAAAATATATAGCATTTAAACTGAGAAAATGTATAAGTTTAATAAAAAAATTAAAAAATAAATAAATAAAAGACATTTTGAAATTGATGGCAGCAACACATCTCAAAAAAAGTTGGAACAGGGCAACAAAATGCTGGTAAACATAGGTGTGCGCAGCCTATTGCATTAGGGTGTACACCCGTAAGCTCAAACACACATGTGTGTATGCGTATGCCTCCAGGACTTCTCTAGAGCCTCTTGCATCCTCTGGAACACCCTGCCCCGGTATGTTTGGTCAGCCCCTACCCTGTCCATCTTTAGGAGATTCCTGAAAAACTAATTTATTCAGGGAAGCCTATCCCACACCCACCTAAGAACTGTACCCAAGCCACCCCTATTAGAACCCCCCCCCCCCAGCTATTACCTTTCTTACCACCCCCCCCCCTTTAGAATGTAAGCTCAACGAGCAGGGCCCTCCTGTCCCTTCTGTATTGAACTGTATTGTAATTGTGCTGTCTTCCCTCTACATTGTAAAGCACTGCGCAAACTGTTGGCGCTATACAAATCTTGTATAATACGTATATATATATTGATAACTTATCAATGTAAACAAACACTTTCATTTTTTTTTTTTTTACTTAAAAATGCAGTGAGGACAGCTGGTTGGTGGGCAGCGTGTGGTGAGGACAGCCAGTCAGTCGGCAGTTTGTAGTGGGGGTTGGGAGCAGATCTCCGTGTGCAGTGTAAGAGTTGAAGCATCAAAGATGGAGCATGGAGGGAACTCATACAGTGATAAAGGTAAACCACTCCTCAGCAGCCATTTATCACATGGCTGGAAGTAGAAGACTCCCAGGCTGCCATCTTTGCTCCGCCTCCTTTCCTCGATCAGCTAGAGCAACCACATGTGAGCGTGTAGGGGGGGAGTTCGGCCACACCTACGCCCCACCCACCACCTCCTCAGCCCAGGGAAATACTGCCCCCCCCCTCCCGCTGCAACCTTAGGTTGCTGTGTATGGGGCTCAAGAGGAACACTGCATCCAGGGAAGAAAGTCAAAGGCAGACCTTGCCGACCCAGTGACAGAGATGAGGGTGAACCCAAGAATCCCCTGGAGCTGCCACTAAATTAGGGTGTGCCCAAGAACACCTGACACACTCCCTGCACACACTTATGCTGGCAAAGAAAGTGATACCAACAAGGAAGAGCTGGAAGATAATTTTGCAACTAATTAATTGGCAACAGGCCAGTAACATGACTGGGTATAAAAAAAACAACTTAGAGAATCAGAGGGGTTGATTTAATAAAACTGGAGCCTACAAAGTCTGGCGTAGCTCTGTATAGAAACCAGTCAGCTTACAGTTTTTTTTTTTTGTCAAAGCTTAATTGATCAAGCTGAAGTTAGAAGCTGATTGGCTACCATGCACCAGATTTTGCACTCTCCAGTTCTAGTAAATCAACCCCAGTGTGTCTCAAAAGTAAAGATGGGCAGAGGTTCACCAATCTGTGAAAAGCTTCGTCTTAATATTGTGGAACAATGGCCATGTCCCAGGTGCTGAAGGGCTACGTCTGGTCCCTGGTGCCCATGTCTGTCCGTGGCTCTGGCTCCATCAAAGCCAAGCCCCATGTCAAGAGATGAGGGGAAGCCCGACTCACCAGCAGCCACTGAACTCAATGAGGGGAAGCCCGACCCACCAGCTGCCATTGCTTCCAGCACTCCCTGGCTCAGACAGGGGAGATTGGAGGGTAATCTCGTAAGATAAGGAGGCCTTTTACCTTCCCGTCAGTACATAGTGGAGCTTTGCACAGTATAGCATACAGCATAGTGTACAGATTGAAGTGTTATAAAGTATAATGTACAGCACAGTGTACATAGAGAAGATTTGTGTAGCATAGTGTACAGTACAGCATACAGAGTGGAACTATGTGGCGTATTTAATGTACAGGGCAGTCCGCAGCAGTCAGTAGTATATAATGTACATCACGGTGTACAAAGTGGAGTGATACTCCATAATGTGTAGCAGATAGAATAGAATACAGAGTGGAATCTGTGTAAATCGGAGTATATACAATAATGCATAAACCAATGTGCAGTGTAAGGTCTAACAAAGTGTAGAGACTGGACTGTTGTTGAATTTAAAATGCACAGCATAGTTTACAGAGTGGAGGAGGGTGGAATATATAATGTGTAGCACAGTGTGCAGAGAGGAGGAGTATGGACTATATAATGCATAACACAGTGCACCAAGTAAAGAAATGTGGTAAATATAATGTACAGTATTTTATATAAGGCTATCGTTGCCTATTAAAATGCAGAAAAAGAGATGGAACTGTGAGGCTTTACACAGTAAATAAAGAATAAAAATAACAAATGAATTTTGAGAAAGAAAGACATCTGCATAATCTGTTTTAATGCCAACCACAGTGGTGATTTTGCAGGGCGTTTACTCCTATCCAATGATCTGTCATGAAGGTGTTGCAATTGGCGATGGTGGCCTTTGCATAGCGCGCAGGTGTCCCCTGTATATGTGTACAGTATCTCTTCCCGCTGGCTTAGAACATATGCCAGTTCAGCAATTGCTGCCGCTGCTAAAAAAGTGAATCCTAACCTTTATCTCGCACAAGCCACAGAATACCTTCCATGTTGTGATACCATCAGGCCCTGAATGGGAAACCTACCACCGCCATGCCTGCCTCTGCTTTGGGGGTTAATTAACAAGAGACGTTAGCTTGAGAGCTGTATTTATCATTAAAATGACATTTTGCTAAACCTCACAAGTTCCTGTTTAATATCCTTCAGCTGATCATCCCGCTAACTTTTTCTATTTCATTTTGTAAAAGGAAAGCTAATCCCTTCAGAATGAATATTTCTTCATCTGAGAGCTGAATGAGGCTCCACTAAACACATGATAGAGGATTGAGAATTCCTAGATAAAGTCTGCACACCGAGATTTAAAGGGGAAAAGCACTCTTATTTTTTATTAAAACAACAGACATCAAATATTAAAGCTGGACTCCATGCAAGCAGCTAAATACGCATTTGAAATACATAGATAGCAACCATTTTACCTGTTAAAGGATTTCTAATTGTGTTTAGCCATTCAGGATTTCATGTCAGACAAAACATACAGATCCTGGATCTTGGCCCAGGATCTACCTAACATTGTGATTGAACAATGAAGCAGCAAGAACTTATGACCGTCTCCATAGGTGTACGCACAGGGTGTGCCTGGACACACCCTAATCACACCTTCTGGCGAAGAATTCCCCTGAAATTTCACCAAAGCCCCCTAACGGGGCTCCTAAAAAAAATTGTGAGAAAAAAGTAATAAAACATTGTAAAACATAATAAAAAATAAAATAATAAAAATAAAAACTACTGACACCATCCACACCCTACGAATAACAATCTCTGCCTTACTGACATGGTTCACTGCTCTACTGACACCATCCACACCCTACGAACACCAATCTCTGCCTTACTGACACGGTTCCCTGCTCTACTGACACCATCAGTATATATATATATATATATATATATATATACAGACACATACACATGCACACACATATGTGTTTGAGCTTCGAGCTCTAATTCAATACACCTATGTTAGTCATAGGTGCACACCTATGTCTAACAACTACGTACAAGGCCATCCACAATTTGGCCCCCAGCTACATCACTAGCTTAGTCTCTAAATTCCAACCTACTCGTTCTCTTCGTTCCTCTCAAGACCTCCTGCTCTCTAGCTCCCTCATCACCTCCTCCCATGCTCGCCTCCAGGACTTTTCTAAAGCCTCTCCAATCCTATGGAATGCCCTACCCCAATCTGTCTGCTTATCTCCTACTTTATTAGCTTTTAGACGATCCCTGAGAACCCTTCTCTTCAGAGAAGCCTATCCTACCCACACCTAACAACTGTATTTTCATTTTTTCCATCAGCTCACCCCCCACAGTTATTACCTTTTGTTTCCACTTGACCCTCCCTTCTAGATTGTAAGCTCTAACGAGCAGGGCCCTCTGATCCCTCCTGTATTGATTTGTATTGTAGGTGTACTGTCTGCCATCATGTTGTAAAGCGCTGCGCAAACTGTTGGCACTATATAAATCCTGTATAATAATAATAATGACCATCTCAATATACCTTACCCCCCTCCTTCATAATAAAGAGTTTAGCTAGGCAATAAAAAAAAATTATATTCATCACATTTCTCCTATACATTTACATCTACCAATGTTTTGTCTCTTAAGCCCCCATTCACACCCGGAGCAACTTGTCATGTTATATGACCTGTCAAATCGCATGACAAGTCACACCCTATTGTCGGCAATGATAGTGTTCAAATCGGTGCGACTTTGCGGTGCCACACCGATTTGAAAAAGCAGTTCCTGCACTTCTCTTGGCAATTGCAGGTGCGACTTGCATAGATATCTATGCATGAAGCCTCACAGATGTCTTCCAAGTCGCACCTGAAGTTGCACTGACATGCGGCTTTGAAATTGTGAAATTTCAGATAAAGTTGCACAATTTCAAAGCTGCATTCAATGTGAACAAGGGCTTAAAGTGGTATTAAAGTTTTTTTTTTAACTTACTTGCTCTGTGCTGCAATAAGTGGTCCCTTATCTATTTTTCTGGAGTACTCCGCCAGCAATGTCCAGTCCTTCTTCCTGCAGGTGCTCCTCAGCAAGCCAGGTGCAAAAGAGACACCCATGTGAGTGCCCATTCTAACCAGGCTGTGTGCATATATATAGACTCATACAGCAACAATAAGCCACCCCCTTCACAGGTGCTTGCCTGACAGCAGCAGGAGCCTATAGCTCCCACTGCTTTTAGTTTCTACTGTGGGATAAGGATGAGAGAATGACAATGCTGTAGCCAGGACAGCACTGGAACGGTGTGAAGTAAGTGTTTAGGGATGGGAGGGAGGGGGACAAGTAGTGGGGGGGGGGTTTCTTATCTTAATGCAGAGAATGCAATTAATATGTCAGGACTTGGCTTTGAACCAGCAACTTCTGCTGTGTCTGGCAGTATCTCCTCTTCTAGAGCCCCCTGAGATGCTGGACAGCTCCCTGCCTGTTTCCTTGGACAACTCTGCCTTGTGTTTTTTTGCTCTAGAACCTTGAACTTCCTATTTTAGCCATGTCTTTGCACATCCCGTTTAACAGATTATTGTGCTCTCTCCAGCCAATATGTTGCTCTTGTCACTCCTGCTGCCATCCGAATCTTTGCTGTCACTCATTATCGATCTTTGGTTTGTTCCTCGATTATGCTTCTGCTTGATCCCAACATAGTTACATAGTTGGTAAGGTTGAAAAAAGACACAAGTCCATCAAGTCCAACCTATGTGTATGATTATATGTCAGTATTACATTGTGTATCCCTGTATGTTGCGGTCGTTCAGGTGCTTATCTAATAGTTTTTTTAAACCATCGATGCTCCTCGCTGAGACCACCGCCTGTGCAAGGGAATTCCACATCTATGCCGCTCTTACAGTAAAGAATCCTCTATGTAGTTTAAGGTTAAACCTCTTTTCTTCTATGTCTACGGGCCTTCCTTTATCTAGATGGCAACTCACCTCCTCATAGAAGGTTAATAGATTGGTTTGGCAAGAAAGATTCTTCATGAATCCATTCTGATTACTGCTAATGATATCGTTCTCGTTACTAAAATCTTGTATATAGTGCCTTATCATCCCCTCCAAGAGCTTGCATATTATTGATGTTAGGCTAACTGGTCTGTAATTTCTAGGGATGTACCGTATTTATCGGCGTATAACACGCACTTTTTTCCCCTTAAAATCAGGGGAAAGTCGCAGGTGCGTGTTATACGCCGATACCATGCGATCCCGAGCTGTCACAATCTTAAAATCGCTGACCGCGATTTGAAAATGGCGCCGCCGGCGCCGAAATACACCGAGCTGATCCTCGGCTCTTTCCGGCGGCTCTCGTTTACTTTCGGCTCCACTCGTAGTCCCGAGCGGAGCTATCCGAACCTACTCGGCTAGGTTCGGATAGCTCCGCTCGGGACTACGAGTGGAGCCGAAAATGAACGAGAGCCGCCGGAAAGAGCCGAGGACCGGCTCGGTGTATTTCGGCGCCGGTGGCGCCATTTTCAAATCGCGGTCGGCGATTTTAAAGCTCAGGACAGGGGAATCGAAGCGAAGGCTGCACTGGGGAAGGCTGCACTGGGAAAGGCTGCACTGGGAATGGCTGCACTGGGAATGGCTGCACTGGGAATGGCTGCACTGGGAAAGGCTGCACTGGGAAAGGCTGCACTGGGGAAGGCTGCACTGACAAGGCTGCACTAACAAGGCTGCACTGGGGAAGGCTGCACTGACATGGCTGTACTGACATGGCTGCACTAACAAGGCTGCACTGGGGAAGGCTGCACTGACATGGCTGCACTGAGAAGGATGCAATGATGGGCATTTAAATGTAAGTTTTTTTTCCTTCAACTTCCCTCCTAAAAGTTTTTTTTCCTTAAAATTCCCTCCTAAATTGGGGTGCGTGTTATACGCCGGTGCGTGTTATACGCCGATAAATACAGTATTTTGGGCCCTTTTTAAATATTGATGCTACATTGGCTTTTCTCCAATCACCTGGTACCATTCCAGTCAGTATACTGTCAGTAAAAATTAGGTGGCAATTATGGTCTGGCAATTACTTGACTGAGTTCCATAAGTACCCTCGGATGCAAGCCATCTGGTCCTGGTGATTTATTAATGTTATGTTTCCGAAGTCTAATTTTAATTCTGTCCTCTGTTAACCATGGAGGTGCTTCCTGTGTTGTGTCATGAGGATAAACACTGCAGTTTTGGTTACTGAAGCCCCCCGATTCCCTCGTGAAGATTGAGGAGAAGAATAAATTCAATACCTTCGCCATCTCCCCATCCTTTGTAACCAGATGTCCTTCCTCATTCTTTATGGGGCCAATATGGTCTGTCCTCCCTTTTTTACTGTTTACATATTTAAAGAATTTATTGGGATTTTTTTTGCTCTCCTCCGCTATGTGTCTTTCGTGTTCTATCTTAGCCGCCCTAATTGGACCCTTACATTTCTTGTTGCATTCTTTATAAAATTTGAATGCTGATGATGATCCCTCAACCTTGTATTTTTTGAAGGCCTTCTCCTTTGCTTTTATATGCATTTTTACATTGGAATTAAGCCATCCAGGACTTTTGTTCGCTCTTTTAAATTTATTACCCAATGGGATGCATTGGCTAATGCCCTTATTTAATATGCTCTTAAAGCAAACCCATCTCTCCTCCGTGTTCTTTGTTTCTAAGATTTTATCCCAATTCATGAGTTCTAACAAGGTTCGTAGTTTAGGGAAGTTGGCTCTTTTGAAATTCAGTGTCTTTGTATTTCCCTTATGTTTCCTATTTGTGTGATTTATACTGAAGCCAATTGACCTGTGATCGCTGTTTCCTAAATTGCCCCATAAATTCCACAGCTATGATCAGGTCTGTATTGTTGGTAATCAGTAGATCCAGTAACGCTTTATTTCTAGTTGGTGCATCTACCATCTGAACCATGAAATTGTCCTGCAAGACATTTAAGAACTAGCGAACATTAGACGAATGCGTGGTTCCCTCCGCCCAGTCTATGTCTGGATAATTAAAATCCCCCATTATGATAACACTTCTTATCCTTGCTGCTAATCCAACTTGTGATAGGAGATCCATCTCCCCCCCTCCCTCAGGTTAGGGGGCCTATAGTATACTCCCAGTAATACTTTCCACTTAGCTTCATCCCTTTGGAGCTCTACCCATAAGGATTCCACCTGGCCTCCGAAATGCATTCCTGATTGGCCACAATGGCATTTGACAGCTCCTCCGACAGCTTGAGTCTCCTGCGGCAGCTCTTTGGCAGCTTGCCTGGATCTCTGTCTTGACTTCCAGGGCACTCCTGTCCTCCCAGCGGCTCAGGTCAGAACTGAACTCTCCCCTGACGGCTTTGCACAGAGCTCGGTACATGCCTGCCATTTGTGACGTTTGTGAGTGAAATATTGTTCTATTTTAATCTTTTTATTTGAATAAAGCTTCCTACACTATTGGCAACTTGGTGCCTCTCTTACCCCTTCGCTTTCTATATTGAAATTAAAGAACATAAATGAAAACCAATGCAGCTACCAGATTTTTTTTTTTTTTTTTTTGGATAAAGTAGGGATGAATCAAAACCTCTGTTAGTATTTTATTGTTGTCTGGGTCCCTGTAGGCCCTTAATACCAGCATTTGAAAATGGGGACCGCTAGAAGATAGCTGTTACCACCTATCAGGAAGTTACATACTTACATAGTAGGTGAGGTTGAAAAAAGACACAAGTCCATCAAGTCCAACCTATGTGTGTGATTATATGCCAGTATTACATTGTATATCCCTGTATGTTGTGGTTGTTCAGTTGCTTATCTAATAGTTTTTTGAAAATATCGATGCCCCCCGCTGAACCCACCACCTGTGGAAAGGAATTCCACATCCTTGCTGCTCTTATGCCGTGCACACATGATTGGACTTTCCGCCAACAAAACCGTGGATTTTTTTCAGAAGGATGTTGGCTCAAACTTGTCTTGCATACACATGGTCACACAAATGTTGGCCCAAAATTCCAAACGTGAGAACGTGGTGACGTACGAGACGTACGACGAGCCGAGAAAAAGGAAGTTCAATAGCAAGTGCGGCTCCTTCTGCTTGATTCTGAGCATGCGTGAACTTTTGTGCGACGGATTTGTATACACACTATCGGACTTTCCGACAACAAAGTGAAGTTGGCTGAAAATTTGAGAACCTGCTCTTAAACATTTGTGGCCGGAAATTCCGACAGCAAATGTTCGATGGAGCATACACATGGTCGGACTTTCCGAAAACAAGCTCACATCGAACATTTCCCGTTGGAAAGTCCGACCGTGTGTATGCGGCATTACAGTAAAGAACCCTCTACACAGTTTAAGGTTAAACCTCTTTTCTTCGAATTTTAATTGGCCACGTGTCTTATTAAACTCCCTTCCGCAAAAAAGTTTTATCCCTATTGTGGGGTCTGGTATTTGTAAATTGAAATCAAGTGACTAAACAAATACCTAATGGCAGGATCACCTGTTCCCATTATATTAGAAGATACATATTTAAAAAGGAATGAAACAGATTTGTTTTATAAAAATGTAACTGTTAAAGATCATATGAAATGTTGGTGATTGACCTTAGATCTGCTTTGGATGGATATGACTTCTAAAATTTGATACGCCAAGCAGAAGATGTATGAGGTTTGGGGTCCCATTGCTAGTCACTTCATTTGTGAAACTGGAAAATTCCTTTAATATTGTTTTCACACAATCATAGGAGTGATCAATCAAGCAGTGATTGTGTCTCAAGCATTATATTTTGAGCTACAAGAGCTTGAGAACGTAATGTACCTTTTTCTGTCATCTGAAATGCTGGGAAATTGGAGATGATAGTATTATTTCAGCAGAGTAAAATGTCACACTCTGGAAAGGTAGTACGGCTGTAGTAATCAGTCAGAAGCACTGGATTATAAGAAAGCTCTGGCAATACACCAGAATGATTGGACAAGTTTAAACAGAAATCCATGTTGTGGGCTTCCCCTGAAAAATAACATGATGCTTTTGCTTCTGGCACTCCAGCCTGCTAAATGCTCATTCAGCTTAGTTACAAAACATAACTGGCTTCCTTTAAAAGTGGCATACAGGGGAGTTTATTGTTGCCTAATATATGCTAGAAATAAATGTTTAAAGTAGAACTATAGGTAAAACATATGTCTTTCATTGTGTAAGGGAGAGCCATAGCCAAAGCAGGAAGTAAGAAGGAATCCCTGTAAATTAAGCGAATCCCTTGAGGCCCCCAGGTCTCCAGAACTAGTGGAATTTCTAGAGATTTTCCCTCCTTTTCTATTACCCAAAATATACACTATGGTTCTTATACCATCTTTTTTTTTCCTATATAGATTTTCTTCGGGTCACTGGCCCTTGCGCCTACTTGTTCTCTTGGAGATTTTGGATCTATTGTGCCCCTGTGCCTTCCCCGGGCAGTGATGGGCGAACATTCTGGTGCATAGATTTGCCGGTATGAACACGCAGTTTTCCAACTGTGTATATATATATATATATATATATATATATATATATATATATATATATATATATATATATTCCATTATGTATATTTTCTAGTACTTTCCCTTGTGTATGATGTTGTAATATGTGTGTGTTGTTTTATGTATTTTGCTCTCTTCATATGCCTGGGTCCTGAAGAAACCAAATGATTATTGAAATGCATGGACCTTACAGCAGGCACCAGAGAAGCCTATTTCATCAATTCAGGACTATCATCACTATAGTCTGTATAAGATCATCTATATGCAAAAAGCTTTGACCTTTCCCCAGATGTATGGGACATAAGATTGTTGTTGGTTTTATCTTTTTTACTATTGTATAAATAAAGACTATTATGTTTTTAAATTTTGTGGTCTGCCTCTTATACTGTGCCATTAAAGTCCACTTTTTTAGGCAACAGGAGAATGCTCAAGTTGACACCTATCTTTGTTGCTATATTATTGGGATGAGGCACCTCTAGTCTATCTTTTGCTAACTCAAAATATGGATTTTCATCTACTTTTATTTTCACTTTCAATGATAATGGTAAACAGGACAAATAGAGAGAGAGAATCTCCCTAACAGGGCCAAAAACAATAAAAACCTAAGAGGTGTTCTAATCCTGGACTCCTTACTAGAACACCCACTATATGTTTGTTGGTCACCCTATTCCAAAACCTGGTTTATAAAAGCAGGCACAAAAGCCGTGCAATCTCCATCAAGAAACATTAACATTCAAAGACATTTTAGACAACTGTGCTCCTCCAAACCTGTAGTAACAGTTTGTGAATGTTCCATTTCTGTCCTAGTATGACCATGCCCCTGCCTATAAAGCCAGCTCCATAATGACATGATTTGGCCAGTTTAGTGTGAAGGAACTTGAGAGGCCTGCCCAGAGCCCTAAACTCAATCCTTCTGGGAAACCCTACTGGAACCTTGACTGTGATCAAGGTCTATTCACCCAACATCAGTATCTTGATGTCACAAATACTCTTTCGACTAAATGGGCATAATTTCCTACAGACATGCTCCATAATATTGCTGAATGCCTTGCAAAAAGAGTGGAGGCATTTATGCGGAAGGGACCTCCAATTTACTGCCCATGGTTTTTGAACTAGATGTACAACAAGCTCATATGGGTTTCATGTTCGGCCTTATAGTGTACAACCTGTAGAAAACTTTGCATGTTACAAATGTTTGACTATGGTAACAGAAACGTTCTCATTTACTGAAAAAATTATTTAACAAATTCTTCAAATTCTCCCTCAGGTTTGTGAATGTAAAAGGGATGCAAATTCTCTTTCCAGGTATACTGTACATAATCAATGAATGTCTGGAGCCTGTAGGCATACAACAATGGGAACTCAAAGGAATCCCCCACTCTGGTAGGATTACTTTATGTTTTGCCCTAAACATGTTCTTGTTTTACCGGTGCTTACTCAGCTTGGAATTTTGTCTGATAATAGAAAAAGACTGTACAGGAAGAAGCTGCCTCTTTGTTTGTGCCATCTTAGGGCACAAGCCTACTTCGTCTAATAAAGGCTGGAGCACGATTAGTGAATTTGAAGCAATTATGTTGGAATGGTGCAATTAATGTATAGAAAAACCTTTGGAATATCCACTCCCAAATAGCTTCACAACCTCCTCTTTAAAAGAATCTCTAGGTGACAGTGATAATCAGATAATAATGCTATTTAGGAGACACTATGCTAAAGTAAGAGAGTTCACTTCATTTTACACAAGGGGGGGGGGGTATCCAATGGTCCTTTGCAAGCAAACCTAAAAGCCCTTTCACAGAGCTAAAATACCCTAAACATTCATTTATTCATTGTACGTATCTTCGGTGCCTTGCATTTCTGGGATCACTCACTACACAGCCCTTGTCTTTAGCACTAGCTCACCATACAGGGAGGGCACCGACTGATATGTGTCGTCTTGAATGGTCGAATCAGGACACCTTGGTAGGCAGAGTTGGAGTCAAAGGTCTATATACCTGAACCCAATCCGATCCAGCGATGTCCACTAGCCATGTCCTCCAGCCGCTATCGCTCTTCTCATTGGACAAATTGATAGCAGCAGAAGCCATTGGCTTCCATTGCTGTCAATCAAAAGCTGTGACAGGGAAGTGGGAGCGGGGCCAAGTCCCGCTGTCTGTGTCAAGGGACGCAGCAACGGGACTCGGGAGCCAGCCTCCACAGGTGCTCCCATGGAAAGCAGCTTTCTGTAGGGGCACACGATTTAGAGGAGGGGCCTGGAGCGCCGGCGGGGGACCATAGAAGAGGAGGATCCGGGCTGCTCTGTGCAAAACCACTGCACAGAACAGGTAAGTATAGGCATGTTTGTTATTTAAAAAAAAATTGAACGTTTACAACCACTTTAAAGTATAACTAAAGGCAAAATTTATTTTTTAAAATTTTGAATAGAGTGGAGATGGATTAGAACACCTGTTGGGTTTTATTGCTGTCTGTGCCCCCATTAGGGAGATTCACCCTCTCTATTTGTCCTATTTACCATTATCATTGAAGGTGAAAGTAAAATAAAATCCCATATTTTGAGTTGTCCCCAGAAAAGTAATAGTGGGGAAATCTTCCAATTGGGACACTAGTTCTGGTGACCTGGGGGTCCTCAATGTATTCCCTTAATTTGCAGGGATATCCTCTCACTTCTTGTTTGGCTATGGGACAGGATGTGAAGGAAAATCTCAGCAATGGGACACAGATGGTGAAAAGAAATCTGACAGGGGTTGTAACTTTTCTTTGCGCTATCCAAAATGAAGAGGAAAAAAGTTTTGCCTTTACTTCTAGTTTAAATCAAGAGTTGCATGTAGAGAGTGTGCATATGACACATAGAATGCAACTTGCTGAATAATAAAAAAAAACCCAAGTTTCATAAATACATTTAGGAATAAAAATGCTGCGCAGGCCATGTTACCAGTTAAAAGCAAAATTTCACCACTAGTTATGATTTTTTTTATTTGCTGAAATATTGTACATTTTCTTCTGTGCAACCATAGGTATAGTACATGATTTGCATACAGATTGTTATCTGCTCATCCTAGAAGCATGCTCAGTGCTTAAGGTCACATTACAGTCATCTGTTACAAGCAGAGTTTCATTTTTGGTGCCACTTTCAAACAGTCTATGATGTCAAAAGGATCACTTAGGTCTTTCTTTTTACAACACTGCAACATAGTAATGCCCCGTACACACGGTCGGACATTGATCGGACATTCCGACAACAAAATCCTAGGATTTTTTCCGACGGATGTTGGTTCAAACTTGTCTTGCATACACACGGTCACACAAAGTTGTCGGAAAATCTGATCGTTCTGAACGCGGTGACGTAAAACACGTACGTCGGGACTATAAATGGGGCAGTGGCCAATAGCTTTCATCTATTTATTTATTCTGAGCATGCGTGGCACTTTGTGCGTCAGATTCGTGTACACACGATTGGAAATTCCGAGAACGGATTTTGTTGTCGGAAAATTTTATAGCCTGCTGTCAAACTTTGTGTGTCGGAAAATCCGATGGAAAATGTGTGATGGAGCCCACACACGGTCAGAATTTCCGACAACAAGGTCCTATCACACATTTTCCGTTGGAAAATCCGACCGTGTGTATGGGGCATTACAGTAACGGAAGCGCTTCACTTCTTGGCAGTCAGTTTCAGAAAATGCATTGGCTATGTCTACACCAATATCTACAGGATTATATGCAATAAGTCTTGCATGTGTAGAGAAATAAGTGTGTTGTGCTAGAAGAATCTAAAAGAATTATATTAAAAATAACTAAAGAAAATATATATATCAAATGTGTAAGAATCAAGTACAAAAATAAGTGACAAATTCATATATCAATCAAATAAATAGGAATATATATATATATATATATATATATATATATATATATGATATATACATATATATATATATATATATATATACCGGTGTATATATATATATATATATATATATATATATATATATATATTTATCACTTAGGAATTTATTAAGATTTTTTTGTAGAGGCACTGTGCACATCTGCATTCTACGTATGTACGTTGGACTTATTAACACTATATATGCACATTGCACTTTAGATCTTTACCACGGAGTGTCACTTTATATATTCATATTTATTTGATTGATATATGAATTTGTCACTTATTTTTGTACTTGATTCTTACACATTTGATATATATTTGCTTTAGTTATTTTTAATATAATTCTTTAAGATTCTTCTAGCGCAACGCACTTATTTCTCTATACCATTAATGCACGGTTATGAAACGTGATCTGCGTGTGCAGCTGGTTGTCATTTCTGCTCTATAGGCATTGGACTGTTGTGGCTCGCAAGATTTTTCTCTATTTGTTTAAGTCTTGCATGTGGCTGATGTGGAGGTTTTACAAAAAAATGTAGGCCTTGTCTACACTTGCGGAGGCGCTAAAAAATTGTGGTTGAGATACCTTTTTACCCCTCACACACCGATTCTGCTCATGTGTGGTGACAAAAGGGTGGGATTTAACGCCCACATGCTGCACATATGCACCACTGAGCAGCCCATGTTTCGGTGCTGTGTTCCCAGCACAAATACTGAGCTGTCAAAAACCCTCTCAGTCCACACTAATGATCGGTTGACAGGGGGACTGGCTCGTTATCACGTGAAGGGCTTCTGTTAGAAATCATACAGCCTACCTGACAGGGACCCCCGCCTAGCCAGAAGTGACTGAGGACATAGATTTATCAGTCCCTTTCATTGCAGCCTCAGTTGCAAAGATGAATGAATTGGAAGAGCTCTGAAGCTTCTAGCTCATTCACGAGCGGAAACATGGTTTACTATGCTTCAGTGATGAATGGACACAGGAGCGATTGGTACTGATCACTCACTGTGTTCATTCAGGAAAAGATGGGGATAATAAATTAAATTTTTTCCGGCCCCTGCTCTTCGTCCATCCTGAAACATCCCCCTGTGTGTCCGCAGCAGCTGCTGGCAGGAGAGGACAGGAGGGACGCTGTAAGCACTGCAGAGGAAAAGGGCACACGAGGGGGCCCAGACAGCAGATAGAAGGGGTGCATGTGCTAGAACCAGTCCCCTGCAGTGTAGCCAGAGGGAGAAGCTGGCAGCATTGGTGTCTGCATTGAGACAGTACAGGCAGCCCTCCTGCTCAGCAGGTGCCTGGGCCCCCCTTTTGAACTGTCAGGGCCTGGGCCCAGTACAGGAGGGCTGGCTGTACTGCCTTATCAGCGACCCTGATCACGTGGCCACTGTAACAGCCAATCACAGTGGTCCCATTATTGCCGATCCTTCCCACCCTCCCATCCCGGACGTTCAGAACTCAGAAATGGATGCTGGGGTTAAGCTGCAGAGCTGTGAAAAGACTCAGAAAATCAGCATCAAAAATGTTTTCTGATACACGTTGCTTTAGCAAACTAAATGTCATTGAGTTAGGGTTTACATATTATAATAATAGTAAAAAGTAAAGTGTGCCACATGTGAAAATGGTTTACCCCTCACTTGCAACAGTAGCGTTGACTGCCTATGCTCCATCTATTGTTTCCTTCATTAA
Source organism: Lithobates clamitans (assembly GCA_037952925.1). Classification (NCBI taxonomy): domain Eukaryota; kingdom Metazoa; phylum Chordata; class Amphibia; order Anura; family Ranidae; genus Lithobates; species Lithobates clamitans. The sequence goes on along the minus strand of JBBGZY010000978.1, from coordinate 2,313,876 downwards.
AATTGATATCACTAGCGTCCAACAAATCCTATGAAAAACAAACCTGCCAAGAGAGAACCAGATAAGGGCTTAATTATTGGAGTTGCGACTTTTCCTTTTTGAATGTCACGAGAAAGACAAAGGCAAAAAATGCTCCACTTTTGCAGTGGTGGGAACGACACTGATGAATACAAACGCTCTCATTAGCTCTGATTGTGCCCATGTACTCTTCACTTTTGCTTGGCATCTGCTCAGAAAAAGGATATGAAGGTGGCTTTAATCTGGAAACTGTATGTGACACTAATCCTGTACAACACACAGGGAATCTTTCGGGGGGAAATTGTATATTGTCATTTAGTCTGCTCATGAAAAGCTGGAGTATAGATATGCATACTTTACAAGCCAAACTCAAGTTCTACTGAAGAAAAAAAAAACAACCCCCTTGTATTTAACTATATGAATCACAACAATTTAAAAAAACATTATTGCAAATCCTTATCTGCTTTTGTTCTTTAGATGTTAAGGCAGATAACTGCAACTGAAATCTTTCAAAATGAGTGCTAAGTGGGAGGTTGTGCCTTTATTGTTATCACCTAATCTGTCCCAATGCTGTAATAAGATTTATTGCACTTTCCTTAGATATACAACTATCTCACCAAAGATAAAATTCGCTCTGCAGAAAATGTAATGTATCTAAAGCCAATAACAAAAATGTAATCTATTCCCACTTACCATTAAAGCAGAGTTCCAGGCAAAATGTGAACTCAGTCTCAAGCAATGGAACACAGCACCCCCCCCGAAGGCATGTTTTCTTCGGGGCTTCAATCCCATGTCGCCGTGGCAAGGTACTTCACTTTCGCGGTTTTATTGCCCCCCCCAAGGCTTCACTGCCGGTTTCCCTTACTTGCAATGGCGGTGCCTGCACCCAAAGCCGATAGATGGATTGGCTTGGGGTGCCGACATTGCGGGCTCCCTGGACAGGTAAGTGTCCTTATATTAAAAGTCAGCAGCTACAGTATTTGTAGCTGCTCACTTTTAATTTTTATTTCCCCAGACTGGAATTGCTTTAAGTAAATGTAGTGGCTGCATCGGTTTTCTTTTTTAGTATTTTTTTCCATTATTTTCCCCTGCTCCAGGGCAGGGATCTCCAAACTATGGACCTCCATCTATTGCGGAACTACACGTCCCATTAGGCATTGTTAAACTCTGACATTTACAGACATGACAAGGCATGATGGAAATTGTAGTTCCTGAACAACTGGAGGGCCGTAGTTTGGAGACCCCTGGTCTAAGGAGTCCACACGCATTGTTCTGTAGGTTGGAATGCCACATAGAAAGGGTAAAATCCATAAGGTACAGCAAGCCTGGTTGCAATATACACCAGCAGCTGAAAGCAACTGGGGCTCCTTTATAAATGATTTTCATGATTTTATTCACAGTTTGAGTCCTCAAAAGCCATTCTCTTGTGTCTCCTGAAAACATGTTGACTATTTAGTGTTTTACATGTTTGAAATAAAACCTTATTTTTGGATTTCAACCTTTAGGTGCGACACTCCACTCTTCTGATCCAAATTTTACACTCACATGCTACGGTCTCCATGGGTTTTTACCAGTGTAGGGAAGAATATGAGTATAATTTAATAAAACAAATCACATGTACTATGTACTATCCACCCAAGGTTCCAGACCCATCAAATCCACTACCCCCTGTATGTGTGCAGGAGCAGAAAATATCATGGGATAGGAAGTATATTAAGACTACCCTCCCCCCACTGGTCTTCTCCATATCATTGAGGGAGATGTTCTGTAGTCCCAATATATTTCCTGTTTGAGATAAGACACAGACTATCACTGAAATCAAATGAAAAGGAGGCAAATAAGAGAAATCCATTAATAGGGCTTGCCATTCCCCCTTATTGTCCCATCAGCATGATCCTGCTCCATACCTAGAAGAAAAAGTTATTTAACTAGGGCTCCAGTGGAGCAGCTGAGAGAGAAGTGGGGATGTCATCAATGGCACACGTCTTGTCCTGGGGTGATGAAGCTCACTCACTCTACTGTATTTACTAGAATACAGAATCTTTCCCCTCTCCTTTCCTCCATTAAATAGAGGCGAGGGGTTCTCTAATTCTCAGATGTAGCAGGGAATAATGTAACTGATAACAGTGCAGCACAGGCAACGAGGAAAGGAAGCTATCTGCTCACAAGATTTTTTTTCATTTATCAAATAGATATTACAAAACACTTTCAATGGTGAATATAAAAGAATGTAACAGAACAGAATCATTAAAGAGAAGAGCAGTGACCCTATTACATGAGCAGAGGGATTTGGTTCTGAGAAAACCCACCTACATATTACACTTAAGAATGAGCTTGGAGTCGGCCTTGTGTTTTGTCCGAACCTATGTTTTGCTAAACCCGGAAGGAAGCTGTCAGTGCCCAGCCAATCAGATGCATGCCAAGGATTCCCCTTCCCATAGCTGCAAATACACAAAGGGGTGGAGATGCTCATGACATCATTGATCTAATATGACCACATACCCATATTTGTTCAAATCATTGAACCAGGGATAAATCAACTAGGCATGAGCTTGGGTTCAGTCCAAACTGGGAAGGAAGCAGTCAATGTCGACCCAATCATTCTTGGGCTATATTGGTTCAATGTCATTGACCTAATTTGGTCATGTGACCATATTAGTTCAAATCATTGACCTAGGAATCAATCAACTAGGGATAAGCTTGGGTTTGGCCTGAACCAGGAAGGAAGCTGTTAATGCCGACCCAATTATTCTTGAGCCATATTAGTTGAATATCATTTACCTTTTCTGGCCATGTGACTAAATTATGCCAATTAGGGTTGTCCCGATACCGAGCATTTGCCCAAGTACTTGTACTCGGGCAAATGCACCCGATGCTTCCCCCATTACCTGGAAGACAGCTGTGATCGCCGCATGGGGGAGTTACAAGATTCTCCGCCAGCGGCTTTCAGCGGCTTTAGTGACATACAGCGGTGATCGGTCACCGCTGACTGTCACTGCATCCTCCTCCATGCCCCCTCCGTTCCTCTGTCCCCCTCCGCTGTCCCCCTCCGTTCCTCTCTCCTTTTCTGTCCCCCTCCACTGTCCCCTCCGTTCCTCTTTCCTTCTTTGTGCCTCTCCGCTGTCCCCCTCCGCTGTCCCCTCCGTTCTGCTGTGCCTCTCGGCTGTCCCCTCCGTTCCCCTCTCCTTCTCTGTCCCCCTCCGTTCTCCCCCTCCGTTCCGCCGTTCTCCTCCTCCTTCCTTTGTGAATGGACAGAGTCAGCTGACTCTGTCCATTCACATAACTGAAACATTGTAATCTCCTGTGATTATGATGTGTCAGTTTATGAATGGAGAGGAGCGGCTGTCTTCTCTCCATTCATTCTCAGTGCAGCTGAGGCTGCAGAGAAAGGGGCTGGGGAATCTCTATCCTCTGTCTTTTTCTCTGTCTCAAGGGGGAGATTTCAGAGGTCTGTTAAGACCCCTGATATCTCATCAAAGCCCCCCAACAGGGCTGATTAATAAAAAACAACAAAAAAAAACACATATTGCAATAAAGAATAAAAAAAAATTATTGTAAAAAAAAAAAAAAACAATGTCACGTGACATTAAAAAAAAAGTATCAGTAATTGGTATCGGCGAGTACTTGAAAAAAAGTATCGGTACTTGTACTCGGTCCTAAAAAAGTGGTATCGGGACAACCCTAATGCCAATTATGTAAAAGCCATTCCCACCCCATTATATACCTACAGCTTTAGGATTAAAAATCTCCTGCCTGCGGCTGATTGGGTCGGCACTGGAAGCTTCTTTCCCGATTCAGACCGAACCCAAGTTCATAACTTTTTATAATTATTGATATTTCTTTTTTTATAGTTATAAAAAATAATTGCAGGCTGCAGACTGAAAAGGAAAGGTAATAACATTAAACAACAAAACAGTTTTGCACCAAATATAGATATTATATACATTTTTAAGGAAACTGCAGTTTAAACATTATAGTTTTCATTATTTTCTATAAATAGAATTATATCTGCCATATTCCTCTGATAGAGTTGAAAAAAAAACCTTCATCACAACAAGATAGTCATACTTATATTTAGTTGTTTTAATAACAATAAGCACTTGATACGAAATGTAATAAAATAATGTAGGCAGGGGAAACTAGAAAACGATCTCTATTAGCGAATAACTGGATAGAAATAGGTTTAATAAGCTGCAAGCTGATTTTCATTGGAAAAAATTAAAAAATTTAGTTCAGGTCCAGCCAATTTTTCACTTGGCACAGTCACAAATCCTTCTAAGTCTAAGTGGCAGTACTACATGTATAATAAACATTTAATATGTCTTATTTATTGTGACACAAACTAGGGCTGGCAAGTCTCCATGGCCTGCAGCCGAAGCAGAGTTTGTCTTAAGCTCCAGAGCTGATGCGGAGCTGAACTCAAAATGGGGCTGAATTCTAAAGCCTAGAGGTGGAGCTACCTTTCCACAGCTGTACTTCTTGGTTTTACTTTCCATGACTATCATACATTCAAACTACCATGCAATTTTTTTTGCTGCAGCTAACCAGGTGCGTCTAAAGGTAAAGCCCACACAAACAGTTGAAATACATATAATAGAGCTGCTTTATTTGTCAAAGGCTTTGCATTTCTGTCCACCCAGTCTTGATTTACACAGCTGCCCCATCCAGCAAGGTGGATGACATCTCTTTCTCTGTTACAGTTAAGGAATTCGGTGGGGTCATCTCCCTACACCCATCCTGCTACTGGACAGGGAAAATGCAGCAGCAAACTGGTGAGGTCATCTCTCTGCTCACCCCACTGTCTCTTCCCTATCAGCATGTTCCTTATCAGCACATTTGCATGTAGAAAAGCTGATTGGCTGCAAATGCTGTATCTACTTCAAATAGCCGCATAAAACATGTATTTAAAGTATAATTAAAGGCAACACTTTTTTGTGTTTTGGATATAAAAGAGAGGGATTAGAACATTGATCAGATTTTTATTGCTTTCTGTGCCCCTATTAGAGAGATTCACCCTCTCTATAAGAGCCCTTTCACACTGGGGCGGGGGCGTTGTCGGCGGTAAAGCGCCCCTATTGTAAGCAACGCTTTACCGTCGGTATTTGGCCGCTAGCGGGGCGGTTTTACCCCCCTGCTAGCGGCAGAGAAAGGGTTAAAACCACCGCAAAGCGCCTCTGCAGAGGCGCTTTGCCGGCGGTATAGCCGCGCCGTCCCATTGCTTTCAATGGGCAAGAGCGGTGAAGGAGCCGTATACACTCCGCTCCTTCAACGCTCCGAAGATGCTGCTGGCAGGACTTTTTTTCCCGTCCTGCCAGCGCACCGCCCCAGTGTGAAAGGGCTCTTAGTCCTGGTAACCATTATCACCGAAAGTGGAAGAAAAAGAAAATCTCCAATTTTGGGTTGTCCGCAGAAAAGGAATAGTGCAGATATCTTTCAATGGGGACACTAGTTCTGATGACAATCGGGGATTTCTCTCACTTCCTGTTTTGACTATTGTACAGGAAGGGAAATCTCCCCAATGGGACACAGATGGCAAAAATAAACCTTACAGGGCTTATAACCCTCCCTTACTCTACCCAAAACGAAAACAAAAATGGCCTTTAGCTCTACTTTAATAATGTATTAATGCATGCAAATCTGCATTCACCTGTGTCTTTAATATCTGCCTAGAGTCCAGATTTAAATAAAAGCATCTACAAAGTTAAACACATTTTAATGAGATTTTATTCCATAGTGCACAGTGGATTATATGGCACAAGCAGACCTTTTTTTTAATGCCGAAATGCACTAGTACTGTGTGCAGGCACCGGTCCTGTATTGGCTGGCGATCTGTTGCGTGGCAGCAGTGTGCCAGGAACTGGATCCCTCTATCACAAGTTTCATGTGAAACACTTTCATGTGGTTTTCAATTTTACCCTCCTACTTATGGCATTTTCATGTGTTTTCAACACTGAGCCAGGAAAGGGTAGAATTTATGATTGGTTAGTATTCCCAAAGAGTCCAACGCAAATACCACCCCCTATGTCAGGAATATGCAATTAGCAGACCTCCAGCTGTTGCAAAACTAAAATTCCCATCATGCCTCTGCCTCTGGGTGTCATGCTTGTGGCTGTCAGAGTCTTTCTATGCCTCATGGGACTTATAGTTCTGCAACAGATGGAGGTCCGATAATTGCATATCCCTGCCCTATGTCTACTTAAATATCCAGGCCTCTCCTCTACTATGCATTTCATTTCATGCCTTGTTGCCTTGCCACGCAGGGCAAAGTGACAGGTCCATTATTACGTGGCTCCACCAGAAGTTTATGCTTATTTTGCATTTGCTCCTCTGCTGCTCAATTTGACCACCAAGATAAAGTAAAATACCTGGTGCTTACTGGTACAGTAGAGCATATGGCTCACCTCCCTTCCCTTCCTCACAGGTGTTTGGCCCCTTTCACACGAACATCCTGGTCGGGTCCACCTGTGGTTTTTAGGCGGAACTGATTGGAACCTCCATTCATCCCTATGGAGCAGTGGGTATAAATTGATGTGTCCATTTACACCTGCCTACATCTAATCCGATCTGATCTCCTAAAAAGCAATGGGGATCCATTCCCCTTCTGTTCAGTGGATCGAATGGCATTTGGGTGTAAACAGACAGGCGGTCCTGTACATCTGACTGCCCTTACAGGAGAGCGGGCTGTGTCTGTGTCTGCTCTACATAAGCAGAGTGGACACGGACCTGTCATCAAACAAACAGATCCCCTGTTGAACAAGCAGATCGCAGCCGAAGTCTGCCTCGTATGAAAGGGGCCTTAGTGCTGATGGTTAGTGATTGGGTGCAGGGCAGAGAGAAAGTCCCTACACCTACATTTGTTGGGGCTGCTATTAAAGAGAATTATTAACTTTGCCCTGCATGGGCAAAGCATGCATTCACTTTAGACCTCATGCACACAGAGTTTGAAAAACACTGCTTGTACAGGCGTTTGGCATTTTTCTTTTCAGCCTGTAAATGCAACTCTATGTTAGCCTATTTAGCACATAAAAATTGCAATAATTGCACACATAAGCCTTTGCAGGCATATTAGAAGAACATTGTTTACAGGTAAAAAAAAAATGCACCACCAGCATGTTCGCTGAACGTGCCTAAGCGAGTGTAAATGTACAGTGAGGACGGAAAGTATTCAGACCCCCTTAAATTTTTCACTCTTTGTTATATAGCAGCCACTTGCTAAAATCATTTAAGTTCATTTTTTTCCTCATGAATGTACACACAGCACCCCATATTGACAGAAAAACACAGAATTGTTGACATTTTTGCAGAGTTATTAAAAAAGAAAAACTGAAATATCACATGGTCCTAAGTATTCAGACCCTTTGCTCAGTATTTAGTAGAAGCACCCTTTTGATCTAATACAGCCATGAGTCTTTTTGGGAAAGATGCAACCAGTTTTTCACACCTGGATTTGGGGATTCTCTGCCATTCCTCCTTGCAGATCCTCTCCAGTTCTGTCAGGTTGGATGGTAAACATTGGTGGACAGCCATTTTTAGGTCTCTCCAGAGATGCTCAATTGGGTTTAAGTCAGGGCTCTGGCTGGACCATTCAAGAACAGCCATGGAGTTGTTGTGAAGCCACTCCTTTGTTATTTTAGCTGTGTGCTTAGGGTCATTGTCTTGTTAGAAGGTAAACCTTCGGCCTAGTCTGAGTTCCTGAGCACTCTGGAGAAGGTTTTCGTCCAGCATATCCCTGTACTTGGCCGCATTAATCTTTCCCTCGATTGCAACCAGTCGTCCTGTCCCTGCAGTTGAAAAACACATCCACAGCATGATGCTGCCACCACCATGCTTCACTGTTGGGACTGTATTGGACAGGTGATGAGCAGTGCCTGGTTTTCTCCACACATACCGCTTAGAATTAAGGCCAGAAAGTTCTATCATGGTCTCATCAGATCAGAGAATCTTATTTCTCACGATCTTGGAGTCCTTCAGGTGTTTTTTAGCAAACTCCATGCAGGCTTTCATATGTCTTGCACTGAGGAGAGGCTTCCGTCGGGCCACTCTGCCATAAAGCCCCGACTGGGGGAGGGCTGCAGTGATGGTTGGCTTTCTACAACTTTCTCCCATCTCCCGACTGCATCTCTGGAGCTCAGCCACATTGATCTTTGGGTTCTTCTTAACCTCTCTCACCAAGGCTCTTCTCCCCCGATAGCTCAGTTTGGCTGGACGGCCAGCTCTAGGAAGGGTTCTGGTCATGCGAGTGTATGTAAAGTGCCTCGCAAGTACTGTACAGACAATTTGCAGCTGCAGTGGAAGGAACTGAAGCTCCGAGAGCTTAGCCCGCTTTGTTCCAGTGTGCCCCTGACACCCCCACTACAGTCCCTGACACCCTCACTACAGCCTAGAAGTGAAAAAAGGTATTGCTTCATTTTAGGTACATGTTTGTTTTACATACATGCTTTGGTACTTAAAAGTGGGGTATACCTGTACACGTATAGCCAAACAGTCCTGTGATTGTTTGAAGAACAACAACATGTAATGTAAAGTTGCTTATATAAACTGACAATATGTACTGTATGCATTATACCTATCTATCCAGCAGGTGGTACTGCATTGTTATAGTGTGTTGTTCTATGGTAAAGTAAAAACAGGATGTTCTGTCTATGTTAAGTGCATGTACTTGTACATTCCTGTTTCCTGTGTTCATGTTTCCTAATGCTGTAAGACATGCATTGCAAATCCTCCATGAAAGTAAAGTATTCTCTGCATTCAACAAGCTTCCAAGCACATGATTTAATAACCTGCTAATAGTGATAACAACCAAAAGTTCTTTCCTCCTTTTTCCCTTGTACATATGTTTGTTTCCAATGCTAAACGACTGAATATAAAAGTGAAAGACAGCTATATATGTGTAACACGAAAATCTTGTATGGAATAATCACCTTGGTGAACAATTTTGCCACAACATAAATGCTGCTTCAGTTTCGACACGCAAATACTCCAGTGATGAGGCTGTTGCAGTCCGCATAGATCACCTTACTTTTTCCGACCACCCCTTTTCCCCCTCCTTTCTCTCTGCCCCATGTCTGAACCCCGACATTTACCCTCCTCAGCACCATTATACAGCATCTTCTTTTTTTTTTTTGAGCTGATATGCAACACATTGTTTTAGGAAGACTTGGTGTAAGGATGAGCTAATGGTGGGACCAAACCTAGTTTGGCTCGAACATGAGGGGAACCCAAACAACTGTGGTTGTGATATTCCTTGCCCCATGTCACACATAACAAAGGGGCAGGATGCTGGTGACATTAGTGACCCATAATGGCTGTAGCTGATTGGGATGGTAGCTTGCTGTCATGTTCCAACGGGTTTGGCCTTAACTTTAACTTATCTCTACCTGAGAGATATTTTCTTTCTACAATTCTATACCATGGTCTATATTGGCTCTAATAACTATTATGTAATATCTTACTCTATGCAACTTTGCATGTTTTAATGAATACCTGTTAAAATTTCGATAAACATATTGAATAAGAAAAACATAAATGCTGATTCCAGCAAAGAGTTAAACATTGTAAAGTGAAGCAAGGCCTTTAAAACCGTTATAGTAGCAGTGCTGACAGGTCACAACTCCTGCAACTATGGGGCCCAGCTTTGAACTGCCAGTCGAGCCTATAATCAACTGTGTGTCAGTATGCATTGCCCCTCGCTGTGCTCTGAACTGCTCTGTGGGTGACGACAGCCATCGTAAAGCTTGACATAACTTAACACACATGTTCTCTTTATAGCTGCTTTCATACATACTATCATCAGAGCAGTGTGAAAGCTCTCAGCTATCAAAGACTAAGTTCCTCTACTGCAGAACATTTACAAAAAATGTACTGCAATACAGAAGTAGTTAAATAACAGGTAATTACCATCAAGTATTCAAGTATTTATTACATATGTATCATATAGTTTTATCACCTAACTCTTTTGAGGTGTGTTGGTAGTGCCTAAATGTCTGAGTAACTGTTCTTAAGTTAGTGAGACTGAGAGCTGATTCGGTGCAGGGTCCAAAAGTTAATTAAGGGCCATTTTAAATGGCATTTTTATTATTTTATAATATTTAACTGCATGTTACCTACATTAAATGTATACATTTTAAGCAAGAAGAAAATAAGTCAACTGGAGGTATTAGACCTTGTTCACATTGACTTTACATACAAAGGCTCAATTTGCAAAGCTAACACACCAGGAAAAGAATCTTTAGTTTCTCTTTCAATCATTGTTATTAAAGATTTTAAAGGACACAGAGCATAACCTCACGTAGACATCAGTGGTGTATTTTGGTTTTGTGCTGCCATAGGCATGACTAAAATCAGGCGCCCCCCCCCCCCCCCTCATCTAAATTTGTCCCACCCCAGCTACGATATACTGTTCTTGTCTCAGGGTCTGATGATGAAGCTGCAGCCATTCACAGTGAACAGCTCAGGCTTTCTCATCAGACCCTGAGACATGATTCATCCAAGTGCCACATATGTGGTCAATGGAGCAGAAGATGGGGTCAGCAGGGCAGAGGATGAGGCAGCACTGATGAAGCTGCACTGATAGGCGGGACTAAAGGGCACTGCTAGGCGGCACTGATAGGCGGGACTAAAGGGCACTGCTAGGCGGCACTGACAGCCAAGATGAGACACAGCTTTTCAAGTTGTACGTTCCCACTGGATAAGAACAAAAAGCCACATAGGTGTGCCCAGTACCAAATTGTTGAAGTATTTTTTCACAGTACATCAGTGGGAAGAAAAGAGCACTGAATTTTGCAAGGATGGATGGACCTATGACAGAAGTGTCTTTTCCTCTACAGTTGTTACTGAGGTATGAAACCTGTTTTGTAGCCAGAACATTGCTCACAAACAGCTTGCAGTTAAGATTATAAAGCTCAGTCTGCATTTTAAGAGGTCTCACAGGAAGAAGCCTAGGGCAGGCTTTGACAAAAAAAAGTGGGAACTAACTTGTTCACTGTAAAGCTTGCTTGCTCTCAGGGCTTCACTTCATGCCGGGACCTGTAGTCCTTCCTTTTGGGGGGGGGGGTCACATCTGTCAAAAGTAAAGGACTTCAAATCCTAGCATGATACTGCACACATGGTTTCAGCCTCACCTCAGAGTTTTCAGAGTTTCCTTTCCTTCTCTCAGAGCACGCTGGAGAAGATCATGAAGATGAATAAGGTGGGTGGAAAGCAGGGGCAGCCAGTCCATTAAGGGCGCACGGGCGCCACCCCTCTATCCACGCCACCGCTATATGATTAATAGATAGATCAGTGTTTCTTAACTCCAGTCCTCAAGGCGCCACAACATGTCATGTTTTCAGGCTATCCATTATATTGCACAGGTGATTTGATCAGTTTCTCTGCCTTAGTAATTACCACAGCTGTTTCATCTGAGGGAAATCCTGAAAACATGACCTGTTAGGGTGCCTTGAAGGACTGGAGATGAGAAACACTGAGATAAGATTCATGCATAGCATGAATCTATTCACGGCCACCGAGGCCTACCCCTATTCATGCGTTCAGCCCCTTTCAGGAGGCGTATGAATTACAGCGGCGGGGGTGTTTTTCTGAAGCACCTGATTAGAGCTAAAGGGCCCTTATAGGCTTCAAAATAGGGTGGACTTGTAGAGAGCATTGCACTCAAAGCCCACCCAGGTGTGTTAGAAAAGCAAATTAATATTTGCTTTTCTAACACTGAATCGCCTCTCTGCCAATCAGGAAGTGTGGGTCTGATACCCATTTCCCGATTGGCTTAAACATCAGGCGACCCTTTTGGATGCCTAGGAGGAGGGGGAAGCCCTCATGATCCACACCATAGGAGGAGGAAGAAAGCTGCCGGACACACTGCCCGCCCACTTCCTAGATGGGGTAAGTGTGGGGCTTTGATGTCCCTACTGTCTTCCGGGGGTGAGTCAGTCGGCTGACTGCTGGGGGGTGGGTGTGGTTGCCTCCCCAAAAGAAAAAAACAACCAGCCGCCACTGGTGGAAAGCACTAGGCGGGGTCACGGAGCAGCAGAGGAGGAGGAAGTTAAACTGCTGGGGCCTGGGCCTCACTCTGAATTAGGGTGGAGACGTGACATCACTGGTTGCTAGATGCTAGATGGTGCCGCCCTAGCAACCAGTGGGCAGTAGAGCCAGTGGTGGAACCAGCTACTGGTCTCGTCCGCCTCTGCGGCAGCCTTTTTTGGGGCATAAGATCGGCGGCCCAGTCCGCCCCTGTTCACTGCACTCCTCTGTGAGAGGAGTCCACTCTAGCATCCCTTCTGCCTGGGGGGAGGGGGGCGATGCTGCCCCCGGTAAAATGCTGCCCAAGGCAAATGCCTTGTTTGCTTTGCGGCAGATATGCCCCTGATAGATGTAGAGGAAAAATTGATATAACAGTGATTTTTAAAACAATATCCATTAAAAATCAAATGAAAGAAGGGTAACTGAAGGGCAGAACAATATGTACACCAAAATACATGTTAGCAAAACAATAAAAGTTTACCAGTTTATGTAAAAACTGGAAAATGACAATCACATGGCTAAAATAAAGATCATTATCTTGGTATTATAGCTTAGTGAGTTGTGCATAAGGTCTTGCATACTTGGCTTCTGACAACTAAAAGACTTCCAGGACTGTTTTAATGTTTTAGCTCGAATACCTTGGGCATGCTTAAGGTTGTAGGCCTTAAGGTTCATAAGGTCCTTAGGGTTTTTGGCACATGGACACGGACTGCTTTAAGGGGCCTATTAAAGTATGTCAAGCCAAGAACAAAAGCATAATATATTGCAGCTTACCGGCCCTTACAGGTGGTGGCTGCATTTTTTTTTTAGGCAAAGTACATTTTTTACAGGTTGGTGAGTATCGTGTGTAAGCTCTGTCATCCTAGAACAGAAAATGCATTACTGGCAGGATCACCAGGTAAAAAAAAAGGGGAAATGGCTTGAATAAAATGAATGCAGCCGCCACATCTAAAGACTCTTAAGCTGCAATATACAGTATAACATTTTTGTTTTTGAATATTCTTTTTTTTTTAATGGGTACTCAACATGTGTCCACTGACCAAAAAACTCATTTTTTTTCAGGAGGGGGGGGGGGGGGGGGGGGCAAAAGACAATACATGCAAAAAAATGTGTTGCCTTGTAGTGTGCTTGAAAAAAACGAAATCAGCTTTGCTAAAGATCACAGTTTTTTCTTTTTTTTTATTGTAACTTTTCGTCTTATGGTGTCATTATAAATAAATGGGCACTCATCCCATAGCGCAATCACTGCACTCACTGCACTGCACCATATAATGCTGCAACAATGAAAAAGTGTTAAACCTTCTGTTCAGTTTTTACTCCTACCTGTCTCCTCGGTAGGGAGATTTACCCTTTCAGTCTCTTTAATCAGAAAATTAAAGGAAATTTTTAAGTACATCTTCCAATAGGAAAAATTCCTTTGGGACATAAATTGAAGGCAAATCACCCCAACGGGACGTAGTAAATAATAAAAAAAGAAAACCATACGGGGGGTTTCAATATTCCCTACATTTTTATCAAAAGGCATTTTCTCATACAGTAGGACCTACTGTATGAGAAAATGCCTTTTGATAACATTTAAAGAACTAAATAACTATTCTTTCAAAATGTTGGGCACTTCTCAAATAAAATAACATAAACTAATGTTGTTATAGTTTGGATTTTTTTTGTTATAGCTATAGTTAGTTATAAACCAGGAATGCGGTTATGGAAGAATATATTATTAGACTAAACATTTTTATTGAGTCTGGCAATATTTATGGCATCTATTTTGTTCAGTTGTGCCTTTGAACTTTAGAAAGTATTATTGTATGTTTATTATGACTTTTTATAATTGTCTTCTGAAACTCAAAGAATAGGACTTTTATTAGGCTTGTAAAAGGGTAGGGTTTCTCATACTTACTTTTCCAGTGAATGATTGAATTATTTGGAAATGCTTGCAATAGTTGGAATAATTACAATACTGTCTTCTTAAAGCATAATGAAATCCAATAGCACCCACAGAAATGACTGTCACAAAATCCGGCCAGCTTCAAGCATAGCGGGCATGTTTATAGTATCAATACCCTTTATTTCAGTCTGCCAAGGCTATGGAAGAAAGGCGCCCCATGAGTTTGCATGAGTAGAAATATAGTATGCATTGTCCTTCCAGCCAAGTAAAGGGAGGAACCGCAGTTCATACATGTAGAAGTGCAAAGATCTTGGCCTCGTCTGTCACAAACTGTGCATATGTACTCTCATCGGCTTACTTAGAAACATATTCTATCAGCCAATACAGTAAATTCCACCCTAGCCATCTGTGCCCTATAAACAGCCAAATGCCATGCAGTCCTGAAGAAATGCCAAGAGTCACATGATGTATAAGTCATAACCATAGCTCTCAACTGTCCCTCATTGGAGGGACTGACCCTCTTTTAAAACCAAATCCCTCTGTCACTTTTTTCCTCCTCAGTTGTTCCTCTTTTTGGACTGATGTACAGACTTGTATAGAAAAAGTACAATTCCAATACAAAAAAGTGTCATACTACACTAAACCTTTTAAAGGCTAAGTTCACCTTTTTTTCCCCAAAGTCCAATACAGCATTATTGTAATTCTTTTGCAAAAATAAAACAGCTTTCCATTTATTCTACACACGCTTACCTCACTGTCCTCATGGATGTTTGAAAACACTGCTCCATTACTTCTGCCTTATTTCGTGAACAGACTTTAGGCCATGACACAGGAAGGAGTTGACCAGCTGAGGGTAGATGATGCAGGATGTGTGCTAATGAGGTCAGCTGCAGTGGCGCAATTGAGGTTTTTTTTTCAGAATTTTTCAGTTTGTTTGCGCCCCCCCAAAAATTTTGAGCACCATTCACCACTGGTCAGCTGATCAACTCCTTCCTGTGTCATGACCTAAAGTCTGTTCATGAAGTAAGGCAGAAGTAATGGAGCAGTGTTTTCAAACATCTATGAGGACAGTGAGGTAAGCGTGTGTAGAATAAATGGAAAGCTGTTTTATTTTTGCAAAACAAGTACATTAATTCTGTATTGGTACATAAGACAGCTGGAATTTAGGAGGAAAAAAAAAGTGAACAAAGGTGAACTTAGCCTTTAAGCAAGACTCTGCATTATTGTATTTTTTTCTTTGAAAAGCCAGTATAAAGGAAAGTATTAGTTAGTAAACCACATGCTGTGCTAAAACACCTCCACTAAAACACCATACATGCATACACCAGTGAAGATATCTCCTTACCATAGGATGTGAGACTCTCAGGAAGGAGAAGTCTGAAAACTCTTGAAAAGACCCTCCACTGGATATCAAGCTTCCCCGCACTGGTTCACTATCACCATGGTAAAACAGAAAGATCACCAGGCCCGCATTGTGTAAAATCCTTACCGTGTTTATTTAAAATAAATATTATAACTAATTAACTACCTATAACTGGCCTTCAAAGCAAGGAGCACATGGAAGGGCAAGGGTGGGGGCAGTGGCCAATTGTTTGTACTGATGTAATATTGACGAGGGGACACACTGGACACCTTTGCTGCCATTATTGCTATGTGCTGGGTGTCCCCTGTGCCTTTAAGGAGGGGTGGGATCCCTCCACACTCATCTGCCCTCTATCTATCCATTGGAATGCATGTGCTTCTACTATGAAGGCTCTCATAAGTTGGGACTGCAGATAATACTGGGTTGCGGTGGAGTGGCTATGCAGCTTACGCATGTATTTGCAAATTTTTGTTAACTAAGCCCCTGTTTTTTATTGCAAAAATTCTTAGACAGGAGAATTCGGTTAGTTGCAGGCTGGCTGGTGAGTTAAATTCCCGATTATCTCTGACCTTGGGACACAAACCCATAGAGGTCTATGGGGTTTTCTGTTCAATTTTTTTTATTGTAAAGAATACAAAGTATACATAACATAAATAGCGCTAGAAGTGCTGGTAATAACAAAAATATGTAGGTTCACAAATTGCCTCACAGCTATAAAAATGAGTATAAACAAAACAGTGCTATTGTGCATTGGAACAAATGGTTTTAGTTATGAGTATAGAGAACACGGAGGTTCAGGTTAAACACACATTACATAAGTCTATGCTTCTGGAACTAAAACGCCATCAGGTGATCCAGTAAAGGTCTATGGGGTTTTAATGCTCAGTAACAGCTAGCACAGAGAACACTTGAACCACTGGATAGAAACAAAGAGGGGAACCACAGCCTTAGGAATAAGGGAAAGTATGCATCTGTGGAGGGGGAAGGTGGGTTAGGTTAAGTCGGGGGGGGGGGGGGGAGATGTTTCCACTTTAATTTTAAGTACCCTGATCCCTTTAATTTTGTGTGGTTCTTATTTGAGAAGATGCCTTTTATTTCCTGTCACAATACCGTGTTCACCAAGTCAATAAGTAATGTCACATTTGCTTAATAGTGACCCAAATCTGACATAGGTTTCAACGCTTCACGAGATTATCAATGGAAAAAAATGCTGCAGTTATATTTAAATTTGCCACTTCCTGCAATTGGATAACTGATCCCCCCTCCTAACAATAATTTGTTTAAGAAAGATGTATATACTTACCTATTTTCAAGCCACACTGGTCCTGTCATGTGATCTTTCTTATGCCAGCCAGGGACAGCAGCAGGAGAGAGGAGGGAGCTCTTCAACAACAGCTAGTAAAGCCTGGAGTGCTGACATCACTAATAGGCTTTAATGGCCCAATCATTGGTTCTCCCTCCCCTCCCCTGCAGTCGGCTGACACAGGGGAGCCGGAAGACATGAACAGACTGGAGCGGCCTGAAAATAGGTAACTATATACATCTTTCTTACACAGAGGGGTAAGGGGACAGTGTTGAGGCTAGTAATGTGTAAGCTGGAATTTCACTTAAAGATATTAACTTATTAATAAAAGTTTGATAACTGAGCTATGTTTAGAGTGTGCATATTCCCGTGAAATGGAAGAGGAGTACATTTGTCGTAGTGTACAAATCTGCTGTGTATCATGGTTATGCTGTATCTCCACACCTTCTTGACTCTCTGTACACTCCTTGACTCTCCATATGCATCCTGTCTATTGATCTTTTGCATGGTAACATGTGAAAGCCTATACATGCTTATACTATGACATTTTAGTGATCAGATTTACACCAACTTTAAACGGGAACTGAATTCTGGAAGCTATGCCCAAAGGCAGAGAGCAAAGGACTAGTCACCAATACAGCCCTCAGCTGTCAGGACCTGGGTCTGAAACTGCAACCTCTGCTGAGTCTGGCAGTATCTCTTCTTGCTGAGCTGCTGGAGAGCTCACTGTCTGATTCCTTAGACACCCTTGCATTGTGTCTTGTTTCTCTTGAGCCTTGAACCCTTTGTTCCCCACATGAACTTCCTATTTAAGCCATGCCTTTGCACCTCTGGTTTGATCATTGTGCTCTCTCCAGCCAATATCTCACTCTTGTCACGCATTCTGCTGTCTTTATCTTTGCTACTGCTCATTACTGACCTTGGGCTTGTTCCTTGACTATGCTTCTGCTTGTTCCCAACCTGCAACCACTTGTTACCGACCTTTGGCTTATTTATTGACTACGTCTCTGCTTGATCCCTACCTGCTATATCTGCTACTGGACCCCGAGTTGTTCACTTCCTGGTAGGGTGATTCTGAGGACTGTGACCTGGTACTAACATACAGAAAAACCCATCTCTACCACTGGTGAATACCAGTTAGTGCTTGAACTGCATACCTCGGATGAACCCAGGGTGACAAGGGTGGCCTGCTTGCATACCTATCCTGCTGGTCGGTAAGAGCCTTTCTACTGCTATAGCTACTGGTCTCCGAGTCTGACCCGACCGTGACAGTAGCTGATCTTTCCTAATTAGTAAATGAGCATACCTTATTCTGCAATGTATATCTTTATGTGGAGGCAGCCATCTTGGTAAAGGCTGGTATTTTCTTTCTCATGTCAGAGTTTTCTGCGAAGAACAGTGAGCAACAGATCAGTGATATCACGAAATGTCCTTCCAAAACCCCATAGATTAGAAGTGTCTTAGATCTCATACTGCAGATACAGTATATAGAGCAGAGATCTCCAAACTTTCTTAGGAAAGGGCCAGTTTGCTGTCCTTCAAACTTAAGGGTGCCCAGTGGCAGCAAACAATGCCGATCTTTGGTATTAAGGGGGAGAAATTGTTGGTATTGTTGGTTGTGAGATTTTTGTTGTGAGTGAAAGGAATTATGCCCCATCGTTGGTGCCAGTGGAAGCAATAGTGCCCCTTTGTTGGTGTCAGTGGCAGGAATAATGCCTTAAAGTGGTTGTAAAGGCAGAAGGTTTGTTTATCTTAATGCATTCTATGCATTAGGATAAACAAACCTTCTGTGTGCAGCAGCCCTCCTCAACCCCCCAATACTTACCGGAACTCCATCTCAATCCAGCGATGCTGAACGAGAGACTCGGCTGTCTGGGACTCCCCTCCTCGTTGGCTGAGACAGCAGCGCGGTGCCATTTGCTCCTGCTGCGGTCAAAGTCAGTGAGCCAATGAGAAGAGAAAGGGGGTGGGGCCAGGCCATGGCTCCGTATCAGAATGGACACAGGGAGCTGCGGCTTGGGTGCCCCCATAGCAAGCTGCTTGCTGTGGGGGCACTCAACAGGAGGGAGGGGCCAGGAGCACCAAAGAGGAACACGAGAAGAGGAGGATCTGGGCTGCTCTATGCAAAACCACTACACAGAGCAGGTAAGTATAACATGTTTGTTATTTTTAACCGAAAAAAAACAAGACTTTCGGGGCTTGATAAAGGCAAGCAAAGGCCCACATCTGGGCCTAGGGGCGCAGTTTGGAGACCACTGATATAGAGCTACAGGGCTATAGGTACAGACATGCCTAGGAATCCTCACATAACAGGAAGTGCACTGCTATTTTTCAGAAAAAAATTCTAATTAAAAAGTTGATTTTTCAGAGTATTGATTAGACACAATTAACATTTCTAAATTCTCCCCATAACATAGAAAATCTTCACTTTTTTAGTTTGTGTCCACTTTAATCTAGCATAGCATCCTTCACAATATTGTAAAATGTGAAGAACAATTACAAAATAATACGTACAAATACACGAGACACCAGCCTTAAAAAAAAACCTTTAAACTATTTACTGAGATTATTAAATGATTATTTTTCATATTAGCAGCTCTAAAAAACTAACTTTATGCGGAGAATTTGGAAAAATAGTCGGCTTGAAGTGGATGACAGATTTTAGCCCTCCGGGGATTTGGACTTGTGCTGCCCACTGGAGAAAATAAAACTCCCCGCTGCTTCATTACAAGACAAAGCAATAAACAGAAATGTAACACTGAAGGGAAATTTGCGTGAAACAGCCATAAATAGAGTTTGAGCACAGCTTAGCCAAAAGTACGTTTTACAAAAGAAACATAAAGTTAAATGGGGAAACAGCACACCCACTGAAAATGCGTGTTTCACACTAGCTGGGCAAGCCAAGGAGCGCAGATAAGAATCCGTTCGCCGACAGTCAGGCACAACAAATAAAGAAGCTCTATAAACAAACGGCCACGGCTTTCCATAAGGGGATATATTCATATCACAGTCTGGGATGTTGTTCTCATTTTCTGACTTCTGCCTTCTGGCATCTCTCTCAGACACATGACAATTTGATTTTTCAATGGAGCCTGGGGTAGGCTGTGTCATCATCAATTAGCACAAGTGCATCGCGGGAGCTGCGTTGCATCACTGAGGCCGAATTTGGATGCAAATCTCTGCCTGCTACTGTGTCATTTTTCCAGGAGAATTACATTATATTAGGGATAGAACACAATCAGAAAAGGGAAAATGTATCTGTATCGCTCTTTACTTTTTTAAGCTGGCTTTTTTATCTTCATGATGCTGGCTTATATAACACAAGTGACCTAAAGATGAGGCCTTGGGTGAAAGATCAGAGAAAGAATACTATCACATGCAGGGGATACTTAATAAAGGAGAGTTTCTGTTTTTTTTTTTTTTTTGTTCTTTTAGCTTTTTTTTTATTTTTTATTTTTTTTATTACATTTTACTTAGATTGTTTCTATTTCATTTTTTTTAGTCTTCTTCTTCAAAAAAAAAGACTTAAAAAACAAATTAATTTGATCATTATTATTGAACCCTTAATTTCTTTTTAGTGTTCTACGTATACTCGGTCTTAAAAATGTTTTTGAGATAAATAAATAAACAAATTTAAGTGGATATAAACCCAAATTGGATGACAATTAAAGCGATATTAAACCCAAAAACAAACGTTTAGGCTGGGTCTACACTGCAGCACGGATTGGCTCACAGCAGGGGTTCGGTTCGTCCCTCTTCACCATTTCAGGTCCAATTTCAGTCTGAATTTTTGGCTGAATTCAGACCTGAAACGGACCAGAAGATGCACAGGACCTCTGTGCAATTCGCTAAGGAGATGTGTGAACCGGCTCCATAGAGAGCATCCAATTCGCAATAGTGTGAACACAGCCTCAATATATTGCAGCTTATCAATTCTTAGATGTGATGGCGGTGACATTATTTCTTTTTAAGGCTTCCTTTCCTTTATTTTCACCTGGTCATCTAGCCAGTAAGTCTGTTGTTTTTCAAAGAACAAAGGGGTTGATTTACTATAATTGGAGAGTGCAAAATCTGGTGCAGCTCTGCAAAGAGACCAATCAGCTTTCAGGTGTTTTTTTTTTTTTTGTCAAAGCTTAAAGTGGTTGTAAACCCACTAACAAAAAAACAAACAAAAAAAAAACCTGCAAGACAAAGGCATAATGAGCTAGTATGCTATGCATGCTAGCTCATTATGAATTACTCACCTTATATCGAAGCCCCCGCAGCAGTCATCGTTCACCACTCTGGCCGGGGACATCGCTCCCAGAGTTTCTTCTGGGTATCGCCTGCTCCGGCGATGTGATTGGCCTGAGCCGCGATGACGTCACTCCCACGAATGCGCGCGGGAGCCACCGGTAACGGCACACTAACTGAAGCAACGGCAGGTACGTGCCGTTGCTTCAGTGCGCATGTCCCGATGATGTCGGTACATGCTGATACAGGGGATATCTCCTAAACCGTGCAGGTTTAGGAGATATCTGAGGTAGCTACAGGTAAGTCTTATTATAGGCTTACTTGTAGTAAAAAGTGATTGTAAAGGGTTTACAACCACTTTAAGCTGGATACACACTATACAACTTTTGTTGCTCGATTTCCTTTAGATTTACCTTCAACTATGCTAGGGCCTGCCTGATTGTATACAAGTGACAGCAGTGAACCATGCCTGCGCAATGTGTGTCAGCACACCTGCTTGCACTCTCTACTAGGGAGGTATGTGACAAGGTGACAATGCAGAAGTGCAACTGAGAGATAGTGGTCACCCCAAAACAGGAAGTACCTGCACAAGGACCTAAATGGTAGGATCACCAGGTATTATTTTGTTGAAAGTTGCAATTTCCACTCCCTCTTCCACTCCTCCATGACGACATCACAGAGTCGGTGGATGTTAGAGACGTTGCCCTACTCCACCTTCTATTTGAGGATGCCCCACAGATGCTCAATAAGGTTTAAATCTGGAGACATGCTTGGCCAGTCCATCACCTTTACCCTCAGCTTCTTTAGCAAGGCAGGGGTCATCTTAAAGGTGTGTTTGGGGTCGTTATCATGTTGGAATACTGCTTTACGGCCCAGTCTCCGAAGGGAGGGGATCATGCTCTGCTTCAGTATGTCACAGTACATGTTAGCACTCATGGTTCCCTCAATGAACTGTAGCTCCCCAGTGTCGACAGCACTCATGCAGCCCCAGACCATGACACTCCCACCACCATGCTTCACTGTAGGCAAGACACACTTGTCTTTGTACTCCTCACCTGGTTGCCGCCACACACTTGACACCATCTGAACCAAATAAGTATATCTTAGTCTCAGACCACAGAACATGGTTCCAGTAATCCATGTCCTTAGTCTGCTTGTCTTCAGCAAACTGTTTGCAGGCTTTCTTGTGCATCATCTTTAGAAGAGGCTTCCTTCTGGGACAACAGCCATGCACATCAATTTGATGCAGTGTGCGGCGTATGGTCTGAGCACTGACAGGCTGACCCCCCCACCCCTTCAACTTCTGCAGCAATGCTGGCAGCACTCATATGTCTATTTCCCAAAGACAACCTCTGGATATGACGCTGAGCATGTGACCTCAACTTCTTTGGTCGACCATGGCGAGGCCTGTTCTGAGTGAAATCTGTCCTGTTAAACAGCTGTATTATCTTGGCCACTGTGCTGCAGCTCAGTTTCAGGGTCTTGGCAATCTTCTTTTAGCCTAGGCCATCTTTATGTAGAGCAACAATTATTTTTCAGCTCCTCAGAGAGTTCTTTGCCATGAGGTGCCATGTTGAACTTCCAGTGACCAGTATGGGAGAGTGAGAGCGATAACACCAAATTTGACACACCTGCTCCCCAGTCACACCTGAGACCTTGTAACACTAACGAGTCACATGACACCGGGGAGGGAAAATGGCTAATTGGGCCCAATTTGGACATTTTCACTTAGGGGTGTACTCACTTTTGTTGCCAGCGGTTTAGACATTAATGGCTGTGTGTTGAGTTATTTTGAGGGGACAGCAAATTTACACTGTTATACAAGCTGTACACTCACTACTTTACATTGTAGAAAAGTGTCATTTCTTCAGTGTTGTCACATGAAAAGATAGAATAAAATATTTACTAAAATGTGAGGGGTGTATTCACTTTTGTGAGATACTGTATATATATATATATATATATATATATATATATATATATATATATATATATATACATTTATATATATGTTTTTGCTTTTGATTGTTAATATTATATTAATATGTCATGGAAAAATTTGGATTTTTTAAATGACAAATTACTGAGATACCAATTTAAAACAAATCTATAAAAAATTCAATTAAAACCCACTAAAATTACACATAATTGTCATTGCAATAGATTATTAAGTCATTGTTAAGTTTATTGGTTGATAGTTAGACTAATTTAGAATTTACAGAGAGATGAGCCGTACGCTTTCTGATGTTTTACATATTAATAAAATGGTGATAAGTGAACGGTTTATAATGCAGTTCATTTTTTAGTAAAGGTTTCCAAGCAACTCTCATGTCACCGCTGACAGTGCTTTCATCTTCACCCGGTCTTCCTTGCGGGTTCGCAGGCTTCAGCCTGTGGACGAGCCACAATGACATACTTCCTGTATATGGTCAATATTCATTTTACCTACAGGTACGCTTTTTTATAAGCTTAGGTGTAGGTAAAAGTTGAAGGAAAGAATTCACTACTGCTTTGAGGGCCAGTTCACACCACATGCAGTCCAGTGCGTTTTTTTATGTATTAAAAATGCATGTAAAGTAGACTATATGGTTTCCAATGGCATAGTTCACAGCAGTGCAGTCAGTTGCAGGGCTTTCTAGTTCCAGGAAAAAAAGTAGAACGTGCTGCATTTTTCCTGCACTGTAACGTACTGGAATGCAGTAAAATGCATAAAAAATGCACCGGAATGCACTGGAACACATAAAAAATGAACTGGACCCCAGTACAATGAAAAAGAAAAACAGTAAAAAAAAGAAAAAAAGAATCTGGAATGCATCCAGAAACGCATCAAAAACGCACCAAAAACTGGTTAAAAACACGCATGCAAAAACGCATCCAGAACAGATCTGGAGTGTGTTTTTGTAGTGTGAACCAGCCCTAAGGCTTCGTTCAAATCTAGGCATCCCTGATCGTGGGCAGAATCGCTGTAATTCTGCCCGCGATCCTGAATTACCGAAAATCGCGGATTGCCCTTGCAATCCGCATCCCTTCCAATGGCACCCTGATCGTGGCACCATTTTGCTGCAATTGTCACCATCCCTCACTACACTAAAAATGTGTTTTTTTTCTCATGTATACTAATGTAAGAGATTTTTCTATCACTTCCTGTCCTAGGAAAATTTTTCTTAAAGCCCACTTCTGAACACAATAAACATCCCTGGGTAAAGCTGGTATACATTCACCACCATGCTGGCTTTATTCTACACAAGGCAAACCTGCTGGTCTTCATGCTGGGATTAGAAGAGCTCCCGTTGTACTGGTCGTATGTAGCACTGCAGGTCTTATAGACCACAGCATAGACATTGACGTTATGAAGTCCTGTCTGCTCCTTCCTTCTTGTAGGCCATTTGGAAATCATACAGCCCTGGGAATGGGCAGGAGAATAGGGAGGCGGGGACACGGCATTTACAAATGAGCAGGCCAGAAGTACAGCGGGAATTCTACTAATCTCAGCATGTAAAATATATTTGGCAAATGTAGTAGAAACCCAGCATGATGCATGATGGGGGGGTTTCTTTTGAGGCAACAAAATGTATACCTGCTTGGGCTTTAAGAAAAAAAACCCTCCCCAGGACAGGAAGTGATAAAAAATTTTTTAGATGGAGATATGTGAGACAAGAAACCCTCCCTAGGACAGAAATTGATGAGAAATCTTTCAAATAGAGACGTATGAGGCAAAAGAACATTTTTATTAAAGAGGGGGAACAGATTATAATATTATTGTTGGGGGTTTCTTTTGTAGCAACTGAATGTTGTGCCCAGAGTTGGGCTTTAATAAAGATGAATTCCAGGTATAGATATTTTTACATAGTTACATTGGTCCAGCTTGGAACTATGGATATACCTTATCTGTGGGCTCACACTAGAAGCTGGATATGACTATAGTAGACATGACTACTCCAGTGATCTTCTCTAGCTTCCGGGTCCAGAACCAAGTGGCTGCCCTGCTGCATTGTAAACACAGGAAGTTTCCCATTTTGCATCTTTCTAATGAATGCAAAATGATTGGACAAGCTGAAGAGGCAGGACACTCCACCTCGGCCAATCAGAGAATGCTTTGCATTCCCTGAATGGCACCTGTCCTGAGCAGGTGGCCTTCTGTGTTCAGAATGCATCAGGGGGCAAACGCTCAGCATAGGACCCAAAAGCTAGTGCAGATCACCAGACTAGCCGTGTCTACTATAGTAGGATCCCACAGGTATGGTATATGCATAGTTACATTAATCCAAGCTGGACCAATGTAAATATGTAAAAATATCCATACCTGGAATTCTGCTTTAAAGTATTAATAAACCCAGTAATACGAAAATAGTTCCTCTTACCCCCCCCCCACACACACACACCCACAGTGCCCACAGCGCCCACAGCTTATAATTCGTATTTTTACATTAAAATACTGCCACTATATACCTGTTTTGCTGATCTGTATACCACGGTCACATGATAAAGTTTTCATGTAGGAGAAGATTTCCACTACAGCCTGTATACACGCCCACATGTGTGATGTCAATATCATGTGACCTGAACAGTTCAACTGAAACAGGAAATGTTCTCTCCAGCAAAACTGAGCATGTGCAGGACGGCTACCCTTACTGTATTATATGGCCCTGCCAAGATAGACAGTGCGGGAGGGAAGGATCTGTCCATATGGTGTCAAACAGGCTTTTTACAGAATGCAGAGGATTAACCCCTTAAGTTCCACAGTGAGAAGAACAAGCCTGCTATTCTGCATAAACAGACAGATGTTACTGTTGTGGGTTTAGTAACACTTTAAGGTCTTGGGTGGCAATAAAAAAAAAACTTGACCAAAGCTCTAACCCACTCTGTACAAAAGGAAATAAAAAAGTCTTGACTTGAGTTGATACTTTAATTCAATATTTTTATCTATTACTCAATTATCTATCTATCTATCTATCTATCTATCTATCTATCTATCTATCTATCTATCTATCTATCTATCTATCTATCTATCTATCTATCTATCTATCTATCATCCGATTATCTCTTTCTCAATTATTAAATTATTGATCGGTATATCTATTTATCTTATTATTAAATTTTAGAACAGCAGTGCTCCCTCGCAGATTGAGAAAGTGGTAATGAAAAAAGCTTGCATTGTTTCCTGTGTTAGTTGCAGGCTGAGAAATAGTCCATGTCAGGTGCAGCAGGACACGTCATAACCTATGACCATTGCCGCATAGCTGGCCTGTCATATGTCTTAGGTCTGTCTGGTGCTTAGCACAGGCACCTGTTAAAACCAGTTTTGTGAAACCTGTTCTGCATTTGTCTAGATGAATTGTGGGCATCCCAGAGGCCTGCCTGAATACAAAGTGATTAGACGGGGAAAAAAAAAAAGAAAAAAAAAAAAGAGAGTGTGTTTGGCAACAAGCACAGCGGGGAGTACAGTGTGTATGGGTATACAGGAACACAATGTCTTCTTCATAACATTACTGAGGGAGCACACTGCTTAAATCTCTATGCTGTACAGATGAAAATGGGCTTCTTTGTTGTCAGCTGTTTAATAGCAGCTGTTTAATGTAATTCCAGATGATCCGCTTGAATAAAGTTGTCATTCTTGCCACTTGCTTTAATGTTAGAAAGCTTGTTGGAGGGGTTTCTTTGTTAAAGGAAAAACTTTACAATTTTTTAAGCCCAGATTTAGATTCTCAATAAACATAAATACTCAGAATATCCGATTAATAGTGAGAGAAAGACCTGATTTTATATATGTATATATATATATATGTACATATATAATAACAATATATATATATATATATATATTTTTTTTTTTTTTTTTCATATATATTATTTTGCTTTGAAATCAAGCTGACATATACAGTAAATAGCTCTCTCCTACTACGTGTTTCTAGTTATTGCTGTATTTGTTTAATCCAGCTGCATGTACTTGCATTTGTAAAGGTTTATACACAATTACTACAATGATAACACAGACAGACAGATAGATAGATAGATAGATAGATAGATAGATAGATAGATAGATAGATAGATAGATAGATAGATAGATAGATAGATAGATAGATAGATAGATAGATAGATAGATAGATAGATAGATAGATAGATAGATAGATAGATAGATAGATAGATACTAATAGGGGAGTGATAAACATAGAGAAAGACAAAAAGATACCAATAAGAGAGAGATAGAGTAAGCAGTTCAATGAATAGAGAGATAACCATAAGAGAAATGGAGAAAGATAGAAGTAAATAGATAGATAGATAGATAGATAGATAGATAGATAGATAGATAGATAGATAGATAGATAGATAGATAGATAGATAGAAAACAGATAGATATGAGATAGATCTACCAATAGATAAGTAGCTTATAAATTGATAGATCACTACATATAAGTTGCCAAATTAAGCTGGCCATACAATATACAATTTTCTTTTTCAATTTCCTTTAAATTTACCATCAATGATGTAGTACAAGGACATACCTAATTGCATACAAAATTTAAACTGTTTAAGTGTGACCTCATATTATATGCGTTTGGTAAATCTAAATGAAAGTTGTAGAAGAAAATGGTATATTGTATGGCCTTATAGTGATAGATAGATAGATAGATAGATAGATAGATAGATAGATAGATAGATAGATAGATAGATAGATAGATAGATAGATAGATAGATTGATAGATAAAACATAGATAGATCTGAGATAGATCTACAAATAAATCGATAGATCACTACATATAAGTTACATGAAGTTACCAAATTATAATCATACAAGATAGAAAGACAGATCGTTAGATAAATAGATAGAAAGATCAATAAAGCACAGATATTTAAATAGGTAAATAGAATATAAATCGATAGATCACTACATACAAGTTACATGGTATCAACAAATCATACCACAAGACAGCTAGATAAATACATATATATGATTTAGATAGCCAATAGATACAGCACATATTAAACGGATCAATAAATAGATAGATAGATCACTACATACAAGTTACCTGACATCACCAAATACTAATGAAAAAACAAAACTTACTTGGAAAGTGTTCCACTGAAAAAAAAAGGAAAATATGGAAGAATATTAGAATTTAAAAAATAATAAAAATTTATGAAACAAAAAAAATAAAAAAATAATGTGTCATTCATATAACCTTTTTATACAATAATTTGCTCTGAGACCTCTAGTATCTAATATGTTACTGCAGGGAGTAAATTTTATACCTCATTCCAAAGTAAATAGGCTCAGTTTTCTAAGTTATGATGATTTTTGTTTGCTATTAGGAGTGTTACTTTCAGCCAAGA
Source organism: Lithobates clamitans (assembly GCA_037952925.1). Classification (NCBI taxonomy): domain Eukaryota; kingdom Metazoa; phylum Chordata; class Amphibia; order Anura; family Ranidae; genus Lithobates; species Lithobates clamitans. The sequence goes on along the minus strand of JBBGZY010000978.1, from coordinate 2,285,724 downwards.
TAGCCAATGACAGCTGAAAATGACAGTCACATGTATAAAATGTCTGTTATGGTGAATGACACATGTATTGTATCTTAGTCAATAGAGCCTAGGGTCTGTGGTTTTTGTCTAGTATGTGAGTGCATGTGTGTGTGTGTTTGTGTGCGTGTTGGAGCTGTCTGTCTGTCTTTCTATTAATCATCTATCCATCTGTCTGCCTACTTCCTAGGTAAACCTGCAGTTTCAAACAGTAACAATGTAAAATGTCACATATTTTATTAATTGTACTGCGATCATTATATTTACATACGCACATATACACATTTCACTAAGCTTTTTCATGCAAATTGCTATATCGGGAAAGTGTGAAGCAGCATGTGATTTTTCCTTACGTTATTTAGTCACAACATATGGATAATATTTTGTCATGTTTTGACAGCTCTGCATGCTGAAAACAATCATGTGCAGCCCGCTATTCTCTTCGTGCTCAACAGAGGGCAGTAATGTCCCTGATCTGGCCGCTCACATCCTCCGTCTACATGTAAATGCTCGCCTGTGATTCAAAGCGTACGCACAAATAAGGGATGTTTGATTTCTCTATCCCCAAATTCTGACAGGGGGAAAAAATGTTTTGTATCCGTGGAATATCAACACGCTGTTTACCGCTTTGATCTGTGTTTTTGTTTATTTCATTTTTTAAATGTTTGATGAAAAGAAAAAAGGAATTCTTTAATTGACATGAAAAAGCGGCGCAGGTGATAGCTCTACATTACCTCTCATTTCACATGCGTTAGCTTGTTTCTTTGATAAGAAATCAGGTTAAAGATGTCAGTAAAGCAAAATTAAAGTGTTTGTTAAGGCATATACATATAACTCTATGCCAGCCCCTCTATTATTGGCTGGCAAAGCACACTGTGGGGCTGATTTACGAAAGCCGTGCACCATCAGTAGAGGCGCACGGTGAGATGCAACGCACATTTTCAAATTTACGAAACGGCGCACGGGAGAATGCAATCTGTGCGCCACTATGGACATGGCGCGCCGCATCTTCATGCCAATTTTATGGGGTGACGTGGGGTGATGTGAAGAAGTTTAGTAACAGCTGCCCAAGTAACAAATATGCCAAAAATAGAATGAGAAAGTAAGAGAAAGCCTGTTGTGCCCGCAAGTACGTTTAGTGCTGCGTGAGATCAATGTAAGCACTGCGCATGCGCAAGCGGCTCTTGCGCTCGTTCAAATACGTTTGTTCACTGCGCGGCCAAAATGTAAAAAATAAATGCCAAGCAACGTAAATGCAATTGCGTGGGTTGAATGGCACACCTCTAAACTTGACTTTTTTTTTTTTTTAACGCTGGTTCACCTTCATGTATTTTTTTAAGGAGATTTGCACACAGGTCATGTTAGCATGTTACGTTGCCAACATGTGACATGCACCTTGTTAAAATTTTGTAAAAAAGACTCTCGCTCCTCTAGCGCCTCCTAAAAGGGCATTTAACCTTCCCCCTCTAATGCACATGATTTCCTTGGGCTAGCTTTTGCTTTTAAAGGGGAACTCCACACTCTATTCTCCAATGCTCTTGTCACCCCCCTCTAACCCCTTGGATTTCCATTGGCAAACTTTTGCTGTTAAAGGGAAACTCCACATCCTTTTTCAGAGCATACAACAGGGCCAGCTAGGAAAGGCATGAGAAGAGCGATCGCCCAACCCACTCCAGAACCATACAAGGCCACATACACTCAACATAGCTGGCTGCATTTGGAGCATGTTGGGCTCAGCCCAATACCAACCACAAAGCACCTTGTACCCACTAGTTTAAAGGAGCTTTCCACATTCCGTAAAACCCCCTGTCTGCAGCCCCCCACAAGCCCAGCCTAGGGTTGTGTGGAAGAGGCCCTTGTCCCCCTGAATATGGGAACAAGGTGGTTGACTTTTGGGTTCCCGAGCCCCTCCTGCCCCCCAAGCATCCATCCCCCTTTCATGGGCTGGCTTGCTGTGTGTTTGGCTAGGGGTTTGTTAGTGTGTGGGAGGGGCACAATATTTTTAAAGTTTGGGTGGTATATTTCACATGGGGGTTCTCATTTTAAGCCTTAACAGACCCAAATGGCCTTGTAGTTTTGTTTTGGGTTAAAATCTCGCAGCTGCAATGTAGATTTGTAACTTTTCTCTAAAACCATACATCTTTGAAGCAGCATTTTGGATACATGCTACAAATGCACCACTTTACGGGTAGAGTAATTCCCCCCAAGTTTCTAGCTTTTAAGCAATTTTGCATTTTTAAAGGCACTTCTCCTTGTTTCGTTAGTGGTTGTCCAAATTGGTGACATTGATATATGTCCCTCAGGGTGGGACCTGGGCCCCCATACCCATTTTAGGGCCAATAAATAGAATATAAGACAGCCAAGTGGGGACTCGCAAATTAACAAGTCAGTTCCCATAGACTGCAATGGTATTTGTTGTATAACTTTTGCCCATGTTAGGCTCTTTGTTTGCCCCCCTGGACTGAGGGGTGTTTGTCCCATCTGTAATTTTGCAGCATGCTGGATGATGTGCTTAATTTTGGACATGGGGGGTGGCTTATTTTGTGCTAGCTGCATTTGGGTTGTTCTGGGCATGCTCAGGGACATTGGTTTTTTGCTGTGGCTTTTGGTGTGTGAAATACATTTGGGTTGTTCCTGGGCACGCTCAGGGAGTGTGTTTTTTGGGTTAGTAGGTTAAGGACATTCTTAACAGGTGTACCCATTTTGAAGTTCTGTCTCTACACTGGGTGAACTTGCGTTTTGTGTGTTTCATGGACTGTGCATGTGTTTTCAATTCTCTCATTAGCACACAAACCTATGTTATATAAAGCTTGCAGATGGCATTCTTTACCTTGCCCTGAAAAGAGGCAAGATTGCTTGAGGTGTGTGTGTGTGGCAAGAGAGTACATTTGGGTATCCTTATAGCGCTTGAAACACATGTATTTTCCTTTTTCTATTTTGTTTGTTATGTCTTTGGAAAACAGATGTGTTTTAGAGCAAGTATTTTTTACTTTTGTTTCTTTTTTTTTCTTTTGGGGGGGGGGGTATTTTTCACTGAAATATTTTTGATGTTGTCAATCTGTGTTGTTTGTAGGTTGTTAGTTTCACTTTGATTTTATTGTCTCCGCTGCATTATTTAGCAAAATCTTTCTCAAGGTGTTGCAACTAATACATTTTAAATCCTTAAGAGACTGTCCGTTTGTGGGCGCAGTCCGTTTAACTCCTGTTAATTTCTTCTGCAAAATGGTCAGACCTCAAAACCATATCCTGTTAGTGTCTCAAATTAACATACATGTGTTTTTTGCTTTCCTTGCTCTTTTTCAAGTCCTGTTTTGTTGACCAATAAAATTTGTAGCACATTTTTATATTTTATGTGTTGTGTTAATAATTTGATTTGCAGATGCATGCTCAATCCAAGTAATGCATTTTACATCCCCCCCCCCCTCCACTCCTAAACAATTTTCATGCAACAGATATCCCAGCTGCAGCTTAACTAGGCTGATTGGCATGGCAAAACAAAAAAAGGTGCAATTTGTCTAAAAGCTACGTTTCTGGTGCCTTCATGGTAGCATGTGCATGGATTGTGCATATGCTGCCATGTATAGGCACCAGGAAAGGAAAATTACAGAGAGGTAAGTATTCAGTTTTCCATTTTAGTGCAGTGGTTCTCAGCCTCCTGACAGGACATGTTTTGTCCCCAACAGGACATGTTTTGGGAATTTATCTTAGCTAAAATAGCTGTCCAAAATACCAAGTCATTGACTCTGATTTAAAGCACCTGTGCAAGATGAAGGAAACATGGCCTGTTGGGGGTACTTGGGGATAGGGTTGAGAACCAGTGATTTAGAGCACTGAGCTAAAATTGAGCTCAAGACAATCCTATTCTAATTGTGGGCATTTGAAGAAAACCAAGTGAGTGTTAGAACCCCTGCTTGTCTTTTTTAGGTTGGGCTTTGTGTCCCTTTTCTGAAAATTGGCTTCACTTCCTGTCACATAGCCAAACAGGAAGTGAGGGTAAAATCCTACCACTGTCTTTCCTTGGGGACACACAGGTCAATTATAACTAGTGTCCCCTTTAGGCAAATTGCACTCTAGCACTTTGTTGTGTACACCCCAAATTATTAGGTATTTTGGGGTTTATTAAAGGCAAATCCACTCTGCCAAACAGGTGTACTCGTTGTAAATCTGAGGGGAAGCACTGGTGATTTTATCATCCAATCATGTGGAAGCAAAGATGATGTTTTTTTTATTTTCCTTGTGTGTCCCTCTTGGATTTCCAGCAACTGCACTCCCAAGTGCACTTGTAGTGCAAAGTGGATTTGCCTTTAGTAAATAAACCCCAAAATCCAAGATACTTAATAATTTGGGGTGTACACAGCAAAATGCTAGAGTGCAATTACCTAATGGGGAAACTATTTAGATTAACCTGTGTGTCCCCAAGGAAAGACATTGTTAGGGTTTTACCCTCACTTCCTGTTTGGCTATGTGACAGGAAGTGAATAAATTTGAAGTAGAAACTAGCAAAATTTGGGAGGTGTCTTCACCCTATCAGGGCGGCGGGAGGGGGGACATCCCCTCCAGCTTCCCCCGGTTAAGAGCCGAGCGGCTTTTAGCTGCATCGATTGTTATCCCTGAAGAGCCAACCTCCAGCTATAAAAAACAGTACCAGGATGATGCATACAGCTGCATGCATCATCCTGGTATTACCCCTTAAAGCCGTGGCCGCATATGTGCGTACGGTCAATGATAAGGCGTTAATATAGCATTTTATGCATCTCAAAAGCAAGTAGTGTAACCTGATATCAGCCTCCTTTAAGCTCCTGTACAGCAGGGCTCAGACCGGAAGCACAACAGGGGAGCCAGAAAAATTGTGCTACAGTGGTCATGCGCTAACATGGAGCTTGCTGATAAGTGGACAGAGTAGAGTAACAGAGAGATGAGTTCATCAGTCTGCTGCTTCGCCTTTCACTGTCAAGTCACAGGCTGGGGGGGGGGGGACAATACCAGGAAGAGTTACTTAAAGTGGTAGTAAAACCAGCTTGGTCATTTTACCTACAGGTAAGCCTATAATAAATCTTACCTGTAGGTAAAATTAATATCTCCTAAACATCCACCATTTAGGAGCTATTCACCCTGCATGCAGCTGGTGATGTCACTGGCGCATGCGCTCTGAAGGTCCAGCATACCTTGCCGGAACTTCAGAACTTTGTGCCTACTGTGCAGAGTATTGCAATAAGCGCCAGAAGCTTCTTGGAAGCAGTAATACGGCTTTACTTTCATGAAGTAATATATTACATGTCTTACAGCATGGAGAAACATGAACAGGAAGCAGGAATATACAAGTACATACACTGAGATAGACAATACATCCTGTTTTATCATAGAAAACATGAACTATACACTATAATACTACAGCACCACCTGCAGCATAGATATGTATAATGCATACAGTATTATACAGTATTGTCAGTTTTCTAACAACTTTACATTACATGCTGTTGTTCTTTTCCAACACCCCTTCTCAACAGCTTGTCAAATTTTATTCAGCTGCATCTGGAAATACCTATGACAAAAAGTTGACAAATCCATATTGCTTCTTGACATGCATGTGCTGCTGCAATGTACTCTGCTTCAGTTGAAGATCGACAGTTACTTGCTTTTTACTAGACTAACGTATGGCTCTTTCCCTATACTGGAAGATGAATCCACTTGTGGATTTGCAGTCTGTGCAGTCCCCGACCCAATCAGCATCCACAAATCCGACCAATGTTGGATTTGATGTTGCTGGTAACCATAACTACATCTGAATTGTTCCTTTGAGGTATTGCATTACTTTTTTTTACTGCATTTCAGTCACACTGACAGGGACCTGAGACTTTCCTGCAAAGTATGCCCACTGCTGTGGCTATGTCTGGTCTTGTCACAGTGGCAACATATATAGTATCTCACAAAAGAATGACACTTTGCTGCGATGTAAAGTAGTGAGTGTACAACTTGTATAACTATAATGTAGTGTAAATTTGCTGTCCCCTCAAAATAACACAACACACAGCCATTAATGTCTAAACTGCTGGCAACAAAAGTGAGTACACCCCTAAGTGAAAATGTCCAAATCAGGCCCAAAGTGTCAATATTTTGTCCACCATTATTTTCCAGCACTGCGCTCCTTTTATTTTCCAGGACCTTGCGCTCCTCCACCTTCCGTTTGAGGATGCCCCACAGATGCTGAATAGGGTTTAGGTCTGGAGACATGCTTGGCCAGTCCATCACCTTTACCCTCAACTTCTTTAGCAAGGCAGTGTTCGTCTTGGAGGTGTGTTTGGGGTCGTTATCATGTTGGAATACTGCCCTGCGGCCCAATCTCTGCAGGGAGGGGATCATGCTCTGCTTTAGTATCTCACAGTACATGTTGGTATTCATGGTTCCCTCAATGAACTGTAGCTCCCCAGTGCCAGCAGCACTCATGCAGCCCCAGACCATGACACTCCCACCACCATGCTTGACTGTAGGCAAGACACACTTGTCTTTGTACTCCTCACCTGGTTGCCGCCACACACGCTTGACACCATCTGAACCAAATAAGATTATCTTGGTCCTATCAGACCACAGGACATGGTTCCAGTAATCCATGTCCTTAGTCTGCTTGTCTTCAGCAAACTGTTTGCAGGCTTTCTTGTGCATCATCTTTAGAAGAGGCTTCCGTCTGTGATGACAGCCATGCAGACTAATTTGATGCAGTGTGCGGCGTATGGTCTGAGCACTGACAGGCTGACCTCCCCCTTCAACCTTTGCAGCAAAGCTGGCAGCACTCATGCGTCTATTTCTCAAAGACAACCTCTGGATATGACGCTGAGCACATGCACTCAACTTCTTTGGTCAACCATGGCGAGGCCTGTTCTGAGTGGAACCTGTCCTGTTAAACCGCTGTATGGTCTTGGCCACTGTGCTGCAGCTCAGTTTCAGGGTCTTGGCAATCCTCTTATAGCCTAGGCCATCTTTATGTAGAGCAACAATTCTTTTTTTCAGATCCTCAGAGAGTTCTTTGCCATGAGGTGCCATGTTAAACTTCCAGTGACCAGTATGAGAGAGTGAGAGCGATAACACCAAATTTAACACACCTGCTCCCCATTCACACCTGAGACCTTGCAACACTATTGAGCCACATGACACCGGGGAGGAAAAATGGCTAATTGGGCCCAATTTTGACATTTTCACTTAGGGGTGTACTCACTTTTGTTGCCAGCCATTTAGACATTAATGGCTGTGTTATATGAAAAAACTACTTGTTATGAAAAAGGTAATGTACCTTCATCCTATTACTAGATAAGAAATTGCACTATTGTGGAGACAGCATGGACTCTCGTGGTACGATTTGAACTTACAAGAGTCAGTTTACAAAAAATATAAATGTATTATACAAAAATGCACATATTATAAAATGCCTTGGATGAGTTTTTTCTTGTTCTTATCCATTCTATCTTGGGTTTATTCCTAAATGTTGAGGGATGTACCAAGGGGTTTTATTAGATTTTACCTTCATTTATATAGATACATGACAGTATACCATGAAGGTTGGTTATCAGTTATGTATGTTGTCTGATGTTAATATTAGATCATTCTCTGACCTAATATACTCCTGAAGAAGGGGGCAACCCCGAAACTTGTAGAGTGTGCAACTGGAAGAACTTTTTCCATGTATAATAGTGCGGAATCATTATATACATCTAATTTCTTCCAATTTGTGTCAGATAAGTGGACGCTCCACTATTAGCAGCATCCAATGTCTAGTATCTACTTATTCAAGGCATTTTATATTATGTGCATTTTTGTACAATACATTTATATTTTTTGTAAACTGACTTTTGTAAGTTCAAATCGTATCACGAGAGTCCATGCTGCCTCCACAATAGTGCAATTAATGGCTGTGTGTTGATTTATTTTGAGGGGACAGCAAATTTACACTGTAATGCCCCGTACACACAGTCGGATTTTCCGATGGAAAATGTCCGATCGGAGCGTGTTGTCGGAAATTCCGACCGTGTGTGGGCTCCATCGGACATTTTCCATCGGATTTTCCGACACACAAAGTTGGAGAGCAGGAGATAAAATTTTCCGACAACAAAATCCGTTGTCGGAAATTCCGATCGTGTGTACACAAATCCGACGGACAAAGTGCCACGCATGCTCAGAATAAATAAAGAGATGAAAGCTATTGGCCACTGCCCCGTTTATAGTCCCGACGTACGTGTTTTACGTCACCGCGTTCAGAATGATCGGATTTTCCGACAACTTTGTGTGACCGTGTGTATGCAAGACAAGTTTGAGCCAACATCCGTCGGAAAAAATCCTAGGATTTTGTTGTCGGAATGTCCGAACAAAGTCCGACCGTGTGTACGCCCTATTATACAAGCTGCACAATCACTACTTTACATTGTAGCAAAGTGTAATTTCTTCAGTGTTGTCACATGAAAAGATATAATAAAATATTTACAAAAATGTGAGGGGTGTACTCATTTTTTTGAGATACTGTAGCGGCTTACCGATTGCTCTGCGATATATGTCATTGTTGGGTAGCAAGTTTTCTGCTTCCTTGCTCTTTTGATAGCCTGGTTCCATAGGAGTTTTCACTTCCTTTGCATCTTGGATATGGAATTGTTCCAAGATTTTGGAGATTTTCTGAGATTGGTTGAGAATATAACTTCCATCTTCTTCTCTCTATTTGGATTCCAAGATAGTAGCTAATGTTCCCCAGCTCTTTGATTTCAAAAATTTCTTTCAGCTTGTGAACTATCTGATTATAATCCCTTATAATGTCATCAACATAGATAAGGACGTATACCCATCTGTCTCCTTCTTTCCTGGAGTAGAGACAGGGGTCTGCTTTACTTCTTGAGAATCCCTCTCTAGTAAGTACTTCGCTCACTTTCTCATTCCACATCCTTGCAGATTGCTTAAGACCGTGGATGCTCTTCTGAAGTTTACACACAAGGTTGTCTCCTTACTCAAACCCTGGTGGTTGCTCCATATAGAGGTCTTCTTTAAAGCGGAGTTCCACCCATTTAAACGTTAGCAGCTACAAAAAGACTTTTAATAATCAGACACTCACCTGTCACATGGTCCAGCGATGCGAGTGTACGAAGCCCCGCTCCTCTCCCCCTCCATGCTTCATATTTTTTCCTTAGGGATAACTGTACTCCAGCCGTTCCTATGGAGTATTGCTTAACCATAGGAGTAAAAAGCGGCTACCACTTTTTTAGGACCGAGTAGAAGTAGCGAAACTTTTCTTTAAGTACTTGCCAATACCAATTACCAATACTTATTTTTTAATGTCATGTGACAGTGGCACTAATATGCAGCACTGATGGGCACTGATAGGTGGCACTGATGAGGCGTGGACTGTGTCAGTCATGTTTTATTTTTATTTATTTTTTTACAATTTTCTTTTTTACAATTTCTTTTTTTTAATTATTTTTTACAATTCATATTTTTACAATGCTTTCTTTTTTTTGGGGGGGGGGGGGGGTGGTGTCAGTATTTATTTTATTTTTAATTTGTTTTACAATTTAACGTTTAAATATTTATTACAATGCTTTTTTTTTTCTTATCAGCCCTGCTGGGGGGGGGGGGTAGGGGGGCTTTGGCGAGATATTAGGGGTCTAAACAGACCCTTGACATCTCCCCTTTGAGACAGGGAAAGGGACTAAGGACACAGATTCCCTAGTTCCTTTCTCTGCAGCCTCAGCTGAAGATGAATGGAGAGGAGACAGAGGCTCCTGTTCATTCATATACTGAAGCATTGTAAACACAATTTACTATGCTCAGTTATGAATGGACATAGTCAGTGATCACTGACTCTGCTCATTTAGAAAAGGAAGGGGACATATGACATTATTAACAGCACTTTCCTCCGCTCTCCATCCTGACAGATCTGGGTCGGAGGGGACCAGAAAAGGACACGGAGGACCCGGGCAGCACAGAGGGGGACCCAGAGGACACAGGGGGGAACCGGATGAGGAAACAGACAGGGACCGGAGGTGGACCGGAGGAGGACACAGAGGACCCGGGGAGCCAGGGGAGGATACAGGGGACAGTTGGGGGTGATCGGTGCAGTGTTGGGGGAGTTACAAGCACTGATATCCCTGCGTGGCTTTCAATAAAGCAGCTGAAAGCCGCGGGAGGGAGAGGAGGAGAAGCTGCTGTCAGCTGCTTTATTGAAAGCCACACAGGGATATCAGTGCTTATAACTCCCCCCACTGCCGCACCGATCATCTCTGAGGCTACCCAGGTATCGGATTAGGCATCAGAGCATCTGCACAAGTACAAGTACTCAGGCAAATGCTCAGTATTGGCACACATACTGGTATCGGTGCAACCCTAATAGCGCCCATGGTGTGCATCTGCAGTATGAAAAGTACCTAGTGTAAGGGTCGCTGGATTGGGGAAGAACATAAATATTATCCCAGGTGGGTTGCACACAGGTGGGTTTGGGGAATTTACATATATGCGGTGCATCCACAGTGCAAATTTAAAAAGAGTCCTGTGCGTTTTCTGAATCACACGTGTGTTCAGTTGTGTTCAGGATTCAGTTCAGGATTCTGTTCAGAATTCAGTTCAGCGTTCAGTTCAGTATTCAGTTCAGGATTCAGTTCAGGATTCTGTTCGGGATTCAGTTTGGGGTTCTTTTCAGGATTCTGTCCAGGATTTTAGCACAAATTGCTTTTCTACTGCAGGAGTTGTCACCCTTTATTTACTATGTATTGGCCAGCAATGAAGACGCAGCTGTGACAAAAATCCGGCAGATCCTTTAATTCCTGTAAGTTTTGAGGTTGAGCCCCCATGGATCGGACTTGTTTTTCCAGCACATCCCATAGATTACCGATTGGATTGAGATCTAGTGAATTTGGAGGCCAAGTCTACACCTCAAAATCCTTGTTGTGTTACTCAAACAATTCTTATATTTATCAGACCAGGCCAGATTCTTCCATTGCTCCACGGTCCAGTTCTGATGCTCATGTGCCCATTGTAGGCATTTTTGGCTGTGGATATAGGTCAGTATGGGTACCCTGACCGGTCTGCAGCTACCCTACCCCATATGTAACAAACTTCAGTGCACTGTGTGTTCTGACACCTTTCTATTGGAACCATTATTAACTTTTTCAGCAATTTGAGCTACTATTGGACTTGATTAAGATTGAATGAAAATGTAAAATAATCCCTTCTGTGGACAACCTAAAACCCCGAGACTTCTGTTGGGTGCTGTCTGAGAAGACTCAAGTGGCAATCTGTATAATTCCCCTTTCTTTCTCCAGCAGCTGGAGAAAAGATTTTATAGGGAGATGAGGGGAGGGACAGAGGAGCTGGGTCAGCACAGATAGTAATTAGACACTCCCAGAGGAGGAGAGGGCTATGATATGAAAGTAAGAAGGAGGCTCTTCTAAGCAGTCAAATGGCATAACATGTTCAGAGGCACTTCGCATGTGAATACATATTTTCTATGCAATGTGTTAAGTTGATAGCATGATTTCTTTAAGGAGAATGCATCAGGAGCTGTGAGAACATTCTAAGATATATGGGAACACCCAAACCTTCAAGGGGGATGTGAACAAAGCCAAGAACTATGGTAGGATGTTATCATTGGGTTCCCAAGAGATATAAGAAATGAGAAGATTACTTAGCCCACCGAAGTCCTCCTATAACTGAAATACCACTTTTGAGAGGACTGACCTTTTAAGTGATACAAAACTATGTTTTTTAGTGGATACCTAGCAATAAGAATATGATAACACAATTTCTACTTTCCACAGAACAAAAAGCTTCTCAGGCACAGGAAAGTCTATTAGCAGCTCCATTCCAGCTACCAATATGAAATGCTCACCTATCCCGCTCATTGACATTCAGAGGAGAAAACGTGTTTCTTACCCACAAGATTGAAATTTGGGAAAGACTGATTTAAAATGTATCCAGCACTGTGTGTTGAATGGGTTATTCACCCACTTCTGACACGTTTCAAAGAAAACAAGCGCTGTACTTCTCTTTGAAACACAGGAAGTTGTCGGATCAGACCCTGTCTTTGGAAACCGTGAATACATCTCCCGATACTGTACATCAAAAAGGACGACTTTCATATTAATACATGTAATAAATTCCGATGCCCCCTGCTAGGCTCATCTTATAACAATCTGCAGGTGAGCATATTTTTTACAAAACAAATGCATGTTCATTTGTTTAGACACAGAGACTAATAAGGTAGACCGCCCGTATGATAATGTTTTCTTACAACTCCTCAATCGGTGACCTACAAGGTCAGTGAAATTGTTCAGAAATACAAGTTTGGTTTCTCTGCCTTCATAATTCATCTGAAAATTCAGCATGGTAATTCCTACAAATAGCAGAGGAGCTTTTATCTAATCCTCCATAAAACTTTTATTTTGTATGTAGGGGGTTGTTTAACCACTTGCCTACTGGGCACATTTGCCCAATCCTGCCCAGGCCAATTTTCAGCTTTCAGTACTGTTGCAATTGCGTGGTCTTGCAACACTGTACCTAAACTACATTTTTCTCTTTTTTTGAGACAGATAGAGCTTTCTTTTGGTGCTATTTAATCAACAGTGGGTTTTATATTTTTTGTCAAACAAATGAAAAAACGAAAATTTTGAAAAAAAAAAGGTTTTCTTTGTTTCTGTTATAAAATTTTGTAAATAAGTATTTTTTCTTCTTCACTGATGTGTGCCGATGAGGCTGCACTGACATGCTGCGTTGATGGGCACTAATAAGCAGCACTAATGGGCACTGATTAAGGCAGCACTGATGGGCACTGATGAGGAGGCACTGATTAGGCTGCACTGATATGCGGCACTGATAGGCGGCAATGATAGGCATCACTGATAGGCGGCATTGATTGGCACTGATTGGCAGCACTGGTGTGCACAGATTGGCAGCACTGGTGGGCACTGTTGGGGCTGCACTGATCATCATGACACTGATGATCCCCTGTGTGGATTTGTTGCTAGTGTGAGGGGAGGATTGTCAATAACCAGCAAATCCTGTTTACATTGTGATCAGCTGTGATTGGACACAGCTGATCACGTAGTAAAAAACCATAGTGATTGGCTCTTTGCCCCAAACTGTGATCAGCTGTGTCCAAAGGTGCACACTGTCTTAGTGCCGGTTCACCCAGGGGCGACTTGTCAGGCGACCTAGCTGCCTGACAAGTCGCCTCCCGTTCTGTACAATGGAACCGTTCTAATAGGAGCGACGCAAGTCGCTCCAACTTAGAAAAAGGTTCCTGTACTACATTGGGGGTGACTTGAGGCGACTTGCATAGACTTCTATACAGAAGTCGTTTTGCAAGTCGCCGTGGAAGTCGTATGCAGGTCGCCTCGCTGAGGCGACCTGCAAGTCGTGCCGCCCCTGTGTGAACCGGGGCTTAGAGATCATATTCAATAAATATTGGATGTTCAGGCTGAAGCACTGGCTGGAAGTGACCCTTCAGGTACTAGCCTAGCCTGCAGCAAGTGTCATATCAGAGAGGGCCTTCACCTCAGCAGGGGCATTTGGGACTGAGAAGCTACATTTTAATAACTTGGGGTATGAGTGTTGGGTGTTTTAGTTAAAATTTAATGCAGGTTTATAATTTTTGATGTCACTATTTCACAGAAAAAAAAGACAGAAATATTGTGCAGACTTGATTCACACTATGTAAGCAACTTTAGGAGGCCACAATTTAAGAGGGACACACAAGGCAGGGTTACTTCTAGCAATCAGAATTAGAAGGCATCATTTCACTAAAAAACACATAAACATTGTCTATGCACACTTCAGTATGTGAAGTGTTTTAGTAGACCATAGTGTATAATAAAGAAATAAAAATCACAGCGTTTTATTTTAAATAAAAAAAGCTAGATGTACTGACTTCATGCACATTATTTCATCCCTTTGCTAGTCAGCATTTTGAAAAAGACAGATACCAGCCAGCTTTTAATTAAAAAAATTAAAATAAATCAACATTGGAGTGTATTTTTTTTTGCTGACCAGAATAATGTAGTGACTACCTTTTCAGTATTTAAACACTTTCACTAGGCTACAATTTAAGCAGGACCCACACTAGCCAGCTTGAAATCAAGATATCAACTTTAGAGTGTGTTTATTTCCCTAAATAAGTTCCAAAAATACTATAGTGACTATATTCACAGTATTTATGCACTGTTACTAGGTCCCATTTAAACAGGAGAGATATGAGCTAGTTTTTTTTTTTAATCTACAATGTTGTAGCAACTACATGCACTTTCACTAGGCCACTTTTTGAACAGGACAGAAAGTAGCCAGCAATCAAAAAATCAACAACAGATTGTATTTATTTGACTAAAAAAAGCTACAAAGTTATTGTATTGACTCTGTATGTACAGTATTCAAGCACTTTTACTAAACTACATATTTTTTAGCAATCACAAGTAATGCCTAACTTTCCCTGCAAACAGTCTCTTATCTTGCTACAGGACTGGCCAACGCAGTGTGTGTTTAAATCAATGTAAATATAGATGTTTTCTCACTTTTATAGGGAGGGACTGGCACATAACAAAAAAAAACATGATTGGCTCTTCTAAGCCACCTGACCACAGTACAAAGGGCAGGAAGTGCAGTGTTGGCAATTGGTTACTATAGATGAAAATGACCTAACTTGTTTACCTTTTTCTTAATCTGTAATAGCCTTGGGTTCTGGACGAACACCTGTTCGGTCTAAAGCTCAACCCTAGTCCTTCCTATGACAGGGCTTCTTGGTTTTGTTTGTCCCCAGGACAAAGGTTTACAGTTTTCCCCTTCAACCTATCTTATATAAATGTATACCTTTATGAACAGCAAATACTGAAAGTTATTTTATATTATATATGCGCTATATTCTAAGGCAAACACTCAAAGATGAGGAACAGCATTACTCATGTAACATATACCAAGATCATACTATACTTCCTCTGCCAAAAAAATGCTCTTTGAATTGAAAGTTGTCTGCTAATACATCATTGTCTACAATAGTTTACACCTATATTTTCTATTTACTGTATTTGCATAGATCAAACTTGTTCAATTACTCCGGCATCAGCTCGGGGTCAGGTGTCAGGTCATTACTTACAGCACTACAGAAAAGTTAATTGATTAACTGCACTTTCAATTATTCATAACTTCTCTGAACATGTCAATGGCTATACAATTGAATACCAATATAATACAGATTAATGGGAGCATTTACATGATGAGAACAAGAGCCAAAGGATATTTATGCATTGCTATTATAATCTGATGAGAGCTATATCTCACTAGGTAGTGTGTGTGGCTAGAATGGCTGGTGATATGTAGTATATGCCATATCTATACATATGGGTGGTACACTGATTTTTATTTTTCAGCTCTTAAAAATTGCCATTATTCATTTAGGCCTCATGTACACTGGTTTTTTGTAAACGCTGTTTATCCTGGCAGGAGAAAATCAGCGTTATAGACTCACCTAATCTGCATTATTTCAAGCCAGTTTGGGCAAGTTAAACAGAGTTTAGCAAAGTTTGGCAGTTTTTAGAGTTTGGGTGTTTATTTATTTCATTGGCCAGAATTTTTGTTTATTGTGGCAACTGAAATAAACGCTGAAGTGCTAAATGCGCTGAGCATGTTTAACAGCGTTTACGTGCGTTTAGCAGTGTTCAGCCTTTTTTGTGGTCAAAATTCCCTCTCCTGAACGAGATTTTAAGGCGTTCAGAAAATATCCTCCAAAGTCTAAACTACTAAAAATGTCCATGTGTGCATGGACACATAGGATAACATAGAGGGGAGTTTAAGGGCAGAAAAGAAAAAAGGCCTAAACTCACAAAAAAAACATGAGTTTAACAGCAGCAGTATGCACGAGGCCTTAATGTGGAAGCTCAACCTTACCAACATACTAACCCTACTGCTAATTTTTCAATAGCCATAATTCTAACAATTCTAATACTTTCAATATTTATTGTGCCCAAACCATGGGTTAATAAAGGAGCTTTTATAGTGGGTGTCAAGATGTTGCCAATTCTGGCATTCTATGGTGATCACTTACTCTGAAACAATGGTGCAATGGTGTACCTGTGTACATGCCTGGTCTATGAAGTGTGCTTTGACAATATGCTAAAACGTTAGCAAAGTCTATATGGAAGACAATATCCAGCCTGTGTATTTTTAGGATTGTAGTAGTCAGGGACAAAAAATTAGACCACATGCTGCCTCAAAAAGCACGTTCTACTATCAGTACTTACTTAACAAATCATATGACACAACCCAGATAGCAAACAATTGTGCTACAAGTTTGAAAATTACTTGCTAAACTATTGCTAGACTTGCCAGGCTTCACAAGTTTGTTACACAATTGCATTTGAAGTCCTCATTGTATGACTCCAGATCAACTTTTTTTTTGCAAACATTCTGCAAGTCTGCTGCAAGTTCTGGTTCAGTTATGTTGTGCAGTAGTCATCCCACCACATGGGGTCACTGTGGCTGATTTTTCATGCTGTAGACTTGCAAAGCTCTTGCTGTAGACTCACCACTGCAACTTTGCTCTTCCTAGAGACTTACCATGCAAATTTGCTACAAATTGGAAAAGTGACAACTAGAACTTGTGCTTCAAGTGCTCTGCAGGTGTACAACTTGCCAAATGAAAATGTGAAAATGTGCAGCAAGTTAACCGACTTACAATTCAACACTGCCATAAATTTGTGGCAAGTTATCCTTGCTATCTGGGAAGATGTAGAGACTCACAAAAAGGTATCACCATTCAGGTGTACCTGTGGGAGTATGATGTATAAGTGCACACCTGTCATGCTGTGGATATTACACTTATATTTATATACTTTGAATGTGCCATCTTTTAATCGATCAATACTTGTATTATTACTTATTTATTTAAATCCTTCCCTTTTCCAAGATGGCGCAGCTGGCCTTCGTCTTTAAAAATGACTTTGTTTTGGCCTATTTGCCTAGATATTTCCCTCTTCCAAGATGGCGCTGTCAGCTTCTGCTGTCCTAATGACGCGCTTTTTATACCTTATCCCTCGGCGCATCCGCGGTTAGTGTCACGCTATGATGCCTCCGCCTTTCCCTTTTCCACATGCCCCCCTGGGCTTCCTCATCACACGTCCGCATCCCGGTTGTGACGTCAGATGCCACTAGGATGGAAGGACTATAAGAATGCGGTTTTACACCGCAATCCTCTGTCGTAGGCTCCCCGTCCAGGGGAGAGGTTGTTTCTCTCCCACCCAATGCCTGCTTGAATTATCACCATAGGTAAGTGTCCTATATGTGACTCTGTTTGCCCCCTACATGGTTTACACATACGGACCTCATTTGACCAGTACTTTTTTCATTTTGTTTTTTATCTGTACCCTTGTGCATCCACATCTCTGGATACTATCAATGTTGTCCATGACTCTTTGATTGCTGGCTATGAATTTCCAAAGCATGGTGATTCAAAACTGCTTTTTACACTTGCAGTGAGGATTTTCTACCTCTAGCAAAAGAGTTTTGATTCTACCGAAGGTAACCTTTATGTTAACATGGTGCTCAGATTTGATGCCCTTTTAACATCAATTGTTTGATACCCTACTTCATCCCTCACACTTCCTTTTTTTTTCTTTCTATTAAGGATTCATAAATTCTGTGTCCTTCTGTGGCCATTTTGGACGGGAACTTTTTCTTGAGAGACCTACCTGATGTCTTGTATTCCTGATGCTATTCATCGGTAATACTTTTTACCAAATATAACTCATATTCAATCTTTGGCAGCCTGGTAAGATCACTAATTTTGATGGATTGATTTTTTGATTGTTGTCTGATTTTTTTGATTTTCTTAGCTGGTTATAGCTTTTGTATGACATGTTATCTATATATACACTTATATATTCTCAATTGTAAATTGTAAACTTTATTATGTAATATGATATCTCATCCATGTTCCTCTTATCATTTCTAGTACACTATAATCTATACCAAAACTCCTGAGGAAGCTCCAAATGAGCGAAACATATTGAGTGGTATCTATTGAGTGGTATTTTTTCTACTGTCTGCCCACTATTAGATGTGGATACTGAGATTTATATTCTTTAAATATGTTGTGTAATTTATATCAACTGTAATAAAAATCTTTTTTATGGATAAGTTGTACATGTCTATCTACTCTATTTACTCTAAAATATAAGCACCTTAAAAGTCCCAGGGCTGTTCCAACCCCTTTTCCCCTTTTTACTGTTTTCTAAAATAGACAGTGGGGTTGATTTACTAACCCTAATGCCGCGTACACACGATCGGATTTTCCAACAACAAATGTTGGATGTGAGCTTGTTGGCGGAAAGTCCGACCGTGTGTATGCTCCATAGAACATTTGTTGTCGGACTTTCAGCCAACAAATGTTTGCTAGCAGGTTCTCAAATTTTCCACCAACAAATATTTGTTGTCAGACTTTCCGATCGCGTGTACACAAGTCCGTCAGACAAAAGTTCATGCATGCTCGGAATCAAGTACGAGCCGGAAGCGCTCGGTCTTGTAAAACTAGCGTTAGCAATGGAGATATCACGTACGTGTTGTACGTCACTACATTCGTAATTGTTGGTCAACATTTGTGTGACCATGTATGCAAGACAAGTTGGAGCCAACAACCTTTGAACAAAAATCTACGGTTTTGTTGTCGGAAAGTCCGATCGTGTGTACGGGGCATAAGAGTACAAAATCTGCATAGAAACCAATCAGCTTCAAGTTTTCTTTTAACCGAACAAGCTGAAGTTAGCAGTTGATTGGCTACCATGTACAGCTGCACCAGATTGTACACTCTCCAGTTTTTATAAATAAACCCCACTGTCACCTTGTCCGTGCAAAGCACATCCTCCAACCCTCATATACTCCCACATAGGTCCTTCCTCCGCTTCAGCTGGTGCTGAAATTGGCTGTACCAGCAACCCAGGGGAGCGGGGATGTAACCGGTCATGTGATAGTGCTTGGGCTTAAAGATTATTTGTGAAACCGAGGCGCTGTTGTAGGGGAGCAAGTCACATGTTCCTCCATACCTGGAGGTATTGGGTATTCTCACTGGCTGCAGAGGAGCAAGGAGCTACAAAGCAACACTTGTAAGTTGTGTATGTATCTTGAAGAAAGCCCTCTGCAGAGATACTGTCACTTTGACTTGCATGGGCAACGTGACAGGGTCTCTTTATTGTGTTATATGACAGGTACATTTTCGGGAGACTGGTGGTTACAGATAGTTGTGTTTTTATGATAATAAAAAAGTTTTTTAATGGAAAAGTTTGGATATTTCTCCTTGTGTATTTCAAGCACCACCTCTGCTGAGAGTTTGTTAATCTCACCCGAGCTTATTATTCCAACTCAGTTTATCAGGAGTGGAGCATCTCTTTATCGTCCAGTGCCTTGAACTGGATGGATGGCATTTTCAGAGAGGAGATGAAAAAATGATATATTACTTGACAGCAAACTGAGGACACCTGACCATACCAACTACACTCACTGAAGCATATTCCCTCCTCTCCTGTTCCGTATTCTCTGCTGTTATTTGGCATGATCCGATCCAGTTCTTCTTTCATATGCACTATGACACAAATACAGAAAGGACAATTTTGTAACACATATGCCTACCTTATAGAGGACACATCCCCTGTGGCCCACCTATGTTTTATTACTTTTTTCCAGCAACATATTATTGCACAATGATGAGCAAAGTGCAGCCACTCATACAGACCCCAATAATCACATATTATCTTTTCGCTAAGCTGACTGCATCTATCTGAAGTATGTTTGGTTGCTGTGCGTTACTGCATTTTACACATCCCTACCATACAGTTATTGCAAATAACACATGGAGCATTTTTATTGACTGTGCCTTGCTTTATTGGCAGCTTGCTATATACAATGTTTACCAGCAGTCAATCAAGATAATAAAAAATATCCAGGAACTTTGCAACAGTTTTCCTTTATCTTTTTTTTTTTTTTAGAAAAAGCTCTACCTGTTTTCATTTAAAGTAACCTTTGAGCTCTAGTCAAATTACTTTTCCTAGGATGAGATAATATTATCAGTCTGCTGCAGGCAGGAGGAAGCATTTCCTCAGTTCCCTCTCCTCCAGTGATCAGACTGCAACACTGTGGGGTTGATTTACTAAAACTGGAGAGTGCAAAATTTGGTGCAGCTGTGCAGCTCATGGTAAGTGTCCTAATATCTAAAGTCAGCAGCTACATTATGTGTAGCTGCTGACTTTAAATTTTTGGAGGGGGGGAGCGGAACTCCACTTTAAGGCCCCCATTCACACCTCAGCGTTTTTCAGTTCAAAGGTCGGAGCTCCAAAACACCTGAGGAGAAAAAAAATCAAATATTCTCTATTGTGTTGGTTCACATTTCCACCACAAGTCACCTGAAACCAAACGCATGAAGCTCAAAAAAGCTCTGGAGCTTTTTTGTAGCTCAAATTGGGCAGATATGCGCATTTTTGTTTGTTGTTTCTGGGAGGAGGATCAGTGAACCTAACTATCGCAGGTGCCCCCCATAGTAGGAAGGTTGTTTAGCAAAGTGTCTGTGACATCTGTATTTCTAAATGTATTCATTCAGGAGACCTGACTGGTCATAAAGAGGGTGAGGAGCAAAAAGTGCGTCAGGTGGAAGAGGAAGGAAAAAGTTAGGTATGGGGATTAGGAGATGATAGAGGGGAGGGGGGGGTCTCCAGAGAGGGCCATTGGTCTAAAAAGCCAGGTGGGTAATATGGGTAATGGCATGGTGAGTGTTGTTTACCCTCAAAGAAACAGTAGCGAGCAATTGAAGCCAGGAGGTAGGCAATGTTTGATCCATGGGTTCCAAAGTGATTCAAATTTGGATACTTTATTGAGAAGGACTGCTTCGGTTTTAGCGTGGATCATTGCTTGCATTACTCTTTGTTTGACTGATAGTGTACATAGTGAAGCATATTTCCATGCTTTTGCTATGTTTGTTTGTTTTGCTGCAGTGGTAACATAGAGAATGAGTTTGAATTGGCGGTGTGCTATAGCCTGTGGTTTGCTGTTCAGGAGCACTACTGTCGGGTCAGGTGGTAATGTAATGTTGAACATGATGGAGAAGATCTTAAACACTTCCGACCAAAAGGAGTGGGCTGCAGGGCATTCCCATCAAATGTGTACATGCGAGCCTGGGGCATTGCAGCCTCTAAAGCAATGTGAGGGGTATTGAGGAATTTAGATATCCTGGCAGGGACCAGATACCATCTGGTGAGTACTTTATAGTTGGCATTGAAGGCCACTATGTTCGGTGTGGCCGATTTGGTTGCCTGTCAGATTTGAGCCCAATCTAGTGTGTCTGCTTGGAGCTTAAGGTCAGTCTCCCATTTATTTGTGTAGGATGGGGGGGAAGAGGTTGTGTGGGAGAGTAGCTGGGCATAAAAGTCGGAGATAAGTGCACGTCTTTGGCGGTCAGATTTACATGCTTGCTCAAAGATAGTGAAGCCGGGGGTCGTCGAGTCTGGGGGCGCATTTTGGGTCAGGAAATGTTTTATTTGTAGGTATCCAAAGGTTTCTGGGGTTGGAAGATTATGCGTTTCTTGAAGTGTGGGGAAGGGTGTGAATGTAGCGGATTTTAAAAAGTGGCAACCGCGTATCAGTCCAGCGTTGACCAGTTTAGGGAAGCCCAAGCTGGGTAAAAATGAGGGGTTGCGGAGGAAAGAGAGGAGGGGATTGTGGCGAGATTGGAGACCTAAGCAAGTTTTATGCCTATCCCAGATGGAAAGGCTATGTTTGGTGATAGGATTGGTGAATGATCGATGTTGAGTATGTGTTAGCCATAGGAGAGTGGGTCACAGTTGACTGACTCTAGTCCCCCATTTTCCTTTGTAGCTTGGTATTTGGGCAGTTGTGCTAGTTGAGAGGTGTAGTAGTATTTTGTAAAATTCGGTACGCTTAGCCCACCTCGGATGCGGGGGTATATAAGGTGGTTTTTGGTAAACAGGGTTTGAGTTTGTCCCAAATGAACTGAGAGGTCCAGCCTTGTAGGATGCGTAAGTAGTATGAGGGAACCAGTTCCTAACCCTATCCTAACCTTAACTCTAACCCCTTAACCTAATGCCCTGTACACACGGTCGGATTTTCCAATGGAAAATGTGTGATAGGACCTTGCTGTCGGAAATTCCGACCGTGTGTGGGCTCCATCACACATTTTCCATCGGATTTTCCGACACACAAAGTTTGAGAGCAGGATATAAAATTTTCCGACAACAAAATCCGTTGTCGGAAATTCCGATTCCGATTCCAATGCCCCAATTATATTCCTGACATACGTGTTTTACGTCACAACATTCAGAACGATCGGATTTTCCGACAACTTTGTGTGACCGTGTGTATGCAAGACAAGTTTGAGCCAACATCCGTCTGAAAAAATCCTAGGATTTTGTTGTCGGAATGTCCGAACAAAGTTCGACCATGTGTACGGGGCATAACAAACAACAAACAACAAAACTAGCAAAAAAAGAAAAGAAAAAAAGAAATTAAAGCTGAAGGAAAACCTAAAAAAGCTGAAAAATCTAGCAACAAATGATGCAACAAATGATAGTTTTCTCTATTGAAAAAATAATAAAAAATAAAAATAATAAAAAATAAAAAACGCCAAAGCTCAAGAACATTGTATAAAAACGTGCAAAAATGTGCATAAAAACGTGCCAAAATCACGTATAAAAGCGCACAAGAAAACGCTGGAAAAAACACTCAAAGATACCACGCTCAGGTGTGAATGCAGTCTAAGATTTGTAAGGTCAGGTGCTGATGTTGGGTGAGAAGACCTGGCTCATTCCAATTCATCCCAAAGGCGCTCAGTAGGGTTGAGGTCAGGGCTCTGTGCAGGCCACTTGAATTCCTCCAAACCAAACTCGCCAAACCTTGTCTTCATAGACCTGGCTTTGTGCTGGACCTGAAAGGGGTTTTTCCTAAATTTTTGCTAAAATTTTCTGAAACGTCTTTGCATGCTGTAGCTTTGACAGTACTCTTCGCAGGAAACACCCAATCATTTGGATCGGTCTTCACCAAAGTGAGTGCAATGATCAGGTGTCCAAAATCCTTTGGCCATATAGTGTATGTTGACAGTGTAGGGTGGCCCCTACTTATGTATTATTTCATCGTATGCTCAGTACTGTCCACCCGGGCTTGTGCCAAGTTTAATACAATACACATTAATGTATTACTGATTTGTTTGTAAAATTGTTAGAGAATTCCTCTGTCATTACTAGGCATTTTTGGGTCTCTTTTTTTAAATCGCTGAGCCAATAACGTCTGTATTAAAATCTATTTACTCATGGCCATTAGACAAATGAGCAAGCTTCCTTGGCAAGTGTTGTGAAGAGTGAGCTCCAGACATTAGCTGTGCAATCAATTCACTGCTATACATGACACGACGATGATTGCTGCCACCGTGTTTGATTACAAATTTCTTAGTATGGCAAAGATGTCAGTATGATTTAATTTCTTTTATGAAAACATCTCTAGCAATGTGTTTGGTAAACAGGAACACTGATTATGTCAAGTTCTGTAAGTCTTGTGCAGTAGTTGGCTAGTGCAGAGGTAGCTCAGCTGTAATTAAACTTATTGTTGCTGACAGTAAATACCAAGTACAGAGACGCAAGGTAAAGCTGAACAAGGCAAATACACTATATTGTCAAAAGTATTGGGACGCCTGCCTTTACACGCACATGAACTTTAATGGCATCCCAGTCTTCGTCCGTAGGGTTCAATATTGAGAAGGCTGTCCACAAGGTTTAGGAATGTATCTATGGGAATGTTTGACCATTCTTCCAGAAGCTTATTTGTGAGGTCAGGCACTGATGTTGGATGAGAAGGCCTGGCTCGCAGTCTCCGCTGTAATTCATCCCAAAAGATGTTCTATCGGGTTGAGGTCAGGACTCTGTGCAGGCAAGTAAAATTCCTCCACCCCAAACCTACTCATCCATGTCTTTATGGACTTTGCTTTGTGCACTGGTGCGCAGTCATGTTGGAACAGAAAGGGGACATCCCCAAACTGTTCCCACAAAGTTGGGAACATGAAATTGTCCAAAATGTCTTGGTATGCAGATGCCTTAAGAGTTCTCTTCACTGGAACTAAGGGGCCAAACCCAACCCCTGAAAAACAACCCCACACCATAATCCCCCCTCCACCAAATGCACACCAGTGCGCAAAGCAAGGTCCATAAAGACATGGATGAGCGGGTTTGGGGATGAGGAACTTGACTGGCCTGCCTCAACCCAATAGAGCACCTTTGGGATGAATTAGAGCAGGGACTGTGAGCTAGGAACTTGTTCACATCAGTGCCTGCCTTCACAAATGCGCTTCTGGAAGAATGATCAAACATTCCCATAGACACACTCCTAAACCTTGTGGACGGCCTTCCCAGAAGAGTTGAAGCTGTTATAGCTGCAAAGGGCGGACCAACTCAATATTGAACCCTATGGACTAAGACAGGGATGTCATTAAAGTTCACGTGTCCCAATAGGCCTCCCAATACTTTTGGTAATATAGTGTTAACAGTGTCAAAATAAAAAAATTAAAAGTAAATTAAATAAAAAAAAAATATATAAAAATTTTAAAGTGCCCCATTCTGATGAGCTTGCGCGCAGAAGCGAACGCATACGTGAGTAGCGCCCGCATATGAAAACGGTGTTCAAACTACACATCTGAGGTATCGCCTCGATCGTTAGAGCAAGAGCAATAATTCTAGCCTTAGACCTCATCTGTAACTCAAAACTGGTAACCTGTAGAAATTTTTAAACCGCCTATGGAGATTTTTAAGGGTAAATGTTTGTCGCCATTCCACGAGCAGGCGCAATTTTTAAGCGTGACATGTTCGGTATCAATTTACTTGGCATAACAATATCTTTCACAATATAAAAAAAAAATGGGCTAACTTTACTGTTGTCTTATTTATTAATTCAAAAAACTGTATTTTAACAAAAAAAAATGCGCTTGTAAGACCGCTGTGCAAATACGATGTGACAGAAAGTATTGCAACAACCGCCATTTTATTCTCTAGGGTGTTAGAAAAAAAAAAATATATATATATATATATATATATATATATATATATAAAATGTTTGGGGGTTCTAAGTAAATTTCTAGCAAAAAAAAAAAAAATTTTGTGTCAAAAAGAGGCTTGGGGCTGAAGAAGTTAATGACTATACAACGGAGATACGTGGCGGTATTTTATATCTGCCCTGTTCCTACACCTTGAATTGATGGGCTCGGTACCCATTCAGTTCCTTGTCTGCTGCACGCATCTATTTGAAGATTTCAGCGCTGGTTTGTTGCTAGTCTGGAGATTCTGGAAAATTTGATATGTAATGGAAAAACAATTAAACTATTTAATTAGTTAAAAAGAGCTAATTCTGCCAATTAGGAGCAGGGATTTATGAGAAAGCTTTTCTGCTCTAACAAACTGCGGGAGACATATTACTCCAGTCACCTGGGGCTGTAATCCTCAAAGGTTTTTATTGTCCCAAGAGGCCTTTCTAGAAAGCTATGCCTTAGCACCGTTTCTCCAGAAGTCATGATTTTTTAATGAGAGGAGCTTGATTAACGGAGTATTAAAACAAGGTGATAGGAATATGCCAAGACATCTTTTTTTTTTTCTTCCCTTCAATTAAAATGATTTTATCTTTTACTGGAAAACAAACAGTTGTGGGCCATTGTCAATGACAGGCTGAGTTGAAAAACCACAAAAAATGATACACAGAGGCAGATATATAAAGCAGTGGTTGGTCGGTCCACTGCTCATTTAACACTATTTGCCATTTTAAGTGTTGCATATTTTTAAAGCACATCCCCTGTCATTATTTACTGTTTTTTTTCCTTTGTTAGAACCCCATGGGAGTTTTTTTTATACCATTTTTGTCTCAACAGGGAGATTAACCTTCACTTCCAGTCTTAAGCAACGTTCACACCAGGTGCAGGAGAGGGGATTGGGGGATTTGTGCGAGGAGGGGGGATTTGCGCTAGAAAAGGGGATTGGGGGGATTTGTGCTAGGAGATGGGATTGGGGGGATTTGTGCGAGGAGGGGAGATTTGTGCTAGGAGATGGGATTTGGGGGGTTTGTGCAAGGAGGGGAGATTTGTGCTAGGAGAGGGGATTGGGGATATTTGTGCTAGGAGAGGGGATTGGGGGGATTTGTACAAGGAGGGGGGATTTGCGTTAGAAAGGGGGATTGTGGAGATTTGTGCTAGGAGAGGGGATTGGGGGGATTTATGTGAGGAGGGCGATTTGTGCTAGGAGAGGGTATTGGGGGGATTTGTGCGAGAAGGGGGGATATGTGCTAGGAGATGGGATTGGGGGGATTTGTGCGAGAAGAGAGGATTTGGGCTAGGAGAAGGGATTGGGGGGATTTGTGCGA
Source organism: Lithobates clamitans (assembly GCA_037952925.1). NCBI lineage: Eukaryota > Metazoa > Chordata > Amphibia > Anura > Ranidae > Lithobates > Lithobates clamitans. Next base: position 2,259,312 of record JBBGZY010000978.1, on the reverse strand, counting down.
GAAGGGGGGATATGTGCTAGGAGAGGGGATTGGGGGGATTTGTGCAAGAAGGGGGGATTTGTGCTAGGAGAAGGGATTGGGGGGATTTGTGCGAGAAGGGGGGATATGTGCTAGGAGAGGGGATTGGGGGGATTTGTGCAAGGAGGGGAGATTTGTGCTAGGAGATGGGATTGGGGGGATCTGTGCGAGAAGGGGGGATTTGTGCTAGGAGAGGGGATTGGGGGGATTTGTACAAGGAGGGGGGATTTGTGCTAGAAAGGGGGATTGTGGAGATTTGTGCTAGGAGAGGGGATTGGGGGGATTTATGCGAGGAGGGCGATTTGTGCTAGGAGAGGGGATTGGGGGGATTTGTGCGAGAAGGGGGGATTTGTGCTAGGAGAGGGGATTGGGGGGATTTGTGCGAGAAGGGGGGATTTGTGCTAGGAGAAGGGATTGGGGGGATTTGTGCGAGAAGGGGGGATATGTGCTAGGAGAGGGGATTGGGGGGATTTGTGCGAGAAGGGGGATTTGTGCTAAAAGAGGGGATTGGGGGATTTGTGCGAGGAGGGGGTTTTGGGGATATTTGTGCTATGAGCAGAGGCAGGACACATATCATTGTTGCATAAATTCTTGAAGACATTATAAATTTATGTAACAATGATATGTGATTTTTTTCTTATGTATGTACTTATGTTTTTTATTATTATTTCTAGTGTATGGTCCTCTCTTCCATTTGTTTTATATTTCTTCTCCTGAAGAGGCAACCACGAAACATGTTGGGAGTGTGACTACTCTAATGTACACACAACTCATGAAGGTATCCTTAGGTTTGAATAACCTCCTATTAGTGGTGTATTGACCATTCTAGAGAACTCATTATGACATTTTATTGTACATATTTATTTACTCAAAATGTTGAATAAAAAACGATTTTTTAAACAAAGCTGTTGTAATGTCTTGTGACGGTACTGGAAAAATCCTACTTGCCCCACCCCTCTTGTTTCTTTTATTCCAATATGATTTTGGGATGTAGGTACCTGTAGACTTTATTATACATTTTCTGAGCAGTCATTTCTGATCTCAGAGAGTTTTAGCCAGAATTGTGTCTGTCAAGTAACATACAGCAGACCCTTTGTTAGGGAATGTAAACTATTATATGGATCTTATGCGACACTGCTAGGAATACTAAGGTACTAAGAGGCAGTATGTGATATCAGCAAGTTGACAAAGCAGCAACCATCAGACTTCAGGTGACCTCTGACCCTTAACTGTCAAGCTGAAGAGTCATACTCAAAGCCAGTAATCCCAGGAGAGACTAAAATGAGGTGCTGAATAATGATGCTCAGCATATAATGAGAGAAGCCCTTGCAAAGCCAAATGGCTTGTGTTTGGTAGCCCCCAACTCCCCAAAAGATGGAGGTCACCCAAAATGAGAAGTCCCTATGCAGTTCAACCGAGGAGGTTGGCAAACAAAAGTTCTTCGAGTCCAAAGTGGTATTATATTGATTCCACAAATGACAACAGAAAAAAAAGGTATTTAAAGCATTTCGGGGGCTCAGCACTCCTCCATCATCAGGGCTTTAGAAATAAACTAGATATCAGTTAGACCCCCCAGTAAAGTTTCTGAGAAATTCAATCCAAACATGGAGGATAATCTTTATAAAAAGGTGTCCGTGTCAGTGGCAGAGCAACAGAATCAATAAAGTACCATTTTGCACTTTAAGAACTTTTGTGTGGTGCCCACTATGGTTGACATGCTCACCCAAAATAAAGGAACTTAGTGGGCAGTTATAAACATTTTCAAGTAAGACTGCACAATGCCAATAATTTAAGAATGGATATTTAGACACACACATAAGCTCAGTGGAGTATGGTCTTCTTGAAAGGAACTCTAAAATAAAAATGCTACATAATGTGTCTCCTGGATAGAAGATATTTAATAGTTACCTTTCCAACTGCTCACGACGCCAATCTGTCAAGTAACTGCATTGAAACATGAAACTGACACTCAATTTTAAAGCAGGGGAAATCGGATACTGGCTCCCCTACTACACTCAGTGGTTCCTTCCATTAGCTCCTGTCCTGTAGTGATGTAGGTGCTGGCGGAAGGAACCACAGATTGCAGTAGGGGACCAGGCACCTGATACTCCCAGAAGTGCTGGAATTTAAAGATTCTTCAGGAGTCCCTTTAAAGCTGCTGAAAGAACATGACTACATCCTTCTGTGTTTTTCCCATAATTCCCACTTGCTCTCAATCATGACTGCCCCATCGCCCTGATTTGTTCAAGTATATCAAACAAGAATACTGTACATTTCTAAAAAAAAAACCTATAGCGGGATTGAGGTAAAGTAATCTCTTTTCATAAAATACATTCCTATTTAACGTTTCGCCTGTCACAGCGAAATTGCTCGGCAGCGTGAAGCTTCTGACCAAAGGTGTTAACAGGAATGACTTTGCCTATGTGTTTGTTTTTGTGGTTATTTAGAAGATCTACTCTAGATCAGCTGTACTTGAGTGACATCATAAATGTCTCTATTCTGCAGCAATAGTCTACTTCATGATCGCTGTTGACAGCCTCTACTTAGAGCATCTTTCATGGTACACAATGAAGTGTAAAACTGCTGTGAAAAGAGCCTAGGCGTCAAAACAAACCATCTAGGTAATAAGCACTTAAACCAGTTTTCATTAATATATTTCTTCCTAGTAAAACAATTTCTAATGTCAGCCAGTGGCGGCTGACAGTTCCCTTTTTAAAACGCGGCAATATTTATACTGTGTGCCTCGTCTTATAGCTTATCACAAACAGCGGGAGGAAATGAAGTGATTTTATTTTTGCTCCGAGAACACATATTGACAAGCGCTTGGGATTAGCAGAAACAGTCAAGGCTTTCAAAGATTTGTCACTGACAATATCCCCGGTTTTTATTCAAGGTTCGCTGCACAGTAACGTTCCCTGTTCTTTTTATGATGGATAAAACTTTCTAGGTCCGTAGGGTACCCTGCACTTTTTAATTTTTGAAGGTTCTTTGCTAATTTTGGTTCCATTGCCATTAGAACCACTTAACACCAGCTAGTGTTAAAACCCCCTAGAAAGCGGTAGAGCACCTTTATCTTCCACAAAGAAAAGTAAATCTAAGTGTTGATATCCCAGTCAGGTCTTTATTGCTAACCAGGAAAAGACATGCATATATGGAAGCAGCGCCAGACCAAAAGATAAGATCCAAACTCAGAGCTGGTCCAGGCTCGAGAAGGATTGCAAAACCCAGGGATCTGCCTCTCAACAAGCTGCTAAGAGCCTGAGTCGGCCGCTCCCGCCCCTTCCACAGCACTCCAGTGAGCGCGTTGGGTGTAGAGCCATTCTCAACAAGGGTTCCTCAAGAGGTTGCTAGAGGTTCCTTGAGCTGTGGTTAACTTACATCCCACTTGATGGTGTCTGCATTGTTCTGGGGCATAAATCACTTGGAGGAACTTGCAGCATGATGACTTCAGAGATCTTTTTAGCTTTCTGTAATGGTGGCAATCTGACCACCACTGTAAGGGGGGGTGGGCATTCTTTTTACTTGGTACCACTGTAATGCCCTGTACACACGGTTGGACATTGATCGGACATTCCGACAACAAAATCCATGGATTTTTACCTACGGATGTTGGCTCGAACTTGTCTTGCATACACACGGTCACACAAAGTTGTCGGAAAATCCGATCGTTCTGAACGTGGTGACATAAAACACGTACGCCGGGACTATAAACGGAGCAGTAGCCAATAGCTTTCGTTTCCTAATTTATTCTGAGCATGCGTGGCACTTTGTGTGTCGGATTTGTGTACACACGATCGGAATTTCCGACAACGGATTTTGTTGTCGGAAAATTTTAAAGCAAGCTCTCAAACTTTGTGTGTCGGAAAATCCGATGGAAAATGTGTGATGGAGCCTACACACGGTCGGAATTTCCAACAACAGGGTCCTATCACACATTTTCCATCGGAAAATCCGACCGTGTGTACAGGGCATAAGAAGCATTCTGACCCCCAATGAATTGGTTTAAACAAATGTTCTTGGTGAGCTAACATTTTTTTTACAAGGGTTTCCTCTGGAGTTAAATGGTTGAGAAAGACTTTCCAATACCCTCCCCACCCGACATGCCAGTGCTGACAAATTAGAACCGCTGTGATTCATCCCAGCATCTCTAGGTATAGAAAAGAAAAAAACAGCATAGTTTTCAAACCCCAGGACCACTGCACCTGGCTGCGTGAATGGTGAACCTGAATTACCCATGGAGGTAGGTGCATTTGGGACTGGGGTGGGGGTGGTAAGTGTAGGGCATTAGTTCACTTTTCCATTTTTTTCTGAAAAGATGAACTTATGCCGTGTACACACCACCGGACTTTTGACGGACTGAATGACGTCAGACTTTTCGACGGACTTCCGTCGAACCCGACTTGTCTACACACGATTACACCAAAGTCTGACGGATTGGACCGTGATGACGTATGACCGGACTAGAATAAGGAAGTTAATAGCCAGTAGCCAATAGCATTCTTTTTACTTGGTACCACTGTAAGAAGCATTCTGACCCTCAATTAATTGGTTTAAACAAATGTTCTTGGTGAGCTAACTTTTTTTTTTCAAGGGTTTTCTCTGGTGTTAAATGGTTGAGAAAGACTTTCCAACACCCTCCCCACCCGACATGCCAGTGCTGACCAATTAGAACCGCTGTGATTCGTTCCAGCATCTCTAGGGATAAAAAAGGAAAAAGCAGCACAGTTTTCAAACCCCAGGACCACTGCACCAGGCTGCGTGAATGGTGAACCTGAATTACCCATTAAGGTAGGTGCATTAGGGACTGGGGTGGGGGTGGTAAGTGTAGGGCATTAGTTCACCTTTTCATTTTTTTCTGAAAAGATGAACTTATGCTGTGTACACACCACCGGACTTTCGACGAACTGAATCACGTCAGACTTTTCGACGGACTTCTGTCGAACCCGACTTGTCTACACACGATCACACCAAAGTCTGACGGATTGGACCGTGATGACATATGACTGGACTAGAATAAGGAAGTTCGTAGCCAATAGCTGCCCTAGCGTCGGTTTTCGTCCGTCGGACTAACATACAGACAAATGGATTTTTCGACCGGACTTGAGTCCGTCGGAAAGATTTGAAACATGTTTTAAATCTAAAGTCCGTCTAATTTTCGACAGAAAAGCTCCGCTGCAGGTGCCATGAAGCCCACACACAGTCGAATTGTCAGACGGATTCCTTCCGGCGGACCAGTTTGGTCGAAAAGTCCGGTCGTGTGTACATGGCATAACACTTTAAATATCTAAAGAGGCACATAAGCATAAACAAGAGAAACAATTTAAAATATATCAACAGAAGCACTTAAAATCAAGTTGAGTGATGGTTGGATCAGCTCCAGAGCATTCCTTATTGGGGAGGTTGTTAATTGTCATCCTGCAACAAGCTTTATGCTATGTCTGCAAATGTATATGAATATATAAATAATAACTGTCCTCTGGAATCGAGTGGAATTGAATTAAAACATCAGTAACGGCACCAATAATAATTCCAAAGCTGATGAAGATCTGCAAATATGATGCTGAATGAGTAAATATTGTATCTAGTCGTATAATTTATCTCAGGTATTACCAACTACCTTTGGTCTGTAGAGATGCAGGGCCCATCTAATCCTTATCAGAAATTGCAATTAAGACTTCACAGCGCACAGATCTGTACTGTGGCTCATCCGACCTATATCAAATCGGTCTTCAAATACTTTACAAAGCAAATGTCTGATGTCTAATTGAACTAGCAGATAACGCTCTTTTTTTATTGCCATTAGTGCTTAGAGCAAACGTTAGTCTCTCAGACGTAAGCGCATAAAAATAAAAGAGCCGACTAAACTATTATGGCTGTATTTAACTGTCTGGCAAACTTTTTCGGTGCAAGACTCAGCTTTAAACGTATTTACAAATAGTAAAATGTATGGCCGGCTTCTGTCATAGAGGCATGACTGAAAAACATCTGCCGATTGGCATTCAATCAGCGCTGGCAGCCAATGGTTGAGAGCGCTGACCGGTGTGTTGTGGCGGGGGTGGCATCCCCCTGTCAGAACACAATAGCTCAGCAGGGAGATCGCTGTACTAACATTGGATTGTTAGTGCAGTGGCTCCCCTCGACCCGCTGGGTTGAATGAAAAAAAGTGATAGTGTGTACCTAGCTTTAGGGGCAGCAAATGTGCTTTGACCATCTCCCCAACCGCAAGCGTAAACGAGCCCTTACTCTCCAGTTACAAGGTGGGGCGGGGAAGAGATCTGTAAAGCTGGCCAAACACTAGTAGTTTTTTAAAACAAATTTGTACAAACATTCATCTAAAAATTCTCAAGACATTCAATGACTCGACGAATATCATTCAAAAGAACATTTAGAGTGGGGGTCTCCAGACTTTCTAAACTAAGGGCCGGTTTACTGCCCTTTAGACCTTTGGGGGATGGACTGTGGCACGTGGGAGTAAAAAATGGTATCAATGAAAATAATGCCCCATCAATGGTGTCAGTGAGAAGAATAATGTCCCATCTTTGGTGTCAGTGGAGGAACAGTGCCTCATATCAGTGGGAGAAATAGTTTCCTAAGGGTCGGATAAAGGCAAACAAAGGGCCACATCCAGCCCCTGGGCCATAGTTTGGAGACTATTGATTTAGAGGATTGCCTGGAGTTCAGTTTCAATATAGGTCATCTGTCACTGGTGTTGGTCCCCAACAAAAAAACTCTATTGGGTCAAGTTACACCCCTGGTTCTCTGTAATCCACTACAGATTCTAGACAGATCCTCAGATGTGGGGTAGGTAGGAGCAGGTCTGCTTCCTGAAGTCCTCTTGATACCTCATTGGGGGTTGCTAGAAGCTTCTTATTAACTGTCATTTTGATACATCAGGGTGATGTTTAGTGCCAGTAAGACAGGAAAAATTCTCAGTACATTCAATGACTCGAGGAATGTTGTTCGAAAGTATTTCCACATTTCATTTGCTTTCAACAATCAATTTTGAATACAATGCAATTTCCCAAGCGAAAACCACGTACACTGTTAGAAATTTATTTGTTTGAGAAAAAATTTTCATGCTGCTAGTTCGAATTTTCTTGTCACTGGAGTCGAAAAGAAAGATTGATTTGACACCCACCAATGATCAGAAAATCGAATGGATATTCCTAAAATTAAAAATTTATAATGCAATTCTACAAGAGTACGACCAGCTTAAAGTGGTTCTAAAGCCTAAACATTTTTTACCTTAATGCAAAAAAAATTAAAATGACAGATAGGGTATTGTATGACAGAAGAAACACTATTGGTCTCTTCTGTCATAAATGCTTTCCCTGTCTGTCAGTGAGCCACACCTCAGGGTGCATTAACGGCACCCGACCTGTGCCGCCATGATGTGACTCCTGTGCACATGCGTGGGAGTGACAGCATCTCGGCCCGGCCTCTTGAATGGGGATGGAAAGAGATTGAAAGAGATGGAACCTGGAAGGAAGATCGTGCAAAAATGGCATTGCCTGGGATCCATGGGATTGGTCACGCCGCAGTGCTGGAAGGCACATTATGACAGGTAAATCAGTGATAATGTGCTAGTTTATGGTGCATACTAATGCATCATGACTTAAACCTGCAGGAGAGACATTTTTTTTTTTCATGAGTTTACTACCACTTTAAGTGTTACTTGCAGCAAGGTAAAATCAGGTCACTTCCCCTGCAAGATAGTGTGTTGTGTGGCAAAGGTGTGTAAGTCTCAGAACTGGGTGGACAGAAATACAAATCGGCATGTATTTCATGCATTTAGTGGTTGGACGTGGAACGTCACTCTGTCAATCAGCTTTGACTATTCTTAATCCTTATGCTGCTACTGTAGCATTAGTAAATAGATAGGAAAGTATACCGGAGGGGGGTACTCAGCTAATCCTCCTGCTTTCCTGCCTGAGGTAAGGGCAGATTGATTCTAGGAATACAATCAAAAGAAATCCATAATTCGCTGCAAACTTCACCTTTATCGATCCTTCATGCAAAAGTCATCACAGATGTGTTGCAGCGATTTACGGATTTCTTTTGGTTGTGTATTTGCAGACGAGCTGTGCTAGCACCTTCACCTAAACCCTGGCTATGCTGTGGGTGGATGGCTCATGTGGTCACCTTGAGCAGCTTTCTCTTCAGTGATGGATTATAGGACATAAATGCTACTTGAATCATCTACCCTTAATCAAGATGGCCTTGGCCAGAAACTCTAGGGGGTGTTAAGGTGATTTCCCCACAAAATAAAGCACAGATACATGGATGGATAGGTGAGTTTGCTTTGAATAATAAAAAAATTATTAAATAATGTTTTTGGTTTGTGGTGTTCAGATGCAGTGTAGTTCTGCCTTACATTTCAATAACGGCCAACAGTCACTGGTGTTGACCTCATCAAAATAGCTGTATAGGAACCAATGATTTCCAGTTATGCCCTGGTTCTATGTAATCCACTACAGATTCCAGACAGCTCTTCATATGTGGGCTGTGTGGGTCTGCTTCCTAAAGTCAGCTTTATGTCCCAATGGGATTTTAATTTGCAAAGCAGATTTGAAAATCATTGGTGGCTACCATAAGCTTCCTATTACTGTCATTTTGACACACCAAGCTTACGTTTAGTGCCAGTAAGACAGTAAGGAACCCAGCCTGGTTGAGGGAATCCTTCTCTTGCTTCACAAGAAGTAACAAGAGGGCTTTCCAGATCACCAACTGAAGGGACAAGGGTGGGCTGGATCTAGGGTTGCCACCTTTTCTTCAAACCAAACCCGAACACTTTTGCGGCACACGGCAATTTTTTTGGAGTACACGCTATAGGATTGTAAAATACCTGGGACACCTTTTGGGTTACCCAAAGAGAGTAGTAATGAGGTGTTCTACAGTGAACAGTGGCTATGCCCAAATTGCATTAACAGTAGGGGGACTTAAAGGGGCATGATTAAATAAAACAAAAGCATTTGTGTACCCAAAAAAAGAGTAGTGGACGGTGTCAGTAGGGCAGTGGACGGTGTCAGTAGGGCAGAGGATGATGTCAGTAGGGCAGAGTCTATAATACCATGCTTTCTCCTGCAAAAGCGTCCCTGGTTGCTAGGACACCAGTCCAGAGGCCCTCAATTCATTGTCTTGGGGCATCGGTGCAGGCGGCTGGGTGGGAGAGAGAGCGCACACAGACAGACAGTGCAGTGTGACCCGGCTGCAGGACATTAGCCCCGCTGCAGCGGGGGACGAAGGGGGGGAATGCGTGCTGTTTGGGGGTAGCTGACAGGGGGGGTAGCTGACAGAGGAGGGGCAGGTAGCTGACAGAGGATGGGGGTAGCTGACAGAGGGTAGGGGGTAGCTGACAGAGGGTAGGGGGTAGCTGACAGAGGAGGGGGGTAGCTGACAGAGGGGAGGGGGGGTAGCTGACAGAGGGGAGGGGGGGTAGCTGACAGAGGTGAGGGGGGGTAGCTGACAGAGGAGAAGGTGTGGCTGACAGAGGGGAGGGGGGTAGCTGACAGAGGAGGGGGGCTAGCTGACAGAGGGGAGGGGGGTAGCTGACAGAGGGGAGGGGGGTATCTGACAGAGTGGAGGGGGGTATCTGACAGAGTGGAGGGGGGTATCTGACAGAGGGGAGGGGGGTATCTGACAGAGGGGAGGGGGCTAGCTGACAGAGGGGAGGGGGGTAGCTGACAGAGGGGAGGGTGTGGCTGACAGAGGGGAGGGGGGTATCTGACAGAGGGGAGGGGGGGTATCTGACAGAGGGGAGGGGGGTATCTGACAGAGGGGAGGGGGGTATCTGACAGAGTGGAGGGGGGTAGCTGACAGAGGGGAGGGGGGTAGCTGACAGAGTGGAGGGGGGTATCTGACAGAGGGGAGGGGGCTAGCTGACAGAGGGGAGGGGGGTAGCTGACAGAGGGGAGGGTGTGGCTGACAGAGGGGAGGGGGGTATCTGACAGAGGGGAGGGGGGTATCTGACAGAGGGGAGGGGGGTATCTGACAGAGGGGAGGGGGGTATCTGACAGAGGGGAGGGGGGTATCTGACAGAGTGGAGGGGGGTATCTGACAGAGGGGAGGGGGCTAGCTGACAGAGGGGAGGGGGGTAGCTGACAGAGGGGAGGGTGTGGCTGACAGAGGGGAGGGTGTGGCTGACAGAGGGGAGGGGGGTATCTGACAGAGTGGAGGGGGGTATCTGACAGAGGGGAGGGGGGTATCTGACAGAGGGGAGGGGGGTATCTGACAGAGTAGAGGGGGATAGCTGACAGAGGGGAGGGGGGTAGCTGACAGAGGGGAGGGGGGTAGCTGACAGAGGGGAGGGGGCTAGCTGACAGAGGGGAGGGGGCTAGCTGACAGAGGGGAGGGGGGTAGCTGACAGAGGGGAGGGTGTGGCTGACAGAGGGGAGGGGGGTATCTGACAGAGTGGAGGGGGGTATCTGACAGAGGGGAGGGGGGTATCTGACAGAGGGGAGGGGGGTATCTGACAGAGTAGAGGGGGATAGCTGACAGAGGGGAGGGGGGTAGCTGACAGAGGGGAGGGGGCTAGCTGACAGAGGGGAGGGGGCTAGCTGACAGAGGGGAGGGGGGTAGCTGACAGAGGGGAGGGTGTGGCTGACAGAGGGGAGGGGGGTATCTGACAGAGTGGAGGGGGGTATCTGACAGAGGGGAGGGGGGTATCTGACAGAGGGGAGGGGGGTATCTGACAGAGGGGAGGGGGGTATCTGACAGAGGGGAGGGGGGTATCTGACAGAGTAGAGGGGGATAGCTGACAGAGGGGAGGGGGGTAGCTGACAGAGGGGAGGGGGGTAGCTGACAGAGGGGAGGGGGGTAGCTGACAGAGGGGAGGGGGGTAGCTGACAGAGTGGAGGGGGGTATCTGACAGAGTGGAGGGGGGTATCTGACAGAGTGGAGGGGGGTATCTGACAGAGTGGAGGGGGGTATCTGACAGAGTGGAGGGGGGTATCTGACAGAGTGGAGGGGGCTGACAGACAGGCGGTTGGTAGAGCAGATGACAGAGAGACCTCACCTCAGTCAGGAGACACACAGACATCGCGCGCCAGGCAGGGAGGCGGGACTCGGGGCGGCCTTGATCACCCACAGCTCCACCAGGCCAATCACAAACCCTTATGAACGCCGCCCGCACATGACTAATTCAGAAAATCACGGGGCGCCCGCTGTCAGCTAGCTCTCGCACACTCGCACAGTGTGACAGTGTACATTTATGGCGGCGGGCACGGGAATCGGCATGCGCCACTCTAGAAGTTGCGGCCGGGGCCAGAGGATGGTTGAACAGTTGCTATATGTGTCCGGGTTTCGGGCGGGTTGAAACCCGGGCACATGTGTCAAAACCCGGGCTGTCCGGGTCAAAACCGGACAGGTGGCAACCCTAGCTGGATCACTATAGCAAAGGCCTGGATGCAAAACCACAACCCCTTTAAATGCATTATTAATTTTGACTATCTTTTGCCTTCAAGGAGACATCTTCACATGTAAATGTGGCAGCTGCCTACTTATGATGTACTTAATGTATGGAAGCCTATCCTGCCTCCATCTAACAACTGCATTATTTTCTCCATTAGCTCATCCCCCACAGCTATTACCCTTTTGTATAACTTGACCCTCCCTCCTAGATTGTAAGCTCTAACGAGCAGGGCCCTCTGATTCCTCCTGTATTGAATTGTATTGTACTTGTACTGTCTGCCCTAATGTTGTTGTAAAGCGCTGCGTAAACTGTCGGCGCTATATAAATCCTGTATAATAATAATAATAATAATAATAATGTAATTATGTTTGTAATAATAATTATAATACCAACAATAGCACACACTGGAAATATAGTACCAAACAGAGGTACCATTTAGTTTTAAATTTTGCTTTTCTAAGCGTAAAATGATTTGAAAAAAAAAAAAAAAGTAATCATTTAGTTGCTTCCTACAATTAAAAAATCGGAGGACAATGCCCTCATTCTGGAAGCCTCTACACCCATTCACAAAGGCCTTTCATATCTAAATGACTTCTGTGTCTAATATGTTTGCACTCGATCGACTCCAGGACTTTTTTTTTTTCCTGTAGAAGCGTTTAGTTGAGTTTTTGAAGCACTCTTGTTAGCATTGCCTGGAGGGTGTGTGCTGGATGGCAGTTCATTGTTATAGCCGAGATGTTTCCCATCAAAGAAGCGCGGCAGACCATTCATGTGTTGAGATCTTTCGAGAAATGTTGTGTTCTATTCTTGATAATTGGCCTCCCAGGACCTAATCATAAGACTTAGTAATAATAATAGCTAGACATCTAAGTAAGTTCTTAATCAATGAGCATAGGACTTGGAGTGGAATAGTTCTAAAGTATGCTATAGGTGGCCGGTGTGGAAATTTTTGAAAATACTTTTATTATTTTGTATAATAGTCATGAAGGTATTGCTTTGTCATGGCATTATGGTTGAATGGACAAACTTGACAACTATTCCTTTTCCAGAGTTATTAAAGTGAATCTGTCAAGATATTTTTTATTGTTAAATGCAGCATGGTAAGTAATGTGTACATGTAACACTAGTAATGAGCTTGGGTTTGGACAAAATGCGTAAGCAAGCTGTGCTGGGGCATTCTCTGCCCAGGAGTTGCATGTATACGAAGGGGGCGAGGAGGCTCATGACCCTGTTGGGTCTTTACACTAATCAAAAGGCCAGACCCCTGCAAAGGAAAAGCTATGGTACTCACCTTTATGGCGGCCCGTGGTTTCTACCTCCCTCCTGTACCAGTGTTACAGCCTCCTTAAGGGCTGGTTCAAACTAGAATTGCACAGGAATGCGGAATGCACAAAAAGTAGTGCATGCACTACTTCTGAAAAGAGTGTCACACTAAATAACGTGTTACCACGGTACTATGCCATCTGGTGTCTGCAAACCCACTGCACTTGCAATTTTTTGGGGTGCCGTTAACAATGCATTGCCATTTCTCTGTTAAAAAAAAACAATGTATTGGCATCTTCAGCAGATTGCATAGGCATGCATATTGAATTGCAGGAATCATGCACGGAATGCGCCTTTTCCGCACTGTGAACCAGTCCTCAGACTCTTCAGTATTTATTACTTCTGGAAGTGTGGGATGTCTGAACCGCATGCTGTGGCTCCATCCTCAGACCCCTTTGACACTGGAATGGAGCAATGGTAGGAGACAACACATCAGCCCCTGCTTCAGACCCTCATCTAGTGACTTGCTAAAGAATTATAATGTTGTAGTCTGATGACTGGGGAAGACACAACTGAGGAGGAGAGCTTGCTCCTGCCTGCAACACACGGATGATACTGTCTTAGCCTAGGGAAGGTCACTTGGCTGTAGATCAAGATGGCATTTAATGATACAAAGGTGGAGCTTTTATAAGATATACTGTTGCCATAGGTGTGCGCAGCCTATTGCATTAGGGTGTGCACCCCCAAAACTCAAACACATTTGCATGTGTATATATACTGACGGTGTCAGTAGGGAAGAGATTGCTTGCAGTAGTTTTTATTTTTTACAATTTTTTACTTTATTTTAAAACATTTTTGGAGCCTTAAGGGGTCTTTGGTAAAATATTAGGGGTCTTAACAGGGGAAATCTGCACCACAAAGGGTGATTAGGGAGTGCCCAGGCACACCTGGCACACCCTGTGCGCACGCCTATGACTGTTGCTGTATGCTGCAACATGGAAGGAATTTATTCAGGTAGACTTGTAAACTTTTTTAGCAGGAAATACTAAAAAATTTCCCAGGTGACCACTCCAAAGAATATTTACCAATGTGCATATTAAAAATAGACAGCATAATATATGAATATGTGAGTCACATACACATCACCTTCAAGGGAAACGTAGCAATAAAAACTGGGACTTGCCAAAAACACAAATTTCCATTTAAAGACATGTCATTATGATAAGTGTCTGAAAGATTTTAAGGTTTTTAGATATACATTTCAATTGTATTAGTACTTAATTCTTTAGTGTTTGACTACTTTCTCTGCTCCTATATCAGTTTCCTTGGGCTGTGGCCCATCCTCCTCTGTGTCCTTGTGTCCTTGTGTTACTCCTTTGTGCCCCTTTTCCTCTAATTCTCCTCTACCTGCTGTCAAGCCCAGAATCCCTTGTTTTGATGCAGGCATCATCTCCGCTTTCTATAACTCCTACCTTGCGGGTTGGTCTTCTCCACCTGCCGCCACATCTAAAATTCCCCTCTCAAACTGGGTTAGGGAAAATGTAAGGGTAACAGTTTTTACTAGGACCCCATGCTATCTTCATTTTACCCCACCATGTGCTTGCCTTCAACATTTTCAACTACATATGTGTAAACCACAGTATTATTATTCCAATGCAGTACTCCACCAACTACCTTGTGACACTACTTGGTCCTTTTCTGCCGTCACTTTTCAATGTTTCTATGACCAGCTCGAACTCTGACACCACAGCACTGGAGGGCTTCATTTGACAGGTAAGTCTGCCATAATGTAATAATATGTGGTGCATGCTAGCACATTACTGCATAAATCTTCTGGGAGCCCATTCAAATAAATAGGGAGCTTAGTCTATTAATCTCACCTACTCTATTGACTTCATTTTGCCAAAATATCAAAATTTGATCAAAATCTCACGATTTTGTGGAAATATTCAGGAAACATTGAACTTGTTTATGCTTTAAGCTGGACCAAAAGCCACCTTCATATGGTTGGATTGGGCACATGTCCAACTTTCCTCTGATGTCTAGTCAGCTTAACACTCTGGTTAGATGTTTTCTAAATTGCTAACTTACTGTTGATTTTTATCTGAGCTAAGCTGATCCTTCAAGCGCACATTTTTATTTGCCTTCTAAAGCTGTCCAAATTCTACATACTATTTGATAACAGAAAAATCCCCAACATTATTTATGGCGGTGTATCCAGCGAAATGATGTGTTTTTGGCGCACGCATGCCTTTTACGGTTCCCTAAATTTATCCCAGATTACGTTGCGGAGCCCGCAGTGAATCTTCTAAGTCAGCGCTATGCGGCAAGCATTAAAGTCTTTTCCAGTTAAGAGAGATTTTGATTGTTTTTAATTAATATGCTGTTGCAAAGACTTTGAGTTATGTGTCTGATTCCCAGGGCGGGTTTTATTGTTACTCTTCGCTCTTGTGTCTTTCACAGTGTTATATATTACGCTGTTTTATATTTTGTTATGCGCCGTGAGTGGCTTGCCAGACTGGTGTCATATAAATCAAAGGTTGATTGACTAATAGTAAAATATAGGGCGATATCTGCTACCTTTTTCAGCTTCTTTCTCTCTCTCGCTCATGTTTGGCCTATAATGAAGCCACAGACGTCCAAAAGTAAAGTAAAACGAGGACCTTGATAAGTCCACTGGGAATTAGGAAGGTCAAGTGCATTTGGGTCCATAATCTGAAATGATTAGCGATGTTTAATAGGGTAACTACCACCATTTCCATGAATAAAGATAATTATTCCTGCCACTGTAGAGCCTTTATTATGCCAGAAGCCATGCAGATATAAAGAATATATAAAAACATTAATTTATACAGTCTAACCCATATAACAGATGATGAAATCATAAAACAAATAGTTCACAGAATTAGAAATGTAGGATGAGATGGTAATGTACAATTATGGGACATCATGGACAATTAGGATAATAAACATGAAACTATTCCATGGTCTCAAATGCGATTGGCCTTTGAAGCTTTACGCCTGGAACAAAAACATCCAGCTTCGGATTGGTATGCTATAGAAAAAGGCAGGTATGTATCGTTCCCCTAGCTGTCAGCCCTGGTAGGTAGCAAAACGGAGGAGCGTCAACCCGTCGGAGGCTCTGTCTCTTTCGTTCTATCATAGGAATGATCATATTTCTTACATAATTACAAGATTAGGTTAGAAATAAGACATTTGCCCATCGAGTTCAACCAAAGGACAAAAAAAAAAATTAAAAGCCTGCATTTTTTAAATTCCATACCCATGGTTTATCCAGAAGAAGGCAATAAAAAACCCTTATAAAGCATGGTAAAATTTCCACCAAAAGAGAAAAAAATTACCTAAGGAAATTGGTTACCCCCTGGATCAACAGTCCACAATGTTGTTTCTTATGAATATTTAAGAAAGATCTATATACTTACCTAGTTTCAAGCTGCTCTAGTCTGGTCATATAATCTGACTCCCCTCTGTCAGCCAGTGGCCGCTGTAGGGGAGAGGATGAATTGCCGACAATGGATAGGCCAAAGGAGCCTATGAGTGATGTCACCGCTACCAGGTATAGCCAGCCATTGTGGAGCTCTCTCTCTCCTCTCCCCTGCAGCTAGCGCCGTCTGACATGGGAGATTCACGTGACCAGACTTGAGCAGCCTGAAAACAGGTATTTTTACAGATGTTTCTTATGAAGCTTAGTCAGAATAGGTGTTAGGAGGCGAGAGGAGAAATTAAATTTTTAACCTTAGTTTATGCATGTAATTACTACTTTAAAAAACAGTTACAGAAGAAGTCTCACTCGCATGTAGCACTTTGTCATATGTAAACCTCTGTTCCCTCTCCCCGACTTCTGCCCAACCATGCCACTCTGTAGGGGACAATTATTTAAAGCGTAACAGTTTTGTTGAGGAAAAAAACATTCCCCTCTGGGTCATCTTTGTACATTACAAGGATTATAACAAACTTTGTTGCAGATTCCAACCTTTTGTTATTCTGAAGAAATTCCTGTGTGTTTGTCTGTGCCTCTGTTCTGAGTAGGTCTAATGGGAGTGGTTTCATAATTAAATGTCAGGTGTGGAGCTGCAGAGCACTTATGAGGAAATCTGCTGTGCCTGCATCCCTTTAGACATGCTCCTATTGAAAGTATCTCTCCAAAAATTACAATTTTAGTTGCAGGGGATGCCTGAAATCTGACTTGTATCTTAGGCAGACTTCTGGGAAAATTGGTGAGCCAATCACACAAGCAGAAACGTATGTTTCTGGGGAGTGGTCAGTACACGTTCTGTACAGAACACCTCCATTCTCAGAAAATTACAGCGGCTGCAGATTGAAAAGGAAAGGTGAATTTTAATAACATTCAATCAAAATATGATTTGTGTGTCGTAATTATATGCTCTATATTATTTTTTCTTTATTTGCAATTTTTTTCCCCATGAGAGTGGAATTACCCTTTAACCGCTTGCTGACCACCGTTATATGGCGGCAGGTCGCTTCTCCTGCGCAAATTGCCATAGCTGTATGGTAACTCATGCAGACTGCGGGAGCGTGCCCACGGGACGGGGCGGACTCGATGTCCGCCGGCAACCTGTGATCACCTATTACAGAGGGGGAAATGCCTTTGTAAACAAGGCAATTCCCCATTCTGACAGGGGACATGACAGGGATCTACTGTTCCCAGTTATCGGGAACAGTGATCTCTGTCATGTCCCTGGCAGCCCATCCCCCCTACAGTTAGAACACACCTAGGGAACACATTTAACCCCTTTGATCACCGCCTAGTGTTAACCCTTTCCCTGCCAGTGACATTTATACAGTAATCAGTGGCTATTTATAGCTCTGATTGCTGTATGAATGTCACTGGTCCCAAAAGTGTCAAAAGTGTCTGCTCTGTCCGCCACAATATGGCGGTCCCGCTAAAAATCACAGATCACCGCCATTACTAGTAACAAAAATAAAACTAATAAAAATGCCATGAATTTATCTCCTATTTTGTAGACATTATAACTTTTGCGCAAAGCAATCAATATACACCTATTGGGATTTTTTTTTTACCAAAAATATGTAGAAGAAAATAAACTGATGAATACATTTCTTTTTTTATTTTTTATTTTTGGATATGTATTATAGCAAAAAGTTAAAAAAAAGTTTTTTTTTTCAAATTTGTCATCTTTGTTTATTGGCGTAGAAAATAAAAACCGCAGAGGTGATGAAATACCACCAAAAGAAAGCTCTATTTGTGGGGAAAAAGGACATCAATTTTGTTTGGGTACAACATCGCACGACTGCGCAATTGTCAGTTGAAGCAACGCAGTGACGTATTGCAAAAAATGGCTTGGTCAAATCCTTCCGGGGCTGAAGTGGTTAAAGAAGAACAGTGAAAGCTTGTTTGGCTGTACTTCTCCTGTGGGTCACAGGTGTGCAGTTTGTTCTGCACACCTGTGATCCGTGCCCGCTGTCGGCTGACATCACAAAGCCGGTCCAGGCTCGGGAAAGTTTGCGACCAAATGGTCAGGACCCCCTACATGCCTGGACCGGCACTGGGCTTAGCCTCTTAGCGAGAGACATTTAACCCCTTTTAACCAGGAACCTGCACAGATGTCTGTCAAATCGCCCCCGAAGTCGGACTGCCTTGCCGGTTTGAAATCATGCGAGTTCAACTGAACTCGCACAATTTCAAATCTGCATCAGTGTGAACCTGGGCTAAGAGTCACGCAAAAAATGGCCTGGTCAGGAAGGGGGTAAAATCTTCCAGAGGGCAAGTTATGAACAAGGCTTATAGTACATACTGTGTATATATATATATATATATATATATATATATATATACAGTTGGGTCCATAAATATTGGGACATCGACACAATTCTAATCTTTTTGGTTCTATACACCACCACAATGGATCTGAAATGAAACGAACAAGATGTGCTTTAACTGCAGACTTTCAGCTTTAATTTGAGGGTATTTACATCCAAATCAGGTGAACGGTGAAGGAATTACAAATTGCAGATTAACAATCATCCATCAAATTTTCACTTTTTAATACTTGGTTGCAAATCCTTTGCAGTCAATTACAGCCTGAAGTCTGGAACGCATAGACATCACCAGACGCTGGGTTTCATCCCTGGTGAAGCTCTGCCAGGCCTCTACTGCAACGATCTTCAGTTCCTGCTTGTTCTTGGGGCATTTTCCCTTCAGTTTTGTCTTCAGTAAGTGAAATGCATGCTCTAATCGGATTCAGGTCAGGTGATTGACTTGGCCATTGCATAACATTCCACTTCTTTCCCTTAAAAAACTCTTTGATTGCTTTCGCAGTATGCTTTGGGTCATTGTCCACCTGCACTGTGAAGCGCCATCCAATGAGTTCTGAAGCATTTTGCTGAATATGAGCAGATAATATTGCCCGAAACATTTCAGAATTCATCCTGCTGCTTTTGTCAGCAGTCACATCATCAATAAATACAAGAGAACCAGTTCCATTGGCAGCCATACATGCCCACACCATGACATTACTACCATCATGCTTCACTGATGAGGTGGTATGCTTTGGATCATGAGCAGTTCCTTTCCTTCTCCATACTCTTCTCTTCTCATCACTCTGGTACAAGTTGATATTGGTCTCATCTGTCCATAGGATGTTGTTCCAGAACTGTGAAGGCTTTTTTAGATGTTGTTTGGCAACTTCTAATCTGGCCTTCCTTTTTTTGAGACTCACCAATGGTTTACATCTTATGGTGAACCCCCTGTATTTACTTTGGTGAAGTCTTCTCTTGATTGTTGACTTTGACACACATACACCTACCTCCTGGAGAGTGTTCTTGATCTGGCCAACTCTTGTGAAGGGTGTTTTCTTCACCAGGGAAAGAATTCTTCGGTCATCCACCACAGTTGTTTTCCGTGGTCTCCCGGGTCTTTTGGTGTTGCTGAGCTCACCGGTGCGTTCTCTCTTTTTAAGGATGTTCCAAACGGTTGATTTGACCACACCTGATATTTTTGCTGTCTCTCCGATGGGTTTGTTTTGTTTTTTCAGCCTAATGATGGCTTGCTTCACTGATAGTGACAGCTCTTTGGATCTCATATTGAGAGTTGACAGCAACAGATTCCAAATGCAAATAGCACACTTGAAATTAACTCTGGACCTTTTATCTGCTCCTTGTAAATGGGATAATGAGGGAATAACACACACCTGGCCATGGAACAGCTGAGCAGCCAACTGTCCCATTACTTTTGGTCCCTTAAAAAGTGGAAGGCACATATACAAACTGTTGTAATTCTTACACCGTTCACCTGATTTGGATGTAAATACCCTCAAATTAAAGCTGAAAGTCTGCAGTTAAAGCACATCTTGTTCGTTTCATTTCAAATCCATTGTGGTGGTGTATAGGGCCAAAAAGATTAGAATTCTTCTCGAACCTAAGATTAGAATTGTGTCGATGTCCCAATATTTATGGACCACACTGTGTATATATATATATATATATATATATATATATATATATATATATATATATATATATATATATATATGCATGCCCTTCAATAGAATTCAACATTCCTAAAGCGGTTTAAACTTTTCTTCTATTGCTTAAATCCCCAACGAAACTGTAAATAATGAAAAATGACGCTTAGGTTTCAGGCCGTACATCCTTGTCTCCTGATAAATAAAAGAGCATTTGTCCTTCCTAGACCACGGCAAAAAAGAAAATCAATTTAGCTCAGATTTTTCCAACATCTTCACATCACTTCCTATCTGAATCGGATGGACTAGAATTTCAATTAACTGGGGAGAGACCAAGCCAAACTGACTGCTCTGCCCTCCTCCTGGTCATGCCCTATAATTGTAGAGGGACTTGCATTTTTCTACCAATGACACGGCTCACAAAAATAGATACACCAGTTCATTCGATAAAGGATGCCAAGCCTGTCACTTTTGTCTGAGTGCCAAGTGACAAAGAAAGCGGCTGTGACTCTCCGTCCTGCTCATGGCATGTACAGGCAAGCTTACACTGCGACAGCGCACTATACATTTAAATGCATGCATGTAGGGGCTGTTATCTACATTTAAAGAAAAACTTCA
Source organism: Lithobates clamitans (assembly GCA_037952925.1). Lineage (NCBI taxonomy): Eukaryota > Metazoa > Chordata > Amphibia > Anura > Ranidae > Lithobates > Lithobates clamitans. The sequence continues at coordinate 2,238,537 of JBBGZY010000978.1, read as the reverse complement.
GTGTAATTAAATAAAAGCAGGACATATTATATTAAATCGTGAGCTGTTAGCAAATACGAGCTGTTATCATGATTTGCCTCTTTTCCTTGCAACAGGAGAAATGTAATACAAAGTCCAGGACCTGATATGCTAAAGAAGCTGTGTCTGTGCCCACCCCGTCCTCTACGTCAAGGTGATAGAGCGCAGTATACATCAACTGATTAGTATTTTTAAAAAGGTAAGGAAAGGTATTCTTTAATTTTCTACTTCAAGTAAGATACACTATATTACCAAAAGTGCCTTTACACACACATGAAGTTTAACGGCATCTTAGTCTGTAGGGTACAATATTGAGTTGGCCCGCCCTTTGCAGCTATAACAGCTTCAACTCTTCTGGGAAGGCTGTCCACAAGGTTTAGGAGTGTGTCTATGGGAATGTTTGACCATTCTTCCAGAGACGCATTTGTGAGGTCAGGCACTGATGTTGGATGAGAAGTCCTAGCTTGTAGTCTCCGCTCTAATTCATCCCAAAGGTGTTCTATCGGCTTAAGGTCAGGTGCAGGCCAGTCAAGTTCCTCCACCCCAGACTCGCTCACCCATGTCTTTATGGACCTTGCTTTGTGTCAAGCCAAACCCCTTAAAAACAACCCCATATCATAATCCCCCCCGCCAAATTATTTGGACCAGTGCACAAAGCAAGGTCCATAAAGGCATGGATGAGCGAGTTTGGGGTGGGGGAAGTTGACTGGTCTGCAGAGAGTCCTGACCTCAACCCTATAGAACACCTTTGGGATGAATTAGATCAGAGACTGCCAGCCAGGCCTTCTCATGCAAGATCATTGCCTCACCTCACAAATGTGCTTCTGGAAGAATGGTCAAACTTTCCCATAGACACTCCTAAACCTTGTGGACAGCCTTCCCAGAAGAGTTGAATCTGTTATAGCTACATAGGGTGGATCAACTCAATATTGAACGGACTTAGACTGGGATGTCATTAAATTTAATGTGTGTACCAAGGCAGGCGTCCCAATACTTTTGGCAATATAGTGTACTATAGGTATGATACTTTGAGGACAGGAGTGGCCACTCACAGATCCCTCATAATTCTGGGGTGCTGGTGGGGTCACCAACAGGAGAACGAAGGCCTGGATTTTCCTATATAGTGTCTTAGTTAGATTGTTATTTAGAATACTGTGTCCAGTTCTGGAGACCTCACTTACAAAAACATCATCGTAAGAAAGAACCGGGAATTAACAAAGCATTTTGTGCCATTGTAATGACGCATTAGTAGTGTATGGCGCATTATCAAAGCAGACAGACCTGTTTCAGGTCTATCTGTACCACCTGCTTTAGTTTCTATTTCAAGGGTTGAAATTTAAGCACCACACCACTGCTAAGAGGTCCAGGTACACCTATATTCCATTAAAGGTCAGGGGCACAATTCAAGAAATAGTCAACATGTTTCTGGGGTCTACGTGCCTACACCCTTACATTTCAACCCTTCTTACATTACACTACAAGCCAAGGAGACTGTGGAGATCCTCTGGGGTGTGGAAGCCGCCTACCCAGGACCAAATAATTTACACCAACATTAATACCTTAATATAACAATACCAGTTTACAGATAAAGTCCAGCACTATCTTTCTACTTTCCTCATCAGTTTCTATTTCTGACTGAAATAGAAACTTGCACAGGTCTGCATCTAATTAACAGAGGTATAGCACCCTCGAGTTTGTGTGCTAAAGTTATGCTGCATACACATGACTGGACTTTCTGGCAGAAGAGGTCAGACGGAATGAATCCGTCGGACATTCCGATTGTGTGTGGGCTTCATCGGACCTTTTCTGTCGAAAAATCTGACGGACCTTAGAAATAGAACATGTTTCAAATCTTTCTGACGGACTCAATTTCTATAGAAAGAAACGTTCGTCTGTATGCTAGTCCGACGGACCGAAAACGACGCTAGGGCAGCTATTGGCTACTAGCTATTGAACTTCCTTTTCTAGTCCGGTTGTGCGCCATCACGTTCGAAACGATCAGACTTAGGTGGGATCGTGTGTAGGCAAGTCCATTTAGACGGAACTCAGTCGAAAAGTCCTTCGGAGTTCAGTCAGACGAGAAGTCAGCTCATTAAGTGTAAATCTGTTAGGCAGGCAAAACATAGTTAGCTCAGGGCTAAGCCAGAGCTGAGTAATCTGGGTCCGAGTTACTTCAGGTTAGGGCTGGGTGACTCATCTCTGGCACTTCCCCCTGGTCTGGAAGTTTGTAGAAACTTCTAGAGCTGGAGGGTAGGAGTGAGGAGGGGCTGCCATGAATATTTATGAAGACCTCAGCCAATCCCCAGTAAAAGAGCTGGCAGGGGGAAGGCCACCTCATAAATAGGCATGGTCATGCCAGCAGGGGCAGTCCGGTGGAGGATGGAGATGGAGTGCTGAGGAGGCTGTCAGTGGCCCTTGAGGGTGCCCCCTAGTCAGGGGGGGGGTGATCTCGGGCCTGGGACTCGGGTGCTGGAAGATTCCTTACAAAACACATAGAGGAAACCCTTCCTGGAAGCATGGGAGCAAGGAGAGAGGACAGCAAGAGCAGGTCAGCACGTCTGGAAGATCTCCTAAGAGTCAGCCGGCTGGGCTGGTGAATGTCAATCTGGAGGATTGTGGGGAGAAGTTACCCTGGAGGGCTAGTGAAAGGGGCAGCTGCAGCCAGGTGGGTTGGCAGTGCCTGAAGAGGTGGTGCTGGGATCAGTAGCCACAAGAGTGATGCAAGCTGGACACTGAAATTCTACTACACACCTAAGGAACCTCGAGTTCCTGCCTGTAATGGGCCATTGCTTCATCTGCTTGAGTGACTGTCAGGTATTCTCAGTGTTCCAGCTAGGTTCTGCAAGAAAGTGTGTGCTGGAGTGTCTGTGAAGATTCGGTGTGCCTGGCTGTGCAAGGTGGGGGATCCCAGATACTTGCAGCTCCCTAAGGGGTGCACTACAGAGGGAATACACCAACTTTCTATATAGGAAACTGCTGCAGATTCCTACCAGGTGTGACCTTGTCGTTACCGGGTTTGAGCTATCAATGGCCAACTCGCATCCCTCTCTCTGCCCTACAGTGATTACACTACACAAAGAAAGCCTGCAGGGTTAACAACCATCCTCCTCCCTCTGCTTTGAGCTGAGCAGGGTGTGAGGAGGGGCAAAGAGATTGGAGCATGCAGCTCCAGCTCTCCTGTTCTCCATGCTGCCTATCACGGCCATGGCAGAACAGAGAACTGATCGCTCCTAAGTAACAAAGGGGCCTGCATCCCTTTTGGTAATTAGCAGCAGCATCTTTTCCATGTACTAAGTTTAGTTTCTGTTGGATACTGCTCTGGACTGACTGGATTGGTCACTGGTCCTGAGTGGGTATACGTGTGGGCAAAAAGAAAGGAATGTCATCCGGCGGATAGTGGCCAGTGATGGATGGTGGCGATGGGCCCTCTCAGGGACTGGGCTGCAGCCTTTTCTGTGCGAACGTAAGGTCATTTCAGCTTGTAGACTTATATGAAAAAGAAAGGAGTGCCTGGTGTCCAGTGAAATGTAACTTCTATAATATGGTTTGTGGACGTTTGTTAAAATATGTACATATATTCTAAGTTTAGAAGCGTTGTGCAAGCATATATACTGTATATTGTATAGAATGTGTATTTTAAGTATGTGTTTAGCTTGCAAAGGGCTTTTTAGGTCAGTGAACCTTACCTCTGTAGCGGTAGGTACTGTGGAGCAAATTATCCTCAAAGATAACAGTAGAAGCACTCAACAGTAGAATTGCTCATTCTACCAGCAATTCAGCAAAGTATCCTAGAGTTTTGTTTATGTAAGAGATTAAGAGAGAAGTGCGGGGTATTAAAAGAACAAACATTTATACTCATCTAGGTGGATTAAGCATCGATCCAAAGCTGTATATGTCCCCTGCCGCTTCTACACTGAGAACTGAGCGAATAAAGACAGTTGATCACTCAGTTCTCAGTCATAAATGAGCAGAGAGCCAGTGGCTGTTGGGGGGCAAGAGCGGCTGGCTCAGGCTCTCAGAGGCTCGCTGAAAGGCTGAGCGAGGTGCTGGTCTAGGCATCTGGGTGGATCCCGACATTAAAGTCAGGGCCTCTTTATAACCTGGACTGGCTAATATGGGTCACATGAGTGCAGAACTAAGTACACTCCTGTGACCCACATGAGAAGTAGGGCCAAAAGAGATTTGGCCCTAATTCTCCTTTTGGAGAGGGATGAAAGGCTGCAAAATCATTGCTAGGGGCAGCGAGAAACTGAGCTGCTGGGTGGAGGAGCAGGTTGAGCAGAGATGTCAGGTATTGATGTGAGAAGAAAGCAGGGAGAGTTACACTTTTATGTCACTGCTGGAAGGGGAGAGCAAAGAGATCTGAGCTGCTGGGTCACTGCTAGGAGTGGGAGCAGAGGGAGCTGAGCTGCTGACTGAGTTGCCGCTGAAAGGGGAGCAGGGTTAGCTGACAACAACTTCAGTGCTTCTACTGAAATTTTTTAGGCTAAATTGCTCCAAAGTGATTACAGCTACAAAGGTCAGCAAGGACTTTTTTTTGAAAGCTTATGTACTGCTTGTTTAGAATACAATAAACACATTACTGTATATATATAACCTGGTTTCAGGTTCACTCTATGCTCTGGTTTTACAATTCATAATTCTTAACAAAGCTGAACTTGTGTAATCTTATCCCACCTGGTTTAAGGTTTTAAGGCACCAGCACACATTATTATTTATATACCTGGTTAACTATGTAACCATAAAATAATTTAATGCCGAGCTAAATGTTCACCAGCAGTTGTAAACCATATATAAATAGTTTAATAACTAACCTCTTTTTTGTGCACACTGTTTTAAAAAATTAATGTGACACTCCTTGAAGTTCCTTAGTAAATGGTATATATATGGTTTAAATATATTTTATATAACAGTAAAAAAGCAAGTTCAGAGCATATTGGCCACATAAAGGATAATGAAGGGAAGTTGGTTACAAATGACATCATGAAAAGGAGAAAGTAACTGTACTAAATGCATTCTTCTCTTTTTTTTACACTGGAAAAGGAGGGGTATAACAATCATAACTGTATTGTTAGTGACACCTCACAGGATGTACCTTTATGGCTAACAAGCCTGTGTCCAAAAAAGACTAAAAAAGCTTAACACAAATAAATCATCAGGACCGGATGGCTTACACCCACGAGTCCTCAAAGAACTTAGTCAGGTTGTAGCCAAGCCATTATTCCTAATTTTTATGAACAGCATACTGAGAGGAATGGTACTAGCTGATTTGCGAAAATCCCAAATGGTATCAATATTCAAAGAAGGGCCAAGATATATTCCTGAAAACTACAGGCCAGTCAGTCTAACATTAATAGTATGTAAACTATTGGAGGGGATGATAAGGGACTATGGCAGTGATGGCGAACCTTGGCACCCCAGATGTTTTGGAACTACATTTCCCATGATGCTCAACTACACTACAAAGTGCATGAGCATCATAGAAAATATAGTTCCAAAACATCTGGGGTGCCAAGGTTCGGCATCACTGGACTATGGGGTCAATTCACTAACGTTTAGCACAACAACACGGTCACATGACTCATTTGCATAAACTATTGCATGTAGTAGAAAAGAAGTAAATTCACAAAAAAATAATAATAATGATTACGTGGCTTTTACCGCAAAATGAAAAATGTGCCGGACATTATTGCCAAAATACCACGCAGTAAGCTCTTAAAGTAGAGTTCCACCCATTTAAAAGTCAGCAGCTACAAGAAGTATAGCTGCTGACTTACCTGACACTTACCTGTCCCACGGTTCAGCGATGAAGGCGCACAAAGCCTCGCTCCACTCCCCCTCCTCTCCACGGCGCTGGCATTCTAACTGTGGGTGCCCAGCTGTGACTTCACAGCCGGGGGCGCATTGCACATGCACAAGCCGCTCTGTGCACTATTAATGGCCGGGCAATCTTCTGGGACCTGTGACATGTCCCAGAAGATTTCAGGAAGGGAGGGGGGAGAGGTGATCTTCCTTCCGACGCCGCGACACAAGGGGAGGAAGTGGGAGCTGGGTGCCTCTAAAAACAGGGTACCTGCTCCCCCCCCCCAAAAAAATGACGTGACAAATGTGGCATGTCAGGGGGTAACCATCACTTGAAGCTTAAGTTCCATTTTTGGGTGGAACTCATTTTAAGTCACAAACTGAACAGTAAACAGAAACGGAGAGTAAAAAAAACATGCAATATTTATTACCAAGGTTTTGCTGGCGGTATAGCATGCGGTACTTGTCAGAAACAGTGTGGGGGTCCCCCCCTAAAAGCTGGTTGCTAATGAGCGGGCCAGGAAGCTGCTGCATCCTTAACAACAGATGACTGACAGCTGAATGTAAAGAAAATATGCCGGCAATTAAAAATTATGAAACAAAAAAAACAGTGTGGGGTCCCCCCAATGCATACCAGGCCCTTCAGGTCTGGTATAAATTTTAAGAGGAACCCCGTGCCAATTTTATTTTTCAAAAATGGCGCGGGGTCCTCCCCAAAATCCATACCAGACACATATTCGAGCATGCAACTTGGCAGGTCAGGAAAGGGTGGGGGCGAGCGAGTGCCCCTCCTTTCCCCTCCTGAACCATACCAGGCCACATGACCTCAACCACTAAAAATACTGACAGTTGCCAACACTGTGCCACATTTGGCCCTCAGTGGTACAAGTATGGGTGTTCACTCTTTCAAATTTTCCATTCTCTCTCATTCCAGAACATGCCCCTCTTAAGGCCAATTTGCTTCTTTGAATTTTACAAGAAAATATCCTTTACAGCCGTCCCAATGCATAAAATACTCGGAATGGCCACAAAACCAGATTTCATTTGGCTCATCAGTTTCCAAAATACGGCCTCCTGTTATTGTATTTGTTTCCAGAAATCTCCGTTTGTTACCTCTAAGTGATGACATCGGATAAAATGTAGTAATCTCCCCTATCATCAGAAACATTGAATGAGCAGGTTTTGTAATATAGCGATGAATCTCTTTGACTAGATAGACTGCAATTCTAAACACTATTACTGATTCCTGATATTACATGTCTCAACCTAATCATAGGCAATGTTCAGCGGTTATGGAAATTTCATCCATTTCCAAAGCAAACAGAAGAGGCACCAGCAAGAAGCTGAAATAGTTTATCATCGATATAGTGATAACATTTTCCCCCTGAGAGATCAACATGCCATCAAAAAATATCTCTAACATTCTACTTTAATAATAACCGCAATATAGTGTTATTAACACACACAAGTATGAGAGGCTAGTATAGAGAGAAGTAATAAAGAATAATTGTATTTACCAGCTTTGTTTTTAAGGAAGGTACAGTCTATAATTCATTTATTAATATTAGTTTAATGGCATGCAAGAAAGGAGGAGGTTAAGGTAGTATTAAACCCCTTGGCATATTTAATCTTACTATATTAAGCACAATAAAATAAACATTCCTCAGTAAACTATTTGTTAAAATTCTTACCCCAGCATTTGCAGCTTACAACTTTCAGTGCTGCAGGCTCCTGATGTCTCAGTGCTGCTTCCCTGAACTTCCGGCCCTTACAGGAAAGAGTTAACCACTTGCCAACCGTATAACTTACATACCGTATTTATTGGCATATAACATGCGCCGGCGTATAACACGCACCCCAATTTAAGAGGGAAGTTTCAGGAAAAAAACTTTTTTTGTGTGCCCACCTGCAGCCTGTTGTGTGCCCACCTGTAGCCTGTTTTGTGCCCACCTGCAGCCTGCTGTGTGCCCATCTGTAGCCTGTTTTGTGCCCACCTGCAGCCTGTTGTGTGCCCACCTGTAGCCTGTTGTGTGCCCACCTGTAGCTTGTTGTGTGCCCACCTGCAGTCTGTTGTGTGCCCATCTGTAGCCTGTTGTGTGTCCAACTGCAGCCTGTTGTGAGCCCATCTGCAGCCTATTGTGTGCCTACCTGCAGCCTGTTGTGAGCCCATCTGCAGGCTATTGTGTGCCCACCTGCAGCCTGTTGTGTGCCCATCTGCAGCCTATTGTGTGCCCACCTGCAGCCTGTTGTGAGCCCATCTGCAGCCTATTGTGTGCTCACCTGCAGCCTGTTGTGTGCCCATCTGCAGCCTATTGTGTGCCCACCTGCAGCCTGTTGTGAGCCCATCTGCAGCCTATTGTGTGCCCACCTGCAGCCTGTTGTGTGCCCATCTGCAGCCTATTGTGTGCCCACCTACAGCCTGTTGTGAGCCCATCTGCAGCCTATTGTGTGCCCACCTGCAGCCTGTTGTGTGCCCATCTGCAGCCTATTGTGTGCCCATCTGCAGCCTGTTCTGCGCCCATCTGCCCCCTCAATACAGCTCACCATATCTTGGATAAAATCACCGAGCCGTCATCTGTTTCCTTGCTCTCAGTCAGCAGTCACATAAACAGTCCTGCCTCCGCCATCGGCATTGGACCAGCTCCTGTGATAGAACACTGGTCCAATGCCGGTGGCGGAGGCGGGACTGTGTGTCAGAGAGCCGAGTGGAGAGGAGATGACGGCTCGGTGTTTTCCGGTGGCACTCACCCCCCTCCTTCCCCTCTGACGACTATCTATAGGTAAGCCTTATTATAGTCTTACCTATAGGTAAAAGTCAGATATAAGAGTTTACTCCCACTTTAACCTTTTGATAACCCCTTCCCTGTCAGTGTCATTAGTACAGTGACAGTGCATATTTTTTAGCACTTATCACTGTATTAGTGTCACTGGTCCCCAAAAAGTGTCAAAAGTATCAGTTAGTGTCCGCCTCTCGGCTGCAATGTCGCAGTCCCACCTATAAGTCGCTGATCTCCGCCATTACTAATAAAAAAATAAAATAAAAATAAATAAATAAAAATATACCATATTTTATAGTTAGCGCAAACCAATCAATATACACTTATTGGGGATTTTTTTACCAAAAATATGAAGCAGAATACATATTGGCCTAAATTTATAAAGAATTTTTTTTTTTTATTGGATATGTTTTATAGCAGAAAGTAAGCCATATTATTTTATTTTAAAACTGTCAGTCGTTTTTTTTGTTTATAGCACAAACAATAAAAACTGCAGAGGTGATCAAATACCACCAAAAGAAAGCTCTATTTGTGGGGAAAAAAAGGACATCAATTTTATATGGGTACAGCGTCACACGACAATGTGCAATTGTCAGCTAAAGTAACGCAGTGTTGGATCGCAAAAAATTGGTCTGGTTGTGAGGGGAGGGGGGGGGGGTAAATCTTCCGGAGGACAAGTGGTTAACAGTGGAAAGTGCAGTCTCCAGCCAGTCTGTTAGCTTGGAGAATGGAGGAGCAGGGGAGGGCCTTGCCAACCTAAGCTAGTGGCTGTGTGTTTCTATTGATGCACACAATGTTGGAGACACAACGGTAATCCCTGTATACAATGGTGGCTCCATAAGACATTGCAAGAAAAAGGAGTCACCCCGAAAGAGGGAACTCGAGGCAGCAGCCATTGCACAAGCTTAAACAGGAACATAGGTAAGCATTAAAAGATAAAGAAGCTGCATACTCAGCAAGTGATTATATCAGTTGCTGAAACTGCTTACAAAAACTGAGGGTTCAATTTCACTTTAACCAACTTAATACCAAACACTCTCAACCTATTCCTGCCAAGGCCAATTTTCAGGTTTCAGTCACTTTGAATGACAATTACTCTCGGGAACGTAGTCAGTGGGATGTGCAGATGTGTCAGTTCAGACTAGAGACAGCAAACAGGCAAAGGATCAATCAGGGAAGCGGGCAGAAATGTGGTCAATAAACAGGCCAGGGTTATTACAGGCAGAAGGCAGAGGCAACAGTGCACTGGTGTGGCGGTGATCAGGGGGACTGTAACTGGTGTGCCAATGATTAGGGACAATATGACTGGTGTGGTGATAATAATGGACACTGTAACTGGTGTGGTGGTGATCAGGGACACTGTAACTGGTGTGGTGATCAGGACAATATGACTGGCGTGGCGATGATAATGGACACTAGGACTGATGTAGCGGTGATCAGGTACACTAGGACTGGTGTGATGGTGATCAGGGACACTGTAACTGGTATGGCGGTGATTAGGAACAATATGACTGGTGTGACGGTTATCAGGAATACAGTAACTGGTGTTGTGGTGATTAGGGACAATATAACTGGTGTGGCGGTGATCAGGAACAAAGTAACTGGTGTGGCAGTGAATAAAGACACTGTAACTGGTGTGGCAGTGATTATGGACAATACGACTGGTGTGATGGTGATCAGAGACAATTTGATTGGTGTGGTTTTGATCAGGGATACTGTGAGTGTTGTGGCAGCGAATAAAGACACTGACTGGCAGCACTGGTCTGGTGACATTGTACTGCTGTGGCGGTGATTAGAGACAATAGCTGACGGCACTCACATATAGTTATATCAGTGCAGCTAGCCATTGTATATGATTACTGCCACCACCATAGTGGCATTGTACTGCTCTGGGGGGCGATTTGAATTTTTTTTTACACTATGATTGCTTATTACAGTGATGATCTTGGCATCCATTTATGATGCCAGTGTTTCCTACTATGATTTTTGTGATTGGCCACAGCAATGACATGGTACAGGGCTGCCGTGATTGGCCCTGTACCATGTGATCACTGTGACCCACAAAGATAACACAGTAGTAAACTATGGTGTCATGAATGACAGCCTTGTTAACTACTGCTGACTATGATAGATCACAGAAATCACATGGTACAGACTATGTATATCACATTGTACCTTGCATTATATAGTATGATATACTGTATGTAACTTGCTTTTACTATGTTATCCTTATGAAACCTTGAAAAGTCTTATCTCTGATATGGTATGAGTAATGAAAATAGATAATAAATTATTTTTGGTTTGCATAGAAGACATTAGGCTTATTTCACTACTAGATTGTAAACTCTATTGAGCAGGGCTCTCTGGTTCCTCCTGTATTGAATTGTATTTAACTGTACTGTCTGCCCTCATGTTGTAAATCGCTGCACAAACTGTTGGCGCTATAAAATCCTGTATAATAATAATAATTTCATAATACAAATATAACAGGATAAGGATCCTTATTTTAAGTCACTGAGATTTCAAAAATTATAGTCACATGGCTGAAATTAATAAGATGCTTATCCCTGTCCTAGGCTTGTCCATACCATATTCGTTGAACTGAGTTTTTCTACACACCACCTACTAATGTATGTTGCAACTTATGGTTTTCTATGTGTCTTGTTCACACCATATATGTGCAGAAGTGTGCAGAAAAATGCAGCTCAACAGAGTGATCAGACTGAGCCCAAAGCCTAATGGAGAGATCTAGAAAAATTCTGTTGCCTGTTAGATTGGTGGTTCTATCTGGAAGGAGATTTCCATTTTGGCAGACTGTTCCTAGCCAATCAGAGGTCTGCAGGTGAAGTATAAGTGATAAAGGGGACTGAAGATCTCAAAATGTTTGAGGCAGCCATACACAGTTCAAATCAATCAATTTCCTCCATCCGTGCTAACAGTGTGGACAGAAGAATCCTTAATGCTGGCTAGTGGAGCTGCCAACAGTGACTTCTTCTGATAGGATGCAGCAACTGTTCAGCCAATAATTTTCCAGCCAATTTTTAAATGAGATTTTATTGAGCTGGGTGGTGCTGGCAGGACCAGCCATGGCTCAGATTTTGGCTCATTTAACGAGAATTAGCTAAAATTAGTCTGTTGGAGAAAACCCTGTAAACAGTTATTTTTTTTCTCCTGGGACAAGGGCAATTTTCGGGAACATGTAGGCATGTCTTGTAGCACAATAGACCTTTTCAGGGTCTGGAGGATCCAGGGGCACCACACAAGTGCTTGGTGCCCTTGTGTTCTGTGGTATACAAGGGTCCAGTGCCGGGTTTTTTTGTGAGCTCAGGAGAAGTCAGAGGACACCATATATGGTCCCCAGCAGTGACATAGGGGGCTCAAGAAGAAACCAACATGTCACATCCGACCTCCCCTGAACTGTTGAATGTCTAGGAGGCATTTCTAGGCTCCAGTGCTGAAATGGTGGAGACATTACCTATTTTATTGCAGAAAATAACTGGATTAAAACATTTAGATACCTGATAGGATCATGGCCAGGCATCCATAATTATGGGGGAAAAACAGTAGAAGGCACCTTCTATTTTTTTTATGGAAGGTCCATTATAAAGTGTATTTCCAGCTTTGCAGTGAAACTGTGATAACATCTATGTTATTATTAATGCATGTCCCCATTCACATAGCATAACTTAACAAACATGTAAAAAATGCTACTTTCCTTTTTACTTCCTTAAAAATCCTACACAGATCTCAACGTCATGTTAAGGAGGTGGCTGGGGGGAGTTATGTTTGCCATAATGAATGCTGTCTGTATTACGCTGACATATCTCATTATCAGCAGTAAACTAGATGTTCACACTGTCTGTCCTAACAAAAGGTTAAGAATTGAGTGTTACATTGTATGTTAATGCACTTTTAAAAAACTGTCCCGCAGTCTGTCTGTTGATTGAACATTGTAAGCTTCTCTGAACAATACAAAAACAGCTAGAAAGGTAGCAAATGTGTCTAAGGTGGTTGTAAACCTCTGAAACAAAAAAGAACAAAGCATACCCTTCTAGTGTGTACTAACATCTATCCAAAGCACCTTGGGTGCTCTCTCCTTCCCTCCTATGTACATGAGTCACTTCTATGCCAGGGTTTTTCAACCAGGGTTCCTCCAGACATTGCTAGGGATTCTTTGAGCAATGAGCAATTACTGCCTATCAGGTAAGTTCCCACTGACATCATTGATATTTTTAGCTTTCTGTAAGGGGGGTTTCTTCTCAATGACCACAAATGTAAGGATAATTCTTCCCACTGACCCTCACACTAATATATCACGAGTTGTAGAGACATGAGCGTCCGCAAGGGGGCGCAAGTGCCACCCCCCCTGGAATCAGGGATCGCAAGTGTCCTTGCACAGGGCCGGACTGGCCTACAGGGAAACCGAGAAATTTCCCAGTGGCAAGCCTGGTCTGGGGCCGCTTTGAGCTGTGGCTGCAGCGGCACCCAGGGCCGATCCATATGCAGAGTCATCCCCTCCCTCCCTCCCTCCTCCTCCTCTTGTGTACATGTCATGTAGTTTACATCTGAATTCTTTGGTGGCGCTGTAACAAAGTCCCACCTCCTAGACCGGCTCCTCCTGTGATAAACAGAACAGGAGGTCTAGGAGGCGGGACTTTGTTACAGCGCCGCCGAAGAATTCAGACGCGAGCTCCGTGACACAGCGGGAGATACCCGCTGTGTGATACAGGCACTGGTGAGTCTGCATTAATGGGCACAGACCGAGTCTGCATTGATGGGTACAGACCGAGACTGCATTGATGGGCACACATTGAGGCTGCTTGATGGGCACAGTGAGGCAGTATTGATGGGCACTGGTGAGTCTGCATTGATGGGCATCTCTTGTATCATGTCCTCAGTCTCTAACCATCTCCTGTACCATACCTGCAGCCTCTGACATATCCTGTATCATATCCTCAGTATCTAACTATCTCCTGTACCATGCTTACAGCCTCTGACAGCTCCTGTATCATGTCCGCAGCCTCTGACATCTCCTGTATCATGTCTGCAGTATCTGATTATCTACGGTATCATGTCTGCAGTAACCATCTCTTGTATCATGTCTGCAGTCTCTGAGGGAGTCTGGAGAAGAGTCAAGAGTGGGAGTGCCGCCAGGATGGGAGTCATGGGAGAAGTCAGACATGTGTGGACTGTGAAGAGGCGCCTATGGGAAAAAACCAGAGCCACCAAGCTGGAGCCGACTGACTGAGCCCTGCATGGTGCATCTGAGAGGAGGTCAGTGTCAGCATTGCCAGGCCAGTCTGACGGAGGGGGGTCACTGATGTAAGGGGGAAGTGAATACAACAAGGTAAGGGGGCACTGATATAAAGGTTTCCCCTTTATATCAGTAACCCCCCACCTTAGTGTATTCTTTCTGCGGAAGGTGGTCTCTGGTCACCAGGGTCCCCCCCACGTTCCCAGAGTTCCTGGGGTCCACCTTTAAATATATATATATATGTGTGTGTGTATATATTCTTTAAATGTGCTTTAAAATGCATGGTTATCTTTTATATAGACAAGAAAATAATGATGTTCTGCTGTTGGGCTGGTATATTAATGCCATGGGGCTGGTATGACATTTTTTCTAGGGTTGGTTTTTATTTCCAGTCTGGCCCTGTGACCTTGCAGGGTCTGCCACGGACTTTTTCCTGAGTCTGCCGCTCTCTGACTCACTGAGACCGTCCCTCCCTCATCCCTGATGCGATGACTTAGGCCTCAGCTTGGCCACTCGGCTCCAGTCCCTCCTGTGTACTGTGTAGAGAGAGATGTAGATCCTCAAGAGGAGTGGTGGTGGAGTCCTGCCTGCATGCGGAGTGATCTGTGGGAGTGTCTGGGGGTGGGATTGCTGTACAGCGGCTGCCCAGCGCGCGAGAGAGAACCGGAGAACAGGCAGGCAGTCTGAGCTGAGGAAGAGGAAGCAAGGAGGACTCGTGGAGTGGAAAATATATATATATATATATATATATATATATATATATATATATATATATATATATATAAAAAAAATATTCTTTACAGGGGGAGAGGCCGGAGAGCCTGGAGTGTGGTGCTGCAGGAAAACCTGGGGATTCTATTCTATATATAGGTGAAAAAAAGGTACAAGTAAGATTAAATAAAGGCGGATCTATTCCATGGGGGACCTGCCCTGGCCTGGCCTGCTCTAAAGGGGGATCTGTATGGGGGACCCTGGCCTGGCCTTCGTTTTATGTGATGATAACTAAGCCCCCCCCCTTCATTACATTCTTAAAAAGGGGCTTTTTTTACCAAAAATATGAAGCGGAATACATATTGGCCTAAATTTATGAAGAATTTAATTATTTATTTATTTTGGATATGTTTTATAGCAGTAAAGTAAAAAAAAATATTATCCAGTAAAGTAAAAAACGCTATCAACAAAAAAACAAACTTTTTTTGTTTATAGCGTAAAAAATAAAAACTACAGAGGTGATCAAATACCACCAAAAGAAAGCTCTATTTGTGGGGAAAAAAGGACATCAATTTTATTTGGGTACAGCATCACACGACAATGTGCAATTGTTAGTTAAAGTAACGCAGTGTCAGATCGCAAAAAATGGCCTGGTCATGAAGGGGGTAAATCTTCCGGAGGACAAGTGGTTGACAGTAGACAGTGCAGTCTCCAGCCAGTCTGTTAGCTTGGAGAACGGAGGAGCAGGGGAGGGCGGAGCATGGGTGACCTTAAACATTCATTACATTGTTAAAAAGGGGCGGAGCATGGGTGACCTAAACTGATGCCCCCCCCCCCCCCCCTGAAAAAAGTTAATGGTTGTAGATATAGTAATTTTTAGAAGGGGTTCCCTAAAATTGGAATTTTTTTTCAAGGGTTCCTCCGTGTTGAAAGGTTGAGAGAGGCTAGTCTATGCCAACACCAGACAATCCGGGATTACCACCACTCAGAACTCAGATCTAAGATTACACTCTCTGCTGTGCCATCAGATCTCCGTCCCTGCCTTCTGCAGCTCAGAAATGCTGTGTAATTTCTGGACTTTGAAAGGATTTAACGGTGAAAGGGCTGCAGAGAACAGGTACAACTTATGTAGGAGGATTTATTTAATCTCTGTGTATCCCCTGAGGCCAGTCTCTTCACTTGGTATATGTAAGGTTTTACAACCACTTTAATTGCACATTGGAAGCTTTTATGACCAATACAAGCTTTCTTTAAAGTCCAATGTATAAACCTACTAAAAAAAAAAGGGTAAGGATTTTAAAATTGATTTTAGGTATGCTGTGTGAATGGGAGTACATAACAAACATACTATGGGGGGTTCTCAAACTTGACTGCAATAGTAGAAATACATTACTACTGTTTCTTGGAAATGCCTGAAATGCGGATCTATCAGTTGCTGAGAAAAGGGCACTGCAATCATTTGGCATCTGTTAAACTTTGTCCGTGTGATGTTGAATACGAATGTGCTATATATTCCTCCTTGAAACCCAGTTTATCATCCTCTATTTATGTTTATCTTTTGCATTAATGTGTCATAATTAGTTGGCAAACAAAGAACAAAGTGGAATGAACTACCGAATGACGGCTTTGAAATGGTGTTATCATCAGAGCACACACAACGAAGATTGGAACACCCAATATCTAGGCAGGGCAAAAATAAATCTAAAATACAAATTACAATTTAAAAAAAAAATAATATAATTTGGAAAATGCTTTATTCTTCTATATGCAGTACTCTGAAGGTTTTAACAATTTTTGATTACACCTCCTTAAATCTGAACTCCAGCCTTACCTTTAGTCTTGTATATGTACAGGCTCCTCTCCTCTAATATACTCCGATTTCACTGCACACTGTGAGCTTCCCACTCTGTGCATTGAAAACCACAGCAAGTGGCTTTCAATGCACAGAGCAGGCTAAAAATAGGTGAGTTTATGCATTCTTTTTATACAGGTTAGTCAGCATTGATAGTAGGAGGGATGAGGTGACATTGATAAAGTGGTTATATAGTTTTAAGGTTTTTCACCTTAACCTCCCTGGCGGTATGATTATTTCAGATTTTAGGTGCTGAAATTATTTTGCATAGAAATTTGGCGTTTTATATTGTAGGCCTGTAATTCTTAGGAATAACTCACTTAAATCTGTCCAAACAAGAGTCTAGTAGACATCCCGGATATGATAAAGTTTGAAACACAAAATCATAAATTATAATATAATAAATAACTATAAATAATTATAATATAATATTATAATAATAATAAAAATTATTCACTAATGTAATCAGATCAAAAACACAGACATTTGCTCAGTTGTAGAATTGTCGCTGTCATTTAAAAACTTAAAGCGGAGTTCCACACAAAAATGGAACTTCCGCTTTTCGGAACCCTCCCCCCCTCCGGTGTCACATTTGGCACCTTTCAGGGGGGAGGGGGGTGCAGATACCTGTCAAAGACAGGTATTTGCACCCACTTCCGGCATAGACTCCCATGGGAGTCTATGCCTCTTCCCGTCCCGACCGCGCTGTCTCCTGGGAACACACAGCTTCCAGCAGAGAGCGGGGACCACTAGGGACGCGCAGCGCGACTCGCGCATGCGCAGTAGGGAACCGGGAAGTGAAGCCGCAACGCTTCACTTCCTGATTCCCTCACCTAGGATGGCGGCGGCAGTTGCCGAGAACCGAGCGGGTTCTCGGCGTCCCCTGCCGACATCGCTGGACCCCGGGACAGGTAAGTGGCCATGTATTAAAAGTCAGCACTGCATCGCTTTAACTGCTAATTGCGCAGTCCTGCAATGCTGTACCCAAACAAAATTTGCGTCCTTTTCTTCCCACAAATAGAGCTTTCTTTTGATGGTATTTGATCACCTCTGCGGTTTTTATTTTTTGCGCTATAAATGGAAAAAGACCGAAAATTTTGAAAAAAATAATATTTTAGTCATACATTTAGGCCAAAATGTATTCGGCCACATGTCTTTGGTAAAAAAAATGTCATTAAGCGTATATTTATTGGTTTGCGCAAAAGTTATAGCGTCTACAAACTAGGGTACATTTTCTGGAATTTACACAGCTTTTAGTTTATGACTGCCATTTCTTGAGGTGCTAAAATGGCAGGGCAGTACAAACCCCCCCCCCCCCAAAATGACCCCATTTTGGTAAAGTAGACACCCCAAGGAAATTGCTGAGAGGCATGTTGAGCCCATTGAATATTAAT
Source organism: Lithobates clamitans (assembly GCA_037952925.1). Lineage (NCBI taxonomy): Eukaryota > Metazoa > Chordata > Amphibia > Anura > Ranidae > Lithobates > Lithobates clamitans. The sequence goes on along the minus strand of JBBGZY010000978.1, from coordinate 2,220,729 downwards.
TCTTTTTGTCCAAAGTGATTGAATAATGACAAAAAAAAAAAAATTACAAAAAGTTGTCACTAAATGATATATTGCTCATGCAGGCCATGGGCATATGTGGCATTGCACCCCAAAATACATTCAGCTGCTTCTCCTGAGTACGGGGATACCACATGTGTGGGCCAGTTTTGAAGGCCATAAAATGCCCAGATGGCACAAACCCCCCCCCAAATGACCCCATTTTGGAAAGTAGACACCCCAAGCTATTTGCTGAGAGGCATTTTGAGTCCATGGAATATTTTATATTTTGACACAAGTTGCGGGAAAATGACAATTTATTTTTTATTTTTTTTGCACAAAGTTGTCACTAAATGATATATTGCTCACACAGGCCATGGGCATATGTGGAATTGCACCCCAAAATACATTTAGCTGCTTCTCCTGAGTACAGGGATACCACATTGGTGGGACTTTTTGGGAGCCTAGCCGCGTACGGGGCCCCGAAAACCAATCACCGCCTTCAGGCTTTCTAAGGGTGTAAATTTTTGATTTCACTCTTCACTGCCTATCACAGTTTCGGAGGCCATGGAATGCCCAGGTGGCACAAACCCCCCCAAATGACCCCATTTTGGAAAGTAGACACCCCAAGCTTTTTGATGAGAGTTATGGTGAGTACATTTGTTTTTGAAAATAAAGAAAGGCAAGAAAAAAAAATTTTTTTTTCTTTTTTCAATTTTCAAAACTTTATGACAAAAAGTGAGGTCTGCAAAATACTCACTATACCGCTCAGCACATAGCTTGGGGTGTCTACTTTCCAAAATGGGGTAATTTGGGGGGGGGGTTTGTGCCACCTGGGCATTCCATGGCCTCCGAAACTGTGATAGCCAGTGAAGAGTGAAATCAAAAATTTACGCCCTTAGAAAGCCTGAAGGCGGTGCTTGGTTTTCGGGGTCCCGTACGCGGCTAGGCTCCCAAAAAGTCTCACACATGCGGTATCCCCCTACTCAGGAGAAGCAACAGAATGTATTTTGGGGTGTAATTTCACATATTCCCATGGCATGTTTGAGCAATATATCATTTAGTGACAACTTTGTGAAAAAAAAAAAAAAAAAATTGTCTTTTTCCCGCAACTTGTGTCACAATATAAAATATTCCATGGACTCGACATGTCTCTCAGCAAATAGCTTGGGGTGTCTACTTTCCAAAATAGGGTCATTTGGGGGGGTTTGAACTGTCCTGGCATTTTATGCACAACATTTAGAAGCTTATGTCACACATCACCCACTCTTCTAACCACTTGAAGACAAAGCCCTTTCTGACACTTTTTGTTTACATGAAAAAATTATTTTTTTTGCAAGAAAATTACTTTGAACCCCCAAACATTATATATTTTTTTAAAGCAAATGCCCTACAGATTAAAATGGTAGTTGTTTAATTTTTTTTTTTTTTTCACACAGTATTTGCGCAGTGATTTTTCAAACGCATTTTTTGGGGAAAAAACACACTTTTCAAAATTTTAATGCACTAAAACACACTATATTGCCCAAATGTTTGATGAAATAAAAAAAGATGATCTTACATGGATACCAAACATGACATGCTTTAAAATTGCGCACAAACGTGCAGTGGCAACAAAATAAATACATTTTTAAAAGCCTTTAAAAGCCTTTACAGGTTACCACTTTAGATTTACAGAGGAGGTCTACTGCTAAAATTACTGCCCTCAATCTGACCTTCGCGGTGATACCTCACATGCATGGTGCAATTGCTGTTTACATTTGACGCCAGACCGATGCTTGCGTTCGCCTTAGCGCGAGAGCAGGGGGGGACAGGGGTGCTTTTTTTATTTTTTGCTTTTTTATCTTATTTTTAAACTGTTCCTTACATTTTTTTTAATCATTTTTATTGTTATCTCAGGGAATGTAAATATCCCCTATGATAGCAATAGGTAGTGACAGGTACTCTTTTTTGAAAAAATTGGGGTCTATTAGACCCTAGATCTCTCTGGGGTCTGGGCTGATCCCGCTAACACTGCGTTTTTGGGAACCCTAAACTGCTGGGGACGCTAGTATAGATCTGATCGGATCAGATATTGATCCGTTCAGATACTATACCACTAAGGGAGGTGTACGGTGCGTGCGTGGGTGTTATCGCTACTTGACGCTGCCTGGGGGCTGGTGCTTGCCAGTTCACCAAAATGCTACCAAAAAAACTGTTAGCGATCGCAGGGATCAGGCCTGACTCTGCGAACGCTGCAGTTATGCCTTTAATGTTTTGTAAGTGACAGTGATCGATCAATACTGCACTTGGGTGGGCTGAGCTGGGCCGGGCGGAGGGGCAAAACGCAGGTGCTAGCAGGTACCTAAATATTTACCTCCCTAACTAGCCTCACCAGTGACACTAATACATCGATCAGAAAAATAATCGCTTAGTGACACTGGCAACGGGGGGGTGATCAAGGGGTTAAAACTTTATTAGGGGGGTTAGGGGGGTACCCTAGACCTAAAGGGGGCTAACACTAACTGCCCTACCACACTAACTGACACTAATGCAGTAATCAGAAAAAAAAAAACTGCTTGGTGTCAGTGTGACAGGGCGGGGGGGTGATTAGGGGTGATTGGGGGGGGATCGGGGGGTGTAATGTATGCCTGGCATGTTCTACTGTGTGTGTGTTTTACCATCACTCGGATGTCTTCTCTCCTCGGTGCCGGAACGGAAAATACAGAGCCGAGGAGAGATGACATCATTTCCTCTGCTGCTGTTTACCATACAGCAGCAGAGGAATGATCTCATTAGCCAGGAGCTATCGCGAGGGGGGGGCCACGAATGGATGGCCTCCCCCTCACCTCCGATCGCCGGGGGAGATATGCCGACCGCCTCGGGCACCGGGGGGGGGGTGACCGATCGGACCCCCCGCCCGCGGGAGGTAGATCACGTACAGGTACGTGATTCTGCCTGCCTGTGCCATTCTGCCGACGTATATTTTCGTGAGGCGGTTGGCAAGTGGATAAAAAAAAAAAAAAATTGTGTAACTTTTATTCCTATTACAAGGAATGTAAACATCCCTTGTAATAAAAAAAAAGCATGACAGGACCTCTCAAATATGCGATATGGGGTAAAAAAAAAACCTCAGATCTCATATTTACAGTAAAAATGCATAAAAAAGAAAAAAAATGTTGTTTGAAAAAAAAGTCCCTTTAAGAGCTATGGGAGGATGTGACGTTTTGACGTCACTTCCACCCTGCAATAGTATGGAGACAGGTGGGGGCCATCTTCCCCTCACTCCATACCTCAGTGGGGAGAGGACGCGATCGCCTCTGCTGCTGCTGGCGGCTCCGGGAAGTGGCGGAGGGCATCGTAGCACAACAGGAGGGGGAGAAGCAATCTCGCAGCGAATCCATAGTGGTGACAACTTTTATCTGAAAGCGGACCGCCCGCTGCAGAAGAGGCTACTGGGGTTTTGGCAGATAGCTGCTGCTATAACAACGATATTCCTCTCCAAAAGGCCAATGTATAACGATGATGGGCGTTCCGTAAGTGGTTAAAAAAAAAAAAATAACGTTTACATTTAAGGCTATTAAGTGTTAGGCAGAAATTCTACAAATCATTGTAACCCCTGTCAGATTTTTTTTTCACCATCTGTGTCCCATTGCAGAGATTTCCCTTCACTTTCTGTCCCATAGCCAAACAGGAAAAGAGAGTAAATCCATGCAAATTAAAGTGGAGTTCCACCCAAAAGTGGAACTTCCACTCATCAGATTCCTCCCCCCCTCCGGTGACACAGTTGGCACCTTTCAGGGGGGAGGGGGGTACAGATACCTGTATATTACAGGTATCTGTACCCACTTCCGGCATAGATAGCCGCAGAATCTGCGGTTATTTACGCCACTTCCTGCGCCCTCCCCGCTGCCTGCTGGGAAACACACGGGTCCCAGAGGCAGCAGGGACCATCCTTATTGCGCTGCGCGACTCGTGCATGCGCAGTAGGGAACCGGGAAGTGAAGCCGCACGGCTTCACTTCCTGATTCCCTTACCGAAGATGGAGGCGGCAGCACCCGAGGACGGAGAGACTGTTCGGCCTTGGGTGCCGACATCGCGGGCGCCCTGGACAGGTAAGTGTCCATGTTTTAAAAGTCAGCAGCTGTAGTATTTGTAGCTGCTGACTTTTAAAAAAAAAATTTCGGCGGCGCTCCGCTTTAAGGGAATTCCTTGGGGTCCCCCTGGTCACCAGAACTAGTGTCCCCATGGAAAGATTTCCCCTTTATTACTTTTGTGGAGACAACCCAAAATTTGAGATTTTCTTTTACTTTATAATGGTAAACAGGACAATTAGAGAGTGTAAATCTCTTTACCGGGGGCACAGGCAGCAATTCAAGCTGACAGGTATTCTAATCCATCTCCACTCTATACAAAAAAAAAAAAAAGTTTTGTCTTTAGTTATACTTTAAAAGAGAAATATGGACTTTTTTAATTTTAGGTGGATGTGGCATCGGTTTGATGCTGCATCCGTCTCCCCGCCGGCTCTAACATTGAGAACCGAGCGATCGGCGGTGTTTGGGCTCCCTGAATAGCTCCCTTAATAGCCCTTCTGGGACCTGATTGTCTCCCAGAAGGGAGCGGGGGGGACGGAGGAGGGGCCCAAACATGGCATAGATCGCCGCGGATTTTGCGGAGATCTTTCGCCGGAAATGGAAGCAAATACCTGTATTAGGGGGAGGAATCCGGAAAGCGGAAGTTCAATTTTTGGGTGGAACTCCACTTTAACTGAATCCTTCAGCTCCCTCCACATATTTTCCATGCAATTAAGGTCTGGAGACTGGCTAGGCCACTCCAGAACCTTAATTATTGTGTTTCTTCTTGAGCCACTACTTTGTTGCCTTGGCCGTGTGTTTTGGGTCATTGTCATGCTGGAATACCCATCCACGACCCATTTTTAATGCCCTTGTTGAGGGAAGGGGGTTCTCACCCAAGATTTGAAGGTACATGGCCCTGTCCATCGTCCCTTTGATGCGCTGAAGTTGTCCTGTCCCCTTAGCAGCAAAACAATCCCAAAGCATAATGTTTCCACCTCCATGTTTGATGGTGGGGATGGTGTTCTTGGGGTCATAGGCAGCATTCCTCCTCCTTCAAACACAGCGAGTTGAGTTGATGCCAAAGAGCTTGATTTTGGTCTCACCTGACCACAACACTTTCACCCAGTTCTCCTCTGAATCATTCAGATGCTCATTAGCAAACTTCAGACGGGCGTGTACATGTGCTTTCTTGAGCAGGGGGACCTTGCGGGAGCTGCAGGATTTCAGTCTTTCATGGAGTAGTGTTACCAATTGTTTTCTTGGTGACTATGGCCCCAGCTGCCTTGAGATAATTGACAAGATTCTCCTGTGTAGTTCTGGGCTGATTCCTCACCGTTCACATGATCATTGAAACTCCACAAGGTGAGATCTTGCATGGAGCCCCAGACTGAGGGAGATTGACAGTTATTTTGTGTTTCTTCCATTTGCGAATAATCGCACCAATTTTTTTGAAATGCGTTTTTTTTCTGGATATTTTAGTTGTTATTCTGTCTCTCACTGTTAAAATACCTACCATTAAAATTATCAAATACTTTTTTCCCTCACTGTACATGCATGATTAAAAAAAAAGATGAATAACTCAACTCTGAGGCTGTGCCCAAAGAAAAAAATGCGAGCAAAGGACAAATTAATTGCCTGTGAACTCACTGCAGCTATTCCATAACTGACTTACCATACCTTGTTCTGCACTGTTGAACACAACCATCTTAGTAGGGGCAGGGCTTTGCTTCCTCATGTCAGAGCCTCCAGTAAGGAGAACAGTGAGCAGCACAGCAGTGACATCACCAATTCTCACCCCAAATCTCCTGAGACTAGCAGCCAGAGGCAGCAGTGCTCTAGATCGCACACTGTTGATACGTATCTATGAAACAAGGTATGGCTTAGGCACAATTAGGCTAGATTTTGCAAGGTATGGCTTAGTCACAGATGTCCTTTATAAAAAAGCAACTCCTCACTTTTTGAGTTTAGTTACATTATAAATCTTTCAGCCACTAGAGCCATTGCAACATTTTATGCTGTATACATACAGAGAAAGGGCAGACCCCACTATCACTGCACAAACTGCTGCAGCCCAGTTTGCAGCAGCTGACCAGTTGCTATGGGTTACTGCACTTTGCTTGCTGCCTTGCAAAACAAGCCCAGGGAATAAAAAGCATAATTTGTTAAAACAGTACAAAAGCCACATATTAAAACATTTTTCTTTAGCCATCCTGGATCCCATGGCTAAAGTGATTTAACAAAGTGCATCCATCACAGAGTCACTGTCATTCCAATTGAATTATTGTTTGATATTATAAAAGGAACGAAAGTATCTGCATGACAGCAGGAATTCTACATTGTACAACAGACTCAGAAGGAAGAAAATAAGATGATCATTAATCCAATGAAACAGCTTTCTGTCTCTCCGACTAACAAAAAACATAAACTGTAAAGAAGAACACCGTTATGCATGCTGTGATTCAGTTATATTCTTAGAGAACGACTACCCTTTCGGTCACAGAATATGGGGTGGATTTACTAAAACTGGAGCGTGCAAAATCTGGTGCAGCTCTGCATGGAAACCAATCAGCTCCCAGGTTTTATTTTGTCAAAGCTTAATTGGGAAAGCTGAAGTTAGAAGCTGATTGGTTTCTCTGCAGAGCTGCACCAGATTTCACACTCTCCAGTTTTAGTAAATCAGCCCCACTGCGTCTTCATTCCTATAGCTGCCAAAGCATGTGCAGAACTTTCACTCTGTATTCCTTATTGTGATCAGTATCTTATAGCAAGGTGAGGTTTTCCTGGTTGGTTTTGTGTGAGCAGTGCAGTGTTAATTTTGGCAGCACATTTCGATTTAGTTTTAGTCTTATGCCCTGTACACACGGTCGGACTTTCCGACGGAATATGTGCGATCGGAGCTTGTTGTCGGAAATTCCGATCGTGTGTGGGGTCCATCGGACTTTTTCCATCAGAATTTCCGACACACAAAGTTTTAAAGCAGGCTATAAAATTTTCCGACAGCAAAATCCGATCCTTTAAATTCCGATCGTGTGTAGCCAAATCCGACGGACAAAGTGCCATGCATGCTCAGAATCAATTAAGAGACGAAAGCTATTGGCTATTGACCCGTTTATAGTCCCGACGTACGTGTTTTACGTCACCGCGTTCGGAACGATCGGATTTTCCAACAACTTTGTGTGACTGTGTGTATGTAAGACAAGTTTGAGCCAACATCCATCGGAAAAAATCCATGGATTTTGTTGTCGGAATGTCCGATCAATGTCCGAACGTGTGTACGGGGCATTAGTCTTAGGACTAAAATGGCATTTTAGTTTTAGTCCCATTTTAGTCTTCTGCAATTGTTTTAGCCGTATTTAGTCGACTAAATCTCCAGTACATTTTAGTCGACGAAAATGTCCTACGTTTTAGTCGACTAAAATCTAATAGGTGTAATTAAATTGTAACGTATTAGTGAACATTTCTCTTCAATTTCCAAACTCATTATATACTGCTGGAGTGAAAAATCTAATATGTTATTTATTATGGCATTGAGGTATGAACATACACTACAGACCAGTGTTCATTTTTAAAGTCAAATTTCAATTTAGCTTTAGTCTTATGCCCCGTACACACGACATTGATCGGAGATTCCGACAACAAAATCCATGGATTTTTTTTCCGACGGATGTTGGCTCAAACTTGTGTTGCATACGCACGGTCACACAAAGTTGTCGGAAAATTCGATCATTCTGAACGCGGTGACGTAAAACACGTACGTCGGGACTATAAACGGGGCAGTGGCCAATAGCTTTCATCCCTTCATTTATTCTGAGCATGCGTGGCATTTTTGCGTCGGATTTGTGTACACACGATCGGAATTTCCGACAACGGATTTTGTTGTCGGAAAATTTTATATCCTGCTCTCAAACTTTGTGTGTCGGAAAATCTGATGGAAAATGTGTGATGGAGCCTACACACGGTCGGAATTTTATAGCTTGCTCTGGAATTTAAGCTTACAAGTGCATGGTAAATATAAAACCTTGAAGTAGAACTAAAGGAAAAACTGTTTTTTTTTCACTTTAGACAGCATAAAGGAGTATTATAACCCTTTTAGTTTTTCTTTTGTCAACTGTGTCCCATTGGGGAGATCTCCCCTCACTTCCTGTCCCATAGCCACAACAAAAAGTTAGAGGAATCCCCCCCCCACCCCCAAGTGAGGGAACCCCTGATCATCACCAGAATCTGTGTCCCCATTGGAAGATTTATCCTCTATTCCTGGTCTGGTGACAATCCAAAATTTGGGAGTTTTCTTTTACTTTCACTCTCAGTCATAACAGCAAATAAGACAAATAGCGAGGATGAATCTTCCTAATGGGGCAGAAGCACCAATAAAAACCTGACAGGTGTTCTAATCCCTCTCTGCTCTATCCCAAGCAGTTATGCTTTTAAACAATTCACTTTTCTTAGCTAAAGGTTAGTTATATAGTGGCATAAATGTATGGAACTGAGTAAATTGTTATTGGTGGTGTCCAGACTAAAGACGTTGCCTTCTGTTTGGCCCCATCTAAGCACAGCCTGTCCCTCGGTCATTCTACGGCTGGTACACACATAGTTCTTACCTAACAGCTGAGTGCTGGAGCCGCACCAATAACTAAGTTTCGGCTAATTATAGGACAGAGACCCTGGGGAAGGCCCTCGTTGGATGAACAGTATTTTATTACACCATTGATTTCATTAGGTTGATCTATGAAGACATGGACACAATATTAATTGCCAGTTCGCACAAAACTGCTGTTACTGAAGACGAAGTAGTAATCTTGTTGTCTTCGCACAGAGGGGTCAGTCCACAAGGACACCAGGATAGGGGCAACCTGGGTGCTTTTGCCTTGCTTCACTTAGTATATGCCTGGCCACAGCAAAAGGGTTTACATTGAAAGTAGAATTCTGGAATATACTGTATCTAACTAATCCTAAAACTGCCCCCCCCCCCCCCCCCATACGCCTATACTAACTACAGTGAGTTGAAAAAGTATTCATACCCCTTGAAATCTTCCAGATTTTGTCATGCTACAACCAAAAACGTAAATGTATTTTATTGGGATTGTATGTGATAGACCAACACAAAGTGGCACGTGATTGTGAAGTGGAAATAAAATGATAAATGGTTTTTAAATTTCTTACAAATAAATATCTGAAAAGTGTGGCGTGCATTTGTATTCAGCCCCCTTTACTCTGATACCCCTAACTAAAATCTAGTGGAATCAATTGTCTTCAGAAGTCACCTAATTAGTAAAAGAGTCCACCTGTGTGTAATTTAATCTCAGTATAAATACAGCTGTTCTGCAAAGCCCTCAGAGGTTTGTTAGAGAACCTTAGTGAACAAACAGCATCATGAAGGCCAAGGAACACACTAGACAGGTCAGGGATAAAGTTGTGGACATTTAAAGCAGGGTTAGGTTATAAAAAAATATCCCAAGCTTTGAACATCTCATGCAGCACTGTTCAATCCATCATCCGAAAATGGAAAGAGTATGGCACAACTGCAAACCTACCAAGACATGGCCATCCACCTAAACTGACAGGCCGGGCAAGGAAAGTATTAATCACAGAAGCAGCCAAGAGGACCATGGTAATTCTGTAGGAGCTGCAGAGATTCACAGCTCAGGTGGGAGAATCTGTCTTCAGGACAACTATTAGTCATGTACTCCACAAATCTGGACATTATGGAAGAGTGACAAGAAGAAAGCCATAAGAAGTCCTCTTTGCAGTTTGCAGGAAGCCATGTGGGGGACACAGCAAACATGGGGAAGAAGGTGCTCTGGTCTGATGAGACCAAAATTGAACTTTTTGCCTAAAAGCGAAATGCTGTGGTGTGGTGGAAAACTAACATTGCACATCACCCTGAACACACCATCCCCACCGTGAAACATGGTGGTGGCAGCATCATGTTGTGGGATGCTTTTCTTCAGCAGGGACAGGGAAGCTGGTCAGAATTGATGAGAAGAAGGAAGGAGCCAAATACAGGACAATCTTAGAAGAAAAAATGTTAGAGTTTGCAAAAGACTTATTGGGGTGGAGGTTCACCTTCCAGCAGGACAACAACAATAAACATACAGCCAGAGCTACAATGAAATGGTTTAGATCAGGGGTGTCCAAACTTTTTTCAAAGAGGGCCAGATTTGGTGAAGTGAACATGCGTGAGGGACAACCATTTTGCCTGACATTCTCTAAGTGTGTTTGTCCGAGCACTAATACACTGCCCAACAAGAATCCTCTTACCTTTGTGGCTGTGTGTGATGAAGAGATGAGCTCAGGCGTGTTATTTGGATATATATATATATCTTTTGTGGCCCCAACGAATCCCAGCTTGCCGCTCAGGACTAAGGATGAGCTTGAGCGTGTTATTTGGATATACCGTATTTATCGGCGTATAACACGCACAGAATCTGTGGCAAGACTTGAAATTTGCTTTTCACAGACGCTCTCCATCCAAGTGCATGCACAAAGTTTTTTTTTTTTCTTAATGCAATAAAATCCTGTTTTAAAGAAATAACTACCATTTCTTTAATAAAAGATACTTTTTCCTATTTTTTAACTATTTGTTTCATCTTAGTGCAACTATTTCCTGCCTACATGGACTCCAACGATGGCTGCATGGCATTTCTCAGGGTAGGTTGGTTGATGGTGACAACAATGGGCCATGTCAGTGTAATGCAGTCTCCATTGGAAACTTGTGTGAAAGGATGACAACGCAGGAGCACAAGTGGAAGACAAAGACAGAGCGTTGTCACCCTATAACAGGAAGTGCTTAACACCTTCCCACCCAGCCAATAGCAGAACGACAGCTGGGCGGGGGCTTTTCCGTTCTGACTGAACATCATATGATGTCCTTCAAAATGGGCGGCTCGCGGTGCAGCGATCCATGGTGCAGGGTGTCCCCTGAACACACCGCACCACTGATCTCGGTAAAGAGCCTATGACGTAGGCTCTTTACCATGTGAACAGCTGTGACCAATCACAGCTGGTCACAGTGTAAATAGGAAATGCTGGTTATCTGAATTCTCTCCTCACACTGACAGCGCGTGAGGAGAGGAGAGCCGATAAGTGACTTTCCTCACAGGGGAGATCTTCCTTATCAGTAATGCCTGTCAGTGCCCACCAGTGATTACTATCAATGCCCACCAGTGCCTATCAGGGATGCTCACCAGTGTCCACCAGTAATGCCAATCAGTGCCCAGTGATGTCGATCAGTGCCCATCAGTGCTGCATTTCAGTGCCCATCAGTGATGCTTGTCAGTGCTCATTAGTGCTTCCTCATCAGTGCCAACTATCAGCGCCGTCTATCAGTGCTGCCTATCAGTGCCCATCAGGTCTGCATATGTGCCGCATATTGGTGCCACCTATCAGTGCCCATCAGTGCTGCATATGTGCCGCATATCTGTGCCACCTATCAGTGCCCATCAGTGCTGCATATTAGTGCCTCCTTAACAGTGCTGCCTCAGCAGTGCCCGTCAGTGCAGCCTCATCAGCGCACATTATTGAAGGAAAAAATTTACGAATATTTATAACAGAAACGAACAAAAAAAGGTTTTTTTTCAATTTTTTTTTTTTTTTGTTTGATTAGCAAAAAAATAAAAAAAACATTGGTGATTAAATATCACCAGAAGAAAGCTCTATCTGCCTAAAAAACAAATATCATTTGGGTACAGTGTTGCATGACCACGCAATTGTCAATCAACCAGCGACAGCTCTGAAAGCTAAAAATTGGCCTGGGAAAGAAGGGGGTGAAAGTGCCCGGTATTGAAGTGGTTAAACAAGGACTTTCATGGATTTCAGAATCATCATGGATTATTTTAATGACGGTGGATTGATAAGTATTGAAATTTGGTTTTAAAATGACATATAACATTTTAGTGATTGGGTTTACAAATATTTTAAATGCCATCCTGTTGAAGGATTTTCAGGTATCGATATATGATTTTTTTTTCTTTTTCTGTTTTCCTATTTATCTTTATATACAACAAAACAACATTTATGCACGGCTCTAAACAACAAAAATCGGACTTTGTTTTGCAGGTGGGGTGTTCAGCAGCACTACAGAGAAACCTCATTAATTAGGGAGACCCTGCAGAGTCAGCCATTGAATCGAGAACCAAATGTGTCAAGCAGTACCTGGCTGATAAAGACAGAATACCCCGACTTCATTTATTATTCAGCATGAAAATACAAACTTACCTTCCATACTATAAAAGAGGACTTGTAGGAAAAGTGACTATTAAATTAGTATCTACGTGAATTAAATCAGGAGCCCTAAGCCAGATAAATCCATCACATTAGTAAGATGGATGGATGGGGGGTATGAAACATCTTGCCAGTCTCCAGTTTATGTTTTTTGGGTCGAGATTTTTCTATGTAAATCAGTGTAGATTTTACTTACAAAGAAAGATCTGCTTTGTAGCCCTTCCTAAATTCAGTTTCAGCATACAACATGTACACAGTGCTCAGGTCCTGCAAAGGTGTCAACTTTTAACCACTTCAGCTCCAGAAGGTTTACCCCCCTTCCCGACCAGGCCATTTTTTGTGATACGGCACTGCGTTGCTTTAACTGACAATTGCGCGGTTGTGCGATGCTGTACCCAAATAAAATGGATGTCCTGTTTTTCCCACAAATAGAACTTTCTTTTGGCGGTACTTGATCACCTCTGCGGGGTTTTTTTTTAAATTTTTGCGCTAGAAACAAACAACGACCGACAATTTTGAAAAAAAAAAAACAATATTGTTTACTTTCTGCTCTAAAACACATCCAATAAAAAAAAATTTAAAAATCGAATTTCTTCATAAACTTAGGCCAATATGTATTCTGCTACATATTTTTGGTAAAAAAAAATCCCAATAAGTTTATAATGATTGGTTTGTGCAAAAGTTATAACATCTACAAACTATGGGATATTTTGATTTTATTTTTTTTACTAATAATGGCGCCGATCAGTGACTTATAGCTGGACTGCGATATTGCGGCGGACAAATCGGACACTAACTGACACTTTTGACACTTTTTTGGGGACCAGTAACATTATTACTGTGATCAGTGCTAAAAAAAATTGCACTGTCACTGTACTAGTGACACTGGCTGAGAAGGGGTTAACATCAGGGGCGATCAAAGGGTTAAATGTGTGCTTGCGGAGTGTTTACTAACTGTGGAGGAGGTGCTTTTACCTACTTGAAGACATGGATCTGTGTTCCTGCTTCACAGGAACACAGGATACATATCTTCTGTACTCACGGAATGAGAGCCTGCCTTGTCTACATAGTACAGAGTATAGAACGATTGGCGGGTCCCAGCAGACATCGGGTCCACGGGACCCGCTGATCAGAACCTGATCAGCTGGAGTAGCCAAAACTCGGAAGTGCAGAATCATATATATATATATATATATATATATATATATATATATATGTGTGTATATATATATATATACACATGATTCTGCACAAAGCAGCTGCCCTGTAGAAGTAAATCTGCTATGGGGCGGTCATAAAGAGGTTAAAGCGTCCCCAAACCCAAGAACACACCTTTTATATACTGCAGCTTACCAGTCCCTAGATGTGATGGCGGAATTCATTTTTTTGCAAGGCTTTTTTTTAATCTTTATTTAAACTAGTGATCAGTAACACATTTCCCATCCCAGGGTGGCAATGCTCACTCACTGTACTGTATCTATGAAGAAGCAGCTCTGTCAACTTAGAACAGGAAATGTGTTAGAACTTCTCCTTTTCATCCAAAAAAAAAACATTTTTCACCCTTTCAAACACTTTAAAGTGTTACTAAACCCAGGACCCTGCACTCACTATATCTGGTCTTCCACAGTACACAGAACATGGAAATGCAATTATTTTAGTAAATATAAACCGCTAAATACCTTTTCTCATCAGCAGTATACAGCAGTCTTGTGACTCCTATCAGTGTGTGGCCGAGCACTGGTAAAGCTTGTAGGAAGAGTTTTCATTCTCCTCTGACTGTCCTATGAGGCTGCATGACCCTTAACTGTGTCTGAACAGTGCTGATTGGCCCTGTGCTCATCACATACACCCTCACCCCACAAAAAAACTCTCTACAATACACGCCAAACTGAGCATGTGCAGAGTGCCTCCAAGGCTTTATTCTATCAGCAGACGGATTGGGGACAGTAAAAGAAGGAGAGGATCAGAGAAGATTATAATTGACAATTTTTATTGAGTTTTTATATTTTCAATACAAAATTTGGAAAAGGTAACTTCCACTGGAACAAACAGCCTTTTTACACAATGTGGGGGATTAACCTCTTAGGTTCCGCGGTGAGTATAACAAGCATGCTTTACTGCATATACAGACTGATTTTACTGCTGTGGGTTTAGTAACACTTTAACTACAAACTAAAACTTGCTTACTGAAATGTTTGATATTAGAATATCTATAATGTAACATAATGGCAAATTGAATTATACAACTGCATTGCGATTGTATATTTTAAGTGAGAAGATAAACCTTACAAAAACGCACTGGACGCTCTGGCAAACCTCTTCATCGTCTTAATCTTTTTATCTGGAAAGTCCGCTCATTTTTACCTAGTAGTATAATGTAATGTTTTAATTGTCACTTAAAAGGCAATAAAACAATTTCAAGCAGATTATCAATGCTGTCATAAATGACAGATTGATAGCAAAGCAAATATTTGCAGCAACTCAGGAAAAGATACATAAAGTGTTTCCATTTCATGAATGGAGACATTGTCCATGGAGATAAGAAACAGAAGTGGAGTACATGAATAAGTGTCGGAATATCTATTGCCATTTTCAGCAAATTGTAAAGTCCTATGCAGTAATGAATATTGCTATAGTGCAATGTTTCTCAAACAGGGATTCCAGGAACATTAGGGTTCCTCCTGAGGTTGCCAGGGGTTCTTTGATGAATGAGTAAATGCAGGCTGATCTCCCAGTGATCACTAAGCAAAGAGGCAATTTTCCTCAACCAGGGGAGAGCAGTATTTCTCAACCAGGGTTCCATGGAGCCCTAGGGTTCCTCCTTAAGTTGCCAGGTGTTCCTTGAGCAATTAGCAAAGACGGGTTGATCTCCCACCTACACTGACCACCAATGCAAGGAAGCTATTTTCCTCAATCAGGGGAGAGCAGTATTTTTCAACCAGGGATCTTCCTGAGGTTGCCAGGGGTTTCTGGAGGAATGAACAAAGGTGGATTGATGTCCCGCATTCCCCAGGGACTGTGACGTCATAAGGGCCAGGGTCATTGGGTGACATCACCCGGTGACCACGCCCCATGCCTATATAAGTTGTTGCACACCGTGCACACAGCATTACAGCGGGAGAGAGCGTCATGTCAACATCAGAAGAAGAGAAGAGAGAACAAGACGATGGAGAAGACCGGGACAATGCTAGCAAGAGAGAGGCAAAAGAGCAGAAGATAGCGGAGGAGCCTGTCAGAAGAACCGGAGAGTGGGAGAAGAACCGGACATCGGGAGAAGAGGCCGGAGAGAGCGGAGAAGTCGGAAGAGACCCCCGAAGTCGGAAGAAGACCCACAGAGCTGCCTAATAAATTTCTTTAAAAACCTGTCTAGTGTGTTTTTTTATTGACACATTTCTTCCCCAGGTGAATGGGTAGGGGTACGATGTACCCCATACTCATTCACATAGGGTGGGGGCCCCCTTATTAAAGGGGGCTCGCGGATTCTGATAAGCCCCCCGCCCGCAGACCCCAACAACCAATGGCCAGGGTTGTCGGAAAGAGGCCCTTGTCCTCATCAACATGGGGACAAGGTGCTTTGGGGTGGGGGGCACTGAAAAGAACCCACCCCCATGTTGAGAGCATGCGGCCTGGTACGGTTCAGGAGCGGGGGAGCGCTCGCTCGTCCCCGCCCCTTTCCTGACCGGCCGGGCTGCGAGCTTGGATAAGGGTCTGGTTTGGTTTTTGGGGGACCCCCACGCCGTTTTTTGGGCATAGGGGGTTCCCCTTAAAATCCAGACCTAAGGGACATTGTCGCCTCTTTCTTGCACTCGCTGCAATAGGAAAATGTGTTTTTCCTATTGCAGCGAGTGCGAGATGTACAGTACCCTGTCCCCGAGAACCAGTGCGATAGGATCGCACTGGAAACATTCTCGCGGGCAGGTGCCATAGCTGCCCCTGCGTCGTATTTGGTCCGTCGGACCAGCATACAGACGAACGGATTTCCCAATAGGAACTGGCTCCGGCGGAGTTCCGGCGGGAAGATTTGAAACATGTTTAAAATCTAAAGTCCGTCTGATTTTCGACTGAAAAGGTCTGTCGGAAGTCCGATGAAGCCCACACACGGTCGGATTGTGCGACAGATTTGTTCCGGCAGACAAGTTCAGTCGAAAAGTCCACCCGTTTGTACAGGGCATTAAAGGGGTTGTAAAGGCAGAAGGTTTTTTAACTTAATGCATTCTATGCATTAAGATAAAAACCCTTCTGTGTGTAGCAGCCTTCCCAGCACCCCCCTAATTACCTACGTGAGCCCTATCTCTCTCCAGCGATGTCCACGATCCCCTCAGCCATCCAGAACACTCCTCCTAAATGGCTGAAACAGAGCACCGGTGCCAATGGCTCCCGCAGCTGTCAATCAAAGTTAGTCAGCCAATCAGTTGAGAGAGGGGGCGTGGCCAGGTCGGGGCTCCTTTTCTGAATGGATACATAGAGCTCTGACTCGGCTTGGGTACCCCCTGTAGCAAGCTGCTGCCTGAGGGGCACTAAAAGAAGGGAGGGGCTAGGAGCAGCAAAGAGGGACCCAAGAAGAGGAGGATCTGGGCTGCTCTGTGCAAATCCACTGCAACAGAGCAGGTAAGTATAACATGTTTGTTATTTAAAAAAAAAGAAAAAACAAGGCCCGGGTTCAAACTAATGCGATGCCAGACATTGCATGTGATTCGCACCGCATTGCTGTTCCCAACACATGTGATGTCTGTGTGGTGCAATTTCAGCCATACAAACTGTATGGCTGAAATCGCATCTCATTTGCACCAAAATGGTGCAGGACCCTTTTTTTGGTCCCCACTGGAATCGGATTGCATGGGTGTTCACACTTATGCGATCCGATTCCTGCAGCATTTTACGGTTCGCACTGCGATCTGTGAACTGATCCCGGTGGCGTCGTTAACTTTACATTGACACCCACAGCGGTTCACAGATCTCAGTGTGTACCACTGTGAGATTCAGGTGCGATGTAGGAACCCGCACTGGATTCGCAGGGTTCTCACATCGCACTAGTGTGAACCGGCACTAAGAGACTCTATCTCTAGTGCAGCATTTGCTCCCAGAACTTGGCTAAGGTCAGAAAAGTTCATGATGAACTTTCCTCGGCTTTGCTGAGCTTCAAAGAGGAGGCAGCCGAGGTCCACTGCTGATGAGTTCAACAGAGGTCACAACATACATGTAATAGTTGGAATAATTATTTGTGAAATAATTATGTACTAATTGAAATAATTTGCCATTTTGACCATTTGGGTTAATGAAGTACAAGCAAGAGAGTCATCAGAATCTTTCTTTACATTATAATAATCTTAGAAATTTTATTTTGTGATCTCGCATTGACTGGACGGTACAATAGAATATGCTGACACAACAGAAATGATACAAGGGAAAATGTCTCCAATACAGTCTTAAAAAAATGAATTGGCTGGAGTTTGGTTTTATCTTTTTCAACACGTCTTTGTTGTTTCGGGTGATTAGTCGTTCCTTAATGTTTGTAGACCCTATAAAAAAAAAAAAACCCAAAAAACCCAACCTGCAAGACAAAGGCATAATAAGCAATGCATCCCATACTAGCTCATTATGAAATACTTACCTTAGAACGAAGCTGTTGCAGCGGTCCCCGCACACCGCTGTGACAGGCGACATGTCTCCGGAATGTTACTACCGGGTTAGTGGGCTCCGGCTCCGTGGGCCGGAGCCGCGATGACATCATTCCCGTGCAGCCCGTGACGGCACAGCAGCTGAAGAAACGGCACAAGCGAGCTGTTTCTTCAGTGCGCATGTGCCGATGATGTCGGCACATGCGTATACAGTGAATATCTCCTAAACTGTGCAAGTTTAGGAGAAATTCATGGTACCTACAGGTCAGACTTTTAATAGGCTTACCTGTAGGCAAAAGTAGTTGTAAAGGGTTTACAACCACTTTAAGCCAGCCATAGATGATACAATTTTATATATTTCCCATGGGTTGCAGGAAAGAAAATCGCTAGATTCCCTTAGATTAATGGGGGAATCCTTCTCTCGGAGCTAGTTTGTTGTCCCGGGAGGGACACAATTATCGCATGTTAAATTTCGGCATACTGGCTATACCCAAGTAGACAGACTCGTGTACAAACAGCCTGCCCATAGATGGTTCAAAACTATGCCGGTTCAGCAGGGATCGGCCAAGTGTCACACCATCTATGGGCAGGCTGATTGTACACGAGTCGATCCATTAATCAACTTGGGTACAACTAGCATGCCGGATTTTACATGCAAATATTTTCAGCGGCTATTGCTGGTTGGAATAAAAATCGCTTCATCTTTGGCCGGCTTAAGGAAACACTAAACCCTCAAAACAACAAAGACGTGTTCAAAAAGATAAAACCAAACCCCAGTCAATTGTATTAGAGACATTTTCCCTTGTATCATATAATTGGCACCAGCATATTCTGTAATACCGTGCAGTCAACATGAGATCACAAAATAACATTTCCAAGAATATTATAATGTAGAGAAAGATTCTGATGACTCTCCTGCTTGTACTTCATTGACCCAAATGGTCAAAATGGCAAATTATTTCAATTAGTACATCATTGTTTCATAAATAATTAGCGTATTCCAACTATTACATGTATGTTGTGACCTCTGTTGAACTCATCAGCAGTGGACCTCGGCTGCCTCCTCTCTGAAGCTCAGCAAAGCCGAAGAAAGTTCTTCATGAACTTTTGTGACCTTAGACAAGATCTGGGAGGAAATGCTGCAGTCGTCGGCACTTTACAAGAGATGTAGTCTCTTAAAATTTGTTTTGCGTTAATGGTCAGGTTAGTGTCTTCATTGTTTGTGTGGCGCATTGCATCTCTATAGGGTACCGTATATAAGATTGGGACCATCTATGGCCGGCTTTAGACTTTGATCATTTTTCAAACAAAGATATTTCACATATGTTTATAGCCTGCCCCCAACATACTGCATATGTTGTGCTGTGTTAAGCCGGCCATACACAGAACACATTTCTTTCCGGCAAGGTTGCCGGAAAGAAATGTGCTTAATTCACAATCACAACAGACAGTGTTGATGTGGGAATCCCTCCTGCCCAAGCAATTGCCTTCTCCCGGCAGGCGGGGGGGGGGGGGGGCGGGGAAGTCACCCCCACCGGTAGAATACAGTGATAATCGCACAATAGCAGTAAGTGAATCCGAAACGCTGGTTGTACCCACAATGATCGATCCATGAACTTGGTACATTCAGCCTGCTCATTATTGGTTTGAATCTTGGCCCATTACTGCTGAACTGGGCAAGATGCGAACCGTGTATGGCCGGCCTTAGTCATCAATGAAAACAGAAAATTATAAGTGATAACCATATCATTTATTGGTTAAGATTCAACAAAAAAAGCACTGGAAAACACCAAACCAAAGGACAAATAAACCTAACATGATTGGAAAGCTTGCATTCCATATCAACAGAGTTAGAAAGTAAATAATACCATTATTGCTCAATTTTTTCAGTATCTTTAAAAGATTAAAGGGGATTTCCAATCAGACAGAATGCCCTATTAGGTATGTGTAATTGCTATTTACTCACTGATAAAAAAAATGATTATGACGTGATCCCTAAATTACTGTTAAAACATTTATTTCCTCCTGCATTAAGAACCAGATGACATTCAAAATTGAAGACATAGTTAAGGCATCTACCCCATCCTTGTTCCCCAGACACAACAGCAAAAACCAGACCACGATATCAATGTGGACACCTCTACCTTATTTTGCCCCTAACAAAAAAATTTTATCAGTCCTGAACTTTTGTTAGGTATGCATCTTTAAAGAAATACAAAATTTGGGTTGGCAACCCTGGACGGAATTTCTGCAAGCCAAAAGAAAACAGTTGTTATGTCCTCATATGTCACATCTGAAATAAACTCCTATGTGTTTATGCAGTCACTTGTGCTATTTTCAGGCTGGTCCCGAATCAGGCTGGTCTAATCTTGGCACATGTGAACTTTGTGAACTTTCAGGCTAGCAAGATTTACACATCCTAAGTTAGGAGCTACAATCTGGCACTCTAAACGGGCTTTATTGCACTCTGACTGCGCCGTGCCCAATGGGAAACCAAAACATAACATCTGTGCAGTTATTTAAGCCTACAAGTAGGTGGATGGGGGTTGCTTGTTTTAATGTCTGAAGGGTTAAAGGATTATGACCGTAGTGTCACTTACTTGACAACTAGCTTGTGATTCCAAACAAATAGAAAATATTAATGACTGATATGTCGAAATATCAAGACTTTGGTAGCTCTTACACCTTCTATGTAAACAGATTGCAAACAAAATAGTCATAGAGCAGGTGAGTGATTGGCAGAGGGCCTAGAAAATGTGACAGCTGCTGATTTTTAACGTTATCTACGTATGTCACATGCTTTTATGGTCCTTGTGGTGTCTAATAGGAATAAACCTTATTAGTGTTTTGGAAATTGCTGCAGACCAAGTACAAGACCCCCAGCACCAAGATGACATCTCTGTGATGTAAGGTGATGATGCAATTATATCCAGTAACGTCACTGGGTGAATGCCCATTTGTGTTTTCAAAATACTGATCACATGCAGAGGGCTCTGCTAACTAGTACTGTTCTTAGGAATCCGAGCCGGGATAAAGTGTTCTCTGCATGCACAGAATGCACAACTTGCAGCATCAAGTGGCAGCTTAGGGCATGGGGTCATCTCCAGTTCTCTGGGTACTCTTTGGCCTATTAGGCTGTCCTTGATTATAGTCAAATGTTTTGAATAAGGATATAACATGGACAACCTGCAAGGCTAAAAGCAATTTGTATACCCAGTTTTGTTGAGATAAGCTAAAAGGAACCAAAAAGCCTTGTAGAGTCCACTTGGACATACTCACAGCATATTACATGCCTTGGCTTAAGCACCGCCATAATCCTGAGAAACTGCTCCCATAGGTCCACTGTAACACCGCTCATACTGTATAAAGACCACAGACAATTGTCCATGTCCAACAGTTAGGCACAGGTGCTTTAAAAAAATTAATTTATTTTTTCTTTAAAGCACCTGCGCCTAACTGTTGGACATGGACAATTGTCTGTGGTCTTTATACAGTATGAGCGGTGTTACAGTGGACCTATGGGAACAGTTTCTCAGGATTATGGGGGTGCTTAAGCCTAGGCATCTAATGTGCTGTGAGTATGTCCAAGTGGACTCTACGTATAGATACAGAAGCATGTATATATAATACCAAGTTGTGAGTAACATTACAGAAGTGGTACTATCCCTGAGAAAGGAATTATTTTTATTCATACTTTGAAACGCGTTGGATACCTCTATCTGCTGGATTCTTTCCGTCAAATTATCATCATGTTGGAATTTACAAGTGAAATTTGGCTAGTTCAGCGGGGACTGGTAGATAGTCAATCTAATGCTGTGTACACACGAGCAGACTTCTCGACGGACTGAACTCCGAAGGACTTTTCAACTGAGTTCCGGAGGAGTTCAGACGAAACGGACTTGCCTACACACGATCCCACCAAATTGTTTAGAACGTGATGACGTACGACCGGACAAGAAAAGGAATTTCAATAGCCAGTAGCCAACAGCTGCCCTTGCGTCATTTTCGGTCCGTCGGACTAGCATACAGACGAACGTTTTTTTCGATAGGAATCGAGTCTGTCGGAAAGATTTGAAACATGTTCTATTTCTATTTTAAGGTCCGTCAGATTTTTCGACAGAAAAGGCCCAATGAAGCCCACACACGATCGGAATGTCCAGCGGATTCGTTACGTCGGACCTTTGATGCCGAAAAGTCCAGTCGGTTGTACACGGCATTAGGAAAAATTTTCATGATTAGCCGGCGGCAGGGAATCAGCTGCAGCCACTGATCAGTGTATTCTGACTGCAGAGGAGTCCTGCTATCAGAATACAATGGCAAAGCAGGGAGGATTCCTCCATCCAACT
This sequence comes from Lithobates clamitans, assembly GCA_037952925.1. Classification (NCBI taxonomy): domain Eukaryota; kingdom Metazoa; phylum Chordata; class Amphibia; order Anura; family Ranidae; genus Lithobates; species Lithobates clamitans. The sequence continues at coordinate 2,198,493 of JBBGZY010000978.1, read as the reverse complement.
CGCTTATGTGGATGGGGAAATCAATCTTTTTTTTTCAATCTGCCTGGTGGCTGACCAAAAGAAAACAAAGCGGCTATGGCCAGCCTTAGAGAAAAGTTTCAGCTGAAGTCAGGCTTTGATGTCTTTGTCCAAAATGAGCACCTTTTTCATCTAAACAAAATTACCCAAAAGTACTTCTTCTGACTGCTTCCTGTATGTTACCCAACAAGTAGTTGAATGAGGTCATTTCCATTAGATCTTTTAATTAACCTCTTCTTTCTTTAAAAGGATGCAAGTTATGTTTTCCACAACACGGCGGCATTTTGTCAATAGAGTTCAGAGCCGGGGTAATGATAATCATTAAAGGAAGCCCAGAGAGCTTTTAGAAACTTATCTGCCTGTATTTTATTCCTTTTATCAAACTGCGGGATAATTTAGCTTAAGACAACAGCTTTCTTTCTTTCCAGGTCAGGAGGGGCAGAGAAAACACTGGATGAATGAAGAAGGCTTCTTGTCAAATTTTGGCATCTCTTTGGGAGATTGCAGGATGGGTACTATTTTCTTCTCAGATAAATTAACTTTCTTCTTTTTAATCCTTGATGATTTAAGCATAAATTGTTTCGCTACAGCAATCTTCTGGACAAAATCCCAGGAACAAGTCCTCACAGCTAAACTCTGGAATTTCTTTTATCTGTACAACTCATTATACAGTTAAATGCCTTTTAATACAACAGGGAGCTCTCGAAACATATGCAGAGCATTGAACGCCCATCCCAGAGTCAGAGGGGTTCTGCTCAGTGGGCTGGGGAAGGGTCTATGTTTGTTTGGGTGGGATGTTAAAGCTGAACTCCAGGCAAAACACGAAAGACACAGGTGAAATACATCCTGTATAAGGGAGTTGCTTTACCTGCCAAAGGATTTGTATTTTCATTTATCCAGTCCAGGGAATTACGATGCTTTGCCACACTTCACAACCCTGTGTGGCAGGGCAGGACACCTGATTTTTCTATACTGAAGTTAAGAAACACTTATGCCCCGTACACATGATTGGACATTGATCGGACATTCTGACAACAATATCAATGGATTTTTTCCGACGGATGTTGGCTCAAACTTGTCTTGCATACACACAGTCACAAAAAGTTGTCGGAATTTCCGAACGTTAAGAACGCGTGACGTACAACACGTACGACGAGCCAAGTTCAATAGCCAGTGCGGCTCTTCTGCTTGATTCCGAGCATGCATGGCACTTTGTACGTCGGAATTGTGTACACACGATCGGAATTTGCGCGAACAGATTTTGTTGTCGGAAAATTTGAGAACCAAATCTCAAATTTTGTGCGACGGAAATTCCGATGGAAACTGTCCAATGGAGCCCACACATGGTCAGAATTTCCGACAACAAGCTCCGATCGCACATTTTACGTCGGAAAGTCTGACCGTGTGTAGGGGGAATTACAGGTCGTTTTCCTTCCTGTGAGAGTTTTTGCACATTGACAATTGCATGGCAAGTGTACATTGCACAGTAGATTATTGCAAGTGATAATGAGAGGATGGCGCTCACATTTATACAACATAAATAACCATAAATGTAAAAAATATGAATCAAAAATGCAAAGAAGATAAAGTAAAGTCTAGTGTGAAAATTCTTAACACCAGTGATTGCTTCAACGATTGGATTCTCTTAATCTTTACCGCTTGTGTTCAAATGGTGGATGTACACTCAACAGAGGTGTTTGACCCCTTGTTACAGGTAGGTCAAAATGCGTTTATAACACCAAAGGCTGGCATTCCTCTGATAGAAAGCTCCACTTCATTCCTCCATTAGAATATGATACTTACTCTTATAAAAAGTGACCCCACGAGAGACAAGATTAAAAGGTGCCATAGTGTAGTATTTTATTATAAATTGGTGTTAAAAACATAAGGAAATGTAATTACATTGGCCTCCCATTCATAACAAAGAGGCTACCTTTAAGGGGGTGAAAAGTCAGAAGGTTTTTTATCTTAATGCATTCTATGCATTAAGATAAAAAGCCTTCTGTGTGCAAGAGCCCCCCTCAGCCCACCGAATACGTACATGAGGTCCCTCTAGCTCCAGCGATGTTGTAGGAATGTTTTGGCCGTCCAGGACTCCTCCTCCTCATTGGCACAGCGCCATTGGCTCCCGCTGCTGTCAATCAAAGTCAGTGATCCAATGAGAATAGGGGCCGAAATGGGGCCGAGCCGAAGCTCCATGTCTGAATGGAAACAGGGAGCTGTGACTCGGCTCAGGTGCCCTCATAGCAAGCTGCTTGCTGTGAATGCACCCAACAGGAGGGAGGGGCCAGGAGCGGAGGGATCCAAGAAGAGGAGGATCCGAGCTGCTCTGTGCAAATCCACTGCACAGGGTGGGTAAGTAAAACATGTTTGTTATTTTTAATTTTAAAAAAATGAGACTTTACAATCACTTTGATGCACTTACTGTACAAAGAACCAAAGCGCATAAGGCATTTCAGGGATTGACAATCAAACCATGGCTAACATGGGCCCTGCTCCCCGGTGTCCATGAAAATTACTGTGGTGATAGCTGTAGTAAACAATAGTCCCTTGCTTCTACGGTGGACATACCCCTGAAGAAGATTACAAGAGACATTTCTAAACAAGTTGGGTGTTCACTATCTGGAGCATTCTGTTTGATGTACTGTATGTCTATAATGACCTAATGTATAGTATTGCAGTTTGGAATAGCCATCCATGCTGTGTTTTGTATAATGTGTTTTTATTTCCAATGTCTTAAATAACGATCTTTTTTATATTTTTACAAAAATTCTTCAAAGACATAATTCATCCTAGATGATTATTTATTGCCAATTAAAGTCCCATATATGGGGTTTTTCTTTCCATTTGGTATGGCGCTATGGAGGATCAACATGAAGAGCCCTCAGTGTCACTGGTCTCCAAAACGATGCGTTTTCAAGCATGGCCTCTTTTTTAAGTCTTTGAAGACCAGTGGGACAGTTTAGCTGTGAATGGTTGAGCAGCACTCAGCCCAACCTATTTTTTTTCCAGAAGTGGGACAGGAGGTGCCCATCCTGATGCCGACACACAGCACTGTATACTGTATGAAGCTGAGGCTACACACATTTCATACAGTGCTGACAACTTGGTCCAAATCAACTGTTTAACCACTTCAGCCTTGGAAGATTTTACCCCTTCCTGATCAGAGCACTTTTTGCGATTCGGCACTGCGTCGCTTTAACTGACAATTTCGGGGTCATGCGACGTTGCACCCAAACAAAATAGATGTCCTTTTTTTCCCACAAATAGAGCTTTCTTTTGATGGTATTTGATCACCTCTGCGGTTTTTATTTTTTGCGCATAAAAACAAAAAAAGAGCGTCAATTTCGAAAAAAACACATTATTTTTTACTTTTTGCTATAATAAATACCCCCAAAAATATGTAAAAAAACTATTTTTTCCTCAGTTTAGGCCGATATGTATTCTTCTACATATTTTTGATAAAGCGTATTTTGACTGGTTTGGACAAAAGTTATAACGTCTACAAAATAGGGGATAGTTTTATGGTATTTTTATTATTAATTTTTTTTTTTTTACTAGTAATGGCGGCGATCTGTGATTTTTATCGGGACAATTTTGACAGATTTTTGGGACCATTGACATTTATACAGCAATCAATGGTATTAAAATGCATTGATTACTGTAAAAATGTCACTGGCAGGGAAGGGATTAACACTAGGGGGCGATCAAGGGGTTAATTGTCTTCCCTAGTGTGTGTTCTAACTGAAGGGGGGAGGGGACTGTGTAGGGGAGATGACAGATCGCTGTTCATACTCTGTATGAACAGACGATCTGTCTCTTCTATAAAAGAAAAAAAATCACGCTAAATAAAGTCCAAAGTGAAAAATAAAATGCATAAAAAATTGATGAATAATTGAAAGAAAGTCCCAATTATTATACCAATGATGCAGATAATTAATCGCCAGTCAGTCGGTCATGTAAAATTATCACCATGTGAAATGCATGCTTACCAAATTGTAAGCCAAAACGTGCAGATGGCCTTAACCCCAGCCTGGGTTGTAGATCTTGGGAGATGAACCAAGACGTTTGGAATCCTCTCAAAGCAGATATGCTTTAAGAACTGGAAACTGTGTGTTTACACACCCAGATCCCTGTTCTCGGTGTGCCCCGAGTGATCGTGGGAGCATCGGCTCCGTGGGCGAGCAGGGGGCTCTAGTGTTCAAAAAAGGAAGTGACGTAACATAACGGCGATTCGCGCAGTCGAGCCATGTTGCCACAGTACAACTGCGGTGGCTGGTCGGCAAGCGGTTAAAGTTCACTAAAACTTGGAGATAGGCTTTAAATAATACCCATACATAACAAAGGCAAAAATAAAAAGTTATATGACACTCTTTTAGAACAAGTGATTGAAAGACGAATACCAGGAATTGGTCGTCTCACCAGCTCGATTCTCGGTGCAGACAAACGTGTAAAGTATATTGTTGTGGAAGCATTTTTCAGATTCTTTGGAAGTAGAAAAAAAAAACAGATGGAGAATATTATAGTGAAGTGACATGTTCTATTTAAAAACCGCTTGTCAGCTGTGGTTAAGATGACACTGTCAGCATGGCAACAAATCACAACACTTGGCCCATCCAGCTGCATATAGAAGAGAACAACAATCAAATAAGCCAAATACACCCAAAGCATGAAGGTTCTGAACTTCTGATAGAGCAATGAACACGAGCGCGGGCAGAGTTTTGGCACAAGTCAGTATAACGGCACATGTTGCTTTGGAGTACATTCTGCAGGCTATAAAAAGGAACGGGTTACTGGGCATTAAAATAAACTGTCACTTTACAGGTTTTGGGCTCCACACCTGAGTGACCCACGTCCCATATAATTGGACTTTAAGTGCCTCTGTAGTATAAGGTAGGAGGTCCAATATATCCACTTAACGAACACCCTGTAGCACATTTTTTTTTCTTTTTCGGTCCGTCCAGCAGCGTGAACTTACATCGAGGGACATTTTTATTTTCTTATTTTTTAATAAAGGACTTGTCCCAAGCTGTCTCTGTTACCATTTTTGACACTTTTTTTGTGAAATGTTAGGGGCACAATGTACCCCATTACCAATTCACACAGGGAGGGAGGCCGGGATCTGGTAGTTCCCTTGTTAAAGGCTTCCAGATTCCGATAAGCCCCCACCCACATACCGCCACAACCAGGCAAGGGTTGTGGGAATGAGGCCCTTGTCCCCATCAACATGGGGACAAGGTGCTTTGGGGTCAGACCACAAAGCATCCTTTCCATATTGAGGGTGTGTGGCCTGGTACAGATCAGGAGGGGGGGCGCCCTCTCGTCCCCCCTATTTTCCTGCGGCCTGCCAGGTTGCGTGCTCCGATAAGGGTCTGGTATGGATTTTGGGGGGACCCCTACACCCTTATTTTCTTAAATTTGGTGCAGGGTTCCCCTTAATATCAGACCTGAAGGGCCTGGTATGGATTTTAGGGGGACCCCCACGCAGTTTTTTTTTTAAATTTTGGTTCGGGGTTCCCCTTAAGGGCCTGGTAATGGACTGGGGGGGGGACTCATGCTCTTTATTTTCTTTGTTTTATCTATATTGCCGAGACCCAACTATTGATTACAGCCGCAATCAGTTTTAAATGACAATTTTTCCTTTAGAAATGTCATTTTGCTGTAGTACTGTTCTAAACACGGGAAAAATTTGCCACTTTGCAGGCATACTATAGTCACCCCCCAGGCACAATATTTAAAGGAATATTTCATTTTTATTGTTTCACCTTAGGCATTAAAAAAATCACTGCTCCCGAAAAAACTGCCATTAAAAAAAAAAAATTGCATTGATCCATGTCCCCTGGGGCAGGACCCAGGTCCCCAAATACTTTTTATGACAATAACTTGCATATAAGCCTTTAAAATTAGCACTTTTGATTATTCATGTTCGTGTCCCATAGACTTTAACGGTGTTCGCGTGTTCTGCCGAATTTTTTCCCTTTTCGCATGTTCTGCTGCGAATCGCTCATCCCTAGTAGACACACTCTTCCTGATTGATCATTCAGTTACTTGCATGAGATCTTACCAGCCATTGCTTCCTTGATACAGGGCCCTCAACAGGAGTGTCTGCTCAGTGCATAAACTTGCATGCTCAGCTGAAATAACTGCACACATGATGAGCTTATCAGTGGCGCAACCTTTTTAAAGCCAATTAGAGCCTCAGTACAGGAAAAAAAAAAAAAAACCTTGTAGAAATCTATGCGTCCAGCGCCCTGAATGGAGATTAGGGGGGCAGCGTCCCTGCACCCCTATTATACTCAAGTGCACTGCCAGCTATATCATATCCATATGAAACTGGACACTAATATGCCCCGTACACACGGTCGGATTTTCCGACGGAAAATGTGTGATAGGACCTTGTTGTCGGAAATTCCAACCGTATGTAGGCTCCATTACACATTTTCCATCGGATTTTCCGACACACAAAGTTTGAGAGCAGGATATAAAATTTTCCGACAACAAAATCCGTTGTCGGAAATTCCGATCGTGTGTACACAAATCCAACGGACAAAGTGCCACGCATGCTCAGAATAAATAAAGGGATGAAAGCTATTGGCCACTGCCCCATTTATAGTCCAGACGTACGTGTTTTACGTCACCACGTTCAGAACGATCGGATTTTCCGACAACTTTGTGTGACTGTGTGTATGCAAGACAAGTTTGAGCCAACATCCGTCAGAAAAAATCCTAGGATTTTGTTGTCGGAATGTCCGAGCAAAGTCCTACCGTGTGTACGCCCTATTAGTGTTTTATGATTGAACTGTGATCACACTGATGCATTTTTAATGACTTAACTACTATACCGCATACACACGACTGGACTTTGTGGCAGAAAAGGTCAGACGGAATCATTCCATCGGATATTCCGATCGTGAGTGGGCCTCATCGGACTCTTCCTTTCGAAAATTCTGACGGACCTAGAAATAAAACATGTTTTAAATCTTTCCGACAGAATCAATTCCTATCGGGAATAACCGTTCATCTGTATGCTATTCCGACGGACCAAAAACGAAGCAAGGGCAGCTATTGGCTACTGGCTATTTTTTCCTTTTCTAGCCCCGTCGTACCTCATCTCGTTCTAAACGATCGGATTTTGGTGTGATCGTGTGTAGGCAAGTCCGTTTCAGCGGAACTCCATCGGAAGTCCGTCGGAAACACAGTCAGAGTTTATTCTGACGGAAAAAACGGTCGTGTGTACGCGGCATAAGTCTACACTACACTACATATAAGAACCGGTAAGCTGCAATATATTACATTTTTCTTTTTGGGTTTTAGATATACTTTATTCTTGTAGATAGCCTCTGAAAACTATTCTTTGGTCCCTTGTCCCATGCTCCAAACCGCCACAATTTATAAATGGTTGATATGTTTGTAGAAATATGTGCACATTTGTGCCTTAGCACCCAAAGTGCCCGGATCTAGCTAATTTAAGAAATAATTAATATCAGCGGTGAATAAGCTGTTTTCTGCAGACAGACAATTAGCATGTTGATAGTATTATTGCCGATCTCTGTGGAACTATCACGCATGATTGGCTAAATCTCTCATTTCAGATCTTGTCCCATGTTTGTCCCCCGTGGCCCGGACTCACATTACTCGGTTACATAAACTTATATTGTAAGTGAAGCAATAAAAGAGAATGCCGTATTCAACATCAAACTTTCAATAATAACCCAAAATAAGGACATAAAACTATCTTTTATTCCAATTACACATTCTACTAATAATAATCACCCCTCCCCTTTAAAATAATCACATTTTGTTGCTTTGCAGCCTGAAATGAAGACAGACGCAGTTTTGTCTTATCCAGTTGTATTTACTAGTGCAATTTATAAAAACCCAAGTTGAAGATATGACACCAATATGTCAGAATACAAAATTCAAAAATTCAAAAACAGAATCACTGAGTTGGAAAAAGGATCACCCCCTTATGTTTGTATTTTGTTGAACCACCTTTTGCTTTAATTACAGCCTTTAGTCTGCTGGGATATGTCTCTACTAACTTTGCACATCTAGGCTTTGCAATATTTGCAAAGTTTAGTTCAAATTGATGGTGACTGTTTGTGGACTGCAGTCAAGTCATTCCACAGATTTTCAATGGGATTTAGATATATTTCTGGTGGAAATCCAATACAGCTCACCATCCTAAAAAAGACATTCCTAAAGCATGGAGGTGGTAATATCCTGTTATGGGGGTGTTTTTCTGCAGCAGGGACTGGAGCACCTGTCAGGATAGAAGGAAAAATGGATCTGTCTAAATATCATCAAATTTCTTAGGAAAATCTGCTGCCCTCTGCCAGAAAGTTGTCAATGGGAAGAAGGTTTACCTTCCAACATGACAATGACCCAAAGCACACAGAAAAAATGACCACATGATGGTTGAAGGAGAAAAAAGTGATTGTCCTTGCATGACCTAGTCAGAGCCCAGACCTAAACCCCAATGAAAATCTGTGGAATGACTTGAAGACTGCAGTCCACAAAGGATTACTATCAAATATAACTGAACTTGAGCAGTTCTGCAAAGAAGGGTGGGCAAATATTGCAAAGTCTAGATGTGTAAAGTTAGTAGAGGCATATCCCAACAGAGTAAAGGCTGTAATTAACCACTTCAGCCATGGAAGGTTTTACCCCTTTAATGACCAGGCTATTTTTTGGTAAAATCAATGTCCTTTTTTTCCCACAAATAGAGATTTCTTTTGGTGGTATTTGATCACCTCTGTGATTTTTATTTTTTGCGCTAGAAACTAAATAATCTGACAGTTTCGAGATCCATGTTCTCCCCTGCCAGAACAGCGATCTACCTTGTTTACAATCAGCGCACACGCCCCTGCCCCCGCTGACTAATGGACAAAATGATGTACAGGTACGTTGTTTCGCGCAATAGAGCCGACCTGCTACAGTATATGTACTGTGGGTGGTCGGCAAGAGGTTAAAGCAAAAGGTGGTCCAACAAAATACTGACACAAGGGGGATTATCCTTTTTCCAACTCAGTGATTCTGTGTTTGAATTCTTTTATTTTTTTCTCTGACATGTTGGTATATCTTTCACTTGGATGTTAGAAGTTGCACTGAGTAAATACAGCTGCATAAAACAAAAACTGTGTCTGTCTTCATTCAGGCTGCAAAGCAACAAAATGTGATTATTTTAAAGGGGGGGTGGTTGTATACCCCTTTTTAGAACTAGTACCTATAGGTAAGCCTAGAATAAGGCTTACCTATAGGTACTGTAAATATCTCCTAAATGTGTGCCGTTTAGGAGGTATTTACCTTGCAGTGCGCCGATGATGACGGCCCTCCGTGCTGTTTCTTCCCGAGCGAGTGCTGTGACTGGCAGCTTCAGTGAATTGGAGTACAATTCGCTTGGGGGTGACGTCAGCGCGTCATCTGGCTCCGCCCTACGCGGACGTGATGATGTCACGAAACGCGTAGGGCGGAGCCAGACGACGCGCTGACGTCACCCCCAAGCGAATTGTACCCCAGCAGGACGGGTTTGCCCGAGCTCCGGTGGCCACGGAGCCGGACAAGGCTGTTTATTTCATCACGCTTTGTAAGTGTGCATTTTGTTATTCGTTTTTATCCAATAAATCTATCAGTTTTACACTATGTGAGCTCCCTCTGTGTTTTATGGGATTCTTGCCATGGGTTCGTTGCTGTGACTGATGTTGAGAGGACCTCTGGTGGATATCGTTGGCAGTTCCTGACTCTGGCCTGCATAGATTTCTGCTTGCTGTGATCCTCTGTAGTGGGGGGTCATGGCCATCTGGTAAGGAGCTACCCCTTCTATTTTCTGGTGGTGGACCCTTCCTTGCTGTCACGGATTAATTCTAATTATCACTTGGACTTTTGTTCGGTTTTGTTGGTGTTTTGGACTCACTAAGATATCATTTTTGATGGTTTCACTTGATGGGATTTTTCTTTACATGCAATGTTTGCACAATATTTTCTGGTTTATTTACAGTCATAATTCAATTATTTTCACTGTAGATATTGTATTGAGGTACACAGGTATTAGCGCAACCCCTTATATTTTTTTCCATTCAATATAAAGGAATAGTAGTGGTAAAAAAGCACTTGTGGGTTTAATCAATCTTTTTTTTTGCACAATTCTCCTTTAGGGGGGCGTGGCCGGGGGGGTGTCCTATGCCTGCATACTTTTGCTGATAGGTGTCCCTCATTCCCATCTCAAAAAGTTGGGAGGTATGCATAACCAGGTTGGTGACACCTTTTTTCCTGTGTCATCTCTTCCACCTGCTCGCTGCAAAATAGTTCAGCTGTATGCTCTCTGTCCAATGAGCTGCAAGGTTGTATAGGAAGCTGTAAACCTGAGCCAGCAAATACGCTTGTTACTATGTAGGGTCAAGGGGTGTGATGGTGAAGGTCTGAATCCACTGGTAGGTAAAGGTTAGCTTGACACAGAGGGGTTGCACTTTTGCAAGAGCAGTTGCTCCAGAGCTTAGTAAATGAGGTGAAGTTTCACTTTAGGAGGAACACTAAATCAAATGCAAGGAAAATAAAGAATACAGTATTTTTTCTTGCATATGATTGGATGATGGAAGTCAGCAGAGCTCCTCATTTATTAAGCTCTGGAGCAACTGCACTTGCAAAAGTGCACAGTCTATTTTTCTTTAGTAAATCAACCTCTTAGTTCTGAAAAGCAGCTCTCTGTCAACAAGGGCTTCCCTGAGCATCCCTGGAGTGGTAAAAACAGTGCATAGAAGGCAGAGATCACCACAGGTTCTACCGGGTCCAATAAAAGATTATTTATCTTGACTACATGCCAAACAATATAGCCAATGCATTTTGGGGGCTCACAACCTCCCCTTCATTAGGGATTGAGTGCTGCCAACTATTAGAGTATGGAGGTCAGCAAAAAACAAAACAGCAGTGTCAGAGTCGTGAGCCCCTGAAACGCGTTGGATCCATCATTTGACCTATTATCAATATTAATAATTTTACTGGCCTTAAGCCTCGTACACACGATTGGATTTTCCGCAGACAAAACCTCTGACTTTTGTCCGAAGGCGTGTGCCTGGATTTTGTCTTGCATACAAACGGTACACAATTGTCGGCCAACAAACAGGAACGTAGTGATGCACTAGACGTACTACGAGCCGAAAAAGAGGAAGTTCAATTGTCAGGCGTCACCCTTTGGGCTCCTTCTGCTAATTTCATGTTAGTAGAGGTTTGGTGAGTGTTGATTCGCGCTTTTCATTTAGTTTCTGAACGGCCGTTCGTCAACCAGCCATGTTGCGGAATCTGAGGAGACACAAATACAAATGTAGTGACGTACTACGTGGTTTTCTGATCTTTAGCGCCACCCTTTGGGCTCCTTCTGCTAATTTCGTGTTAGTAGAAGTTTGGTGAGTGTTGATTCGTGCTTTTCATTTCACGCTTTTTATTTTGCGCTTTATATTTAGCGCTTTTAATTTAGCAATTTTCAGTTTGCGCTTTTCATTTCGTGCTTTTCAGTTCGTCAACCAGACATGTTGCGGAATCGGAGGAGATAATGTGTTATTTATTATTGGCCTTCGAGTTATTGCTTTGACCCAAGTCCAGTCCAGGAACAGGTGGAGGAGGAGTTCTTGGACCAAAAATTGATTGCTTTATTAATCGTGACCAATTATGTCATATGCCTTTGCTGCGGGAGCTCCAGGAGAATAATTGTGATGTTTTTCGGAATTATCTCCGGATGATGGACCCCTGCTTTCACCAACTCTTGGCATTGTTGACCCCCTATATTAAGAAGTAGGACACATGCATGAGATATATTTTTTGGTTGAATAATGATTTGATTTGGTATATTTTCTATATTTTTGGATGCATAGAATGCACTTTTTAGTTGAGTTCTATTGGCAGATAGCATGTCTAATTTTATTTGTTTTCTTTTTTTACAAATAATTAGAGCGGAGACTGCGAGCCCAGGCCTTCTCTCCAACATCAGCGCCTGACCTCACAAATGCTCTTCTGGAAGAATGGTCAAACATTCTCATAGACACACTCCTAAACCTTTCGGACAGCCTTCCCGGAAGAGTTGAAGTTGTTATAGCTGCAAAGGGTGGGCCAACTCAATACTGAACCCTATGGACTAAAACTGGGATGCCATTAAAGTTCATGTGCGTGTAAAGGCAGGTGTCCCAATACTTTTTGTAATATTGGGATTGATTTAGTAAAGGCAACTAGACTGTGCACTTTGCAAAGTGCAGTTGCACTCTGCAAGAGCAGTTGCTCCAGAGCTTAGTAAATGAGCAGAAACTTTGTTGACTTCCTTCATCCAATCATGTGCAAGCAAAAATGCTGTTTTTTAATGTTCCTTGCACGTGATTGGGTACTCTTTGCTAAGTGAAGCTTTACCTCATTTACTAAGCTCTGGAGCAACTGCACTTGCAGAGGACAACTGCACTTTGCAAAGTGCACTGTCTATTTGCCTTTAGTAAATCAACCCCATAGTGTATGTATGCCACAGGGTCAATTTACTAAATCTGGAGAGTGCAAAATCTGGTGCAGCTGTGCATGGTAGCCAATCATTAGCTTCTAATTTCAACGTGTTCAATTAAGCTTTAACAAATGTGTTTTCTATGCAGAGTTGCACCAGATTCTGCACTCTCCAGTTTTATCAACCCCCATGTGTGTATTTAGCTGTTTGCCTATAGTTCAGGATTAAGCTCAATGAAATACATTTTCAATGCGCCATCTTCAATTTGTTCCTTTTTCTTTTCTTTGTATTGTTTTCAGGTTTTTACCTTCATACAGTGGAAGTTCATCCCCAAATGGGTTAAGTCTTCCTTGGTTTATCAACAGTGGAAGGATAGCTACCTCTAAAGAGTTTTTGGAAGAATAATTTTCCGCACCTTGCTAAGTAGTAGATAAGGGGACTGTCAGGGCACAGGGAAAGCGCAGTAAGATTCTGACGGCGAGATACCGTATTGGTGCCACATCAGGGGATTTCAACATACAAATGTGCAAATTAGATCATGAAAGCGCTGTAGAAATATCCTTTGTAAAACTTGAATAAAATGCTCAGGCCTCGGGGGTGCATTTTAGAAGGATCTCATTTAGCAGGCATATTTAGCAAAATCAGTGCGTAAGAAAAAAAAAAAGAACACAGCAGCACACAAAAATATGGATTCTATTCCCAGGGCAGTTCTTAGGAAAACACAGCTGAATTTATATTCAGAATTATTAGTCCAGAATTAATAAGCACAATACTCAGAAAATAAGCATCGTTGAATTATACTGTTTTAAAAAAAATAATTTTTGTTTGAACTACAAAAGTTTTATTTAGCTTTAGTCTGTTTTGCTACTATTTATCTCAGGCTGGACCCGGGGAAAGGACACCATCTACATACAACTGGTCTGCTCTGTGTGTGTGTGGCTTTGTTGCCGGTGCTCCTCTTCTTTTCCACAACTAAAAAGAAAAACATTCTGATAGGTTCATTACCTTCTGACCAAATCTAAAGCCAAAACTTCTTTTAGTTTTATATAGAATGGAGAACGATTAAAGTGACCCCTTGCTTGAGCAACCTGTCCTAAGGACTTGTTCAAATGAGCGTGCTACAGCATACACCCGTGCGAGGGCCCTGTTTTCCCCCACGTTCGTGATCACTTCCTATTATCTACTTATTTTTCTACTTATTTTTCCTGCAGTGAAAATAACTTTTATGTATTGTAAATACTCCGCTTCTGCTGTACCTCACCGTAGCGAGGTACGTCATGTCCGCATGCCCATTGGCTCTTGGAATATGAGTGGCATCAATCCCAGGAGTCAATGCACAATGAGTACACCAGGCTTTGTAGTTTATGCGCATGTGCGAGATCGGGAGGTGCATACTGGGTATCCAGCAGCGCCGTATCCCAGAAGGAGATACCAGTGTGCTTCAGATGCCAACACTGAAGATGGGAGCACACTTGGAGGGGCCAGAAAAGTGAGTTTAAAAAACAAAAAAAAACATTTAGAGAACCTACATTAGAAAAATAAAAATAAAGATGCCTATACTTACCTGCTCCGTGCAATGGTTTTGCACAGATCAGCCCTGATATTCTTCTTCTGGGGTCCCCCGTCAGCGTTTCTAGCCCCTCCTCTCCATTGAGTGCCCCCACAGAAAGCCGCTTTCCGTGGGGGCACCCATGTGGGCTCGCTCCTTACTCCAGCAACTGTGGCCATTGACACAGACAGTGGGATTCGGCCCAGCCCCCCCCGATCCCTTGTCATAGCTTTTGATTGACTCTCGCTGTTATCAATCTGTCCAATGAGGAGAGCGACAGTGACTGGAGCCGCTGCGCTTGTACACATCGCTGGATCTGACTCAGGTAAGTAAAAGGGGGGCTCCGGGGGGCAGCTGCAGCACAGAATGTTTTTCACTTTAATGCATAGAATGCATTAAGGTGAAAAACCTTAAGGCTTTACAATTACTTTAACTACTAATACCGTTTGGTATAGCATTAGGTTTAAGCCTCGTGGGGCTGTTTAAAAAAAAAAAAACAGCTGGAACTCTGCTTTAATTTTCTTTTCTTTTTTTTGGGGGGGGGGTAAGCATTCTCTTGTGGGATACGCTGTGTTTATATGTTTGTTTGTGTCTTTTTTGTAGAGAATTCCTATCACTTCATGTCATTAGACATGTGCGATTAGTCTCATACGAATCGAAAATTCGTACGAATTTCCGTAAATTCGTACATTCGGGAGGATCCGAAATACGGAGTGCTATGCTTCCCAATTTTGTACGAAATACGAAATTTCGTTTACGAATTTCGGATCCAAATTCCTAACGAACATTAGTAATTGTTACGTAAAGTTAACGAACCTAAAAGTTAAATCCCCAGGAAGTCAGCACTGCACAGGGATGGCGGGAGCCCCGTATAATGATAAATTATTCATAATGAACCTTCATAATTGTTACGAAAAGTTAACAAACCTAAAAGTTAAAAACCCAGGAAGTCAGCACAGCGATGGTGGGAGCCCCTCATAATGATAAATTCATCATAACGAACATTCGTAATTGTTACGAAAAGTTAACAAACCTAACGAAAATTCGTATTTCGTACGAATCCAAATTGAATTTCGGACACGAATTACGAAATACAAATTCTAATACGATACGAAACGGAACGAAACGAACCAAATTTATTGACGGCGCACATGTCTACCTGTCATACAGTCGTTCCTTAGACTATTATTGTGTGAAGACATATAGGTAGGATGGGCAGTGCCAAACCAGGAAGACCTTCAAGTAAGGCTGTACAGTGCTGGGAATGCTACATGGTGAAGAGCTCCAAAGAGATGTGTTTCAGGTAAGTATAGTCTATTTTGGAGAAAGGGAAAAGAGGGGAAAAATCTCTTCAATGGGGACAAAGACCAAAGAACACCTGACAGAGACTTATTCTTAACTATTCTTTAGTTAAGTTTTAACTGAAGTTGAATTTTAAATAATAGGTGCACTGCCTCTATAGGGACCCCAACTGTGCTGATCACTTTCAAAATATGCTTCCCACATATGTACATCTGGGACTCCACTCCATAGACTTCTACAGAAGGGCTGTTAACAGGTTGACGTGCTACAGACTGGCTGTCATTGAAAATCTAGGGCAGGGTTTCTCAACCAGGGTTCCATGGAAGCCTAGGGTTCCTCCAGAGGTTGCTAGGGGTTCCTTGAGCAACAAGCAATTTCTGCCTCTTAAGCCGTGTACACACGACCGGACTTTTCGACCAGACTGGTCCGATAGAACAAATCCGTCGGACAATCCGACCGTGGGTGGGCTTCATCGGACCTTCAGCTGACTTTTTCTGTCGAAAATCAGACAGACTTTAGATTTGGAACATGTTTCAAATCTTTCCGACGGACTCGAGTCCGGTTGAAAAATCTGTTCGTCTGTATGCTAGTCCGACGGACGAAAAAGGACGCAAGGGCAGCTATTGGTTACTGGCTATGAACTTCCTTATTCTAGTCCCTTCGTACGTCATCACATTCAAACCAACGGACTTTCAAACGGACTTTAGTCCATTCATGTGTGGGCAAGCCCGGTCGTTCGAAAGTCCGTCGTAACTCCGTCGAACGTCCATCGTAAAGACCGTTGGACCTTTGATGCTGAAAAGTCCGCTCGTGTGTACGCGGCATTAGATAAGTTCTCATTGACACCATTGATCTTTATAGCTATCTGTAAGAGGGTAATCTTTCCCAATGACCACAAGTGTAAGGAACATTCTTCCCACTGGCCATTACACTAATGTATCATGAGTTGTATAAACAGTATTTTTTAGCAGGGTTTCCCTGAGACCTGAAAGTTATTTCAAGGGTTCCTCTGTGGTAAAAAGGTTAAGAAAGGCAGCTCTAGGGGGTTCAAAGGCTGCACGCAGAAAGGGGATGAATTGGTCAACTGGAGAGTTTCAAGAAAGGTTGTGCAGTGCTGGTCAAGCTGCACAACAAAGATCTTTGGAAGAAATCTTTGCAGGTAACTGCAACTTATCTGAAAAATGTTAAAGCAGAAATCCATGAAAAAACTTCTTTGCATGTTCTTATTGCTGATTTTATACCTACACTGAATATGTCATCCATCTTCTGGTTCACACAGTAGTTACTCTGAAATAGCCTATTTATTTTCCAATCAAACCAGTAATTCTCTTTGGTTTCCTGTTTGTAAGACCAGTGGCTGCTCTGCCTCCTATTCCCCCAGCCACTTATCTTGACACATCCCTTCTGTAGTTCTTTCTCCAGGAAGCAGGGATGTAATTCAGCCCCACTTGCAGTGGTTGGTGGACCGAGACTCTCGGACACATTCAACATGTACAGGCCTAGTATACCCACCCACATTCACTACAATTCCCTGTGGTTGATGGGAACTGTAGTTTCATTTTACAGCAGAGAGAGAGTCGAGGATATGATGTAATCCCTGCTGTTACACCTCCTCCTCAGCAGAACAGATGCTGTTATCTTTTAAATTACAGAAATAAGGCCATTAAAATTCAATTAGACTTTTCTGCTAAATGGTAAGGATTTTCAAAATGTTATTAAATGATTAGTGGTTTGTGTAGGGGGTTGTACTTATGTTTTATTTTTATTTTTTGTTGCCTATCCTGGAGTTCTTATTTAAGCATGGGGCCTGCTGAGGAAAAGTGCATTAAAATTGTGCTTACTGTTCAACTCTAAAGTCTCTAGTGAATCTTCAGATACCCGGTCTTCTAACTAATGTCACCATTTTGCATAGATCACGGATTTACAATTATATATTAAGCTTTACTGTTACATAAGGTTCATTCATGGGTGTCTCTGCACATACAAGTCAACTTGCAGTTATCCTACCTTTCTTGAATACAGCAATATGTCTAAATGTCTCACTAGATGACCATGTCCTCACTGCCAGACTATTCCAAGAGAAGATTCAGTTCTGAAAGAAATGACAATTAAAGGTGAGTTATCAAGAACCGTTCATAACAGCAAATAATGTCAAATGGTAAGATTCATTTTTAAATGTGCATTAATCTCTAAAGCATTCCATCCAAATGGAATATGACAAACCTCAGTGACCATTTACAAAACATGTATCTGCAGAACTCAGTTTCCGAGAGTTTGCTAAATGTCTACTAAAGCTTACTAAATGCTTGATACAGGCATTATGGTTATGAAAGTGTACTGTATATAAAGCATCTAAAGCCAAAATGTTTTTCAGTTTAGGATGGGGTGGGGAATGGTTAGAACCCCCCACCTTCTTCCATTGTCTATTTTGAATTGTTACTGGTAGAGGAATAGAGGGAAATAATTCCAGAGGTGGTACTTGTTCCAGTGACAACTGCCTAAGAGGATAGTTCCCTTTTTTAGATAGATTTCCTCTTTCTGTTGTGCTTCTGAGTAGGAAGTAGGCATCGATCTACCCAATGGGCCCAGACAGCAACAAAACCCTGATAGGGGACTCAACTGTTCCCTATTCCCTTACAATGTTCCCAGCTATTTCTGTGATCTACAGAACACATAATAGGTTATGTTACAGAGAAGAGGAAAGGGCAGGTGTTTTATAGTCACATAGTTGGTAAGGTTGAATAAAGACACCAGTCCATCCAGTTCAACCTGTGTAGGTGTGTCTGTTAATAATAATTTCCCATATCCCTGTAAACTGTGCTCAATAAGATACACGTCTAAAAAAAATTAAAACTATCAATACTTCCTGCTGACACCACCGATTGTGGAAGGGAATTCCACATCCTTATCGCCCTGACAGTGAAAAACCCCCTATGCAGCTTAAGGTTAAACTGCTTCTCCTCCAATTTCATTGAGTGGTCCTATGTCCTCTTACACTCCCTGAGACTTAACAGTTTATTCTGTACACCAGAATCACCATTGAGGTATTTGTAGTCCTAAAACACTTTCCGTCTTAGGATGACTAAGGTGCTCTTCTATACCCATTTACCATCCAGCCACTGTATATATACGTAATTTCTTTGAAGGTGGATATCTCGGTAACGGCAGCAGCTGCTGCCACAATCGAGGTATCCATCTTTAGGGCCGGCGGTTCTGTTTACGATCATGGTGGTCTCTGCGGTGGATTCACTGCGGGATCACCGTTATCAGTGGCGGGAGAGGTGCCACCCCCCCTCCCGCCGCTCTCCCACGCCCTCCGCCGCTTACCGGAGCTGTCGGTAGCGGCGGACGCGATCGGGACCTGTAACATCCGTGGTATGGAGACGAGTGAGGGGAAGATGGCCCCCACCCATCTCCATACCATAGGAGGGCGGAAGCGACGTCATAACGTCAGCTCTGGCCATACGTCTTAAAGGCATATTTTTTTATTGTCATTTTTTCAAATTACATTTTTTTTTTTGCATTTAAGTCCAAATATGAGATCTGAGGATTTTTTGACCCCCAGATCTTATATTTAAGAGGACCTATCATGCTTTTTTCTATTACAAGGGATGTTTACATTCCTTGTAATAGGAATTAAAGTGATCCAATTTTTTTTTTTTTTTTAAAAACAGTGAAAAAAATTAAAATAAAGTAAAATAAATAAGAAAACAAAAAAAAATTTAAAGCGTCCCGTCCCGACGAGCTCGCGTGCAGAAACGAACGCATACGTGAGTAGCGCCCACATACGAAAACGGCGTTCAAACCACACATGTGAGGTATCACCACGACCGGTAGAGCGAGAGCAATAATTCTAGCCTTAGACCTCCTCTGTAACTCAAAACATGCAACCTGTAGAATTTTTTAAACGTCATCTATGGAGATTTTTAAGGGTAAAAGTTTGACACCATTCCACGAGCGGGCGCAATTTTGAAGTGTGACATGTTGGGTATCAATTTGCTTGGCGTGACATTATATTTCACAATATAAAAAAAATTTGGCTAACTTTACTGTTGTCTTATTTTTTTATTCAAAAAAGTGAATTTTTTCCAAAGAAATTGCTCTTATAAGACCGCTGCACAAATACGGTGCGAAAAAAAGTATTGCATTGACCGCTGTTTTATTCTCTAGGGTGTTAAAAGAAAAACAATATATAATGTTTGGGGGTTCTAAGTCATTTTCTAGCAAAAAAACCTGTTTTAAACATTTAAACACCTAAAATCCAAAACGAGGCTAGTCCTTAAGTGGATACAGTACGATAAGTGAATGTTGTCACCCTTGGACAGGAAGTGTGTTAATTGCATGTGGGAAGGTGCAGCATTGTGCGTAAACACACAGTCCAGTTACAGAAACAGAATTTGTATTAAAGTGTTACTAAAGTCAATTTTTTTTTTTAATAGAGTAACAAACTTACCTGCTCTGTGCCATGGTATTGCACAGAGTGGCCCCGATCCTCCTCTTCTGGGGTTCCTGAGGGCGATCTTGGCTCCTCCTCTTCTTCTTAGGACTACCATAGCCAGCCGCTGGCTATGGGGAGAGCGTAGTCTGCGTGCTCCCGACCTGTGTGTCTATGGAGCTGTGCTCCATAGACTTACACAGCAGGACTTAGGCCCGCCCCCCACTTCCTCTTCACTGCATCTGATTGACAGTAGCAAGAGCCAATGGCTTCTGCCGCTGCTCAAGTTCTGTGTAAAGAGGAAAAAAGATGAGAAAAGATGCAGCCGTGCACAGTGCTGATCTCTTCTCCCCTCTCTTCCCCTTCACACAGGGAAAGGGGGGCACAGAGAAACTGAAAAAGTTTTTTACCTTAATGCAAACAATGCAAACAATGCATTAAGGTAAAAAACATTTTTAGGTTTAGTAACACTTTAAGGTTACAATTTAATAATTCACAACAAACCCGGTGAGCTGACATCCGACCAAGAGTACTCACAGGATGCAAGCACTCTGTAGCAGAGCAGGTCTCAAGAGTGCCGACAGCACCTTTCTTGAGAGGTGGCATGCGGCCTGGCTGGTTTTTGCCCAAATGGGGAGGTTTCCTGGAAGAATGGCATGTCCCTATCCTTGCGAACCAAGGATATGTATGTGAGCTGCTCAGACTGTATGGGAATGAAGTCCTATGCCCATGTGAGTGCTGGCCGGGAAGGGAGCTTGTCTATGCTTTAGGCAATGGTAGAGAGTGACTAGGTGTCCTGGGAGCCACGCATTGAGTCAATACCTGCTATATGATAGTGAATGGCAGTCTCGGCCTGGACCCCCACCAGGCCATGCCCCACAGCATGTTTCACTCCGCCCACTGGGGAGGCTCCAGTCGGCAGAGTGAAATGCATGCGGGTTTGGCCTGGCGGTGGTCCAGGATGAGACTGCCATTCACTATGATATAGCAGGTCTTGACTTGATGTGTGGCTCCCAGATCACCCAGTAATGCTCTACCATGTTCCTATCCTTACTCTACTGGAACTGGAACTCCTGCTAATCACTGTCATTGTCAGACGGGTGACTTGTCCTGACACTACCCACACGCGAAATGCATGCCAGGCCAATGAGCCAAGGCCTTAAATAGGCTCTGCCTTAACCCAGATGGCTGCCAGAGATACATGAGGCAGCAGAATCCAACTGGATCGCTTCTCCAATGACCGAGGAAACCATAGAGAAACCACGTTCCTCCTGACTACCCCCCCAACTGCAATGCCGCTGTGGTTGAGCGCCACCTACAGTGGAGAAAATAGACTACACCTGCCTACATGCAGGATCACCAGGTGAAAACTAAGGAAGAAAAGACATGAAAAAAGGAAACCAATACAGCCACCACTTCTAAGAACTGGTTACCTGCAATATATTATACTTTTGTTATTGGGTTTAGATGAGCTTTAATAATAAAAAATGTACTGAGGGATACTATAGGTATGACTGGGGCTACACTTTGCATTATTATAGATCTTTCCTATTTCTTGTTAGAAAGCTACAGGCAATACTTAGATATCATTTAAGTAAAACACATGCAGTATTAAACTTAATGTGCACCAAAATGACAATGAATTCCAGCTGAACAGAGCTCTTTGTAGTTATGCCAAAGACGACAGCTTATGTTCTGGAAGCTGTACACACCAAAGTGGCCATTTGGGCTGTTTTCTGGCTGAAAAAGTCCCATTTAAATCTGTAAACTGCTGTTTCACAGTGTATAAAACCTTGAGCTAGTGCATGGAGCCAGCCCCAAAGTACGTACAGAAGACTCCTCGCTTTATATGGCTTCATTAGAAACCCAGTGAAAAGTACCTGCTATATAAAAACAGAAATTCCAAATAACAGGCAAAATTAGTTAAGCTCCAATTTAGCTAATTACATCCTCCCTCCCCCCCACAGGAGATATAATTACATGAAACAAAACAAATAGAGTCCAAAAAAAGCACGATAGAAATGAATGCCATCTTAGAGAACAAAGAAGTATCTATGTTCTTTTCAACTTTTTCTTTTTCTCAGACGCCCACTGAGATGAGCGGGGGAATTTAGAGGGAGGCAATTCCTGCACATAAACAAGTACACATTTAAGAGATTTTCTGAACAAAAAAAAAAAATAGAAATTAAAAAAAAGGAGAAGAAATAAATGCAATAGCTGTTTAAAGCCATTTCTGCATGCTATTAGTTTTCATTAAGCTGTCAGAACACCATTATATCCTAATTTAAACTGTGCCTTCTAATGCTCACTTGAAGATAACACAAGTCTTGTTTTTTTGTTTGAGGTTCCTGCTTTGCTCCGCTCAAACCCTAAGTGCTCAAAGCTTTGACGTGATTAATAGCTGAGCATCTCCATTTAAATACAGACCATGTTTCCAATTTATTTTCACCGACTGCTTCTTCTTTTTTTTCCTTTCCTTTTTTTTTTCAACTTTTTCAAACCAACTCAAACATTTTTGCTTTCTTGAATTTTTAGAGCCACCTGTTGGGTGTGATCTGCTTGCTCCTTGCACACAAAAATTGCAGCTGGATATACATGGGGCCAGGGTCCCAAAGAGCCCCTTTACAAGACCAATTTGTGCCCTGCATTCCACCAACATCTAGGTATAAACATTATTTTTCTTGTATAGACAGCATAATGGGTGCAAATGAAGAGCTGCCTTTGCACTACACCAGTGGTCTCCAAACTGTGGCCCGGGAACTGGATGCAGCCCTTTGTTTGCCCTTATCTGGCCCTTGAGGCACTACTCCTGCCACTGATACAAGGCACTATTCCCTCCAGTCAACATAACACAATCTCCTGCACTCGGGGGCTTAGTCTACGAGTAGGTGGTGTAGCCAACCCTTCGGATACAGCATGGAATGTCAAAGGTCTTGCTGCACTCCTCAGAACAATGGGTATCGTTGGAACTGAAACATATAAAAAAAAGGAGGGCGCATCGACCTTTTGCATTACCAAAGATAACATTTATTTAAAAATGTAACAACAAGAGTAATACTCACAAACTAACCTTAAAAAAGGCTTATCAGTGCTCCAGCAAGTGGAACCGTGTTTCCAGACACCTGCAACCTGGACCGTGTGTTAGGGGGAACCAAATTGTATCACAAATGGCTTACACGTTACGAGGGAGGACCCTCTTTATCAGAGCCGCAGTGCTACTACTGCTCTGGCTCTGATGAAGAGGGTCCTCCTTCGTAACGCATATGCCGTTTGTGATGCCATCTGGTTCCCCCTAACACCCAGTCCAGGTTGCAGGTGTCTACAGACACAGTTCCACTTGCTGGAGCACTGATAAGCCTTTTATAACATTCTTTTGTGAGTATTACTCTTGTTGTTACTTTTTTTATACATTTTATCTTTGGTAATGCACAAGTTTGGTGTGCCCTCCTTTTCTTTCTATATGTTACTATTCCCTCCAGTGACACCCACAGGGAGCACTATTCCTCCCATTGACACCAATGATGGGACACTATTCCTTCCACTGACACCAATGATGGGATACTATTCCTCCCATTGACACCAATGATGGGACACTATTCCGACCACTGACACCAGTGATGGCATACTATTCCTCCCATTGACACCAATGATGGGACACTATTCCTCCCACTGACACCAATGATGGGATACTATTCCTCCCATTGACACCAAAAAGGGGGCACCATTCCTCCCACTGATAGCAATGAAAGGGCATTGTTTACTCCCAGGGCATTTTCTACTCACACTGGCCACAGTCCGGCCCCCTCAAAGTCTGCAGGACAGTAAACTGGCCCTTTGTTTAGAGAGTCTGGAGATCCCTGAACTACACTGAAATCTCTTATGGTGCATAATAAAATTTAAAAAAACATTAATTCAGACAAGGAACATACTCTTTAATTCCAAACCAAATGGTGGAGAGGGGGAAATAAGCAATGCATTATGCATGTCTTAGTGCTAATCAGACAGAAGTTGAAGAGGTACTTGCTGTCACAAAATGTGAATTTTACAAACTAGGGAAAGGCGAGAAGGCATACTGGCACAGGTCTTGTTAAAAATAAAAAAAAGAATAGTTTTTGGTCATTTGATTCTAGTTTCAAATTTTATAAGTGTATACATTATTTTATATGATTTGTATAATATCATTATTTTAAAAAAAATGTATAGGATGTACCCATGGTGGGTCTAATAAGGCCTAGTACTGCCTGAATGTTTTTTGGTAACCTGTGTATAATTGAATAAGCCATACGGTTTTGTCTCTGGCAGGAAAATAAGTGTGTGTTTGTCTTCTGAGTCCTTCTGCTCAATGAATAATCTCATCCCTCTCTGTTCTTTACAGTAGGTCTAGTTTACAAAATAGTTGCTATTTGAATAACCATAGGCACACCCCCCACATGAAAAAAACCTAAGCGTGCTGATAGGTTGGGTGCATCACACGGTAAAATGGTGGGTATGTTGGGGGGCAATAACATAAAAAAAAAAAAAAAAGATAAAAGCTAGTGTGAAACTCAGTGCTAAAAAGCCTAATGTTAAAAAGAGCGTTGGAAAACGCACACACTCTGGAGTCTGGAAAGCGACATCAGAAAAATATATATGTATATATAGAAATATGAATAAAAGTTCTAAGAGTAAGAAAGCCAATTTTGAAAAAATGTTCAGAGGGGTGAGCCCCTTTAAATGAGTCTCTGGTGTGACTACTGCAGGTAGTGGCGAGGCTGCTTCGGGCACGGGCTGGGGACCTGAGGAATGTAAAAGATAAGAAGGTAGGAGAAAAAAAGAGAAGCGTCAGGCCAGTCCTAGTGCAGCATTATTTTATTATAAAAAGGCAAATTGATTCCAGTAAAAGATGCATTTACATAGTGCTCAGTAGGTAGAGGCTTGTTACGTCCAGCAAGGAACAACATTGCCGCTTGAATCCCTGTGATGTATGATCCACGAGTGCCGTCTAACAGCGGGGAACTGTAGCCTCGAGCTATCAAACAAGGGAACTGCCTACCGCTATGGTGGGTGAATCAGAACGCGTTTCGGAGGCACAGACATGCCTCTTTCATCAGACTGATGAAGGAGGCGTGGCCGTGCCTCCGAAACACATTCTGATTCGCCCACCACAGCGGAAGGCAGCTCCCTTGTCTGACAGCTCTGGATCACCTCCTTTGCTGAATCACCCAGCCGGCGTCTTCCCAAGTTGCTTCGAGGCTACAGTTCCCCGCTGTTAGACGGCACTCGTAGATCATACATCCCAGGGATTCAAGCGGCAGTGTTGTTCCTTGCTGGACGTTATAAGCCTCTACCTACTGAGCACTAGGAATTTACCGGAATCAGATGTTGGGGGGGCATGCCTAATCTTAACTAGCAAAATCTCTACAAAAGTGAAGAAAATGTAGGGCTCTAGGTGATAACATTCTGTAGTTAGAGGTGTGTTCTGACAGTTTATGCTACCAGCTACCTTCTACTTTTTTAAAGTTTTCTTATTTTTATTCCACTTGACGTCCGGATGTTTTTTTCCGCCTTCATGACCAGGGCATTTTTTGCTATTTGCGCTGCGCTAACTGGCAATTACACGGTTATGCAACATTGTATGTATTTATATAATTTTTTTCCACACAAATAAAGCTTTCTTTTGGTGGTATTTGATCACCTCTGGGTTTTTATTTTTTTTTATATAAATGAAAAAAAACAGAAAAGTTTGAAAAAAAACAAACAATATTTTTTACATTACGTTATAAAAAAATATTCAATAAAATCTAATTTCTTCATAAATTTAGGCCAAAATGTATTCTGCTACATATTTTTTGTAAAGAAAAATTCCAATACGTGTATAGTAATTGGTTTATGCGAAAATTATAGCATCTACAAACTTTGGCATATACAGTATCTCACAAAAGTGAGTACACCCCTCACATTTTTGTAAATATTTGATTCTATCTTTTCATGTGACAACACTGAAGAAATGATACTTTTCTACAATGTAAAGTAGTGAGTGTACAGCTTGTATAACAGTGTAAATTTGCTGTCCCCTCAAACTAACTCAACACACAGCCATTAATGTCTAAACCGCTGGCAACAAAAGTGAGTACACCCCTAAGTGAAAATCTCCAAATTGGGTTCGATTAGCCATTTTCCCTCCCCGGTGTCATGTGACTCGTTAGTGTTACACAGTCTCAGATGTGAATGAGGAGCAGGTGTGTTAAATTTGGTGTTATCGCTTTCACTCTCTCATACTGGTCACCGGAAGTTCAACATGGCACCTCATGGCAAAGAACTCTCTGAAGATCTGAAAAAAAGAATTGTTGCTCTACATAAAGATGGCCTAGGCTATAAGAAGATTGCCAAGACCCTGAAACCGAGCTGCAGCACGATGGCCAAGACCATACAGCGGTTTAACAGGACAGGTTCCACTCAGAACAGGCCTCGCCATGGTCGACCAAAGAAGTTGAGTGCATGTGCTCAGCGTCATATCCAGAGGTTGTCTTTGGGAAATAGATGTATGAGTGCTGCCAGCATTGCTGCAGAGGTTGAAGGGGTGGGGGCTCAGCCTGTCAGTGCTCAGACCATATGCCGCACACTGCATCAAATTGGTCTGCATGGCTGTTGTCCCAGAAGGAAGCCTCTTCTAAAAATGATGCACAAGAAAGCCCGCAAACAGTTTGCTGAAGACAAGCTGACTAAGAACATGGGTTACTGAAACCATGTCCTGTGGTCTGATTAGACCAAGATAAACTTATTTGGTTCAGATGGTGTTAAGCGTGTGTTTAGCGGTGACCAGGTGAGGAGTACAAAGACAAGTGTGTCTTGCCTACAGTCAAGCATGATGGTGGGACTGTCATGGTCTGGGACTGCATGAGTGCTGTCGGCATTGGGGAGCTACAGTTCATTGAGGTTAACATGAATGCCAACATGTACTGTGACATACTGAAGCAGAGCATGATCCCCTCCCTTCGAAGACTGGGCCGCAGGGCAGTATTCCAACATTATAATGATCCCAAACACACCTCCAAGTTGACCACTGCTTTGCTAAAGAAGCTGAGGGTAAAGGTGATGGACTGGCCAAGCATGTCTACAGACCTAAACCCTATTGAGCATCTGTGGGGCATGCTCAAATGGAAGGTGGATGAGCGCAAGGTCTCTAACATCCACCAGCTCCGTGATGTCATTGGAGGAGTGGAAAAGGACTCCAGTGGCAAGCTGTGAAGCTCTGGTGAACTCCATGCCCAAGAGGGTTAAGGCAGTGCTGGAAAATAATGGTGGCCACACAAAATATAGACACTTTTGTCCCAATTTGGACATTTTCACTTAGGGGTGTACTCACTTTTGTTGCCAGCTGTTTAGAAATGAATGGCTGTGTGTTGAGTTATTTTGAGGTGACAGCAAATTGACACTGTTATACAAGCTGCACACTCACTACTTTACATTGTAGCAAAGTGTCATTTCTTCAGTGTTGTCACATGAAAAGATATAATAAAATATTTACAAAAATGTGAGGGGTGTATTCACTTTTGTGAGATACTGTATATACTGGAATTTACACATCTATAGATGCTATACTAGTAATGGCGGTGATCAGCAAGTTATAGTGTGACTGTGATAGTGTGGTGGTCAATCTTCTGCTAAATCTGCTTGATTTGAGGAAGAAGAAACAGACAGATTGCTGTCTTTGTACAGAATTATGTGTGTTTGTCAACATGGAACTCTGTGCTGTGATTGGCCACTGCCGATCAGCAGATTTCAGAGATAAATCATTGGCTGAAATCTGCTGACAAACTTGTGCTGTGTCTAAGTCAGCAGGGGATTTGAGCATGCACGCCCCAAACCCGTAAGAATGGCCTCAACATATGGATACATTGCCTTGCCTGTCTGCAGTATATGTACTGTGGACAGGTGGCAAGCAGTTAAGCTTTTCTTTCTCTTAATGTGGCCAATTTTGCCTGAACTGGGTGATAATCTCTTGCCTGTGAGCATCTGTACACACCAGTGACTGAGATCCCAAGCGTAAAACCATGCTCAATCAATACTGTTTCCCCAAACATAATCCGGTATCTGTATGCTCCTCCTTTCTTAAATAAAATATTAATACTGATCAGACCTTTCTAGACCTGACCGGAGCATTTATGTTTATGAGAAAATTTGACTGAAAGATAATTAAATTGTACGTATGCATCTGACAATCCTCTGTTGTCTACTGCCAACCTGTCTCAAAACAGCACAGTGATATTGTATAAAATATGGTGGATATCAAACAGCAGTACTTACCTTAAGGCCTGGTTCACACCTAGGCATTTTTCAGTTTTGCAGAAACACACTACAGTCCATTTAACATGGTTTCCTATGGATGTATTCACATCTTTGCATTTTATGGAAAGGACCAGGGACGTTTTTTCTGGTTTTTGGCTCCATAGACTTCAGTGGATCAAAAACAAGTACCGTATATGCTCGAGTATAAGCCGAGTTTTTCAGCACATTTTTTTGTGCTGAAAATGCCCCCCTCTGCTTATACTCGAGTCAAGCACTTTTCTGCAGCAGAGAATGCCATTTGGGGCCCCGTATCTCAGGGCCACTTGGAGCTAGGAACCCCAAATTTGGTGTGCAAACACAGTGGAACTAGCACTACAACATATCCAAGCTGGGGTTCCTAGCATCAAGTGGCCCCGAGATATGGGGCCCCAAAGTCGGTTCGGAAAATGTCATTCTCTCCTGCAGAAAAGTGCTTGACATGTACCAAACTGGCTTTGGGGCCCCGTATCTCGGGGCTACTTGGTGCTAGGAACCACAGCTTTGGATATGTTGTCATGCTAGTTCCACTGGGTTTCCACACCAAATTTGGGGTTCCTTGCACCAAGTGGCCCCGAGATACGGGGCCCCAAATTCGGTCAACTGTGTTCATCTGCAGCAATGTCATTTCGGGACCCTTCGGGTATAGAGACCCCAAATTTGGCTGCAGCTAGGGGGCATCTAAGAACCCTTAACTACCAAGTTTGAAGTTCGGGGGACCTATGGCTGAAAATGGGCACAGTGAGGCATGCAAATGGGCACAGTGAGGCTACAAATGGGCATTGCTGACCCTTTCTTCCACTTACAGTAGCTGTGCATTTCTCACCCTAGGCTTATACTCGAGTCAATAAGTTTTCCCAGTTTTTTGTGGTAAAATTAGGTGCCTTGGCTTATATTCGATTCGGCTTATACTCGAGTATATACGGTATTGAAAAACGCTAAATGCATCTGGAATATGCAAACTGCAACCTGCATAGGTGTGAATCAGACCTTTAAAAGACTCTGTCATGTGAGAACCATATAAGCTGTCATTGCCAATCTCTACATTTGAGAATGTTAGTTCAAACTGACACTTTAGCTTCAATGATATCCCTGACCCAGAACAAGTATAGATATACAGAATTCAAACACTTTTAGGACACTATGCGGTTAATTTACTACAACTGGAGAGTGACAAATCTATTGCAGCTATGCATGGTAGCCAATCAGCTTCTAACTTGAACTTATTCAATTATTATTTGATAAAAAGAAACCTGGAAGCTGATTATTTTTTATGCAGAACTGCACCAGGTTTTGCACTCTCCGATTTTAGTAAATCAACCGCTATGACACTTTATATTTTAGGTTTGTGACCCAAAAATTAAGGCAAAATAAAATGTGATGTCATTGATCGGTGCATGTTCGGTCGTTGACATCACAAGTGGGCGGTGCCACCAGGTGTTATAGCCAGGTGGCCCCGCCTCTTACATATATAAGAACTGTCAAATGGCAGAGCCTGCAGTGGGCAGTTAGCCTTCATCGCGGGCTGGCGGTGGCATGATTGACGATGAAGCTACATCGGGGAACATTGTTTTTTTATTTTTAATAAAGGAATTGTCAAAAACTCTATTTGTGTTTTTATTTCTTTTTGATACCATACTCATTCACATGGGGGGGAGCAGGATCTGGGGAGCCCCTTGTTATAGGGGGCTTCCAGATTTCGATCAGCCCCCTGCCCACAGCCCAGGGCTGTGGGGAAGAGGCCCTTGTTCCCATCAACATGGGGACAAGGTGCTTTGGAGTGGGGAGGGCATGAGGCCTGGTATGGTTCAGGAGGGGGAGGGGCGCTCGCTTGCCCCCCCTTTCCTGTCCTGCCAAGCTGCATGCTCAGATAAGGGTCTGGTATGGATTTTGGAGGGGTACCTGTGCAACTTTTTTTAGATTTTCGCGAAGGAGTTTCCCTCAAAATCCATACCAGACCTAAGGATCTGGTATGGATTTTGGGGGGTTCCCCTTAAAATCCATACCAGACCCAAAGGGTTAACATTTTTCTATTGCTGGCAATGTTTTTTAAATTTTTTAATTTAGCTGTCAGCGGGGAAGCCCGTTGATAGCTGATGACTAATCCGTTGTTAAGGACGCCACAAACGGCTTCCCGGCCCGCTCCTTAATAACCAGCTATTCACTGTGCTCTGATTGAGTAAAGCTTTGCCCAATCAGGGCTTAGAATGCATTGTGCAGCGTGGGTCGCTCGGCGGGCGAACATCCTACTGAGTGACCCGCCAATTCAGGTGTTTGCCGAACAGGAAAACAGGCGATGTTCAAGCCGAACTTTTGCTCGGCTCGAGACGTTCGTCCATCTCTGCTACCCACTCCTTTGGTTCCTGCAGCACTTTCCTGCTGTGCTGATAATCTTCCGCCACCCACGTCTGCTGTTGCACTGATCCATACACTTTTAAACTCTGTACTGAAGGCTATGTAGGCCTTGGCTAGCAGCCATTGGTCAGGGTAGTCATGTTACAGCGCTGACAAATGACAGTCTCATCTTAGCTCAGAAGAACAGACTCCCATTGGTCAGTGCTGTCATGTGACTGTGCTGTTCAACGACCACTTGCCATTGCTAGCATTATGCTGCTACACAGCCTTTGGGGCTAAGTACTGTGTTTCCCCAAAAATAGGATCTTGAGCCCCCCTCCCTCTGCAGTGCCCGGAGTGGGGAAGAGAGCTCCGGCGGGCCATGGAAGCGCCCAGCGGCGCTCAGCTGATCTCACACTGCTCTCGTCTTCTCCTCTTCTCCCAGCTGTCAGCGGGGGATATTGGGCCCCCCTCCCTCTGCAGTGCTCGTAGTGGGGAAGAGAGCTTCGGCGGGTCAAAGAAGGGCACAGCTGCGCTGTAACAAGGTATTTGGCACAATTAGATTACAGAAACATACACAGTTTACATAATAATACTGTAATAGAGTGTATTCTAGCATTTTACAAGCACTTTTACTCGGTTCCACAGAGGATTCCTGACTGGCAGGGAGAGGGGGAGAGAAGACATCACATGGCATGATAAGACCTACCCTGAAAATAAGCCCTATTGTGTCTCTTGTTGCCAAAAATAATATAAGACCCGGGCTTATTTTCAGGAAAACACGGTATGAAGTTTAAAAGTGTGGGTTGGAGGTTTAGAATTTATCTTTACATTTATGATGTAAAGGTTGACTTACCCTTTAACCACTTCAATACCAGGCACTTTCACCCTCTTCCTGCCCAGGACAATTTTCAGCTTTCAGTGCTGTTGCACTTTGAATGACAATTACGCGGTCATGCAGCACTGTACCCATATGACATTTTTATCATTTTTTGAGACAGATAGAGCTTTTTTTTGGTGGTATTTAATCACTACTGGGTTTTTCTTCTTTGCGAAAAGATTTTTTTAAAAATATGAACAATTTGAAAAAAAATGTTTTTCTTAGTTTCTGTTATAAAATTTAGCAAATAAGTATTTTTTCACTTATGTGCACTGATGAGGATGCTCTGATTGGCACTGATAAGCGTCACTAATGAGAACTGATGAGGCTGCACTGATGGGCACTGATAAGGCTGACTTATGGGCGCTGATGGGCACTGCCGAGGCTGCACTGCCAAGGTGGCATTGATGGGCACTTAAAAGCTGCGCTGATTGGCACTAATATGCACTGATGTGAACTGATGTGGCATTGATAGGTGGTATTGATGGGCACTAATAGGCAACACTGATGGCAGGGCCGTCTTTAATATCGATTAGACCCGGGGCAAAAATTTTCTTGGGCCCCCCCCTCCATGCAGTTTCGCTCTCCACCTGCTCTGAGACATACAATAAATAGCAGCTAGACTGATGATATACATATGAATACCGCCTCTATTTACATATGAATGCCACCGGTCTGCTGCTATTTACATATGAATGCCACCACTATTTACATATCAATGTCGGTATTTACATGTAAACACAGGGTCTGCAGGTGAGTCATCTGTACACAACAATAGGGCAGAGCTGGGCAGCATTGGTAACAGAACACACTAAGATTACAGGACACAACACGGGACTAAATCCTTAATGGATGAGGAAATTTAAACTCGGATAGTTGGCAAGTATGAGGCAGCTGCTTTGGGCCCCTCAACAATGACATTTCCCAGGGCAGCTGCCCCATTTGCCCTGCCTTAAAGACGGCCCTGACTGATGGACACTGATAAGCTACACTGATAGGCACTGATGGGGCTGCACTGATCATCAGGACACTGATGATCAGTGCCCTGTATATTAGTGTAAACAGTGTGCTGATAGCCTTGCCAGTTATCAGCACTCCTTTCCTCACACAGACATAGCATGTTCGGAAAAAAATGCTGATAACCGGCAAGCCTGTTTACATGTGATGAGTTGTGATTGGACACAGCGGATCACGTGGTAAATGGCCACTGTGATTGGCCCTTTACCTCTGTGATCAGCTGTGTCCGAAGGACGTAGCGGTCACCGATCGCACTTGATGCACGCCACAGGGGGCGGGGTTCTGGGAGGACATCTATAGACACTGTACCAATTATTTGGCAATAGCGCAGTACTAAAGTGGTTAAAAAAACTGTACAAAGTGAGACACAATGCCAAACATATTGTAAAACACATTATGGGTTTACATACATGTAAGGCTTCTGTGCTGATAAGGAGCATGCTGAAAGGAGTAGAGAGCAGAATGATAAAAAGATGAGTGCATCGCTGTGCTCATTCTCTTTTCATTGTCCAGTCACAGATTCGGCCGGATCCAGGATGACCTGGGCACAAAAAAAGTAGGTGAACAATGTCAATTCAAACGACACATGCCACCTTAAATTGTACATAAACCCCCCTATCATTTTTAGCCAAGGAAGATGCCATCTTTGCCTCTGCTTAATCTATAACTGCCATGATGCTGCACATGTGATCAGTTATGACACCAGCCATTGGATGGTTTGACAATTTGGTTGAGAGCACAACCAATGGGAGTGTTACATTTCCGGCACGTGCCGGAAATGAAACGGTTTTATGGATGGGTTTACTTCTGCTTTAAATATTTACGTCTAATAACAACATCCTCACAAAACAAAATAAACTTCCTTTTTGGATCTTCTTAAAATCCATTATTATAAAAGTGTAAGATAGAAAGAAATATAGTTGAAAGAAATATAGTATTTAGATATTTAGTAAAAATTATCAAGTAGTAGCTCTGAGTAAAGTCTGGTGAACACGTCCTATCAGGTATTTACCCCTTGGTCACTGACCGTTGCTGCCGTGGATGCGGTCAGAGAGGCACACTCCTTCACCTTTGGTGGGAGTACCCTGTGATTCGTCCATTCCGGTTCGACATCCAAAATAACATAAAAGACGCTCTCAGGGGATGACATCCGTTTTCCCCAACTCGCTTCACTCGCACGTCCCTCTGCCCCACTACAAGAAAAGTGCACTACCGCACCTCCTGAATGCAGCCAAATGACTTACACCTCTCTACTGGGAATGTCCACAGGTGCCCACTATAGCTGAGTGGCTCAAGAAGGTAGATGAGATTAAGGGGGCAGAGGAGTGGGTGTAAAGATAGATGTGTAAAGATGACGTGTAAAGATAGATGTGAGCGGTTTACCAATATCTGGGCACCTTGGCAGAAGGACACCGCTGACCTCGACCCAGTGCCACCCAGCCTGGAGGTTGCATTGTTGGAGGCTGGCAGAACCCTCGCTTAGAGTGCCTGCTAACTGTGATGCCTGAACCCAATTTTTACAGTCCTTTCCGCTGTTGGTGTTTTCTTTCCACTTTCCGGTTCATGGGGGCGACTAGACAAGACTAAATTATATTATTTTATTTATTTTTCTCTTTTTCACTTAATCCCTTTTATTTTTATACTATATGATGTGCTTTTATTTCAGTTCCTGTTCTTGTCATATATTGTATGTTGCACTGGGTGAGGTACTTGACCTATAATCCCATTGCTTTAGCAGGGCCCCCGCCCTGGGTAGTCCGGGTACCGGACTGGGCGGCTGTACCCCTGGATGGAGGTTTTATGGAGGCCTTGTTAGCCCCTCCCTTTGGGGGTGGAGCCGGTCTGGTCCCCTTGCGGGCTGCCTCATGGGGGGGGGGGGCGCCCTGGAGTTTATGGGGTTGATCTTTAGCAAGGATCTCGTACTTACTCAGGTTCGCTTAGGGGATACCCTCCTTAGAAATGTTGCTTTATATGCTTCCCCCCTTCCCAAGTTTCCCTAACCATTCCCCTTTGTATCTTATGTTTTTGCAGTCAGACATGCCGAAGCACTTATTTCTGTTTCCGTATTTGCAAATCCTCATCAATGAGGCATTGTTGGCTATGTTGTATTCTATGTGTCAAAAAAGAAAATTATATATATTAAAAAAAAAAAAAAGAGTCAACACAAATAAAAATAAATAACACTTGAAGTGAAATTAAACCCAAAGCCAAAAATTGTATACCATATTTATCGGCGTATAACACGCACCCCAATTTAAGAGAGAAGTTTCAGGAAAAAAAAAACTTTTTAAAAAAAATAAACCACTTTGAAGCAAAATAATGGTCAGTGAGCATCAATGCAGCCTTATTAGTGCCCATCTGCAGCTTCAGTGCAGCCTAATCTGTGCCCATCTGCAGCCTGATCTGTGCCCATATGCAGTCTAATCAGTGCCCAACTGCAGCATTGCTCAGTGTCCATCTGCAGCCTTGTCGAAATATAGGCTGCCAGCGAGGGGAAGGAGGGGATGAGCGCTGCCGAAATAGAGCCAGATCTCCTGTGTACTCGGCTTGGTGTCACGCCCAGTCCCGCCCCTTGGACCGGATCCTATGATGGACATAACGCCGGTCCAATGCCCGGACATCAATGCTAGGAGATGTCCAGGGGGCGGGACTGAGTGTGATTGCGAGCCGAGCCGAGTACACAGGAGATCCAACTCTATTTCGGCAGCGCTCGTCCCCTCCTTCCCCTCGGTGGCAGCATATATCGGCGTATAACACGCACATATGATTTTCCCCCTATTTTAAGTGCGTGTTATACGCCGATAAATATGGTATATTGCAGCTTACCGATCATTAGCAGTGGTGACTGCATTCATTTTCTTTTTTCTTTTGGGATAACGTTTTTACATAGTTAAATAAAAGCTGATCATTGTAAGCAACCCTCTCAGTGGTAATTGGTTTGTCTCAACACTCTGACTGTTACATTTCCAGGAGAGCTTGTGCTGTTGAAAAACAACAGACTTACTGGCCATAGACGAAAGAAAGCCTAAAAAATAAAACTAATGCAGCCATCACATCTAAGAATTATTGAGCTGCAATATAATACATTTTGTTTTTTGTGTTTAATACCGCTTTTATGAATTTTGAAAGCATATACAATTGTCCTGTGATATATAACAGAGCTGTGCCTCATCAGTAGGAGCGGCAGCTTTGGAAAACCCTAGCTGAACTAAAAAAAAAATAAATAAAAACTTTTTAGAAATACATTGACAATGTAGGATTTAGTCTTTAAATTATTCTGTCAGTCTTATGACAATTTAATTATATTTATCTTGTGTTTCTTTATTCAGTTTCGGTAACAATGTCTCGTCAATATCTTATTCAGGTGTAGCATGAAAAATTCTAACAACCCTGGGCTGCCAGCCAAGCTTGCATCTGACTGACGCTTGCTTAACTGAGCAAAGATTTGCTCCACTTCAAAAGGGAACTTGCCTGCACTAGAACGAGTAGTGACAGCGGAGGTGAGGGCCGGAATTTTAACAAAGCTGTCTACGGCGTGTGCTCAGGGAGGCGGAACCGGCACTTATACTCCACTCTGAAAAGACCTCTGGCTGTTAATTCGCTTCAAATGCAAAACCCCAAAAAGTTATCTGAAAAGCAAATTACCAAAAGAAAATAGGCAACTGCAATTTATTGTTGTCATTTTTATTTTCCGGTTAGCATTTTTGTCCCTCTATAAAGTGTATTTGTGGTGATTAGCAAAGATAATAGAGGGATGCATCTGGTGTTTCTCGGTTTGCAATAGATGAATACATTAAATACAATGATACAAGATGAAGTCAAAAGCTGTGCTTAAAGGGCAGCTAGATTTTTTTTGGAATAGAAGAAAAATTCCTGATGCATCACACAAAATAATAAAACAATAAAAAAAAGCTTTGCTATTATTTGAGTATTAGGAAAAAAGAATCTGTATTAAAGTAAAATTCCAAGCTATACATAACACTTAAAAAAAAAAAAAAAATAACAATAATGTCTATACTTACCTGCTCTATGTAATGGTTTTGCGCAGAGCAGCCCCGATCCTCTTCTTCTGGCCCCCCCCCCCCCCGGCGATCCAGGCCCCTCCCCTTCATTGGGTGCTTGCTCGCTACCCGAGTCCTGCTGCTGCGTCCATTGACACAGACATTGGGACTCTGCCCCATCCCCCCGCTCCTGTGTTGCCAGATTGACAGCAGTGGGAGCAATCCGCAACTATCAATCTGTTCAATGAGGAGAGAGACAGTGGTGGGAGCCGCTGCACTTATGCACTTCGCTGGAACGGATCGGGCTCAGGTAAGTAAAAGGGGGTCTAGGAGGCAGCTGCAGCACAGCATGCACGTGATTAAGCTGTGAATGAACAGCATTCACCGCATCCCGGAAAATCAATGCTTGTGGGCTTCACATGCCCATAAGCAAGATGGAAACAGCCAGCATCTTTCTATCATCTTGTGGGCTTCACATGCCCACAAGCAAGATGGAAACAGCCAGCATCTTTCTATCATCTTTCTATTTTTTTCATCTTTCTATCTATTACATTTTCTGCCCTTGTTGTTTTAACTTTGAATAGTAAAACATGATTTTTCCTGCCAGTAAATACCTTATACAGCCCACTTCCTGTTTCTTGTCTGGTAATAAGCCTAGGCTTATGACATCATACGCAGCTCTCTCTCTCTCACTCGAGAGAGAGTTTCCCAGGAAGGGAGGGGGGATGAGTCATAAGATGGCCAATGAAATCTGCAGAGCTGGAGGTGTGCCTCTGTATGTCTGTAAATCCAGGAAGTGAACAGGCAGCAGCTTCAGCTGCCCACAGTTAAAATGGTTGCAGCCAGACTCAGTGGAGCGAGATTTATGCAGCATATTTGGCATGTACAGAATCACAGTATATATAAAATAAAAATGCAAAGTGGTTGGAGGGAAGCTTCAGAATGGCAAACATGTTTTTATTACAAATTATGTGAGCAGACTGCAGTTCCTCTTTAATGCATACCATGCATTAAGGTAAAAAACCTTAAGGCTTCAGATTTAAAAGCACTTTAAAAATGCTCCCCCACCCCTCCTAACACCTGAAAATAGCGGCCTGAAAATAGGTAAGTATCTACATCTTTCTTACACAGGTTAGTCAGCATAGGTGTTAGGATGGTGGAGGGAACATTTGTCAGGGAAGAATTCAGAGAAGACCTGGCAAATATGCGAATGGCACGTAATGGCGAATCTGTGTCCATAACGGCGCATCGGTGCATGCAAAGCACGGTAATTGCCAGCGTCCACTGAACTATTTATATAGGCCAGTGGACGCTGACAATTACCGTGCTTTGCGTGCACCAATGAACTTAAAGCCGTAGGTTTTCATGTTATCCTCCCCTGGACAGCACATATCTTTCCTTCACTCCCTTGCCTCTGTGAGTAAAGCGGTGATAATTCACAGAAGAGCTTGCAGTTATCCTGAAACCACTTTGGGTTAATGTTTCAGTTTAGATGGAAACAGACCTTGGTGGATTTTCTGTAAGGCTCCATTCACAGTTCATGATTTTGAATCCAGGGAGGAATTGCCGTGATTCCAAATCCTGTGGCAAAATTGCTGGATTGTCATCAGCCCCCCCCCCCCCCCCATGTTCCTGTGCCCTGTGTATCCTGATATTAGACTTCCTGTTACTGACCAGGGTTGCCTTCTGACTTCATCTTGATTCCTGGCTCTGACCCCTGGCTTGAACTACTGACTTCACTTCTGCTTTATCAACTGTGTTTGACCTCAGCTTGGCACAACGAATCTGCTATTATCTGTCTACCCGTGTATGACCCCGGCTTGTTCCAGTTTCTGCTACCTGCCTATGCTACTGACTGATCCACCATGTATGACTCTGCTGCCAAGTATGCCTGGAAACCGCTAAGGACACCTGTCCTGCAGCGCATCCTGCTTGCTCCTGCTGCCATCCGGTGATCAGCTCTGCAGACTACTACAACTGGCAACTGTATTCCCTGTACCACCTCCAGGGGTGTTCTGCACTTAGCCGCAAGGGGAGCCCTCTCAGCAATTTGGCCTCCAACCAGGTACGTGACACATAGGTGTGCACAGCTTATTCCATTAGGGTTTGCACCCTAAAAATCAAACATATTTACATACGTGTATACATACACACACACTGACACATACACTCTTATAAATACATTTTAAAATGTATTAAAACATTGACAGTGTCAGTAGGGCAGTGGACAGTGTCAGTAGAGCAGTGGATGGTGCCAGTAGTTTTTTGGTTTTATCTTTTTTTTTTTTTTTTCTGTTCAATATTTTTATTGAAATTTTTGCAATGTAGAGACAACAATGACATATCAGACATTACAGAACTCCTCATTGACTAAGGCAGTCAAAAGAGGTAAAGACATTGGATCAACGAAATATCTCTTACAAGGGTAATATAACAATAAGGCACTGGTACACCTACAGACGTAACACTGTATTTCTAACTAGGAACCTCCTTCTTTCGTAACTGGGATGCCCGAACTAGCGAGAAAAGGAGAGAAAAATACCAATAACCCTAGGGAAGCTAAAAAAATTCGAACTAGGGAGAACAGTAAATCTCAGGGTGTAGCGGGTCCCCAAGTACAGCCATTGTGATGTATATTGTGTGATAAGTCACCTAAAGAGGGTTCCCTCAGGATTTGATGAGTCACCGGGCAGGAGGGGGCGTGACGCTCCGTCCCCCGCGCCAGTTGCTCAATTTGGCCGGTAACCCAAACACTCTACCAAAGACAATGATCAGCCGGCGAAGAATTTCGGCAGCGAAGCCCCCCCAAAGCGGGCCCCCGAGTTCATCACCCCACCCCAATGGGAACACACTGTGGAGTAAGATAGCTCAAGGACCCCTCCCGGGTGGGACACCCTGCCATCACCCATCGGCTCCCCCCAGAGGACACCCCCGCCGGGAAGTTCCCCAGACGTTGCAACCCCCGGGATGGAACCAACGGTACCATTTTCTTGGTTAGATGAGTAAGAGTGATTGGCTGTCACCTGTGCTGGGTAACCAAACAAACCGTTGAGGACAATCTATGTGGAGCCCATAGAATGGTCTACACCCTGTAAATCCAGTATCTGATGATAGATAGTGCGAAGAAAGAAGAGAAAGGAAAGAGTGTGGACTCACTGGACTACCCCCTACAACAGTAGGTGGCCTGGGTAAAGTGGAATCCTGACATATACGGCCCAGGGTTCTCAGATCCCTTCCTGCAGTTTCGCCACTATTTGTTCCTGTGACATGATCCACGAGATTTTCTGTTTGGCAGCCAAAATGGATACTGTGGGGGGAGGAGAGGAGAATGAAAAAGAGCAAGAATATAGAGATAGAGAGAGGAGTGAAAAGACAAGTCATTAGATAGTGTATCATACAGTAGTAACCCCAAACCCCGCGGACCAGGGAGGGACCCATCCCTGCCTGGGCCGGTACCCAAAAGAAGTGCACTATGACCCGAGGGTCGAGAGAGTCTGGGTCCGATAGGAGAAAGACCTAGAGTTCAACTATCGGAGCCATAGGGAGGCGCACTACAACCACTATGGTCAATGCCGCCTCTTAGCAAACCTGTGACGGTATAAAAATTTTGCAGACTAAGCCCTGCTAGCATACAATGGGAATGATCACAAGTCCCTGAAAAGTAAATAAAAGAAAAATATATAATGAAAGTTAAACCCGTAAGAATCCTTCAAGTAATCCCAGGGAGTACTCAGGTGAAGAAAGTAACCATTAATATGGCAGTAGACAGGTCACTGACGCAGTCCAAAATGAAGACCGTAGACAGGTTCTGTACAGACCGCATTCCTGGTCATGGGGGAAAGGATTCTTTTGATCGTTTGGGAAGTTGTTTCTGCTATACTGGAGACACTGGGCTGGTGGGTGATGATCTTTTGACAGACAATGCTCCTCGAGGAGAAGAAATATGTGGAATTTCCTGAGTAATCAATCCGAGGTGTAGAAGAAGTTGTTCCCCGTCCTGGAAGGAAGAGAATCTATATGGTTTGTTGCGGTAGGAGAAGTTTAATCGCAGCGGGAAGGCCCATCTATAGGTG
Organism: Lithobates clamitans; assembly: GCA_037952925.1. Classification (NCBI taxonomy): domain Eukaryota; kingdom Metazoa; phylum Chordata; class Amphibia; order Anura; family Ranidae; genus Lithobates; species Lithobates clamitans. The sequence continues at coordinate 2,158,108 of JBBGZY010000978.1, read as the reverse complement.
ATCTCTTTGCCCGCCAGGACTTGCAGTAGCGGTTTCAGGGCCCGTCGTTTTTGTACTGTGTATGGGGATATATCCGCGAAGATCTGAATCTGGTGCCCCTGGATCGTCAGCTTCTCAGCCGACCTGGAAAGTTTCATCACCTCTTCCTTAACCGCATAGAAATGCGGTTTCACAATGATGTCCCTTGGCAGACCGTCAGGGCGAGGGGGTTGTAGTGCCCTGTGGGCTCTGTCAAGCTCCATACGATGGGCTGGAATGTTAGGGATTAAACTTTTGATAAAATCTTGGACTGCCATGTGGGTGTCCTTAACGGATTTGGGGAGCCCCCTAATTCGGAAGTTGTAACGTCTCGACCTGTTCTCAAGGTCGTCTATTTTAGAGGTGGCAGATTCCAGTTGGTCCTGGAGATCCTGGATTCTAGCAGTATTTTGGTTAATTCTCAAAATCGCTTGGTCAGATTTTTGCTCGATCACTTCAATCCTGGCACCAATCTGCTGCATATCGGCGGGTATTGAGGCTGTGATCTGTGCCGCTGTTTGGGAAAGGCCTTTTGAGAGCATCTGAGAGAATGCGGCCATCATGGAGGGAAAGTCAGTAGGGGGGGGAGGAATCCCTGGCCTATGTGTCCCATGGATCCGGGCTGTGTAGCAGGTCCTGCTGACAGGTGAGAGCTCCCCCTCCTAATGTCCTCCCTATAAGAGATTCGGTGGATGCGGGTGAGGGGGGCCCCAGGGAGAGTACTCACTGTGGCAGCAGAGGATTGAGAGGACGGGAGAGCTTCTTGATCCTGGTCTGCGATGGAGTCAGACACACAGGGCAGGCCTTGTGAGGGGACGGCCGCCATTTTGGGATGGCCGGTCCACGCTGTGGATTCATTCAGTGCAGTGATGAGATTCCTCTGGGCAGGATTCAAAGACATCTGGCAGTAGCGGGAAGTGTCCCCGGTTGGCAGATACGTGTGCTGGGCCGGGACGAGGGCTTAGGCTGCAGCTGTGGTGGACGCTAGGTCAGAGTAGCGCGGAGCTCCCAGTCTGAGCGGCCATGTTGGACGCCACCGCGCCTCTCCTGGTTTTATCATTTTATTTTTAGATTATATTTAACAAATGTTTTAATTATTCATTACAATTTAAAAATTTTTTTTTTAGGAGCACCATGGGGGCGGCGTTGGTGAAATATCAAGGGTCTAAACTAGGGGGTCTCAAACTGGTGGCCCTCCAGCTGTTGGGAAACTACAAGTCCCATGAAGCTGTACAAGGCTGACAGTTACAAGCACGACTCCCACGGGCAGAGGCATGATGGGACTTGTAGTTTTGCATCAGCTGGAGGGCCGCCAGTTTGAGACCCCTGGACTAAACAGACCCCTCATGTCTCACATTTGAGACAGGGAAGGGGACTGAGCACAGAGATTCACCAGTCCCTTTCTCTGGAGTCTAAGCTGGGGAGGTGTGTAACATGGGGGCCTGGGCAGCAGGGGGAATCTGCATCATACGGGGTGATTAGTGTGTGCCCAGGCATACCTGGCACACCTATGACGTGACAGCATCTTTAAGATTAGTTACGTATAGCTTGAAATTCCACTTTTGCTCAAGAACATTGAGGTCCCATTCACACTTCGCGTATCAAGAAATAGCATTCCTGCAACATTCCGGACAAAAATCCAAAGTACAAACACACATGCTCGGAAACAAGGATGAGCCAGAAGCGTTCATAATGGAGAATTAACATTCGCGATGTGGCAAATTATGAAATCTCGAAATACAGCGCACAATTCTCTTCTTCTTTATTGGGATAATAATGAAGCTGCTTTGCTGGTGATTCTGATGGAGTTATTGCAAAAAAATTTTCAAAGGCTTTTTTTTCTAGTGATACCAAGAATAATATTATTATGCTTTTTTTTTGGGGGGGGGGGGCAAGTTACCACAACACCATTATCCCGTAGTTTTTAAGATCAAAGATACAACTATGTTGGCATCCCTTGTTAATTTTACATTGTATTTTTTAAATGTAACTGCCTACTCCCAAACTGTCATTTGAAGTAAAACACATCGCCAAGTATTATTCCACACAATTTTTTCATTGTGCATTAAAAAAAGAAAACAAATAAAATTAGACAGGCTATCTGCCAATAGAACGTAACCAAAAAGTGCCTTCTAAGCATCCAAAAATATAGAAAATATACCAAATCAATCATTATTATTCAACCAAAAAATAAAATAAAAGCCTCATGCATGTGTCCTGCTTCTTAATATAGGGGGTCAGCAATGCCAAGAGTTGGTGAAAGCAGGGGTCCATCATCAGGAGATAATTCTGAAAATCATCTGGGTTATTCCCGCAGCAAAGGCATATGACATAATTGGTCACGATTAATAAAGCAAGCAATTTTTGGTCCAAGAAATCCTCTTCTTCCTGGACTGGACTTGGGTCAAAGCAATAACTCCAAGGCCAATAATAAATAACACATTATCTCCTCCGATTCGGCAACATGTCTGGTTGACGAATGGCCTTTCAGAAACAAACTGAAAAGCACGAAATGAAAAGTGCGAATCAACACTCACCAAACTTCTACTAACACGAAATTAGCAGAAAGAGCCCAAAGGGTGGCGCTAAAGAGCTGAAAAAACACGCAGTACGTCACTACGTTCGTGTTTGTTGGCCGGCAATTCCTTGCCGTTTGTATGCAAGACAAAATCCAGGCACACGCCTTCGGACAAAAGTCTGAGGTTTTGTCTGCAGAAAATCTGATCGTGTGTATGAGGCTTTAGTGTAACTGTTAAACGAACCCTTAAAACTTGAAGCCCTAGTTACAGAAATCCAGTAGATATTCATTCCATTGGACTTCAGTTTCCCTAATTTTGCCTTCGCTTTCCTGTTATATCAGTTGTTCTAGGAGTTTAAAAGGATATGTGTAGTCCAGTAGACATCAAAATTAGTTCCAGTGCTCTTAGTAAAAATATCAGACCTTGTCAGACATGCCTCACCCCCTTCTGCAATACAAGTCCATGTGGGGACACTTGTGTAAGAGGGTGTGACTGTTACTTAACTCTGCCAGCAAAGAACAGGGGAGTGGGAGAGCTGGAAGCATTTTTACTCTGAGAAAAAGGCATTTAGACCCCTTTCACACTGGGGCAGTTTTCAGGTGTTTAAGCACTAGAAATAGCGCATGTAAAGCACCTGAAAACTGCCTCCCATCCATTACAATGAGCGCTTTCACACTGGGGCAGTGCGCTTGCGGAATATATTCGGAAAAGTCCTGCAAGCAGCATCTTTGGGGCGGTTTGGGAGCCGTTTTGGGGCGGTTTTCCGACTGTTGATCCTCTACAGTCTGAAAATTGCATGATGCTTGTCTAGCCGAAAATGTCATTTTTCTGTATTGACTGTGAGTAGTGATACAGAGTCTGCATTTTTTGGTATATTTGGGTGTCCTGTGCCCTGTTTCCAATTTCCCTGATTTTGTTGGTCCTATAACTGTTGAACTGTCTTAAGGTTACTGGTGCTCAAATATTTACATCCCTAAAAGAGTCAGGTATTCTGCCTGGAAATGAAATGCTAGACCACTATGCCACCTGGGGGTCTAGAACCACCTTCAAGTGGTACAAGACAAGGAATTGGTCGCACACTGGAACTCCAAATTATCTCAATGTCATCTTTATTGCCAAAAGGGTCAAACAGATACAGGCAATGGTAGACGTTTCACAAGCGATAGCTTGCTTGTGAACAATAATAATAATAAGAAGAAGATAATATTAATAATAAGATAATTTGGAGTTCCAGTGTCCAATTCCTTGTCTTCCACGGTGGTGAGCCGAGGTCTGCACCTGTGATCCATCCTGCACCTGTTTTTGCCTTTAGCGGTGTACTTCTCTTTGTTCTTTACCTTCAAGTGGTATGGGGGTGCTATGCATTTCCAGGCAAAAATCAGTTACAAAACATAACATGCTGAGTACAATACTATAAATATATTAAAAGGCGTCACACTTTAGTATGGCCATAACCTAAACCCTAAAACTTAATCTAATAAGTCCCTAACTTCCAACCTTAACCTTCAACTCTACCCAAACCCTCAACACTAAATCTCTGTAGATATACTTACAATGTCTAGTGTCCTGGTGACAAATGTCAGATGCAGAGATGGATTAGGGTAGAATGGGGCTCTAGGTAGGGTGGTAGCTTTGGCTCCCTTCCCTTTGATAGACATTTAGATACATTTCATTTTATATGGGTGTACTGGTGGCCTCATCAGTCATCAACTCCCTGCAAGTACATTCTTGATGACAGGTAGGTAAACTGCTTTGACCAGTTGAGCTGTTTTACTGTTTTATTTATCTTGTTTTACTGCTGAAGCATAAAGGTTCCTCTCTAAATTGCCTTTTGAATGTCCCATATCTGGTCAAGTTGGATGGGGAGTGACTGGGAACCTTTCCAACAGAAACACAGCCAACACTAAAACTGTGGTTGTCAGCCTTCCTCACTCTATCCAAAACTAAGCTCTACTTTACATAAACCTTTTAGTGTACTGTTTAATTTTTAAAATAAATATATTTGATTCATTGATAAGGATTTTTTAATCTACGAGTTGGATCAATTCTCTCAGCCCGATAAGTGAATAATAACTAAGCTTCTGCCTATATTTACTTAATAATATTAGTCATTGAGTAGTTATCGGAGGCCTCTATAAACAAACATGAGCACAGAATCCAGTCTCCAGCAATTCCCTTGCTGTTTTTATATATATACTATATACGTATTTCCGACAATACTTTATTCCGTTCTAGAGACATAGCAGGTCTTTTATTAAAATTTACACTTTACACATATTAGTAGATCACATCACCATTAGCAAATAACACTACAGTAACTTTATTTTGTATTAGCTACATGCATTTGTAGCTCTCCATATACATAACCAAACAATACAACTGAATTACTTTTTATTTTAAGAGGGGACATAAGTGCAGTGGGTCCTGCATGTTTACAGTTAAGGTGGAAATCCCCCAGACCAAATTCTTTGTAACCATAATGCACTACCTGGCCTTTGAACGTAGGTCAACTGTCTTAGAAGGGCCAAAAATTGGTGCTTTATTATGTGGCAGCCCCCTCACTAGAAAATGTTTATTTGCTGTGTGTCAGTGTGTGTTTGAGTAGGAAGAAGAGCGGGTAAATCTGACCATTGTTTGCATCACGTTATTACATACTGTACTTGTGTGGTTAAGTAGTGCGTACCAAAGAACCACATATTTGTTGCCATTATTATTATACAGGATTTATATAGTGCCAACGGTTTATGCATCGCTTTACAATATAAAGGGAGGCAGTACAGCTACAAATCAATAAAATATAAGAGGGTTAAGAAGGCCCTGCTCATAGGAGCTTACAATCTAATAGTAGCTGTTATTAAACGTAGGCAATCTCTTTTGTTAGGAATACAGTATCAGGCAGGCCTAAAGTGAGAGGTAGAGGTTCTGTAGGTGGATGTAGTAAGTGGAAAGCAGGTTCTGCAGGACAAAGCGAAGGTTGGTCTAACCCAGTGTTTCTTAACTCCAGTCCTCAAGGAGCCCCAACAGGTCATGTTTTCAGGCTCTCCATTATTTTTCACAGGTGATTTGATCAGTTTCACTGCCTCAGTAATTACCACATCCGTTTCACCGGAGGGAAATCCTGAAAACATGACCTGTTGGGGCGCCTTGAGGACTGAAGTTAAGAAACACTGGTCTAACCATTGTGACAGTACGAGGGCCTGGTCTATGGAAATGTAGGAGAAAATGACACAGGATTTGTATTAAGGCTTAATGTGAAGTTCCAGACCACTGTTTCTTAATGGAGAAAGCTGTGTTTTTATATTTTCCGGATTCTGTAGTTCTGGATTGGGGCCTGGAGCTTGAAGGTTCTGAACTGTCTTGGGTGGGACAGAACCTTTAATCCTGTGTCCAGAGGCCAGCAGTGGGCCAAGCAGCAGGGAGCTGCTACTAGAGGCTAAGCGAGCCAAGTGAACCAGAACTGGGCAACACAGACAGAGGGACTGGTAAGAAGAGCAGTGGTGTTGCTGATAAAGAAGCCAGATGACTCTGCGTTTTCAGTTGACTTTTCATGTGGAGGGTCGAAACCCCTGCATGGACAATTGATGTGTATGTCAACTTTCCGTTTGTTCAATAAAAGTGGGGCTGCCAAGTCCTAAAATATAGTTTGGCGCAACTCATTTGGAAAAAGCATCTATCATTGAGCATGTCTGTCTTTTCTATCTCAGAGTGGTCATGCTATACAGTCACAGCTTGTGCCAGAGCTTGCACAATATGTGCTGCAGCTTTTGACTTGCGCTACAGCCAATGTTCTGATTGAAAGGCCCTTAATTTCATTACGAGGTTTTGTTATGAATCCGCCTGAGAGTGTGGATCAACTCACTTTCATTCAAATTAAACGGACTTGGATTACCAATGACTTTAAAAACCTTCTAATGCTACAAACTAAACTTTTAATTGTCATCTGCCCCCACCCCAAAAAATGATACCTGCCACCATGACCAGTTCCTGTGGCCTATTCCAGTTCACTAAAGCCTACAGTATTACACACTTTTAGTCTTTTTCGTTCAACCCAGCGGTTTGAACGAAAAAAAAAATGACAGCTCAGGTCGGAGCTGCTGTACTAACAATTTGATGTTAGTACAACGATCTCCCCTGCTGTGCTATTGTGTTCTGACAGGGGGTGCCCCCCGCCAGAGCACTCCGGTCAGTGCTCCAGCTGATCAGGAGCCAGTCATGACCCTTCGACAGTACCAGTTTCTGTCAGATCGCCTGCCATACACGTGGACCGAATGTCGAACGATTTCTATTGAATTGGCCGATGCTGGACGACATTCGGCCCGTGTGTACTAGGCTTAATACTGTAAAGAAGCAACATAATGTTTCCACAGCTGGACTTCAGTCGCCAAATTCCTAATCTTTGCTGCAGGGTAAATCCTGTGTAGCACTTACCCCCAAAGGAGTCACTGATGTATGGGTCTCCTGAATCGGGATGACAACGGCCCTTTCGGCAATGTCACACACACACACCAAGGCTAAAACGGCAATAGGAATAAATGTTTACAAGGTAAAATACATTTTTACCATACAACAAAACAAAGAGAAGGCTTAATATTTCTGTTCCCGAGTCCTAAATCTAGGGGAAGGGTCCTAGCAAAGGGCGGTGCTACAACCCCAATTCCAAAAAAGTTGGAACGCTGTTTAAAATCTACATAAAATAAAGAATGCAATGATTTGCAAATCTCATAAATTCATACTTTATTCACAATGGAAAATAGAAAACATATCAAATGTTTAAACTGAGAAAATGTATAATTTTAGGAAAAAAATAAGGTAATTTTGTAATTGATGACAGCAACAGGTCTATAAACAAATGGGACAGTGCAACATAAAGCTGTCAAATTAAGTGGTACTAACAAGAAAGAGCTGGAAAAACATTTTACAACTAATTAGGTTAATTGGCGACAGGTCAGTAACATGACTGGGTATAAAAAGGGCATCTTAGAGAGTCAGAGTGTCTCAAAAGTAAAGATGGGCAGAGGTTCACCAGTCTGTGAAAAGCTGCATCTAAAAATTGTTGAACAATTTTCAGAAAAATGTTCCTCAATGTAAAATTGCAAAGACTTTAAATATATCATCTACAATACATAAAATCATCAAAATATTCAGAGTATCTAGAGAAATCTCTGTGCGCAAGGAACAAGACCGAAATACAATATTGGATGCCCATGATCTTTGCAGCAGGGGGCAAAGCAAAGTGTTGCTCAAAGTCCAGCACCGATCAGGAGCCATCTTCTAAATGGCAGCAGTTCTGATCAGGAGAGCAGTTTCTTGGTGTCACTTAAGGTCATACCTGGAAGTGCAGATGGCCACACGCTGGATGGGTGGCCTGGTGCTGGACCACAGAAGAGGTGAGAGTAAAGCTGGTCATGCATTATACAATCTTATTGTACAATTTTTATTTAGATTTACCAAAAACCATATACTGTGATATGAGGTTGAACCCAAACAAAACTTTAAATTTGTAGGCCCTTGCACTACATAGTTGAAGGTAAATCTAAAGGAGATTGTACAGAATCTGTACTAAAAAACTTTATAATGTATGGCCAGCTTTATATTCTTCTTTTGACAAGCCAACCTAACCCCTAACCTAACTGCCTCCCCTTTCCACCCATCAGCTGACAAGCAAGCCCTCCCACAGAAAGCCTGATTTCAACTTTCAGCAGATGTGTGACATACAGTTGAAGAAAGGATTTCATGACCTTGGCAAGAAACAAATTAGGGCACTAACATGCCTAACTAACATCAGAAAGTGCAAGCAAGTGTAACCAGAAATATCCAATGCCCAGCGAAGGCCAGAGCCTTTGTCTCCAGCACGCTCTGTCTGATTCACAGGCTAATGCTCTGCAATTAGTCTAATTAATATGAAACAATGAGCTGCATTACCACTTATCAAATTGATTGTTCCCCAATCAAAACAAAACAGGCCAGCCTTTTGATGTAATTTCAAGAGATGATTTGAAATGTCATGTAACAGCAAACCAATTACCTTTTGACTGAAGTCACGCATAACGGAATACATAATTGGCACAAATTTAAGAAGCCTGGTTACTGTTGGTATGCTAATTATGTGTCTCTTTTGTCAAAAAGTGAAAAGGTTGCAGAAAGAACTAAGGAATGTATTCTTTATTTAAATATGGTAACATAATCTTTGTTTAATGTGTTGTTTATTAGAAAACAATAAAAAACAATATGCTGAAATGAAAAAAAAAACGAAATTAGGTCACTTTCCGTGTGTATGAACATTAGGTGGTCCACACAAAGTTCAATGTCCATAAGCAGAAGAGGTAATTGAGCAATACCTGCAGCAATTGGTCAGGTTTGCTGCCACCCCAGGACAACTGTCTTGTGTCAACCCAACTGTAATGCCCCGTACACACGGTCGGATTTTCCGACAGAAAATGTGTGATAGGACCTTGTTGTCGGAAATTGTGTAGGCTCCATCACACATTTTCCATCGGATTTTCCGACACACAAAGTTCAAGAGCAGGCTATAAAATTTTCCGACAACAAAATCCGTTGTCGGAATTTCTGATCGTGTGTACACAAATCCGACGCACAAAGTGCCACGCATGCTCAGAATAAATAAAGAGATGAAAGCTATTGGCTACTGCCCCATTTATAGTCCCGACGTACGTGTTTTACGTCACCGCGTTCAGAACGTTTCCGACAACTTTGTGTGACCGTGTGTATGCAAGACAAGTTTTAGCCAACATCCGTCGGAAAAAATCCTAGGATTTTGTTGTCGGAATGTTCGATCAATGTCCGACCGTGTGTACGGGGCATTAGAATGGCCATACATTATGCAATTTTCTTTCCTTCAACCATGGGTTGAAGGAAAGGAAATCACTCGATTCCCCTATCAACACAGTCAGTCTCTCCCGGTGCGCTATTGGATTCTGACAGCTGGAGGTTTCCCCCATGTCAGAATATAATGATCACTGCTGCTATAACCAGTGGCAGCGATAGCACAAAAAAAAAAAAAAAAAAATCAACAGACTAGTTGTACCGATGTCAATTGTTAAATCGATTTCAGGACAACAAGCCTAACCATAGGTTAAACCGGCCAAATTTTGGTCCGTATCTCTATGGCCACAATAGCCAAACCAGGCAAGCCATTTCTGAGGATGGAGAGGCTGAAAAAGATTCTGTCCATTCTGCTTCATTCCACCTAGAACTGACTCCTAACAGAAGAGGGAAACTCTACATTACTAGAAGTTATATTCTAGGTATACAGCTCTAGAATGGGTGAATCGTCAGAATAATATACACTTGTAACCATACACCTTGATCCTTCACCATCTGCTGGTCGTTACTTTGCACTGCAGCTCAGATCTCTGTAGTACACATTTGCCCTATTCATTAAAGCTTAAGTAGACTGCTGGACGTTCAGCATGAGCCTCAATAACAAGTTAGCCTTTCTGTTTATGTCCTGGAGTATTCTTGTGAATTGTTTGGACTTCGTTTGTAGCTAGCTTGTCTGTGCTAATTCTCATCACTGGCTTGTTATCTCTGCTATTGTTAGGCTGGCGATACAGGGCTATACTGGCACGATTCCTGAACTGATTCCCCTGTCCACATAAGCAAGGTGGATAGGGGAATCCTCCCTGCTGATTTATTGTATTCTGAAAGCAGGGACTCCTCCGCTGTTAGAATACACTGATTGAAGCACTGAGGTTGTTGGCTCGAATCCCAACCATGACACTACCTGTCTGGAGTTTGCATGTTCCCTCTGTGTCTGCGTGGGTGTCCTCCCACACTCCAAAGACATGCTGGTGGGTTACTTGACTCCTGTCTAAATTGGCCCTAATATGTGCATGTATGAATGTAAGTTAGGAAATTTAGATTGTAAGCTCCTGGAGTGCAGGGACTGATGTGAATGTACAATAAAAATACTGTACGTAAAGCGCTGTGTAAAGTGCTGGTGCTATATTACTACCTGTGATAAATAAGTAAAATAAATAAATTGCAGCTAAATTTTCCAACAAGCTCTTCAAGAACAGTGGGTCATAAGAGCGACTTCTCTTGATTGTAAATGGCCAGTTGAAGTCTTTGTAGACGAAACGCATCGGGTTTGCTGAGTCCTTTCCATGCCATTGCGCCTTTTTGCATTTTATGCTTTTGTGATCACAGAGATTTTTTACTTGATGCAACACATCTTGGAATCTATGTAAAGCCTTTTTATTCTAAATAAACCCGTAACCATACGGTTTTTCACTATGTGGAGGCTTTCTGTTGCTTTCTGCTGCGACCTGGAGCCAGACTGCAGCGAAGTCCATCCCCACCATCAGGGGCCCTGGTGAACACCCACAGGCTCTCAGATTCTGTACCCTGGGAAATCTCCTGCTCTAGCTCCCAGTGTGATCCCTGTTGGTGCTCCAGAGTACCTGATTTCCTGAAGAACCCAGAGCTCCCTCCGCAGCAGCCAGCCATAGGGTCCACTACCTCAGCGGTGCATTCCTGACCCCAACGGGGTGCACCTGTCACCTGGCCTCAGGTGACCTGACAATTTAGAGACACTATTAATCAGAGGATGGTGTTACAGTTTTTTGTATATGCTAATCACAATTTATTTTGTATATCACGGTATGTTGATATGTCAATACTCAACATTTGATTCTTAGCGCTGCACTGGAAGAAAATTTGGTTGGTCCCTGCTGAACTGGATGAATTTCAATTCATCTACTGCCAGTTCATTGCTGTGTCTACGTGATTGGAGCTTGGACTCTAGAATCAATGTGTCTGCAATATGTGGCTGTGTGCTGCCCCTAGTAGCCCTTCTTCCCAAGGCGACAGCCTATGCTGACTGGGTGGAAATCTGGCCCTGGCTGTGTTAGGGGGTAAAGAGTTTCTCCACCAAATGCTGCTGATTCAGTTTTGAGTGAATACTGGTATGTTACATGACTACTTACAGTATGTCTTGGATAGATATCTGTACCTCTGAAAAACATTGCCCCTGGGCTTACATGCCATGGTCACTACTCATTTCTGTTTTCTAATCATTTACTTTATGAGAACTATCTGTCATATCTTCTACAGGGGTGCCGGAGATGTATTATTTATTTTATTGCCATGCTGCAACTAAATACAGCAGGTAAACCTTCTCCCACTCAGCAGCATTTGAGGCAGTCCTGGGACATAGTCATCTAACGCCCAGGGCAAAGATGCCAAATGGCGCCCTCTCTCCCCAAAATGTATAAGCATTTTGTGTCAGCCAAATCCCCTTCCTTGCCCTCCAAAATAATTTGAGCACTAAATTCCCCAAGCATCATAAATTCCCCTTGCAAGCCACAATTCTCCCCAAACAAAAATTCACCCTCTTCCACTACTCCTGCCAGCTTATAGGTAGGCACTCTCTATGCAGCCTCAGAAAACGTCCTGTGACAAAACGTGTAAGGCGGGGCTTCTGGTACGCGTCAACGTGAATTCCGTCCTTTCCTGTTTTTGGTCTGTGGAGTGCACGCCGCCCAGACCCAGGAACTTGTCCACAGCTGTGTATTTTTCAGGGGCACTACTTAGTTCTTTTACCTTCTATGCTCTTGGAAAGCTATTTTTTTACTTTTATTCGTGTCAAATAAATGTTTTTTGGATTTACACGATGCCCATTTTTGATTTTTATGTGGATACCGGACTTTATGCACCTTGTTCAGGAGCAAAGCAACACATCGGTTCTAGGGATACCAGGACTGGAGATGGCATATACTATGTGCTCTTTACCCCTGCAGGGGTGAGGGCTTCCGGTGAGTGCATATACCTAAGGGGGAGCACGAGGAGTTACCTTATTTATTGCAGAGAAGGATAATGTCACATCACTTGAAAAACAGCACAAGTGACTTTATTGTTTATTGCACTGAAGTTGAGATAAAATTGCATCACTTGAAAATATTTACTGCACTGGGAATATGACTGTTTTGTGTTCTTTACATCATTTCACCAATGGACTAAGTGTATATATATTTACCTACCTTTACACATTTTTTTGTGCTTTTTTGCTGTGGTGGCGGAAAGCTAGAAAATTATTTTTTGCCATACAGCTTTGCTTATAAATTGATTGAAATCCCACTTTCATCACTTTAAATGCTACATATGCATTTTATTTTATATACATGCTTTTCAGGTGTGAATATCATTTGTTTTATATGATTTATATCACATAGGTATTTGGTTTTTTATATATCTATTTCTCACTGATACTTGTTTACTTGTCAGTTATCCTGATTAGGTGACCTTTATGCAGTTTTTTAGCAGCGCCAATTCCCCTATTGTGATTATCACTCTCTATGCAGCGCCCCCCTAACTCATACGATAGCATAGCGTCCAGGGCAGCCGTCCCTTCTGCCCACCCCTTGTCTCGGCCCTGATTTGAGGGCATGCTGAGGTGGCCTGCTTCAGTATCTCCAGAGCAGAAGCAGTTGATTGGCTAAAAATCCCTCATGACTATCTTAGATAGGACTTTTTTATTATTTTTATACAACAGATGAGTTCCCCTATAAAACTTGTACCTGCCTAGCCGGCCACATGTTTTACAGTTTGCCAGTAGCCTGCAAAGGCATTTAATTGAAAAAAAACCACAAATCCCACCGTTACAGACACAGCAACGCTAATGCAGAACAAAAGACAGCTATGCAGCCATAAGCCCTGTCTAACAAGGTGTTGAGCACCAAAGCCCAGGGGGATGTAGGCCTTCTTGCTGTGAAGATAAGACAAGAGCGTTCACGTAGGACACAGCAGGAATGTGAGGGGACATAAAGTGAGCAATCCCAGCAGACAGCCTGTTGAAATGTCAGTCAGGCGCTCTGCCCGTGCCACCTCTCAGAGAGCTAAACATCTCTTTATGTCAGAACAAATTGGGCGATCCTCAAATCTCTCTCCCTCTCCTTGACGTCAATCTGGAGAGTGCAGGGAGAGGAGCACAGACAGAGGCGCTGAGCGGAGAGACAGAGAGGTTGGTGCACATGAAAGCACAGAGACATGAGTAGGAGAATACTGATACCTCCGCCAAGCGCACAGGCGCAGGCAGCGGGAAGCCCAGGACCTTGTTACCTCCTTTTTGATTGCGCTGGGTAATTTTGTCTTTTTAGAAGAGCCCTGAGGCATGATGAAAACCATAATGAACACACAGCATTTAATTACGAATCCATTAAAACTTAATATATTTTTCAGCCCCTCTTTAAAACTTCACCAGCTGTGCTAAAGGTACAATCCATTTTAATTGTGCCAGAAAAAGAAAAAAGAGATGCACACATTACATGCATATATACTTTCAAATATTCAATTTAATAATAATGAAAAATAAATAAATAAATAAAAAAAAAAAAAAAAAATATATATATATATATATATATATATATATATATATATATATACACACACACACACACTATATTGTCAAAAGTATTGGGACACCTGCCTTTACACACCAATGAACTTTAATGGCATCCCAGTCTTATGCCCCGTACACACGGTCAGACATTGATCGGACATTCCGACAACTAAATCCATGGATTTTTTCCAACGGATGTTGGCTTGAACTTGTCTTGCATACACACGGTCACACAAAGTTGTCGGAAAATCCGATCGTTCTGAACGCGATGACGTAAAACACGTACGTCGGGACTAAACACGGGGCAGTAGCCAATAGCTTTCGTCTCTTAATTCATTCTGAGCATGCGTGGCACTTTGTGCGTCGGATTTGTGTACACACGATCGGAATTTCCGACAACGGATTTTGTTGTCGGAAAATTTTATAGCCTGCTCTCAAACTTTCTGTGTCGGAAATTCCTATGGAAAATGTGTGATGGAGCCTACACACGGTCGGAATTTACGACAACAAGGTCTTATCACACATTTTCCATCGGATAATCCGACCGTTTGTACAGGGCATTAGTCCGTAGGGTTCAATATTGAGTTGGCCCACCCTTTGCAGCTATAACAGCTTCAACTCTTCTGGGAAGGCTGTCCACAAGGTTTAGGAGTGTGTCTAATCCAGGGGTCTTCATACTATGGCCCTCCAGTTGTTCAGGAACTACAATCCCCATCATACCTAGTCATGTCTGTGAATGTCAGAGTTTTACTATGCCTCATGGGATGTGTAGTTCCGCAACAGCTGGAGGGCCATAGTTTGAGGATCCCTGGTCTATGGAAATGTTTGACCATTTTTCCAGAAGCGCATTTGTGAGGTCAGGCACTGATGTTGGACGAGAAGGACTAGCTCGCCGTCTCCACTCTAATTCATCCCAAAGGTATTCTATTGGTTTGAGGTCAGGATCCCGTGCTGGCCAGTCAAGTTCCTCCACCCCAAACTATCTCATCTATGTCTTTTTTGGACTTTGCTTGGACCTGGTTTGGACATGCCCTGGGCTCCGGCTCTTCTGGACCTCTGTCCTAGATTCTATTAATGATACATACAATCTTGCTTTGATTCTGGACCCCAAGGTGCTGCTGCTGAGGGTGCTGGATGGTACGTAAAACTTTTTTATGTTTTTTCCTCCTATTATGCCCGTAGAGAGATCCTGCTCCAGTGGAAGTTTCCCCTACCCCATAATATAAAAAGAAATGGGGGGTAAAACACCCTATATGATACTTACAGGGCATTCATGTGCAAATGGTATGGTATTGAGGGTCATGAATGTCCCAACATAAAAACATGGGGAACATGGTTTTAGTGATCACACATGTTCACTCACACATCACAGTCTGATGCATAGGCCGTCCCTTGGAGGGTTGCCTTGTGGGCTGGCTGTCACTTAACATACCATCTCAGCTCCCGAAGGAGATGTTCCCCATGTGGGGATATTCATGACCTTCAATACCGTACTATTTGCACATGAATGCCCTGTAAGTATCATATAGGGTGTTTTACCCCCCCTTATTTCTTTTTATATTTGTCACATCTGTTATTATAACAGACCAACTAGAAATGCACAATATATCATTACAGAGATATCTTGCATGTGTACACGCTTCCTCCTGATGAGTGACATCAAGTCACGAAACGCGTTGAGCTAACAGATGTCGTGTTTAAATCGCATACTTCATCCTACCACGTCATTGTCGATTCTGTTCATGCATTATGTATTTGACTATATTTTAATCATGTGCTATCCAATTTTGGGCTTTTTTATATGTATCATGTGCCATCCATTTTTTTGGATTATTTATGTATTATGTATTGTTGTACAAAATAAAGTTTTTAATTTAATATCTTACTCCATGCAGGTATTCAGTTATATGTGTGGTATATGAATTTTCTACCAAATATGAATTATGAGACAAATGTCCTACACCTTTACATATATTATAGATATGTTAATTATAATGCCACATAACACTTTAGCCTCCGCGTACTTCATTTAAAGTCCCGCCTCCTTGTTCTTTTTTGTATAAAATAATAGGGATGAAGGCCGATGAATACGTCATCTCCTCAAATAAAGTCCCACAGACCCCCCCCCCCCCTTTTAGAAATATAAGCAATAATGCCAGTTTTTACATCTAAGAAAATTTCACCCTACAAATCCAAATACACCACGTGGTCTTGGAGGAGCTTTTTGAAGGCACAAAACCCGGGGACTCCAGATTTATTTCAGATTCTTTGTGTCGGCCTAATAATATGCTTGACAAGTTTTTTTCGTGAATCATTATCTGGGATTATTTCGATTTAACAAGCTCAAATTTAATTGTAGAAACTTTCCAAGACCTCGCAATAGCATTCCTCGCCACCGGAAAAATAAAAGAGATCAATTTTTGAGAAGCTTTAGGGATATTTGGAAATGATTTATTTAATTAGGGCCTCAGTAGGATATTTTTGTAAATTAATTGAAGTGACTGACACTTAACATATTTATTACTTTTTGTCTACTGTCAGCAATTCCTCCTTTAAACGCGTGTGATATATTGTAACACTCTGCCCTTCTCAAGTGTATTATTTAACTCTAGAATGATGATACTTGATACATTGTATAATTGTGAATAATTAGAATGCACACCATGAACCACACAAAAAAATCTTATGTACAGCTTTGTCTGTTACAAAGTTCTAATGCCCCGTACACACGGTCGGATTTTCCGATGGAAAATGTCCGATCGGAGCGTGTTGTCGGAAATTCCGACCGTGTGTGGGCTCCATCGGACATTTTCCATCAGATTTTCCGACACACAAAGTTTGAGAGCAGGATATAAAATTTTCCGACAACAAAATGCGTTGTCGGAAATTCCGATCGTGTGTACACAAAGCCGACGGACAAAGTGCCACGCATGCTCAAAATAAATAAAGAGATGAAAGCTATTGGCCACTGCCCCGTTTATAGTCCCGACGTACGTGTTTTACGTCACCGCGTTCAGAACGATCGGATTTTCCGACAACTTTGTGTGACCGTGTGTATGCAAGACAAGTTTGAGCCAACATCCGTCGGAAAAAATCCTAGGATCTTGTTGTCGGAATGTCCGAACAAAGTCCGACCGTGTGTACGGGGCATAAGACGAAAAGCCAAAATGACTATTTAGGACAGATGGGGGGGGGTTCACTAAAACTGGTGCACACAAAATCTGGTCCAGCTGTGCATAGTAACCAGCCAACTTCTAATTTCAGCTTGTTCAATTAACCACTTGCCGACCGCTGCACGCCGAGATCACTGTGATCTGGAGCAGTGATCGCTGTCATGTGAGTGGTAGCCCATCCCCCCACAGTTAGAATCACTCCCTAGGACACACTTAACCCCTTCATCACTCCCTAGTGTTTAACCCCTTCACTGCCAGTGTAATTTACACGGTAATCAGTGCAAATTTTTAGCTCTGATCGCTTTATAAATGACAATGGTCCCAAAATAGTATCAAAAGGGTCCGATGTGTCCGCCATAATGTCGCAGTCACGATAAAAATCGCAGAATGCAGCCATTACCAAAAAACAAATTAATACTAAAAATTCCATAAATCCATTCCCTTTTTTGTAGATGCTATACCTTTTGCGCAAAACAATCAATATACACTTATTGCGGGTTTTTTTTTACCAAAAATATGTAGAAGAATACATATCAGCCTAAACTGAGGAAATAAAAACGTTTTTTTTATATATTTTTGGTGGATATTTATTATAGCAAAAAGTAAAAAATATTGCTTTTTTTTTTTCAAAATTGTCGCTCTTTTTTTGTTTATAGTGCAAAAAATTAAAATCTCAGAGGTGATCAAATACCACCAAAAAAAAGCTCCATTTCTGGGACAAAAAGGACGTCAATTTTGTTTGGGTGCAACGTCAGTTAAAGCAACGCAGTGCCGAATCGCAAAAAGTGCTCTGGTCAGGAAGGGGGTAAAATCTTCCGGGGCTGAAGTGGTTAAGCTTTGACAATAAAACCCGGAAGCTGGCTACCATGCACAGCTGCACCAGATTCTGTGTGCACCAGTTTTAGTAAATCTCCCCAATAGATTTTAGGTACAATCTGACTGGCCCAAGAAAGCAATTGTACCAGGGTGCTACATAGGCTTGCAAAGTAAGTTCTGCTGATTTTTCAGATGTATGTCAGTGCAGAGGTGGAGTTATCCTGCCACCATGGACAGGATGTCATCAATGTCATGTTGAAAACAAATAAGGTCAATGTCATCTCATGTCTATGGGCAGCTTTAATTAAACTATATTTTGCCATTTCAAGGAGGATTAGTGTTATGCCCCGTACACACGGTCGGATTCTCCGACGGAAAATGTGTGATAGGACCTTGTTGTCGGAAATTCCGACCGTGTGTAGGCTCCATCACACATTTTCCATCGGATTTTCCGACACACAAAGTTTGAGAGCAGGATATAAAATTTTCCGACAACAAAATCCGTTGTCGGAAATTCCGATCATGTGTACACAAATCCGACGCACAAAGTGCCACGCATGCTCAGAATAAACAAAGAGACGAAAGCTATTGGCTACTGCCCCGTTTATAGCCCTGACGTACGTGTTTTACGTCACCGCGTTCAGAAGGATCGGATTCTCCGACAACTTTGTGTGACCGTGTGTATGCAAGACAAGTTTGAGCCAACATCCGTCGGAAAAAATCCTACAATTTTGTTGTCGGAATGTCCGATCAATGTCCGATCGTGTGTACAGGGAGGATATAAGTGAAAAAGTACAGCGCTTATTGTTAAAACATCATAACATGATAAAATTACACCAGAGTGAATATTTTAGTTTATACAATAATAAAGTCCATTCTTAATCTACATGTGGTGCTTGGTAAACAATATAGGATATAAGATGTAGGTGTAGCAAAAAGAAAAAATGTGTAGCAAGAAGAAAGATCCTCCACCACTCAAAGAAGCACACATAGCCACTTACCAGACAGTACTGACCACCTAATTACAAGCGGTCATAACACGCAGTTGTAATCCAGAAACAAACAGTGAGGTCCTGATCCACTAGCATACACCATCTGCTCTGGGCTTCCCCGCATCAAGACAACCAGACAATGGATCTCCAAAGCATACAAATCAAGAGAAGAAGCAAGGTCCTCTCATAGTGTAGTAAATGTATCAATTCGTTTTACTGAATAAAAAATAACACTCATATAGATTAAATATAGAAAAGCATGGTATCTGTGCAGTCAGGCAATGTTTCAAACCAATACGATGGCCAAGCTCCACTCTTATATGCGATGACGTCACACGCCGATGCTCTACCCTGCGCGTTTCGTCATCAGAAGACGTCATCAGGGCCTGGGGAGGATTGATGTGATGGTTAATGTGGATTAGCGTGATGGTTACAGGGAGAGCTAGTGTAAGGGTTACATGGAGAGTTAGTGTGATGGTTACAGGGAGGTTTAGTGTTAGTTGTACAGGAATGATTTGTGTTAGTTACAAGAAAGGTTAAAGTGCGTTAGAGGAAAGGTTGGTGTAAGGGTTAGTGCTGAGGTTACAGGTAGGGTTAGTGTGATGGTTAGAGAGAGTTAATGTATTAACTAGTGTTAGGGTTAGTACGAGCCTTCCGTGGAATGTTAGTGTTGGGGTAGATTTAGTGCTAAATTTACAGGGGGTTAGTATTAGAGTTACAGAAAACAATAAAGTTAGGGCAGGGGTGTCCAACTTGCAGCTCATGGGCCACATGTGGCCCAAGACAGTTTTGAATGCTGCCCAACACAAAATCATAAACTTTCTTATAAAATTTTTTTGCTAATGTGTTTACACTTAGTGAACACATTAAAATTTGACAGTGTCACTTATTGGACTTTTATAAATGTTATCTTCCTGCAATCATGCCTTATTCATGTCACCACTTTTCAGCAGCTCCTATACTTGTGAGCAATTTTTTGCAAGAATGAAGCATACGAAGGGCAAAATTAGAACCAAATATTTATTGAGCTCCATAAAGCGGAGTCCCGCTAAATGTTTTTTTTTTTTAAGTCAGCAGCTACAAATACTGCAGCTGCTGACTTTTAAAATATGGACACTTACCTGTCCAGGGTGCCCGCGATGTCGGCACCCGAAGCCAATCTGTCCCTCGGCTCTCGGTGAAAGCGCTGCCACCTTAGGTAAGGGAATCTGGAAGTGAAGCTTTGCGGCTTCACTGCCTGGTTCTTTACTGCGCATGCGCGAGTAGTGCTGCTCGTTCCCACTGGTCCGTGCTGTCTTCTGGGACCTGTGTGTCTCCCAGAAGACAGTGGGGGGGACGGAACAGGCGCCGGACATGGAGCAGATATCTGCAGATACTGCGGCTATCTATGCCCAGAAGTGGGAGCAAATACGTGGATTAGACAGGTATCTGCTCCCCCCCCTCCCCCCTGAAAGGTGCCAAATGTGACACCGGAGGGGGGGAGGATTCCGAAAAGCGGAAGTTCAATTTTTGGGTGGAACTCCGCTTTAAGAATGAATTGAGAATTGCTACTACATCCTTTAAACCACATATTGATGTGTTTGTTTTTCAAAAACAGTGTCAAATTTTGCACTAGTTTTATGTTATATTGCAAAAAAATGTAATTGTATTACTCAGGAAGGTCAAAAGGTTGGACACTCCTGTGTTAGGGTTACATAAAAGGTTGGGGTTAAAGCCACTAGGAGGGTTGGTGTGAGGGTAACGGGGAGGGTTAATGTGAGGGTTATTGTTAGGATGAGAGGGAAGTTTACTGTAATGCTCCGTACACACGGTCCGATTTTCCGACAGGATATGTTCATTGGGAGCGTGTTGTCGGAAATTCCGACTGTATGTAGGCTCCAACGGACATTTTCCATCGGAATTTCCGTCACACAAAAATTGAGCGCTGGTTCTTAAATTTTCCGACAACAAAATCCGTTGTCGTAAATTCCGATCGTGTGTATACAATTCCGACGCACAAAGTTCCATGCATGCCCGGAATCAAACAAAAGAGCCGCACTGGCTATTGAACTTCATTTTTCTCGGCTCGTCGTACGCAGGGCTTTTTTTCAGCGGGAACGCGGGGGAACGCAGTTCCGGCACCCCCAGGGGTCTATTGTTGTGTATTGTCTATTACTGTTTCTGGTGGGGGATCTATTGTTGCTTGGGGTGGGTCTTATATTGCTGGGGGTCAGTTGTTGCTGGGAGAGATCTACTGTTGAGGGAGGGGTCTATTGTTGTTGGCTGCCGTAAAGTCTATTGATGCTGGCTGTGAGAGATCTGTTGTTGATGCCACAAGTCTATTGTTGCTTGGGGGGAATTTTGTTGCGGGTGGTCCATTGATGATGGGGGAATCTATTGTTGCTGGGGGGGGGGGGGGACTCTATTGTTACTGGCTGCAGGGGATCCATTTTAGTGCTTTTCTTGTTATCACCAAATTCCATAAAAATTCCATACAAATTACAAAATTATACTTGGTTCTGTATTCTCTCAAAAAGGGGCGGAGAAAAGAGGTGACTCAGAAAGGGGGAGTTCCTGCACCTATTCTCTAAGAAAAAAAGCCCTGGTCGTACGTGTTGTACGTCACTGCGTTCTTGACGTTCAGAATTTCCGACAAGATTTCTGTGACCAAGTGTATGCAAGACAAGTTTGACCCAACATCCGTCGGAAAAAATCCATGGATTTTGTTGTCGGAATGTCCGATCGTGTGTACGGGGCATTCGATTTATAGGAAGGGTTAGTGTTAGGATTACAAGAAGACACTTGGGACCTTGCCATCGTACCCAGGAGCTCTGTGCTATATCACGTCATACAGAGTATTGGTAACTGTAAGCGCAAACACACAAGTCCATATATAACAGGAGATATAAAGGGCTGAGCAACTTAGTCCATAGGGGACAGGCTGGAAGTTCAAGGGTTAACCTCCCTGGCGGTATGATTCTTTCTGATTTTAGGTGCTGAAAGCGGTACAATTATTTTGCATGGAAATTTGGCGTTTTATATTGTAGGTCTGTAATTATTAACAATAACACACTTAAATCTGTCCAAACAAGAGTCTAGTAGATATCCCAGGTATGATAAAGTTTGAAACACAAAAACATAAATTATAATATAATAAAAAAAAAATAATAATTAAAAAAAATAAAAATAAATAGTAATAAAATAAATTTTCACACGATTCACTATCGCAAGTGTTCTAATTTACTATCGCTGTTTTCTAGCTGGTCTAAAGCCATTTTTTACGTAAAGGGACACTTTTTGGTTGCTATGGACAATCTACAGTTTCCAGGCAGAAAGAACAGTATATATAATATAAAACTGCATGCAGGGCATGGGCCAGAGCACTGGGGACAAATGGGATGTGAAATGATTTCATACAGTACTGTAATCTGTAAGATTACAGTACTGTATGTGTTATGCTTTTTAAATTTTTTTGAATTTGCCGCCAGGCTCCGCCCCCGTGCGTCGCGACGCTCGCAGGGAACGGAGCCTGGCACGGAGAGGCTTCGGAACAGGACACAGCCCGCGGACACTGCGGGGGACATCGCAGGATCCTGGGGACAAGGTAAGTAAGGAGGCACCAGGATCCTGCGATGCAATCCCGAGTGTGGCTCGGGGTTACCGCTAATGGTGCTGAATTTTAACCCCGAGCCACACTCGGGAAAACCGCCAGGGAGGTTAAGTGGTAACCGGTAATGTAATGGTTAAAGTAGGCTGGTAGGCTAGGCGGCTGCTGTCCTCAGAGAGCTGGCTCTGTGATGGATGAGAGAGGGGTAGAGAAGGAAGCGCCACCTGAGTGTAGTATTACATCATAATCATCATCATTACAACATCATTTGTTAATACTACACTCAGGTGGCGCTTCCTTCTCTACCCCTCTCTCTATATCACGTCATACAGCTGATGCTGAAAGCTAATATATTGAGCAATGAGGATCAGTTTGTTTGACAGGCATTTTCTTTGGCAAACAAATGGTCAAAATTGTAGGGCTGCCATATTACGTCTGTGGGTAATCTACAGCAGAAAAATGGAAATGTCTTTTACTTATATAAGAAAAGTTAATAGATAACACTGTGACCTTTTTTTTCCTGTAAAAAGGATTGGATGTGGGAGGGAGGTCTGCGTGTGCCGTTCAGTAATCCTATCTATGAAGGCCTGATTCTGGACAAAGAAAGAGCACAATTTTAATGTGCTCGCTGTAATCTATGCGCTGTTATGACGGTGATCAATCAAGAATTCTTTCAGGATGTGTTAATCCAGGTTTAGGCTGCAAAATGTTCATTGTCCCACCAACCTGACATTTCACTTTCTCAACTATTATTAATGATAGATGGCGACTGCCAGGAGACTAACTAGGTTACAGTAATATTCGGCTCAGTCCGCAATGCAGAATGTGAATTTTAAATTCAACCGCTGTGGCTGAATTTTGTGCTAATAAATTACACAACGGTTAAAGCGGGGTTCAGGATTGTAGCATTTCCATAAAGCAGGTCACATCAGTCCAGTTATCGCCGTCAAATGTCCCCATATTCTAAGGACATTAACAGGCTTTAAAGATTTGTCCCTGGAAGGAAACTTCTGTCCCTGGAAATTTGCTTGGCTTAAAAAAATGTTCAATGCGATTGTCATTATGCTTTATATCTCTAGTGCTCCATGTTAATATCATCTTAATCACATTATATACATAAAAAGTATCCAGCATGCAGGATAACATTTGTATTACAAATTAGTCATGGAATATACTTGGATAGCCTTAAACCCGCACACACGATCAGATTTTCCAATGGGAATTGGGTGATGACAAACTGTTGGTAGAAAATCCGACCATTTGTACGCTCCATTGGACAATTGTTGTCGGATTTTCCGCAGACAAATGTTGGATGACAGGTTTTAAAATTTTCCGCGGACAAATGGCTGTTGTCGGATTTTCCGAGCGTGTGTACACAAGTCCATCGGACAAAAGTCCATAGTACAAACATGCATGCTCGGAAGCAAGGATGAGAGGTCGGTCTTGTAAACTAGCGTTTGTAATGGAGAATTAACATTCGTGACGTGGCAAATTCTGAAATCTCGAAATGCAGCGCACAATTCTCTTCTTCTTTAACCTCCCTGGCGGTATGATTATTTCTGATTTTAGGTGCTGAAAGCGGTACAATTATTTTGCACAGAAATTTGGCGTTTTATATTGTAGGCCTGTAATTCTTAGGAATAGTTCACTTAAATCTGTCCAAACAAGAGTCTAGTAGACATCCCGGGTATGATGAAGATTGAAAAACGAAATAAAAAATTATAATATAATAAATAACTATAAATAATTATAACAAATAATAATATAATAATAATAAAAATTATATAATAATGTAATCAAATCAAAAACACTGAAATTTGCTCAGTTGCAGAATTTTAGCTTTTGTTACTTTTAGTGTTTGATGACGGATCTCCCCACAAATCACTATCACTCAATTCTGCAAGTGATTATAATTTATTATCGCTTTTTTCTAGCTGCTCTAAAACCACTTTTGATGTAAAGGGACAGTTTTGGTTGCTATGGACAATCTCCAGTTTCCTGGCAGAAAGAACAGTTTTATATATATAAAACTGCATGCAGGACACTGGGCAAACCACTAGGGACAAAGGGGATGTGTAGTTATTTGATACAGTACTGTAATCTGTAAGATTACAGTATGCTGTATCTATACTGTGTGTTTCACTATTTGAATTTACCGCCGAACTCCGTCCCCGTGCGTCGCAACGCTCGCAGGGAACGGAGCTCGGCACTGTGAATCGAGCGAGACACAGCGGCTCGCCGATCACAGCGGGGAGACATCGCAGGATCCAGGGGACAAGGTAAGTATACTCTTCCTGGATCCTGCGATGCAAGCCCGAGTCTGGCTCAGGGATACCGCTTTTGGTATAAAAAATCCAACCCGAGCCAGACTCGGGAATACCGCCAGGGGGGTTAATGGGATAATAATGAAGCTGCTTTGCTGGGGATACTGATGGAGTTATTGCAAACAAATTTTCAAAGGCTTTTTTTCTAGTGATATCAAGAATAATATTATTATGTTTTTAAATGTTATTTGTGTTACTACAACACCATTATCCCGTAGTTTTTAAGAACAAAGATACAACTATGTTGGTGTCCCTTGTCAATTTTACATTGTATTTTTTTAAATGTAACTTCCTACTCCCAAACTGTCATTTGAAGAAAAACACATAGCCAAGTATTATTCTCCACAATTTTTTATTGTGCATTTCAACCATAATATCTTTATGGCTGAAATCGCATCGCACAGAGATCACATGTCACTGCAGTGCGGTGCGAATCACATCCGATCTCTGACATCGCACCAGTGTGAACCGGCCCTTAGGGTGACTACACTCACTCCCCCACTCTGTCTATAGAGGAACAACATAAACACCCAGCATTGTCAACCTCTGGAGAAAGTTGTGTTAGATGGAGTAGTAGAATTTGATGGACATTACAAAAGTGACTAACAAATTAAAGCCTAACTCCAGCTAACACTGCTTTCCATTTTGCAAAAAGTGTTTAACCAAATGAATAAAAGCTGACCATTGTAAGTACTATGTAATGGTCACTTTTGCTGGGCAGCATGTTCTATTTAACCACTTGACCTCTGGAAGATTTTACCCCCTTCATGACCAGGTCATTTTTTTGCTTTACTGCACTGTGCTACTTTAACTGACAATTGCACGGCATTGCAACACTGTACACAAATGAAATGTACATCATTTTTTTAAACAATTAGAGCTTTCTTTGCTCTCCACTGGATTTTTTTTCTCACTGTATACAAAAGAAAGACTGAAAATTTTGAAATTTTAAAACAATATTTTTTCCTTTTTGCTATAAAACATTTTCTATATATATATATATATATATATATATATATATATATAAACTTTAATCAGACTAATATATATATATATATATATATATATATATAAACTTCATGCATTTAGACCAAAATGTATTCTGCTGCATGACTTTGGTAAAAAGGAAAAAACAATTAGTGTATATTAATTGGTTTGCCTGAAAGTTATAGCGGCTACAAATGACAGTATATATACCAGAATTGTTTGTGATAGTGTGGGGGCAGTCTGACACTAACTGACACTTTGTGGGACTAACTGACACTGACATCTCCAGTAACACTAATACAGTGATCAGTGCTAAAATATGCACTGTCACTGTACTAATGACACTGGGTAGGAAGGGGTTAAAATCTGGGTCAAGCCCAGGGTTAACTGTGTGCCTAGCAAGTGTTAATGTGTTAACTGTGTGCTGTTTTTACTAAAGGATGTGCTTTGCAGGGAGACAAAAACTGCCACATCCCCGCTGTCAATAGAGAGATCTGTGTTATTTACTAACACAGATCTCTCCTGTCTTCCACTCCCAATCATTGGCCGAAACCCTCTGATCCACATCTAAGGGAGCCAGTAAGAGGGCAGTCGGGTGGGCAGGTGTGCATGCTGCGCCCTCTTCCCGGAAATAAACAACCACATGTATTTACGTGATTCCGCGCAGCCGCACTATAGCAGTAAAACTAAAGTGTGTAGTCGGAAAAAGGTTAAGGAAGTTGAAAAATAACAGATTTACTAGCAGATCAACGTGTGAAAATAAAGGGAAAAAAAGCCTAAAAAGAAAGCTAATGCAGCCACAACATCTAACTATTAGTATGCTGATATATATTACATTTTTGTTTTTCGGTTTATTAAAACTTTATTGTTGATAAGCAGTCCAGTCCTAGCAAACATCTAGTTGAAACATTCAAGTAGAGTCTTGCCTGGACATGTTAAATTAAAATATCAAATACAGCATCACTTGATACATCTCCCTACAAACAACAGGTCTAAATGCCGGCATTGGGCTGGATGGCTTAGTACATATGTCACTATCGGGGGGGGCAAGATGGACATTGTGGTAGTCTGAAGTGTATGGCAACCTTGGCTAGGTAAAATGCTGCCCCAAAATTACACCACAATTGAGGCTCTTTATCTTCCAGCACTTAGCAAGCATAGCTTTCAAAGTTTTTTTTTTTTTTTGCAAACACTCTGAAATTGCAAATGTGCAAATCCATGCAACATATATATAATATAATATAATATAATATAATATATTATATATATATATATATATATATATATATATATATATATATACACAGAGCTTTTTTTCTCAGAAAATAGGTGCAGATACTCCCTCTTCTGAGTCACCCTTCGTCTCTGCCCCCTACCCACCTCTGAGCACTGTCTCTTGGCTCCAACCCCTACCCACTTCCCAAAATCGTCCCTATTAGAGAATACAAAACCAAGTATCATTTTGTGCTACTAAGTAATCTGTAGCAACAATGCCCCCGCAACAAAATACCAACGCAACACCAATAGACCCAACCAGCAACAATAGATCCTCCAGCAACCAGCAACAGTAGACCTCTCCCTCAATAGTAGATCTCTCCCAGCAACAGTAGACCCACTGCCAGCAACATTAGACCTGCCCAATACACCCTGTCGTCTTTTTGGGTCTGTTCATCAGCAATAGAGGGAGGTGATGGGTGAGGAAGGCAGCACTACTATTTGAGGACACTGATGTAATTATTCCCTTGCAGGAACTTATCTGTAAGAATTATTCTCATTCTTTTCCAGGAAGTGACGTGTAATAGGGCTGTTCTATCCCTCCCTACTCCCTCCCCATTTTATGAAAAACAGCTTTTAGTAAATGAGAAGAGAGGACACAGGGCAGAACTAGCAGGAGCCACATTGTTCTGCACAACGATAGTTTCTGCCCCTTATGCAAATATAGGCGCCTAATGGCATACTGGGAGGGATATGTAGAAAGCCTATGATCTCTGAGCTGTGCAGCCAGCATAGATGAAGCCAAGAGGTCATAAAGAATCCTAGAACTTGCACTATGTGCACAGCAGCTGGAAGACCTTCTGAATATGTAATTTGGCACATAGGGGTTGATTTACTAAAGGCAAATAGACTGTGAACTTTGCAAAGTGCAGTTGCTCCAGAGCTTAGTAGATGAGCAGACGCTCTGCTGACTTCCATCATCCAATCATGTGCAAACAAAATACCGTATATACTCGAGTATAAGTCGAATTTTTCAGCACATTATTTAGTGCTAAAAGTGCCCCCCTCGACTTATACTCGAGTCAAGCACTTTTCTGCAGCAAAAAATTTCATTTTCCGAACCGACTTTGGGGCCCCGTATCTCAGGGTCACTTGGTGCTAGGAACTCCAAATTTGATGTGCAAACCCAGTGGACCTGGTACCACAACATATCCAAAGCTGAAGTTCCTAGCTCTAAGGGGCCCCGAGATACGGGGCCACAAAATCGGTTCGGAAAATGTCATTCTCTGCTGCAGAAAAGTGCTTGACATTTTCTGAACCGAGTTTGAGGCCCCATATCTCAGGGCCACTTTGTGCTAGGAACCCCAAATTTGGTGTGCAAACCCAGTGGACCTGGTACCATAACATATCCAAAGCTAAAGTTCCTAGCACTAAGTGGCCCTGAGATACAGGGCCCCCAAACCGGTTCGGAAAATGTCATTCTCTGCTGTAGAAAAGTGCTTGACATTTTCTGAACTGATATTTGGGGCCCTGTATCTCGGGGCCACTTGGTGCTAGAAACCCCAGCTTTGGAAATTTTATGGTGCTAGTTCCACTGGGTTTGCACACCAAATTTGGGGTTCTTAGCACTAAGTGGCCCTAAGATACAGGGCCCCAAATTCGGTCAACTGTGTCCATCTGCTGCAATGTCATTTCGGGACCCTTTGGGTTCAGAGACCCCAAATTTCGGCTGCAGCTAGGGGGCATCTAGGAACCCTTAACTACCGAGTTTGAAGTTCAGGGGACCTATGGCTGCAAATGGGCACAGTGAGGCTGCAAATGGGCACAGTGAGGCTGCAAATGGGCATTGTTGACCCTCTTTTCCACTTACAGTAGCTGTGCATTTCTCACCCTCGTCTTATACTCGGGTCAATAAGTTTTTCCCATTTTTTTGTGGTAAATTAGGGCCTCGACTTATACTCGGAACGACTTATACTCGAGTATATACGGTACTTTTTTTTTTTTTTGTTTTGTTTTTTAGCAAATCAGCTTTCTAGAACGTGCCACAGCCTAAACATAGACAAAACAGATATATCTCACCTGGGAACCTATGTGAGAGAGGGTGGACTTTGAGACACATATGTTTATATTTAAAAAATCTATTTTATTTAACAAATTACTTAAAATAATTGATAAAAACAAGGATTCAATTCCACATTGTATTTTGAGGGTATCTTTTCCTGTTCCCCTTGCGTTGGCTCATTTGGAAGCCTTGTTTTTATCAATTATTTTAAGCAATTTTTTAAATAAAATATAATTTTTTTATATAAACATATGTGTATGTGTCTCATTTTGTGCCTTTAAAGAGGAAGTAAATCCTGATGGGTGTTACTTCCTCTTTGTTTTCCTGCAAAGGTAAAGCATAATGGGCTACTATGTGCAGAAGAAATCGCCCTACGGCAATTTGCAAATATCTCCTAGACCGTGCAGGTCTGGGAGATATCTCAAGCACCTAGAGGTAAGCCTTAATCTAGGCTTACCTGTAGGTTAAAGTGGTTGTAAAGGGTTTACAACCACTTTAAAGTCCACCCTCTCTCACGTGGGTTTCCAGGTGAGATATATTGGTTTTACTGTTTTTCTTTTCCTTGCAGGTAATTGGGTATTCTATGCAAATGAAGCTTTACCTCATTTACTAAGCTCTGGAGCAACTGCACTTGCCGAGTGCAACTGACCTTTGCTAAGTGCACACTCTATTTGCCTTTAGTATATCAACCCCATAGTGTTCAAGCATGCACTGTTTTTTTAACTTGCAATTTCAGTGTTTTTTTTTAAACATGTTGTACATTAAATGTCAAACATCTAATTTCCTGTAAAGATTTGTAGATGTTTACATACATAATCGTGAAAGTTATTACTATTTTATCAGGTAATGTAATCTTTGGTTTCAGGCTTCATGCTCCTTTAAAGTCTTTTGTCCGTGGTTTGCAGCAGGTGCGGTCTGAGCGCTCGTGACCTGGCCTTACAATGCCTTCCTGTCGACAATGGTTGTTAATGATATGGAGGAGATCATACACTTCCCTTTGCATTATGTCCTGCGGCCTCAGAACATGCCATATTCGTGTGCTAATATTGAGAATTGTGGTCATTTAACTCACCTCATAAATGCAGACTTAATAACAGCTATTGATCTGTATGTTCCAGGAAGGGTTGAGAAGACAGAAAGGGAGAGGTAATGTGTCGCTGACCATAAATACCAGTGAGAAATACTTCTGGAAAGACCTGCAACTACACACCCCAGAACTATTGATGTGTCTGGCTTTTATATTTATGATAGCATATGAGAAATAATTATTTTCATTAGCGTCCCACAGCCTTAACATGACTTCATAGAATCCTAATAATGACAACAAAGTCGATGTAGTAGGTGGTATGAACTAGACATATGTAGTGGCTCAGCAAAGGACTTCTGTAGAAAAATGCTAATTGTTTACTGTTAAAAGAGAGTTAGATAAGTGAGGATATATAGCTGGACAGATAGATAATGAGTTATAAATTCCACCCATTCCTCTAATCAAGGATGGATTTTGTTGTAAGTGGGAAGGCGGAATAGATAGATAGATAGATAGATAGATAGATAGATAGATAGATAGATAGATAGATAGATAGATAGATAGATAGATAGATAGATAGACTATATTACCAAAACTATTGGGATGGCTGCCTTTACACACACAAACTTTAATGGCATCCCAGTCTTAGTCAGTAGGGTTCAATATTGAGTTGGCTCACCCTTTGCAGCTATAACAGCTTCAACTCTTCTGGGAACACTGTCCAACTGTCCACAAGGTTTATGAGTGTGTCTATGGGAATGTTTGACCATTCTTCCAGAAGGTGTTCTATTGGGTTGAGGTCAGAACTCTGTGCAGTTCAGTCAAGTTCCTCCACCCAAAACTCGCTCATCCATGTCTTTATGGACCTTGCTTTGTGCACTGGTCCAAATCATTTGGTGGAGGAGGGATTATGGTGTTGGGTTGTTTTTCAGGGGTTGGGCTTGGCTCCTTAGTTCCAGTGAAGGGAACTCTTGAGGCGTCAGCATACCAAGGCATTTTGGACAATTTCATGCTTCCAAATTTAAGGTAAAGTTTGGGGATGGCCCCTTCCTGTTTCAACATGACTGTGCACCAGTGCACAAAGCAAGGTCCATACACAGATGAGCAAGTTTGGGGTGGAGGAACTTGACTGGGCTGCACAGAGTCCTAACCTCAACCCAAAAGAACACCTTTGGGATGAATTAGAGTGTAGAGACGTGTGGTGAGGGAGCTCCCGGCCTTTTCTTACCTATCCCAGCTGATTTTTATCACTCATGATTTTATCATCATGCTCTCAGCAAAATGAGGAAAAGCAAAGACTCATACCCAGGCATCTCGTGTACCCAAAACCAGAGGGGAAATCCAACATTTCTTTCCTAGCTTCATGGAGGGCTCCCCGGGACCAAGATGGCGGAGCCACATGGCTCCCCTAGTGGGACTCTCAATACTCAGGGGCAGCCCACTTCACCAAGCCCTTCCACAGCTTTGGACACATTCTCGGAAGGCTCTTTTCAGGACCACCCCTCATTTCCCTCAGCAATCAGGAATGCATCGGGCAGATGCTGACCTCAGGGTGCTCATACGAGCCCTCCCCACCAAGGCGGACATAAAGGCTCTCTGGCTGGAGGATGCGCATCGCCAAGACCTACAAACTGTTAAAGCTGATGTACAGTCCCTGTCACATTTCTAGTGGGGAATCATTGCTTAGTGCACTGGAGCAAAGGGTGATAGATCTGCAGACTATTCAGCAACCCCATGTAGATGTAGCAGCAGCCCTGTAACTTCACCTGGAGGACCTAGAAGATCAGAGCTGCCAAAACAACTTGCGCCTCCGCAGTCTCCAGGAAGCCACGGGTACAGATAATCTACCGGACACTGCCAAGGCCATCATGCACAAGGTGCTGGATGCTTTTCCTCCTATTAATATTGAGTTTGATAGAATCCACAGGGCCCTGGGCCCCAAGTCCATGTATCCCGCCAGACCATGCAATGTCATGTGCCGCCTGCACAGGTACATGCATAAAGACAACATCCTGAGTAAAGCCTGGGAATATGATTCAGTGGCCTTTGATGGAGCTGCCAGCTGGCACGTCAATTGGGATTCACTTATAGATAGGGTTTTCCCCCTGTCACCCACTTTGCGTAAGGGACAGTCTTCCTTTACCCTCTGCTCTCCGGCTGAATTACCTGCTCTCTTTACCTACATGGAGACAGAGTCCATCCAGGTACTGAATTGGCTCCAACTGTTTTTAGTGGCCGGCTGGCCGAACAGGGACATCTGCATATGGGATATCCTCCGCTGGGATTGCAGAGAATAAGCTGATGCTCTTGAGCACCGACACCGGAGGGGTCACGTGAGTTGTAAATGGGTGCCATAATCAGCATACTCACTACAACACTGTTGTCTGACACTCTTTGCTTTATTGCCTTATGCTGGACTCGCTATATGGAGCTGCAGATCATTCTTTCTTTGGAAACAGCACCTCTGGGAATGACTTTTCTGTTCTGAGAAGTATAACTTTGCATATTATAAATCAGGGACACTCTGTTCCTTCGCTGTCTAATCTGGTTGCAGAACGAACAAACAAATTTGTTTCTTCATTTTTGACTGCTGCATCCACATGGACCACTGGACTGTTTTAATCTAAGCATGGGGAATAACTGAACTATCTATCCCAAATTGAGGAAAAAATATCCCCTGATATTTTCCTTCACTGCACTCAATTTTGATATACTGTATGCCTTTCCTTAACAATAACTCCTTTTTAGGAGGACTTAGTGCCTTAATGTTTTGCCTCTGCTTTCTATACCATAATGTCAGAATGTGTAATGTGAAACTGCTGTTCATTATCTGTTTAACGGTGCTATGTACTGTTTCATAGGCTTATTGTAGTGATGGAACTTGACGGACATCCTTCGGGGCCTCCCAGCCGGATGGGGGCAGCCCCCCCCCTCAGCCTTTTGGGCGGGGGTGGGGAGTGGGGGATCTCTTGTTCTGGAGAGGATCCCCTAGAATATATTCCCTAATGACATGCTTCTTAAGTGTTATTGTTTCTCTTGTCTGTCTGTTATTATGATCAATTGATCGCTCCTTTCACGGAGAGGAGCCTGTATTACCTTGAGGATGTCTAGGGCTCTGGGCGACTGCACTCAGTGCCCCCCTCATCGTCAGGCCCTCTTAGGTTGTCTCTCTCCTTGTTGGGAGACCTGAGGCTTATTTACAGCTCCTCAGGGAATTCACCCCCTGCACATGTCCTATTGCTCTCCGGAAATGGGTGATCGAATAAGGGATGTCGGGGGGACTGACTCTATATGTATGAATTTGGTTTTTTTGGGATAGACCTAACTACACCCACGTTACACATATCTTTTTTCCTCTTCCTTTTCTCCATTTGCATTACCTATATTATAATTGTGTTTTAAACAAAGGCAAATTATCTGATACAGTTACAACAACTGTACCATCGGATTTGCTGGTGGGTTTGGTAAATACATCTCTTGATGGACTCCTGTGGTTCTCTGTCCTTGCTCCTCTCTTGTTCCTCTATTCCTCCCTCCCATGTGGGGGGGGGGGGTGATGGTTGGGAGGGGGCGTGGAAAATATAGGCATTTAAAGTGGAGTTCCACCCAAAAATGGAACTTCCGATTTAATTGACGGTGACCCCCTGACATGCCAAATGTGGCATGTCATTTTTTTTGGGGGGGGGGATATCCAGTTCCCACTTCCTCCCGGGGCTCCGCGGCGCCGAAAGGAAGTTCACCCCCTCCCCCCCTGCAATCTTTTGGGACACGTCACAGGTCCCAGAAGATTGCCAATCACAGCGTACAGTTTGCGCATGCGCAGTGCATGCCCGGCTGTGAAGCCACAGCTGGGTGCCCACAGTATGAATGCCGGCGCGGTGGAGAGGAGGGGGAGAGTAGCGGGGCTTCGTATGCCCGCATCGCTGGACCATGGGACAGGTGAGAGTCTGATTATTAAAAGTCAGCAGCTACACTTTTTGTAGTTGCTGACTTTGAATTTTTTTTTTACGGGGGAACTCGGCTTTAAGTTTTGCCATATGTGTTCTTTCCCTTTCGCTATTGCCAGGGTGGGTGAGACTGGCCGGTGGTTCCTTTCTCTGGGTCTAGTCAAACCACTCTACCATTTAGGTTAACGCTCATTAATCCAACCGAGAGTCGGCGAGCTTTTCTGCAAAATTTTGCTTATTTAGTTCAAAGGCTGCGTACCTCAACGCCAGCCTCTCCACTTTTTCTGATTTCTTTCTTGATCCCTTCCTTTCCTAACCTGTCTCTACTTACGCCCCCCCCCCCTCCCCTCTCCCTTTTTTCTCTTTCGTCCCTCCTTTTCTCTCCCCAATACCCGTTTTTTTTTTTCATATACACTATAGGTGTAGTATCCCTCAATACTAAGGGGCTTAATGTCCCGAAGCAAAGACATATGCTATAGCATGACTTGAAACACACTCATGCAGATGTAGCTCTTATTCAAGAAACCCACTTTGGGGATGACAAACTTTGCTTCCTTAAAAAACGTTTTTACTCTACAACATACCATTCTACCAATAAAACTGCCAAATCTAGGGGGGTCTGGAGCCAGCAGCAGTCCATACGTCCTCTTCCTAGGACCTGGAAAAACTGCTACCATTGGACCAATCACTTCTGTGCCTATATACAATGCGATTTTTTTTTCCTACCTTTGTGAGTAGATTTTAATCTTGGTTTTAACTAATAAATTTATCAAGGATAATGCACTAGGCTGGTGCGCTCTCTCTCTCTTTTTTATCAATTCTACTAGGATAATCCTATCCTGAAGAGCAGCAAGGCCGAAACCCATAGTCCTTCTTGAACCCTTGGGATCATTTAGCCAATACACCTGGGCGCAAGAGTATTTTGCGTCTATACTGATTCCAACTATCCCTGACCCACTCTTGTCCTAAAAAAATGGCTTCCTGTTAGCCTAAATAATTTACAGTTTCTATCACATAAAGAATAAAAATAGAGTACAATAAAAAAATGTAAAGCCACATATGTTTTACAAATAACATCTAACATGCAAAAAAAGACATAACCACACGTAAAGTATAGAACAAAATTTACAATGTAAGTAAACTAAACTACTTTAAATACTTCCCTCTACAAAAAAAACAAAAACAAACAAAAAACAGCTCAATCAGTAAAAATGTGTGATTCTGCCAACGGCAAAATCAGTAGAATCACTGCAAGATTATGTTCCTTATAATCACTGCTCATTACTAGATGTAACTTTATCATACATGCACCAAACAACCTTTCCTTCTAAAGAAAGGTGCATAAGCTTGCATGCTTGCATTGGTCAAGAGTGCATATTTATGTACTCTGCAGACACCCTTGTGCCAACTTAATTTACAGTAGAAAGAACAAAAGCAATTGGCTGGGAGATTCCAACTTGACTGTCCTCTTTCCCAAGAAGCATTAGATGGAAGTGGTTGCCACTGTCACAATCACATTATCTGTCTGAAATTGAATGGATCAGGAGAGAATCACCTTATATAATGAAATACTGAACAATATCTAATTCTTATAAGTACCTTCAAGGGTAAGTCCACTTACAATGGCTATTTCTTTATCCAATGGTGATATACATACTCCTCTGTTTGTTGGAGATTTCAGTGGTAAGATAATTCTACCAACGTTCCTTAGTCTTCTCAATCTGGGAGCACCTTATTGGGATGTCACTTTCTCTTTGGAGAATTACACTATGCATTCATTTTATACAGTGGATTATCTGCTAGTGGGATGGTGATACCCCTTTCAGATGTATAATGCTTTAAAGCCTGGACCATAGGCTCTAGTGAGAATATCTTGCTTTTAGGGGAAAAGGTGACTGATTCAATGCACTGATAACCACTAGTGATGGGCGAAACTGCCCTGGTCGAATTTGTCAAGGGTTTGGAAAATTTTTTTCAATATCCGGCAAACCCAAACTTAGAAGTCAATCCCATTAAAGACTATATGGGGGAACGAGTCTTGTTAAATTATGCCCATTTTTAGGGCTAATAGATAAATTACTGTAAATGGTATGGAAAGCTGAACACTGCCATGGGGGGTAAGTACATATGCAAAACTTTAAATTAAAATTACATTTAAATAAAAAAAATAATACAGCAAGGAAATGTAATTTTTGGAAATGCACAGATCCTTAAAATAACATGCTTGGGGATTCCTTAAATCTGTACTTGGAGTTACAGAACAGTTTGATTCTCACAGTCACAGCAACAACATACAATGACAGCTCATATTTAGCTGTGTAAAGGGTTGTACACCCAATGAGAATATCAGATAAACAACTATCAATTTTTTATTGCATGCTAATCTTCATATCAAAAATGAAGAGGTTACTCTTTACGAAAATTCTAATGTGACAGAACACAACTTTGGAAGTGATGTCATGTATTGTATTATCAGATGAAAACTATACTGTACTGATTAACTACTTCAGTAATGGGCACTCACACCCCCTTCCTGCCCAAGCCAATTTTCAGCTTTCAGCGATGTCACTGTTTAAATGACAATTGCGCGGTCATGCTACACTGTACCCAAACAGGATTTTTATCATTTTGTTCCCACAAATAGAGCTTTCTTTTGGTGGTATTTGATCACCTCTGCATTTTTATTGTATGCTAAACAAATAAATAAAAACTACAATTTTGAAGAAAAAAGTTTTTCTTTTGTTTCTGTTATAATATTTTGTAAATAAGTATGTTTTCTCCTTTACTGATGGGCACTGATAAGGTGGCACTGATGGGCACTGATAAGGCGGCAGCGATGAGGCGGCACCAATGAGGTGGCACTGACGATGGGCACTGATAGGTGGCACTAAAGAGTGGCACTGATATGCAGCACTGATGGGCATTGATAGGAGGCACTGATGGGCACTCATGGGTGGCACTGGTGGGCACTGATAGGCGACACTGATGGGCACTGAAAGGCTGAATTGATGGGTACTTATGGGTGGCACTGATAGGCAGCACTGCTGGACACTGCTGGGCACTGATAGGCTGCACTGCTGGGCACTGATACGTGGCACCAATGGGCACTAATATGTGGCACTGATAGATGGCATTGATAGGCATTACTGATGGCACTGGCAGGCATTGGGGATGGGCAATGTTTGGCAGACGCCTGGGCACTGATTGGCATTTCCCTGGTGGTCTAGGGTGGCATACCTGGTGGTCCAGTGTGGTGGCATCCCTGGTGGTCCTGGCGGCATCCTGGTGGTCCTGGGTGGGCATCCGAGGGGGGGGCTGCATTGATAAACAATCAGCCCAGACCCCCCTGTCAGGAGAGCAGCTGATCAGCTCTCCTCTAGTGAGGAAAAGCCGATCAATGGCTCTTCCTGTTTACATCATGATCAGCCGTGATTGGACACGGCTGATCACGTGGTAAAGAGCCTCCGTCAAAGGCTCTTTACCGAGATCGGTATAGCGGTGTGTCAGACTGACACACCACCGATTGCCGCCTCACGCGCGCCCCCGGGGCGGAGCGAGAGCGGTCGTTCTGGGAGGACGTCGTATGACATCCACCCAGAGCGAGAGCTGCGCTGCGCCGCCCAGTCGTCAATATTTTTTTGTCTGTTATAAAACCTATCCAATAAAAAAATGTAAAAAATCGAATTCATATTGATTGGTTTGCACAAGTTATAGTATCTACAAACTATGGGATAGATTTATGAAATTTTTATTTTGTTATTTTTACTACTAGTAATGGTGGTGATCAGCGACTTATAGCGGGACTGCGACATTGCGGCAGACAAATTGGACACTAACTGCCTCTTTTGACACTTTTTTGGGGACCAGTGATATTATTACAATGATCAGTGCTAAAAATACGCACTGTCACTGTTTTAATGACGTTGGTTGGGAAGGGATTAACATCAGGGGGATCAAAAGGTTAACTGTGTGCCTAGCTGGTGTTTTATTACTGTGGGGGAAGTGCTTTGACTAAAGAAAGGCATAGATCTGTGTCTCTGCTTTGCAGGAACACAGGATCCAAGCCTTCTTTACTGACAGAACGGCGGTCTGCCTTGTTTACATAGACAGATCGCCATGTGTACCGAACAATCAGCGGGTGTCGGCAAACAATGGGTCTGTGGGACCTGCTGATCAGCTCCACTGTATAGAATTATAGTATGAGCAAGCCGCCGGCGCTGTGCACTTGCGCCCGATATCCGGAACTGCAGGATCACATATCTATACACGTGATCCTGTGCAGGACGGACGCCCTGTAGCAGTAAAACTGCTAAAGGGGAGTCGCCAAGTGGTTAGGGTAGTTTTAGCAGCGACGTGCTTTTTCATCAAATAGAGCCTGCTTTGACCAGCGGATAGAAATAGGTCAGTAGTTTGCTGCGGCTGTCCCTGATGCTGATGCAAAAAAACGAACCATCTTCTATCAAGCGCTCATTAAGAATTAGCAGACCACAAGAATTAAGAGACTATAGATTACACAGCAATGTAACAATGGTCAGCAGCAAAATAATTGTAAATAATTGTAAACAGCAAGGTTAGGCCCAAATTTACTAAAGACAAAGAGCATAGACTGGGGCTTTACCACAAGAATGAAAACACTGCAGAGGATAGAGCAGTGTAAAATTGGCCAGCAGCAGGACAGTTTTTTTCATGTAAAATAAAAATAAAAAATAAAAAAATAAAAAAAAAACTTGTGCATGCTTAGCTTTAATTTTATCTATGGGGATAGTTGAGTGTAAGTGAGATAATGTAATGGTAAAGTAAGGTAAGGTAGGGTGACCAGACGTACCCAGTTTGCGGGGAAAGTCACCGGACTGAGGACACTGTACCCAGGGAATGTCTGTCCCCAGTCTTGTCCCCAGATTCAGGGGCAATCCTGGGCGGGTGCACCGCAAGCTGGGGCAGAGGGGGGGCACCCAGGGCTGGCCCTATCATGGGTTTCGCTGGGCTGTCTCGGACGGGGGGGTGAGCGCCGCCAGATTATACAGAGCGGGGATCTCCCGCTTACCCAGCTGCTTACCCAGTCCCACCACCTCCTGTGCCAGCTCCTATGAAAGGCAGCACACTGGTGTTGTCTATCATAGGAGGCGGAACTTCGTCTGAAGACAGCGGCCGTGCGGGGTAAACAGGCTGAGCTGATGGGCACTGTACAGGCTAACCATTTTAGCATAATATCATTCAATGGGAGATTATAGTAAAATTTCCCTATTTTGGAGTAATGCGTAATGAAGGTAAATTTAAGGTTTTTTGTTTGTTTTTAAGGGCGCAATAAACTTTAAATGGTCCATGAGGGTTACAGAAGCTACTATCAACCATCCTGGATCTGTTCTTGCAACAAAAAGCCCTCTCATTAAGTTTGTTATTTTACATTTTTTTCACAGAAAAGAAAAAAGTAAAATAATAAAATGTTAAACAACAGCGTAACAAATGGCATTCAAATACTCACAAAAATGTAGAAAACACAGACACTGAATACTAACTGAAATAAACTACTCAAAATAAACCTCAAAACTCAACACCCTCTAATAAAGAAATAAATATAGAAGATCTTGTGTTTTTTTCAAGCTAATTTCACCTAAACAGCTCAGTGAATAAACAGAAGAGTTTTCACAGATGGCAAATTTCACTGAAATCCCTAATGACCACTAAAAACTGATAAATTGTCTTTTTGATTGGTTCAGGCTCTTATTGGGTCTGCTGCCCAAAACTGATATTTCAGTGTTTGGTAGATGCTGAAGAATTAAAGAATATGTAAACCCAACATTTCATATTCCTGATATGTAGCTGCTGTACCATGTACTTGTATGAAAAAGTATCCTGTTCTCTTTGTATTGCTTTCTTTGTGTGAAATCCCTGGAGTTCCTGCCAGTCCGTTTGCTTTCCTATTAAAAACTGAGTGGTCAGTTCTCTAGTAATGCTGGGAACTCTGCCTGCTCTCCTCCAGTGATTAGACTTCTCCTGCTTTCCCGACAGCCCCCCACCAAGCACAATTTTTCACTTGGAAGTTCAGTATGCTGCTATTTCTCCTCCCCTAGCTCTTATGCAGCTGAGAACAGAGGTAATTGATAACTTATAACAAAGGGAGAAAAGGGTATTTATATTGTTTTTTATATCTATACACAAATGTTTTGCTTTTCATTTCTTTTTTAGATTGAATGGGTTGTATTACAAGGTGAGGGTTTACGATGACTTTAAAGCGGAGTTCCACCCAAATTTTAAACAATATCTGTATGTATTCTCTTCCTTGCCTAGATGCTGACATGCCGTTTAAAAAAATGTAAATCGCCGTAATTACCTTTTATTTTTCTATTCTTCTTTGCACTTCCTGGTTCTCCTCCCGTGGGAGTAGGCGTGTTTTTAGCCTCTCCCAGACTCCTGGGAGCTAGTCTCAGGC
Source organism: Lithobates clamitans (assembly GCA_037952925.1). Taxonomy (NCBI): domain Eukaryota; kingdom Metazoa; phylum Chordata; class Amphibia; order Anura; family Ranidae; genus Lithobates; species Lithobates clamitans. The sequence goes on along the minus strand of JBBGZY010000978.1, from coordinate 2,117,653 downwards.
TTCCCAGGATGCCACTGAGCATGTGCGGGAACGAGCGGTGAATGCTGGGAGCACAGCATTCACCACATCCAGGAAATAAATGCTTGTGGGCTTCAAATGCCCACAATGAAGATGGAAACCGCCTGCAGTGAATAATATAAGTTATTCTTTCTGACGAAATCTGACTCAGGCGGACATATTACACACAATATGTGAGTATGTAATGCTGAGAAGAAAAGTTTGTGAATGAACTCAAAAAAAAAAAAAACGATAGATAGGTGGACCCCCGCTTTAATCGCTTGCCAACCGACTCACGCCGATATACGTCGGCAGAAGGGCACGTACAGGCATATTAACGTACCTGTACTTTGCCCTTTAAGAAGTGGCTTGCGGGCGCATACGCGCCTGCCGCGAGCTCCGTAAGTGTGATCGCGGGTCCCGCGGACTCGATGTCCGCGGGGATACCCGCGATCGTCTCACAGAGAGGAAGAAAGGGGAAATGCTGATGTAAACAAGCATTTCCCTGTTCTGCCTAGTGACCCTGACACTGATCACAGCTCCCTGTAATCGGAAGCGGTGATCAGTGTCGTGTCACAGATAGCCCCTCCCCCCCCACAGTTAGAATCACTCCCTAGGACACACTTAACCCCATACAGCGCCATCTAGTGGTTAACCCCTTCACTGCCAGTCACATATACACAGTAATCAATGCATTTTGAATCGCACAGTTCGCTGTATAAATGTGAATGGTCCCAAAATAGCGCCAAAAACGTCCGATCTGTCCGCCATAATGTTGCAGTCACGATAAAAATCGCTGATTGCCGCCATTACTAGTAAAAAAATTATTAATAAAAATACCATAAAACTATCCCCTATTTTGTAGACACTATAACTTTTACGCAAACCAATCAATAAAAGCTTATTGCGATTTTTTTTTAACCAAAAATATGTAGAAGAATACCTATCGGCCTAAACTGAGGAAAAAATATATTTTTTTATATATTTTTTGGGGATATTTATTATAGTAAAAAATAATGAGTTTTTTTTCAAAATTGTCGCTATTTTTTTGTTTATAGCGCAAAAAATAAAAACCGCAGAGGTGATCAAATACCACCAAAAGAAAGCTCTATTTGTGGGGAAAAAAGGACGTCAATTTTGTTCAGGAGCCACGTCGACCGCGCAATCGTCAGTTAAAGCGACGCAGTGCCGAATCACAAAAAGTGCTCTGGTCTTTTGCCAGCCAAATGGTCCGAAGTGGTTAAAGCTGCAGTACTACCCCCCCCCCCCCCCCCCCACACACACACACACACACATTCTGTCCTATGCAGTATCAGCTCTCCTCAATCCAGCGCTCATCCTCAGAGTAAGAAAAAAAAAAGGAGTTGGTTGAGTTGAGGGATTACGCTTTTTAAACTATCTAAAGTGTTTTTTCTATTTCTCAGATGTCTTCACTGGTAGGGTCTCTGTGCCATCTCCTTAGGAATGGACACCTGCTATGGCCATTATGAGGGTAACCACTCTCCCTGCTAAATAGTTTATTTATTTTACTTTATGGAGAATGCAAGAGAATCTGGAAATCCCAGAACTCTCATTTAGCCAGGGGCTGAGGAATTCATGCATGAAAATCTTGCTATTAAGGTATTCCGAATATTTAAGACCCACCCCATGTGCTATAGCTACGACTACATTGTAATATCACTTTTAGGTGGACCGCCCCTTTACTTTACTGGGAAGGCCAGTATGGGGTAAATAGCCACAGGTCCCTATATGAATATATGAATGTAAGGGCGCTAATAAAAATGCATCTAAATTATCCGCCGAGGAGGCCAGTAAGACACAACCGAGCAGATAGCAGTCACAGAGCATTGAGACTTATCTAATAGCAGCACCCAGAGATGGAGGAGAAGGGGGAGCAGCTCAATTTCACAGAGTGATACAATCCACTTTCTAAATGTGGGTATGTAGATGAGTGATAATGATTGAAACGAGGAAGCTCATGAGAGCGCGGATGGCATCTTCACAATATTAAATGCATTATACATTAAGAAAGACCCTGAATGACGCTGGGAAATAGAGTAAGAGAAAGACACCGGATCCACATGAAAACAAATCTAAGGCCTGGCTAAACATTAAGCTATCAGCCCACTCATCCTTATCGCACATTCTCCTTCTTAATTTCAAATCACCCTGGTTATTATTCTTTGTGCAGCTGTCCATCTAACGTTGCTAAATTGACCCTATCTCATCAACAGTTTAAATCAAAAGCTAATTTCCACACCTTTTTGTCCGACACAGTAAATACAGCTTCTAATCAACACCACTCACAACCGCGGCTCAGAAAAATGAGCAGCATAAAATGCTTTAAAGGCAAAGGGCACCTGTACAGGTTGTTGTGTTTTTAGGTGTGGCGGGACAATATTAAAACACTCTAATGCCCCGTACACACGGTCGGATTTTCCGACGGAAAATGTGTGATAGGACCTTGTTGTCGGAAATTCAGATCGTGTGTGGGCTCCATCACACATTTTCCATCGGATTTTCCGACACACAAAGTTTGAGAGCAGGATAAAAAATTTTCCGACAACAAAATCCGTTGTCGGAAATTCCGATCGTGTGTATACAAATCCGACGCACAAAGTGCCACGCATGCTCAGAATAAATAAAGAGATGAAAGCTATTGGCCACTGCCCTGTTTATAGTCCCGACGTTCGTGTTTTACGTCACCGCGTTCAGAACGATCGGATTTTCTGACAACTTTGTGTGACCGTGTGTATGCAAGACAAGTTTGAGCCAATATCCATCGGAAAAAATCCATGGATTTTGTTGTCGGAATGTCCGATCAATGTCCGACCGTGTGTACGGGGCATAAGGGTTACATAATATTTAGCCACATCCCAAGCTATAGCTATACAACACAGCTTCAGTTTGTTCAATTAGGGGTATAACTATATGTCATGGGGTCTCATAGCAAAACCATTAAAACCCATCTCCAAGCAAATTGTATCTGGTCCCCAATCCTTCCCCATTCCCATCTATTCATCACTTTTTAATGTTAAAATAAATGCCTTCCAAAGATGTTTTCTTCTTACCTGAATCTGCCATCTGAATCTGGTGCCTCTTCCCGGAAGTGAGGGCGGCCGATCAAGCGCTGCAATTTAAGTACAGCGCTGATTGGTCTTGTTGCCCACCTTATTGTGATGTCATCACACTGCTCCAGACTTCTGCAGCCTGAGAGCACTACACTGCTGGACAGTCAATGGGAACTGTCCAGATCATCCAGACAGTGACGTGGGCACTTGAACAAGTACCCTGCCACTCTGCAATCCAGAAGACAAAAAAGTCTTGGGACTTGAGGCAGGAAGTAAAGGAAAATCTCCCCATAGGGACACAGACAGCAAAAAACCTAACAGGGGTTTTAACCACTCCCCATTATTTATAAAAAAAACAGGCATACAGTATTTAAAATAATAGAGCAGCTCCTTGGCCTCATAGCAGTCAGTCTCCAAAACGTAGACAAGCCATAGATGTCGTACGCACAATACCAACTTATCATGGGGCAGTGTGACACACCTTAAGCTTGCTAGTTTTATGTTTTGTGTACACACGGGCGGACTTTTAGGCATCAAAAGTTTGACGGTCTTTCCGACGGACTTTCGATGGACTTCCGTCAGACTTTCGAACAAACGGACTTGGCTACACACGATCACACCAAAGTCCGATGGATTTGTACGTGATGACGTACGACTGGACTAAAATAAGGAAGTTGATAGCCAGTAGCCAATAGCTGCCCTAGCGTTGGTTTTCGTCCGTCGGACTAGCATACAGATGAATGGATTTTTCGACCAGACTCAAATCCGTCCGAAAGATTTGAAACATGTTTCAAATCTAAAGTCCGTCTGATTTTCGACCAAAAAGGTCCGTCAGCAGTCCAATAAAGCCCACAAATGGTCGGATTGTCCGACGGATTCGTTCTGGCGGACGAGTTTGGTTGAAAAGTCTGCCCGAAGGTACCCGGCATTAGGGTTTTCCATCTGGCCCAGTTCACATCTTAGAAGTTGTTGCTTATCTGCTCCAGTAGTTTTCTGTCCATAGACAGTGTGGTACTTGACTACTGTGATCAACCTGACCAGCAAATAGTCAACTTATGTTTATTAAATAAATGTGACCTGAAAATTACATCCTGATTAAAGTGGAAGTCATATCTCTCTTCTAATATATATCATCCTTTATTGCAATCAATGCTGCTGCCTATATCCACTCCAGTAATGGCTGCATGGCGTTTCTAAGGGTTTTTCTGATGGTGACAACATTGGCCCACGCCTGTTTGAATGTGCTCTAAAATGGCAATTTGTAATGTCAATCTAAAGTCCATGTGACAGGGTGACAAAGCAGGAGCGCAATTTATAGATATGGACAGAGCATTGTCACCTTATATCAGGAAATAAATACACAAAGGCCTTCATAGAAGGATCGCCAACTATTATTTTAATGAATATACCTAAAAAATGAAATATATGGGTTTAGAAAATCAAATATGTTATAGTGTTCCAGCATTCCTGGAAGTGGAACAAACTGACACAGTGGGACCTTTGAGATACCAATATAAGTCATTACCATCTAATAAGAGTGATTTTTTTTTACCACGCTCAACTAAATCACCAGATACAAAACATACATAGAACTTAAACAATGTGAATATATCAAATAATATGCAATGTCCATACACCACCACCGGATATCTCCAAAAAAAAACAAGTGATAATGATGTCTTCATTCCAAGTTCATCAAATACTATATATGTGAGAATGAGAGTGCTATCTTCCGCCAGCCCTTAGGCAGACATCCTACTCACCAAACATATACGACACCCATTACAGGTAGTCATAACCAGCATGTCAAGGGGAAAAAAGATCTCCAGGTCATCGGCCCATGAAGTGGCACACCCGCCTGGCAAGTGTGCCACTTCATGGGCCGATAACCTGGAGATCTTTTTTCCGCTTGCTGGTTATGACTACCTTTACTGGGTGTCATATATGTTTGGTGAGTAGGATGTTTGCCATGGGGCTGGTGGAAGATAGCACTCTTGTTCTCACATATATTTGATGAACTTGGAAAGAAGACATCACTATCACTTGTTTTGGAGATATCCGGTGGTGGTGTATGGACATTGTATATTATATAATATATTCACATGGATTGATGATTTAGTTGAAAGCGGTATAAAAACAGTTGTTTTTTCTTTTCACCATTTTTTTTAGCCTTACTACGAGCTGCTCTGTATTTATTTAAAAATGCATACTAATATTATTTGTTTGTTGAGTCGATCCAGGGTACGCAGGTTTAAGGGGGTTTATATCCCTCCTTTTTTTTCATCCGTTACCATTTAATAGCAATTTAAAGTTATCTTCCAAATTTTATTTAAAGCGGAGTTCCACCCAAAAGTGGAACTTCCACTCATTTGTCTCCTCTCCCCCCCTGGTGCCACAATTGGCACCTTTTGGGGGGAGGGGGGACAGGATCCTCCTCTCCCTATCGCCGGGCCAGTAGGAGAAAGGACCGGGGCCTAGCGCATGCGCAGTAGGTTTCCCGGCGTGAAGCCGTAAGGCTACACTGCCGGGTACCCCTACCCGCAATGGTGGCGGCAGCACCCGACAGCTGATCGAAACATCGCTGGACTCCAGGACAGGTAAGTGTCCTATTATTAAAAGCCAGCATCTCCAGTATGTGTAGCTGCTGGCTTTTATTTTTTATTTTTTTTCGGGCGGAACACCGCTTTAAATGCATATCTTTAAAAAAGACACTAATGGCGCTCATGTAATCACAGGCGTTTATAGAGATACCTCCATACAGATTTTTGCTCTCTTGTAAATCACATGGTATGTAAGGAATATGTCATACAACAGTAATAAGTCAAAATATCTGAGTTATAATGGAGATTCAATATTTATTTTTCTACAAGTTTCTCAAATCCATGGTCAACTTCTTCAAGAGAACAATTGAAGGACATTTTTTGTGCAACATTAGGCAGATCACTTTACAATATTACAAATTTGCAATAATATTTCTGTAAGCAATCTCACCCCAGTCTGCAACACAGTTGATGGGGGCACTAAGAAGGACACAAATAGGGAGATTTACCAAAACTGGTGCAGCTGTGCATAGTAACCAATCAGCTTCTAGGTTTTATTGTCAAAGCTTAACTAAACAAGCTGAAGTTAGAAGCTGATTGGTTACTATGAACAGTTGTACCAGAGTCTATGTACACCAGTTTTAGTAAATTCCCCCCAAACTGACCAGGACAATGACCTGTGTTATGCCCCGTACACACGGTCGAACTTTGTTCGGACATTCCAACAACAAAATTCTAGGATTTTTTCCGACGGATGTTGGCTCAAACTTGTCTTGCATACACACGGTCACACAAAGTTGTCGGAAAATCCGATCGTTCTGAACGCGGTGACGTAAAACACGTACGTCGGGACTCTAAACGGAGCAGTGGCCAATAGCTTTCATCTCTTTATTTATTCTGAGCATGCGTGGCACTTTGTCCGTCGGATTTGTGTACACACGATCGGAATATCCGACAACGGATTTTGTTGTTGGAAAATTTTATATCCTGCTCTCAAACTTTGTGTGTCGGAAAATCCGATGGAAAATGTCCGGTGGAGCCCACACACGGTCGGAATTTCCGACAACACGCTCCGATCGGACATTTTCCATCGGAAAATCCAACCGTGTGTTCGGGGCATTAGTGTTGGGATTCAAGCATGTCTATCAAGCACAATACCACAAATTTGAAACAGCTCTTAGCAGTGAAGTAATACACCCAATTACTTTGGTGTTGTAGTTCCACCATTTACATTATAAAGAGTATTGTCTCAGCTCAGACACCTCTGCCCTCCGCTCACAGGCAGCTATAAACAGATAAGTAAATAGAAAAATACATTTGAAATTACATTAACATGCTAAAGCTAATATGTGATTTAAGTATTTAGGTTTGTAGGTACTACCATTTTAACCACTTGCCAACCGCCCCTGAGGGGCGGCGTCTCTCCTGCGCAAAATCACAGGTACGTGATTCCTCTCTTCCAATCTGGGGCGCGCATGCCCGCTGTGATTCGACACAGCGAGAGCCAATCACCGAGTCTGGCGGACCCGATGCCTGCCGCCACCTGCCGATCGTTCCCAAGAAAGGTACAACGGCAGTCTGCCTTTTGCGCAAACTAATCAATATACGCTTAATGGGATTTTTTTTTTACCAAAAAGGTAGCAAAATACATACTGACCTAAAATGATGAAGAAATTTGTTTGTTTTTTCCCCATTTTTTTTATTGGTTATGCTTTATATCAGAAAGTAAGAATTATTGTTTTTTTTTTTCAAAATTGTCCGCCTTTTTTTTTTTTCTAGCACAAACAATAAAAACCGCAGAGGTGATCAAATACCACCAATAGAGAGCTCTATTTGTGGGAAAAAAAGGACATCAATTTTATTTGGGTACAGCATTGCACTACCGCGTAATTGTCAGTTAAAATAACGCAGTGCTGTATCACAAAAAATAGCCTGGTCATGAAGGGGGATAAACCTTCCAGAGCTGAAATGGTTGAGTTGCAAGCATGCAGGGTGAACTACAACCTGAAGATTTCCTCTAGTTTGTTCTTCTATATTGCGTATTCTGCAACCTCTGCAGTACCTGAATAAAAATCGCATGTCTTTTTTTAGGCGAACATTGCACATAAATATTTGTGAATGCTATTAATAGTTGCATTATGTGCTGCTTGCCTTTTAGGTCTAGTGATTAGCGAATATCTGAAATATTTCTTGTGATCCCGCAATGTAAATATATCTTCTTTCATAGAATGAATCATATATAAAGTGGCATGCACAGTGATGTAAGCATTAGAGAACGGACAGCTTTGTGGTTTCTACAGCTGAGGCTATAAGCTACAAAGATCCTTCTGTGAGGGTTTCAACCATCATGGTTTATACAAGAATGGCAGATCCATTTGGATGTGTTTTTACAACTAAGATATTCCCCCCAGTGAGCATGAATCAATTCAGTGTAATAATATAGATGTAAGTGTTTGGATGAACAAACAATTGAATTTCCAAAGGGGTTAGCCGTACTAGAGCCATAGCCTGTCTTTCCTGCAGAATAAATGAACACGTACTCGAGAATAAAACCACATTCCTGTATATTTATCACTATGCTGGGCTTACAAACCCGCCACCCATTTTTAGACCTATGCCGAATAATAAGGAGCAAGTTGAAAGATTATACCCAGACTAATATTTTAAAACATTTATTTCACTTATTTTCCTTATATTTATTTTCACTTACTTATATTCCTTCAGAAAGTCATGAATTCATTTTTCTGTGAAAGTTAGAGGCGCCTGTGTGAACCTAAAGTGGTATTAAACCCACAAATAAAAAAACAAAAAAAATTGTTGCAACTCACCAATCCTAAAGCCTCGTACACAGGGCTGTCTTTAATATTGATTGGACCCTGGGCAAAACTTTTCTTGCCGCCCCCCCCACCCCCATATGCAGTTTTGCTCTCCACCTGCTCTGAGACATACAATAAATAGCAGCTAGACTTAAAATCAGTTTCCTGAATCAGATCAGGCAGCTATTGCGATTGGTTGCCAGAGGTTACAGTGTATCATTACTGCTCACTGACTGGTTGCTAGAGGTCACAGCACACATTACGGCTCACTGATTAGTTGCTAGAGGTTACAGCACATGATTTCTGCTTGTTGATTGGTTGCTAGAGATTACTGTGGATATGACCTCAGGGGGGCATTATATACATATCAATGCTGCTGGCTGCCCCTATTTACATATGAATGCCGATAATTTACATGTAAACACAGGGTCTGCAGGTGAGTCATCTTTACACAACAATAGAGCAGAGCTGGGCAGCATTAGTAGCACCACTTTACACTGAGATATTGGGACACAGCACAGGACTAAAACCTCAAGGGATGAGGGATTTTAAACCAGGATAGTTGGCGAGTATGAGGCAGCTGCTTTGGGCCCCACAACAATGACAGGGCCCAGGGCAGCTGCCCCTTTTGCCCTGCCTTAAAAACGGCCCTGCTCGTACACACGATCGGATTGTTGGCCAATAAAACTTTTATCCGAAGGGCGTTGGCCCAAACTTGTCTTGCATACAAACGGCAAGGAAGGCAGCTGCCCCTTTTGCCCTGCCTTAAAAACGGCCCTGCTCGTACACACGATCGGATTGTTGGCCAATAAAACTTTTATCCGAAGGGCGTTGGCCCAAACTTGTCTTGCATACAAACGGCAAGGAATTGTAGTAGTGATGTACTATGCTTTTTAGCTCTTTAGCGCCACCCTATGAGCTCGTTCTGCTAATTTCATTATTATCCCATTAAAGAAGAAGAGAATTGTGCGCTGCATTTCGAGAATTCATAATTTGCCACGTCACGAATGTTAATTCTCCATTACAAACGCTAGTTTACAAGACCGACCGTTTCTGGCTCGTCCTTGATTCCGAGCATGCGTGTTTGTACTTTGGACTTTTGTCCGATGGACTTGTGTACACACGCTCTGAAAATCCCACAACAGACATTTGTCCACGGAAAATTTTAAAGCCTGCTATCCAACATTTGTCCATAGAAAATCCGACAACAATTGTCCGATGGAGCGTACAAACGGTAGTTTTTTCTAGCCAACAGCCTGTCATCGAACATTCCTATCGTGTGTACGAGGCTTTAGGCCTCTTTTACACGGGACGGGCTCCGCCAGGAGTCTGCCTGCTCAGCGGGGAATCCACACTGAGCAGGTAGATGGCTTGTCCGTGTCCGCTCCACTTATGCAAAGCGGACACAGCTCGCTTTCCCTATGGACAGTCAGATGTTAACGGACCGCCTGTCCATTTACACCCAACGGCAATTCAATCCGTTTCACTAGTGGGAAGGGGAAGGGATCCCCATCTGTCTGTTTTTAGCAGATAGGATTGGATCGGATGTTGGTGGATGTCAACGGATACATGTCCATTGACACTCGCCACTCTATTGAGGGCAATGGATGGTCCTATTAGGTTTGCCTAAAAATTCTTGTGAAGGGGGCCTTAGATGTGCTGGCTGCATTCGTTTTCTTTATTTAGTTTAATACTGCTTTAAAGTCTACCTTTAGCAAAAAATAACAAATGCACCCATGTTGCAAAAATGTACACTTATGACCTGTACACACGGTCGGACATTGATCGGACATTCCGACAACAAAATCCTAGGATTTTTTCCGAGGGATGTTGGCTCAAACTTGTCTTGCATACACACGGTCACACAGTCGGAAAATCTGATAATGTAAAACACGTACGTCGGGACTATAAACGGGGCAGTAGCCAATAGCTTTCGTCTCTTAATTTATTCTGAGCATGTGTGGCACTTTGTGCGTCGGATTTGTGTACACACGATCGGAATTTCCGACAACGGATTTTGTTGCCGGAAAACTTTATAGCAAGCTCTCAAACTTTGTGTGTCGGGAATTCCGATGGAAAATGTGTGATGGAGCCTACACACGATCGGAATTTCCGACAACAAGGTCCTATCACACATTTTCCATCGGAAAATCCTATCGTGTGTACGGGGCATGATTATTTTTTTGCATTTGAGCTTGCAAAGCATTACAACAGTGATCAGTGGATAGCGGGTGCAATGCTTTGGTTCCCGCAGATTCCTCCTTCAGCTTAGGTCTGTACCTCAGTACAAACCTTCAGTTACAGAGCTGGAGGAAGTCTCAACGGACTACAAGAAGGTGTTGTCACCGCACTTGTGATCCATTGAGAACTATGAGTCCTCCCTGCCAGAGTGGCTTAAAGAACTTGTTATTTTTCATTCACAGATTCTTGTGAATTATACTGTACTTCATTGAGGGCGGAGTCATGTACATCCATGCCAAACTAAAATTAACCACTTGCCGACCGCCTAACGCTTTTTTACTGTGGCGGGTCGGCTCTATTGCGTGAAATCACATACCTGTATGTCATTTAGTGCAATAGGTACTAGGGGCGTGCGCACTCACCACCGGTGGCGCAATCGCACGCTGACTAGACAGAGGGGGAGCTAACCAGTAGGTCTAGCGAACCCGATGTCCACTGGCCACCCGCGATCGTTCCTGAGCGAGGAAGAATGGCAATCTGCCTATGTAAACAAGGCAGATCGCCGTTCTGATAGGGGAGAAGATAGAGATCTTGTGTTTTTGCTAAGCAGGAACACCGATCTCTGTCTTCACCCAGTCAGAGCAACCCCTACACAGTTAGAAAACACTCCCTAGGGACACACTTAACCCTTTGATCTCCCCTGATGTTAATGCCTTCCCTGCCAGTGTCATCAGTACAGTAACAGTGCATATTTTTAGCACTGATCTAATAATGTCACTGGTCCCCAAAAAAGCATCACAAGTGTCAGTTAGGTGTCTGTTTTATCCACCACAATGTCACAGTCCCACTAAAAATCACTGATCGCCACCATCACTAGTAAAAAAATAAAAAATGAATAAAAATGCCATAAAAATATCCCATTGCTATACCTTTTGAGCAAACCAATCAATATACGCTTATTGGGATTTTTTTTTTTTACCAAAAATATGTAGCAGAATACATATTGGCCTAAATTGATGAAGAAATTATATTTTTTACATTTTTTTTATTGGATGTGTTTTATAGCAGAAAGTAAAAAATATTGTTTTTTTTTTTTTCAAATTTTACATTTTTTTGTAAAAAATAAGGTGATCAAATACCACCAAAAGAAAGCTCTATTTGTGGAGAAAAAAGTTTTGTTATTGTCGCACGATCGTGCAATTGTCAGTTAACCACTTCAATACAGGGCATTTGCACCTCCTTCCTGCTTAAGCCAATTTTCAGTTTTCATCGCCGTCACAACTTGAATGACAATTGCGTGGCCATGCAACACTGTACCCAAATGAAATTTTTATCATTTTTTCCCCACAAAAAGAGCTATCTTTTGGTGGTATTTGATCGCCTCTGCGGTTTTTAGTTTTTGCGCTACAAACAAAAAAAGAGCGACAAGTTTGAAAAAAAACCACAATATTTTTTTTACTTTTTGCTATAATAAATATCCCAATTTTTTTTTTTTTTAATTTTTCCTCAGTTTAGGGCGATATGTATTCTTCCACATATTTTTGGTAAAAAAAAAATCGCAGTAAGCGTATATTAATTGGTTTGCGCAAAAGTTATAGCGTCTACAAAATAGGGGATAGTTGTATGGCATTTTTATTATTATTTTTTTTTTACTAGTAATGGCGGCGATCTGCGATTTTTATTGTGACTGCAACATTGCAGCAAACATATCGGACTCTTCTACATATTTTTGGTAAAAAAAAATTGCAGTAAGCGTATATTAATTGGTTTGCGCAAAAGTTATAGCGTCTACAAAATAGAGGATAGTTTTATGGCATTTTTATCATTATTTTTTTTTTTTACTAGTAATGGCGGCGATCTGCAATTTTTATTGTGACTGCGACATTGCGGCGAACATATCGGACACTTTTGACACTATTTTGGAACCATTCACATTTATACAGTGATCAGTGCTATACAAATGCATTGATTACTATATAAATGTCACTGGCAGGGAAGGGGTTAACACTAGGGGGCGATCATGGGGTTAATTGTGTCACCTAGGGAATGGTTCTAACTGTAGGGGGAGGGGACTCACAAGGGGAGGAGACCAATCGGTGTTCCTCTGTACTGGGAACACATGATCAGTCTCCTCTCACCTGACAGGATGTGGAACTGTGTGTTTACACACACAGATCCACGGTCCAGCTCTGTTAACGGGAAATCGCGGGTGCCCAGCGGACATCGCGGCCACCGGGCAAGCGCATCGGCCCCCAAGCAACGTGGCGTGCGCCCCCCAGACGGCTGGGAATCCCAGGACGTCATATGATGCCCGCCCAAGATGGGAGATCCCTCCTGTGGACGTCATATGACTATGGCTGGGATGGGAAGTGGTTAAAGAGGAGTTCCAGCCGTTTCTGTGTTTATTAAAAGTCAGCAGCTACAAAAAGTGTAGCTGCTGACTTTTAATAAACACACACTCACCTGTCCCACAATCCAGCGATGCGGCTGCCTGAAACCTCGGTTCTCTCCCCCGCCTCTCCCTGGCGCTGGCATCACTAGTGTGGGCACATGGCTGTGACAGCTTGTGGCTTCACAGCCAGGTGCGCACTGTGCATGTATGAGTTGCGCTACATGTCCTAAATGGCCGGGCAATCTTCTGGGACCTGTGACTTGTCCCAGAAGATTGCAAGGAGGGAGGGGGAGAGGAGAACTTCAGCTTGGGCCTGGGTACCTATCAAAACTAGGTACCCCCCCCCCCCAAAAAAATGACATGCCAAATGGGGCATGTCAGGAGATCAGGAGTCCTTAAAGCGCAACCTCCACTTTTGGGTGGAACTTCACTTTAAAGTGACGCAGTGCCATATTGCAAAAAATGGTCTGGTCATTAAGGGGGTAAAACCTTCCGGGGCTGAAGTGGTTAATGATACATATACATATATAGTACATAATACAGCTTTAAAGCAAAGCAGAATTTCAGAATTGGTGTTTACAATGTTGTGACATTTTCCAGTAAAGGGAAGGGGCAGATGTGGGGGCATTGGCACAGGATCTCCAATCCTGTAGGAACGAAAAATATTTGTTATGATCACTTTAACATGTAAATCTAAAAAAAGTTAATAAAAAACTTATAGTCCATCAATTTTATTGGTCTTGCAACAGCATAATCAGGATAATAAATATTCAAAAAGATACAAAACTGCATGGCAAAGAGACTTAGACATGCAAACTTCTCAACAGAATTACATATATTCTCCATCGTTCTCTCAACATAGCGGTCCAGGAAAACAGATATAAAATCATATTTTTAGACATGTATGTGATTAATGCTGGCAGACAGTGTATCTCTTGCCATTGGAGCTCTGATGATAAGAGAATGGTTCCAAAGAATTAATAAAATGAAGGAGATCGAGGAGCTGTTTCATATTTCCAAAGACAGACTCCCAAAATTCACCAGCACTTGGTCCTGCTGGGCTCACTTTAAAATGACAGCAGCTTATAGTAGCTATTAAGGAGACATGTCCTCTTATGGCTAAGGAAAAGTTGATTGAGGTGTTTGTAACGGATGTCTAACACTCCACTTGAGTGCTTCCTTCATATACCGCTTCCTCCAGTCTGAATATAGATGTTAGACATTATAGCCGCATATTACAACCAAGAACTAGGCAGGACTCGTTTGGCTGCAAAGCTGGAACATGAACTGTTTATTTGAACAAATGCACAAAGAGATACACACTCAGAGGACAATTCTCCCTTCTTTCCATAATGAAACAGGGCGGGGTAAACTTTACCTCCACCAGTAGCATAACACAGGTGTATTCAAACTTCTCATCAGTAGACTGTCCTTTGGAGGGGCTGCTGGAGAAATCCCCCTCCCCTCTCACAGCTAATCCACAGAGACATATACATCCCATAATAGGTTGCTCCCAAGGCAGACACACACAATGGAGTAGAGCTACACCTCAAACGATCTAGTAAAGAGTCCACAACAGTATATGAGTCAATATACTTCTCTCTCTCTCTCTCTCTCTCTCTCTCTCTCTCTCTCTCTCTCTGTATATATATATATATATATATATATATATATACATACATACATACACACAATATTCCAGTGTGTTTGTACAGTGAACCTGATTAGTGCAGATCAGACTGGGGTTCTCGGTCACCCTGTGCCCCCTGATAAACACAGGGTAACTTACACATAGGAGGAGTCTCCAGAGCTCTCTAAGGTAAGCTGGGTTCCACAAGCCCCCTGCCCAAACTGAGAAATAAAGAAAAGGGAGTACCATCCAACTAGGTCATATAGGTTGCCACCATCCCTTATAACGGAGAAAAAGAAATAACCCCTCAAAAATTGATGGGACTTTGAAGGCAACAAAGTAATAAAAACAATTTTATTGGTACAAATATACAATACACATAAGAATAAGGCTAAAGCAATAACATTGAATATACAAAAAAGTAGTAAAATGAGGAATATACTGATGTAGAGATCGAATGTATATTCGTGTAGTCTTCCACCTAGGCCTATGCGTTTCGGGACTGCCCATAGAGTCCCTTCATCAAGGGGAACTTGTAGGAGGAATTACACCAAGTATATTCAGAAAAGGAGGCTCACTGTCAAGGTCTCGGAGGTAGGTACGCAAAGACGCCACAGGAATCCAGAAGGGAAGTGAGCGTGTGTCTGGCCCCGCCTTATCCACACTGGTCCCAACGTGCGACCCCGGGGGAGCTGGAGGGGTAGCACTTATCCCGGAGGGATCCAAAAAACAGAGAATCAATGGGGGATTGCCCTAATGCTTATTCGTAAAGAATTTCATTAGTAGATATAAGCAAATGCCCCCTAGGTGTCAGCAAAAGAGCGAGGGTCCCTTAAAGGCATACGCAGCTCAGAAGGTTGCAAAAGATGGCAATTTCCTACGTAGGCAGGATCGTGTTAGTAATGGGGCTGTGCTGTAGTGTGCTGGGGAGCTCCGTTCGTCAGATCTATGACCACCGCCGCCGAGCAGGACTGCCCAAACTGACTCCCGTCACAGTGCTTGCCCTACATGCTTACTAGCGACTCCCATTTTGAACTGCGGGAAGCCTAATCTCATATGTTGGGTGGGAAGCCCTGAGAATGAGTACCTCCCGCCATCTACATCTTTCTTTTTTTATTGTCGCTACACCTATTTCCCCCCTTCTTTTCTCCTCCCTTCCTTCCATGTTCCCTTCCCTCTTTTTTTTTTTTCTTTTTCTTTTTCTTTCTTTCTTCCTTTTTCCTTTCCCTACTATTTCATTTAATTCTTTTCATACAACTACATTTGAAGCATCATTTTTATTTTCACTTTATGACACTCCTAATAATGGCTGGCTACTACTCAGGCATGGTTTTCCACCTTGTCACCTTTCTTTCTATGTATCCATAAAAAGGAGCTGAAATGAACACATTATGTTTTATTATATTTTATTATATTTTGGACTGCTGTTGGTCTATTTCTAAATTTGTCAAACGTGCGGTTGACATTTTCTCTGGCGCATTGTCAAAATGTCTTTTGTTCTCTATGCTCCTCAATAAAGACGATAAAAAAAAAAAATACAAAACCCAAAATGGTCACTGTTTTAATAATATTTAATTGTAATAGCATATTTCTCCAACAGTAACGAGTAATCTCTTAAAAGTTTTTTGTTTTTTTTTTCATTTTAAAGAGCGATTAGGGACAGTCTATAGGTAGATTAGAGCTGCATTCATCTATTTAAATTTGCTTTGTATAGAATGAATGTATGTTTGATGAGGAGAGGGTGAGAAAATATGCAGAGATGTGTGGGAGGATGGGGGGGGGGGTAAAGATATGCTTCTTTTTTAATTAAAAAAAAGTTCTATCCTTCCCCGTTTACAGACATGGGAACTGTTTCATTTTTCATCCATACAGCCTACCCCCAACCTCCATTGCACAGTGTCAATGTACAGTGGCACAGCCACCTGCTGCTATAGACAAAGTTTAGAAAGCAGGGTCAAAGGTGAAAGGTTCAGCAAACTTGTTGAGCGAAGTATTATTAGTTTGTCATATGTATAGCACACACCACAAATCCTCCCGCCATGACGGCTCAGGACAGAGGAAATGAAGAACACATGGCCAGCCACAATAATAAAATCAGAGAGATTAGGAGCAAAGACCTATTATTTCGAATTGCAAAGTCGACTCATTGTGCCTCTAATAGCAACTTCAGAACAAACCCTGCCTAAATAGCTTATACGGTACAAATATTACGTGGGCAATGCTGAAACTATAAGGTCTCTAATCATGTTTAGGGATTACCTGCCAGAGCAAAGACATCTCATTTTTGATGGACCCAAGGATTAGTCTGAAGAAACATTTCATATCCTCTTTTTTTTTCTTTTTTTTTTTTTTAATTTCAT
The DNA here is from genome assembly GCA_037952925.1 of Lithobates clamitans. Taxonomy (NCBI): domain Eukaryota; kingdom Metazoa; phylum Chordata; class Amphibia; order Anura; family Ranidae; genus Lithobates; species Lithobates clamitans. The sequence goes on along the minus strand of JBBGZY010000978.1, from coordinate 2,100,666 downwards.
GCATTTTTTATTTACCTTTAATGATGCTGTATATATTCATCATCCTGAAATATTAAAACAGCCTGGAAAAAAAGTAATAAATTGGTGGAAAATTTAAAGGATGGGAATGCAACAGCACGCAAATCATACACTATCAAGTGTTTGATACACATTTAGAATGACTTGCGAGAGAGACAAAGCCAGATTCTGGGCAGATTTCTAAAGCACAAAGTCACAATAAGAAGATGAGCTGAACAGACTGAAATAATAGAATATTCATCCCCCTAATCCATATGCAATTCTTTAGGCCTTTTTTTTTTCGACGATGCATATGAGCTCTGACTGCTGTCGGAATTTAACTCATTAATCGCTGAGGAACCTACAAGCATTGCCTGAGCTCTCAGCTGTCCATCTTTTTCCTCTTTTAGAAGTCTCATGCATTAATCTATGAAAAAAAAAATGGTACTTATCTACCAAAAGTACTGCTTTGTAAGCTGAACACTGATTATCTTACAGAAAATGGCATGTGTAACCGCCCCATATATTTGGCATCTAATGCTCATTCAGTCTAGGGGGATGTAATAAAGGGTAATACTTATCTTATTCCTTGGTCCCGTGGCAGCTGACACTCTTCTTCACTCCTGGCCCAGTCCTGCATTGTACATAATGATGTCAGCAGGAGGGATGGCCACACAACTGGGGAAGAGGAACAGCTTCAGGAGACCAGTCATAAATACTGGAACTGGAGAGGAGGAAGCCAGTAGAGCCAAGGAATAAGATAAATAAAGCACTCTATTACATTCCCCCAGAAATTAGATATTGATTATATGGGGTGGGGGACCTGGGCTTGCTCCTGGACTTTGCTCTGCCTGATTCCCTGGTACTGACCTCGGCTTGCTACTGGCCCTTGCTCTACCTGCTCCCTGTCCAGGCTGCTGCCTCATCGTGTATGACCCTGGCTCACCTTGACTATGTTTCTGTTCATGGCAATCACCTGCTACCTAACTACCGACATGGGCTTCTTTAAACTTTGTACCTCTGTCATCACATTCAGGGATGCTTGGACCAGAGACGCATAGGAAGCCCTCTCGTCAACTCGGCCTCCAACCAAGGTACGTGACAATGACTTTGTAAACAAAGGGTTAGGGTTATTGTCAGGGTAAACATTAGGATTTGTGCTAGGATTACAGGACACAGCAGGTGACGTAAGGGAACTATAGCCCGCAGCAGTGGAAAAAGGCATCCAACACTTCCAAAAGTGTTGAATGCTGAGGAGTCTGAAAGAGACTGCAGTACTGGAGTGGAGGTGAGGTAGTAGACAAGTCTCACCAGAGAAATGCATACATACCTCTACTCTTGCAGGGAACTCAAGGTCCAATAGTTGCTAAGAGGAGTCATGAGATTCTCTATAGAATGACTTGTAGCTTTTTCCTCTTTCTCTCCTGGCTGCTGACTGGTGGGCCATACAATTAATCCTAGGCTTAATCTTTAACACATATTTTACTTTTCATTATAACAACACTCATAGGGGTTGATTTACTAAAACTGGAGAGTGCAAAATCTGGTGCAGCTGTGCATAGAAACCAATCAGCTTGTTCAATTAGTGCCGGTTCACACTACAGCAACTTGGGATCCGACTTATCAGACCTCAAGTTGCCCCAAGTTGCTGAACATAAGAAATTCCATTGAAGTGAATGAGAGCCGTCTTAATGTACACTACTGAAGTTGCTCCGACTTCAGAAAAGGTTCCTGTACTACTTCAAGGCGACTTCTAGGCAACTTGTACCCATAGATTTCAATGGAAGTTGCCTCCAAGTCGGATCTCCATCTATATTGAAGCAACTTTACAGGAAAAAGAAGATAATTTAACCAGGTACTTCAAACATTTACCCAGGCAACCCCCTCCCTCCCACAGAACTGATTATTCTGTGATTGGCCACAGCCAAAGTCGCCTGTTCTGGAGACAACTTGTGTCGCATTGTAAGTTGTGCTGAAGTCGCGTTGAAGTCGCTTCCAAATCGCCTTGCAAAGTCGCGCAGTAAGTCGGGTTGCCCCTGTGTGAACCGAGCCTTAAGGTTTGACAATAATACTTGGAAGCTTATTTGTGTCTATGCACAGCTGCACCAGATTTTGTACTCTCCAGTTTTAGCAAATCTTCCCCACAATGTAGCATTGTAAATGAAAAAAGGGGTTCTATGGGAAGGAAAGCCAGTACTCATACTGTATGTACCTCATAGATGGCTTTGCTGCAAGACTTGCACTATACAAAATAAAGTGTCCAGGCATTAAAGAGTATATAAAGCCCAAACTCTTTTTTCAATGTAAGATCAAAAAGGGAAGAGCCAACCCCCCCCCCCCCGTCAATTTATTATCTTCATGTGGGGCTAAATACAGGTAAGACCAGGCATACTTTTAACTATAATGTGGCAGTGCTGCATATTTTTGAGTTATAGATGATATGGAGTTGTGGTACTCAGTGTGGGGCATTAGCATCTTCAGTCTCAGGATTCAGCTGATGTTGTACCTGATCGATATGAATATTGTAATTATGTTGTTGTTATAATTTACCATTTTATTATGTATGTCACCTTAATAAAGGTGCTGGGCATATCCCCGCAACATTGGTGTATTTTCAGGTCTACAGCTTTAGTAAAAACTTTTTTCTGAACTTTATTGGTGTGCTATGTTTCTTTGCAGTATGAAGCAATGAAAACCTGACAAGGATTCTAATCCTTACCCTAAAGTTTTGGCTTTACATACACTCTAAACATCATAGTAAAATGCATTTTATGCAATGATTAATGTTTCTCAAAGATATACCTTACTACTAAGGGAACAATAGCAGTCCTACTACAACAATGTACAGTAAAAGCTAATTCAGCATCCAGAATTTCTTGTGACCTTAGTCTGTATTTTACTGGTAAGCATCTCTTGTGTTTGAGACATAATGTAGTTGGGTAGATATATTTCATACTTCGAAGTTGTGCCCTAAAATGCTTCCAGGCTTATTAAACTAGTAATTATTATGGCAAAGAGACATTTCTTGCTAGGCAAGGCAATATAGCAAGATGGGATTGTCAGCTTCCTAAACTAAGGTGACCAGATTTTTAAAATGAAATCCGGGGACATTTTTTTTTTTTTTTTATTGGCAAATAGTAAACTATTTTATAAGCATATTTTCCTCAAATGATATATGCAGTGTATGTGGTATGTGTTTAAGGAATGATTGTATGATATATACGTTATTTCTGGAAATCATTTCATACCAGCCCCATAGCATTATTATACCAGCCCAACCGCATAACATCATTATGTTCTGGTTCACAAAAGGGAAAACCATTCATTTTAAAGCACAGTTGAAGATTGTATTATAATCACCAGTGCCCATTAATGCAGCTTGTTCAGTGCCCATCAGCTCAATCTATTCAGTACCCATCAATGCAGCCTGTTCAGTGCCCATCAATGCAGCCTGTTCAGTGCCCATCAATGCAGCCTGTTCAGTGCCCATCAATGCAGCCTGTTAAGTGCCCATCAATGTAGCCTGTTCAGTGCTCATCAGATCAGCTTGTTCAGTGTCCATCAGATCAGCCTGTTCAGTTACCATCAGATCAGCCTGTTCAGTGCCCATTAATGCAGCCTGTTCAGTGCCAATCAGCTCAGCCTATTCAGTGCCCATCAGATCAGCCTGCTCAGTGCCCATCAGCTCAGCCTGCTCAGTGCCCATTAGCTCAGCCTGCTCAGTGCCCATCAGATCAGCCTTACCTAGAGGAGAGAAGTTGGATTATGTAGAGCGGGGATCTCCTGTTTACCCCGAGCGGCCGCTGTCCTCAGACGAAGTCCCACCTCCTATGATAGATGTCACCAGTGTGCTGCCTATCATAGGAGCTGGCTAAGGAGGCAGGACTTCGTCTGACAGCTAGGTAAGCGGGATATCCCAACTCTGTATAATCTGGCAGTGCTCGCCCCTCCCGATAGGAGACAGACCAAACCCCAGCAGGACTTAATGGAGGATGGGGGGGGGCGCCGCCACACTCGATATTTCACACCCCTGGCAAATATAGAGATGGGTGACTCAGACATTCTAACCTGCAAAAATAATTTCAGGGAGGTTGCAAACTCAATTTAACACAACTAGAGGATGATCAAATGAAATGGAATCAGTATACAGGGGTTTACTTCTTCTGAGGGATATTAAAGGAGCACTCTAACCACCATAAGCACTTCAGTAATTTGATATGGTCATGGTGGTATGAGTCAGTATGTGCAATGTTTCTGCTTGAAACAGGTAGGAGGGCTGAGAGGGAGAGAAGTGGGACTGAGAGAGAGGGAGGCCTGAGAGAGAGAGGGTGGTGGATGGAGAGAGAGAGAGAGAGAGAGAGAGAAAGAGATAATGGGAGGGTGATAGAGAGGGGGATGAGAGAGAGGGAAGGTGTTAGAGAAGTGAGTGAGAGAGAGGAGGAGTGAAAGAGAGAGAGAGGGGGTGAGAGAGGGAGGAGGTTGAGAGAGGGGGAAGAAAGAAAGAGAGAGAAAGGGGGGTGAAATAAAGTGGGGGTAAGAGGGGGGAGGGGGTGAGAGCGAGAGAGGGTGAGAAATGGGTATTCTCAGTGGTGGGGCACTTACTGTGGAGTGCAGTGCTCAGTCGTTCTTGGTAGTGGGCAGTGCTGTGTGCCCCCAGCTCAGGCATAGAAGAGGCTTTCCCCTGCCACATAGTCCCAATGTTCAGGCTTGGAGAGGATGGAACATGGGCAGAGCTGTCCCAGTACACAGCATAGGACAAGCTCCCTCACCTGTGGAGGACCCGTGCACCCCAAGTGTGTACACTGTCCTCAGCTGTGCACGCTGTTCCCTCCAAGGGTGAGTGAAGCCTGGGACAGGAGCCTCTTATGGGGCCCCTACTGGTCCCGGACCAGTGGCGGCTGGTGCTCAAAGTTTTTGGGGGGCACAAACAAACTGAAAAATTCAGGAAAAAAAAACTTCGATTGTGCCCATCAAACGCTGCCACTGTGCCATAAAACGCTGCCACTGTGCCATCAAATGCTTCCAGTGTGCTCATCAAATGCTTCCAGTGTGCTCATCAAATGCTTCCAGTGTGCTCATCAAATGCTGCCACTGTGCCCCATCAAATGCTGCCACTGTGCCCATCAAATGCTGCTACTGTGCCCATCAAATGCTGCCACTGTGCCCATCAAATGCTGCCACTGTGCTCATCAAATGCTGCCACTGTGCTCATCAAATGCTGCCACTGTGCTCAATAAATGCTGCCACTGTGCCTCATCAAATGCTTCCACTGTGCCCATCAAATGCTGCCACTGTGCCCATCAAATGCTGCCAATGTGCCCATCAAATGCTGCCACTGTGCCCATCAAATGCTGCCATTGTGCCCATCAAATTCAAATGCTGCCACTGTGCCCATCAAATGCTGCCACTGTGCCCATCAAATGCTGCCACTGTGCCCATCAAATGCTGCCATTGTGCCCATCAAATGCTGCCACTGTGCCATCAAATGCTTCCAGTTTGCCCATCAAATGCTGCCACTGTGCCCATCAAATGCTGCCAGTGTGCCATCGAATGCCACCAGTGTGACCCCCCACCTGCTCACCGTCTGCCCAGCACTTACCCTGTCTCGGTGGGGCAGCGGGTGACGGTGACGAGCGGGGTCATTCATGCGTCTCCTCCCGTCCTCATCTCCCGTCCTCTCCCCCTGATAGGCGTCCAATAGTGGCGCCTGTCATTTCTGCCAATCAGGTGACGGGTAACAGACCCAGCACCTGATTGGTGGAGAGGCGGTTTAGTGTTAGGAAAGCGAATATTCATTCGCTTTCCTAACACACCTGGGTGGACTGCGAGCACCAAGCATGACGCTCGCAGTTCACCTATTTTGAAGCCTATTAGAGCCTCGGGCTCTAATCAGGTGCTTCAAAAACACCCCCGAAAAGGGGTTGGGCGTCTGAATGGGGGGGGGGCAGTGGCGGCCATGGATAGATTCATGCAATGCATGAATCTATCCATTGGTCAGAGAGGGGGCGGCGTCCATGCGCCCTTATGGATGCACCGCCACTGTTCCCCGGACCCTTGAGCAATGCCCGGGTGTCCAAACGGTCAGTCCACCCCTGGATATCTGTACACTGAGTGCTATTCCCTACACATAACACTAACATCTGTACATGGAGTGGAGTGGATGTGCACTCCATGTACGGATGTCAGTGTTATATGTAGGGAATAGTATTTACTAAGTGCTATTCCCAATATATATAACACTGATCTCTGTACACGGGATGCTAGTACCTCTGACACTGATATCTGTCATATCTGTACACCAAGTGGCACTCAGTGTACAGATATCAGTGTGCTCTCACCATAGAAATCAGGGTGAGTAGATATAGGTTAGGGAATAGCACCCGGTGGAATTGCACTGGGAAGGAACACTCAGCCTGCTTGATATACATTAAAGCAGTGTGACATACTAAACGGCTGGCCTGGTGATCACACACTGACCTGCTGCTGTGCTGCACAGAGTCTGACAGCTTTGAGACCAGTCCATGCTCTCTAAGTTCAGCACTGCCTGTCCTCCACGGCAGGAATGTAGACTGAGGGCGAGGCTGAGACTGTAACTCCCGGGGAGAGAGGTGGCCAGTGCAGATGCCGCTGCCATCATCCCCCATGGTTCCACGATCATTCTCTCTTCCCAGCCAGAGACCTTTCCTATATCTGCATTAGGCCGCCGGGTGGCGGACCGCGGGAGCCGCAGAAGAGGAAAAGGTGGGCGGAGCCAGAGCAACACTGACACGGCCTCGCTCTGAGAGTCTCTGTGTGTGTGACATCACTGGTTGTTAGACGCCAGGCGGGGCGGCCCTAGCAACCAGTGATCAGTTGTGGCTGCAACTGGTGTGTGTCCGGGAGCCGCAGCCCAAATGCAGAACACTTCCGCACCTCGGTCTGGTCTGTCTGGTGACCAGATGTCCCAGGCCCTGCAAAGTGGGGACAAAACCGGGGACAAACTTTCTCCGGGGACAGTCTCCTCAGTCCGGGGACTGTCCCCGGAAACCGGGGACGTCTGGTCACCTTATCCTAAACACCATTAGCATATGTAAGCGGGCAGTGGCAAAAATGTAATAGCGTGTATTCATTACGGGCCTGCTTAAACATATTAAAATATCTGTAAGCCAGAGTCAATTAAAAAACGATGGTGAAGAAGCTCTAGTGAAACAGTTTATGAAAAGCAAAAAAGGCCTTTAAATTCAGCATACAAATGTATATATAAATATACAATAAGAGTAAACAAGACAAGAGAATGGCAGTGGAGGATCGCAACACGTGGCTCAATGTGTTTCTGTTGGTGAGTCACTGGTTCAGTGTTCATTGTGATTGATGGTGGGTCTACATCACTGGATGATGTGTTTAATGAATGATTTACATATTGGGACTTCTTTTTTTTTATATAAAATACTTTTTCATCGGTGTCTGTGTATTTATTTACTATGAATATTTGTGAGTGAGTAACAAGGGGTATGTACCCCTTGCTTATTCACATTCGGGCAGATTCGGCACATTCACATCTCGGGGCCCCCTTTATACTAAAGTGAGCTTCCAGATTCCAAATTCCGGGGATGAGGCCCTTGTCTTCATTAATTCAAGGTACCCTGCCAATGTTGAGAGAATGTGGTCTGGTATGGCTTTAGGAAAGGAAAGGATGGGGCAGCAAGCAATGCACCCCCCCCCATGCTGTATGCTGCCCTTTACTTTCCTGGCCAGCCTGGCTGCATGGCTAGAAAACAGGGTCTTATATAGATTTGGGGGGGGGGGGAGTCCACGTCAGTTTCATTTTGTTTTTTATGCCTGGGGTACCCATTCAGATCCATACCAGACCCTTATCAAGGATAAAGGTCTGGTATGGATTGAAGGGGATTTAGAGTCCCTTCCAACAATTCATACTAGACCCATATTTAGGAAAAAAGTCTGGTATTGATTTTAGAGGGGACCCCATGTATTTTTTTTTCTTCTGCAGTGCATGTGGCCAGGTATAAGTATTTGGGGGGGGGGGGCACACAATCACTTCCCCCTTCTTTCCTGACTACACAGGCTGTAATCTTGAATCTGGTATGGATTTTGGGAGGACCCCATGTGAAAAAAAAAAAAAAACAATATAACCCTTGACAAGGGTCAGATATGAATTGGGAGGGGGATCCAGACTAAAATAAACAAAAACAATTATGTTGTGCCCCCCTCAAAATCCACAACAACATTTTTCTAGGCATGCAGCCTGGCTGGCCAGGAAAGGGAGTGACACCAAACCAGACCAAATGCCTTTACCGTTTGAAAAGTACCTTGCCAGGGTGCCTGCTTGTTTTACAAACAGAGCAAGGGAAGCAAAGGAACTGTAATTTAGCAGCAATAGTTTTTTTTACTCTTAAATTACACTTTTGCTGTAATATATCCTACAGATGCGCAACTTTATGTACAGGTTTACGTAATCATGTTATTTAAAAGAATTGTGTCCTGTAAGCTATATTATTGTCCTTTAAGTGTTATTAAAATACCAATTCCCTGCTGAACAGTATTTTTTAAAATGCCTTTGCATTATTACCCACACCCTCTTTTTTTTACCAAATATAGGATGAAAACAAAATAAAAAAATTTGGTTCCCATTTCAAGTCTCACTTTAATAGGGTTCAGGCACTATATTCAAGGTTTGTGAATTTCAGGCTGAATCTTCCAGCGAAAAAAAAATATATACAGTACTAAATATTTATATTCGCGCTAATGATGTGACAAAAATAAAATCGGTGAAATGAAAAAATTGCAGCTGCTATACAGAAAGTGCTAATCACTTGGAAAACATGAAAAATATAAATATAGCACTCGCAAACACAATATATAAGTGAAAAATAAGAAATGAATAATAAAACAACACAAAGTCCAAAACTAGTGACTTAAGGTGCTCCAATCCAAAGTGAAGGGAAGAAAGGTGCTTAAGAAGATTCAGGTGCACAACACCCCCTTATGTATCCCCACTCACGAGATTCACATGACCCCCAGCTTTTCAGTCTGGTGGATCACTTAAGGCTTAGTATGGATGTCTATGAGATGGTAAATAAGATGTCAGGTCATCAGATCCAGGGTTCCTTGGTGAAGAGTTTTAGCCAAACAAGTGCCCAGAAGTAAAAAAATGGAACTAATAGTGAAGTACTGTACCATAAAAAAAAAGAGTTTATTTGAACAAAGGAAGGGTACTTACAAAAAATAGGATTAAAACAAGCATCAAGCATGGAGCAGATCATATAAAACCACCGTTTCTGGCGTGTGTTCCAAACGTGCGTTCCAAACGACCAGAAGTGACGTCAGTAATCCCATCAACGTTTCGCCCTCCCACAGGGCATCATCACGGACCAGATCCTCCAGCAAACCGAACCCAGGCCAGTTTGCTCATTACTATTTGTGAATACCTCCCCTGAAGCACATGCAAGGTTTCTCACACCACCAGATTAACACAAAAAAACTGGGGTCCACTGGGGCGATAGAATGAAGAAGAATAAAACCCTTTTAGCTGAAAGCAAACAGCTGAATACACAGATGAAATACATATATGTGAGCATTTTACCTGGCAAAGGATTTATTTTTCTGTCCATCCAGATCTGAAAGGTATGCATCTCTGCCACTCAAAACAGCCCTATCTGGCAGAGAAGAAGACCTGTTGTTTCTCTGCTGCAGTTAAAAAACACCTACAGGTCTTATCCCTCCTCCAGATTGTGAATGGACAGTGAAAGGAGAAGTAGTAGCAGACTGTAGAACTCATTTCTCTATCACCCTACTTTCTCATCCTATTTAACATGTTACATAAGCACCAATATGATTGGCTAATTATGCTACTCATCCCTCATCCACTTGGACTTTTATTGTATAGGTACTACAAAAGGCTGACATCATGTCTAATTAAGGTATTTACACTACTTGCATATTTTTTTTAAATAGATCTAAATATGTATTATTGAATATAGCGTTACATTATTTTTGTCTTTTATATCTGCCTGCAATTCAACTAAGAGAGCTGTACTGCTTTTCACATTTTAATACTTTATTTTAATATTTTATTTTCAGTTTTGACTAATATATATTTTTACAATATATCAGATGTTAATATTTTTGTCTACATTGATCCTGCGTGTACGAACGTGTTTTTTTAACCTGAGATTGCTGTGCATCTCAATGTGCTTTACTAGCAGTCCCAATAAGATTAGGCTGAATCCCATATCCAATATATTCTGTACACATACAAGTTCTTTTGCATACAGATCACCTACAGTAACTAATGATGTTTAAGAAAGTGTGTGGTGTTAGAAGAATGCAACAAAATGAAGAACCATGCAAAGGGTTGCATGGGTTGCAAAAATATTTAAACATATATGGAAAAAAAATAAAAAAAATGTACATGAAATGTGTCGTTCTTTTAAAGAAAACATTTGTTCATTAACATTTTCCTCTTTTAAAGAAGTTTTAAGACTGCCTGGAGGTTTGATTCATCGCGGGATGCCACAAACACACGGTTGGCTTTGAGCATTCTCCAGTCACGGATGGATTACAGAACCTATTAATAACGTAGTTAATATGAAGTGTTTAGGACCTTTACAACGGTGACAAATACGACTTGGCCAAATTTCCTGACCATTCCGGCCACGGAGGGACAATTCGGTAGATTTCATCAACACTTCTAATTATGTTGCTGTCAAGTGGAGAACAAAGTAATCCATAACTGGTAGGGCTGCTCAGAGACAGCGGCTCGCAAGAGTAATTTATGCCCACGATGTTGAGCCTTTGCAGTAGTTAGCGTGCACAACGCTTGACTAACAAGTGGGTCTAGCGGAGGAAATTATTAGGGAAAACACGGCCCTCTAGCACTGACTAGCTTGTCAGCCACACGCTTATGAGGAGTTATGAGCTGGAGGTTCCTAGGGAGCCATGTTTATACAAGCTTCATAGGTTCACGCTCTTTAAGGCAATTGCTCTAGCTTCCCTAGTACACAGGAGAGTGAAAGACCACATTTGGCTCCATCCATATGTGTCTTCGGAAACCTTGCACTTAAAGTGGAATGCCCTCCAAACCTCTTTTTCTGGTTTTGGACAGAGTGGGAGAAGTGTTAGAACCCATGCAATTTCTGTAACATCTGTTGAATATATGAATGCATATACAGGGCAGGACGTTTAAGTGAGGAATTATAAAGTATTCAAAAAGTCAAGAAGCCTTTTTGAAGGCCTCTAAACATACTTTAGCTCCAATTTGGCAGTATTGGTTGTAGCTTTAGCAAGAACTCAGCAAGCTGCAAATTAAGCTATCAATTGGACCCGGACTCAAAAAATTAACATTTGCTATGTTATATGGAACATTTAGAAATGTTAAACGTGCTTAAAGAGAAATTCCAGGTTTGAATATTTTATAAATTGATCCATCTTGGATGCATATACTATACCTGGACAATGCCCCTGAAATCTGGAAGTCACTGTAGTAGACACTACTGCTCCAGTGATCGCCACTTGCTTATGGGTCCCGTGCTAAATGGCATCCCTTTTGCATTCTGAACATGGTAAGTTGGCTGCTCGGCACGGGTGCCATTCATAGAATGCATTGCATTCTCTGAATTAATGCAAAGCATTCTCTGATTGGACAAGGTGGAGAGGCAGGGCGGTGAGGTCACTCTCTCTACCTCATCCAATCCAAGAACGCTTTGCATTTATTCAGGAAATGCAAAGCATTCTCTGAATGACACTCGTGACAAGCAGCTAACTTACTGTGTTTAGAATGCAACAGGGCAGCCGCTCGGCGTGGGACCTGGAAGCACATGGAGATCACTGGAGTACTGGTGTCTACTTCAGTACGTTCCAGCTTCTAGGGACATCGTCAGGTTTGGTATATTCAGTACACAGTTTCCAAGCTGGACCAATGTAACTATGTATAAAATATCCATAAAAGTCCAAATGCAGCGCTAAAATAAAATAAATGTCCAAATAATGATAATAGTCCATAGAACTCAATCAGCAATAAAAGATGATGTGAAACCTCCACCAAGCTTCAGTGTGTAAAAGGAAAGCACACCACACCCACGTGCTATCAGTCTGCTTACCAGAAAGATATAAAAAATAGGCGATGTACTCATATATTGCAGAGGGTCAGCAGCAAATCCAAATGGCACACTCCATCATGGGCAGGCACAGCATGGAAACAATCAGGTCACCACATATCAGAAAGCTCAGGACTCGTATTAACGGTGGACAGGTTGGTGCAGTCATCAGCAGGAACAAACCAGCAAACAGAAAGCAACAAATAGTGAAGCCCGTAAGGTAAAACAGTCCTAGTTTATTGTAGTCTACTTACAGGTATGAAGTAAAAATCATCACAGAAAACAGGAACAATCCGCGGTTCTCAGCGTACTTGCATTGACCAGCCTGACATGTTTCATCCTATGTGGATATCATCAGACGCCTCTGATCACATAGGATGAAACATGTCAGGCTGGTCAATGCAAGTACGCTGAGAACCGCGGATTGTTCCTGTTTTCTGTGATGATTTTTACTTCATACCTGTAAGTAGACTACAATAAACTAGGACTGTTTTACCTTACGGGCTTCACTATTTGTTGCTTTCTGTTTGCTGGTTTGTTCCTGCTGATGACTGCACCAACCTGTCCACCGTTAATACGAGTCCTGAGCTTTCTGATATGTGGTGACCTGATTGTTTCCATGCTGTGCCTGCCCATGATGGAGTGTGCCATTTGGATTTGCTGCTGACCCTCTGCAATATATGAGTACATCGCCTATTTTTTATATCTTTCTGGTAAGCAGACTGATAGCACGTGGGTGTGGTGTGCTTTCCTTTTACACACTGAAGCTTGGTGGAGGTTTCACATCATCTTTTATTGCTGATTGAGTTCTATGGACTATTATCATTATTTGGACATTTATTTTATTTTAGCGCTGCATTTGGACTTTTATACTTATGTTTGATGCAATCTACAAACTATGCTAGCTGCTTTTTGTGTTCTTTTCAGTTAGCGCAGATATTTACTTGTTTTTTCACTGTATAAAATATCCATACCCGGAATTATTTTTTAAACTGTACCCTGAAAACTGAACACTTGTCTTGAAATTCCACAAAAAGTGAGAGGAAAGGATGTGGGTAATAACAATTAATTAATCCTGCTTGGGTTTACTCCTACAAGTACAGTAGACTAATTACTTTATCTTGAATTCTTCTTAAAATACCATCCTTCCTTGTATGTTAGGGTGCCTAGGCACGTCTGTTCATACAGCCTTATAACTGTATATCGAAATCGTGAGATTGAAGGCACTGCTGCTTCTGATCACAAATCTCAGGAGATTTGAGATGAGATTTGGTGATGCCACTATTGTTCTCCTTGCAGAAAGCTCTGGCATGAAGAAGTAAAGCCCTGCCTACACCAAGACGGTCACTTCCACACAGAGACACAGTGCAGAACAAGAAATGGTAACTCAGTAAAGGGGGAAAAATTTACAGGGAGACCACAGGCAGTACTGGAGACTTTACCCTCCGTGCGCCCTTTTTTAGGTACAGTACAAGTTTTAGCATGAGTTTAAGAAGCAGCAGCAGCATTTAACCACTACCAGTAGGCTTCAGCAAGCATTTAGCAGCTTTCATATAATTTAACAGGTTTCAGCATCTATTTAGAAAGCTTCAACAGGCAGTAAGCAAGCTTCAGCTCAGAGTTCCCAGTTTTGGTGGTGTGGGTCCTCTTGCCTATTAGTACTGTCCACCAACTGCACCTTAGTGTGTTTCTTATCTCAATAAGTCACCCATGGAGTTTGAAAATAAAAAGGTATCTATGCAATATTCACTACCCTGTCCACAGCTACAGTAATTCCTTTCCAGTTTGTATGTGGACAGAAACGCCAGCCCTGGATGCAAACTGTCTGTGCCCAGGGCAGGTCAAGTCCCTCATCACACGTCACTTGGGTATAGAGCACATTTCATGGATCAAGATTGTTTTCTGAACTTGACGGTAAAATAGACTTACATTTTTTTGTATCGGTTCTTTAATGGAACTGTCTGCTAATTTCCACACAGGGGAATGAATCATGTTATTCTCCACAGTCGAGATACTTACTTCCTGCCCTCTGTTGCACAAATCAAGAATGTCAACTCACGTAAAGTTGTATGGTATCCATCCACTTTTAATTTAGAATATTTATGGCTGAATAATGGAACAGTGTCCTCTCTCATTTCCTGCTAATAGCCACAATTTCTCCATAGAAACACACAATGCCCTCCTGTAACACACTCCCCTTGTACATCGGAGTTGGGGAGAGGTCTTCCATTTATATTGTTGCTACAGGAACCCCACACTCTGTGTTGTTTGGCTTCCATGTTTTAACTTACATTTAAAATACAGCATAGAATAAGCTTTACTGGTATAAATGTGTTCAATCCTCTGCAAAGTAGATGAAAAATACTTTTTAACTTACAGGAATACAGAAATATGTGTGCATTTTGGTTTCTGTCTTTTTTATTTTCACTTTTTATAAGCTTCCGAGTTTATAATCTGATCAATTTTAAATATATATATATCTATATATCTATCTATCTATATATATATATATATATATATATATATATATATATATATATATACATAAAGAATGGCCCCATGATGATAAAGTGATGAATGATGATAAAGTGATAAATGATACAGTACCAAAGGAAAGCAACCTTAAAGTATATTTCCAATTTTGCAGCCAAATAAAAAAATGTAAAAATAAAAATAGCTGCCTACCTTTATACATGCCCAAATATGCTATCTAGATTATAAATGTAGGTCATTTTTTTTACACAGATTGTGTACATACAGGGCCAGTCATCCACATATGTACATGTGCCAAATAAGGATGTGGGGGGGGGGGGGGGGCTTTGGTGAAATATCAGAAGATTAAACAGACCCCTGATATCTCACTTTTGAGACTGAGAGGAATTGAGGAATAGATCCCCAATGCTTTCTCTGCAGTCTCAGCTGCACTGCAGATAAATGAACAGGAGGCACTCTGTACAGAGTTTTCCTGTTTATTCACAAATTGAAGCATAGCAAATACCATTTACTGTGAGTCAGTTGTGAATGAACACAGGGGAGTGATCAGTATGGCATATTACCCCCCCCCCCCCTTTCCACTCTCCATTCTGATCCCCCGTGCCCTGTAGCAAGCAGGAGGAAGAGGAGAAGCCAGAAAAGCTATGGTGTAGGGGTGGTGGTGGCCACACAGGGGTGCCCTGGGGAGCAGGGGGAAGGGGGTCCTGGACATGAGGGGGTGATCGGTGTGGCAAGGGGGTATGTACTAGAACCAATTCCCTGTAATCCCCCCTGCAGCAGCTAAAAGCTGGCAGGAGGGAGAGGAAGAGAAGACGGCTTTTAGCTGCTGCAAAGGGGAACTACAGGGGACCAGTTCCAGAAAATGCCCCCCTACTGCACTGATCACCCCCTCCCATCCAGGATCTACTTCCTCCTGCTTGTTAGCTGCCTGGGCCCCTGTTGACTCCTGTTAAGTGGTACCCTGTGCTCAACTGTTCCAAAGTCTGTCTGCCCCAGATATAATATATTCTCTCCTGTGTACATTGGGATACTTTTTCCATCAGCGAAAATTGCAAATTCTCTCCAGAAGTCACTCAAGTGAATGGGCCCTAAAGGTCCTTTAATTGTATATGACATGGAAGCCAAGCAACTTGAAGTTTTATGCCCTATACACACGACCGGTTTTGCCGTGGGAATAAACTCCGAAGGTTTCTCCGACGGAACTCCGTCAGAATTCCATTCAAGCAGTCTTGCATACACATGGTCAAACCAAAGTCCGACAGTCCAGAATGAGGTGACGTACAACACGTACGACGGGCCTAGAAAAAGGACGTTCAATAGCCAGTAGCCAATAGCTTCCGTCTCATACTGGCTTCAGAGCATGCGCCATTTTTGGTCCGTCGGAGCAGCATACAGACGATCGGTTTTCTCGATAGGAATTGGTTCCATTGGAAATATTTAGAACATGTTCCATTTCTAGGTCCGTCAGAATTTTCCAAAAACAAAGTCCAATGATGCATACACACGATCGGAATAGGCGATGAAAAGCTACCGTCAGACTTTTTCTGTCGGACATTCCGCTCGTGTGTACACGGCTTTAGAAGCAGAATGGAAACAAAATCACAGATATTTCTCTCATGACAGGTTCCCTTTAAAGGACACTTGCAGATTACATTGTTCTGACCTGGTTATGGATGATGCTACAACTTAAATCAGTTTTACTATCTTTCACTCTAAACACCTCTTAGCGAGGCATGAAGTCAAAGAGTATAAGCGATTCTCAGAATAGTCATTGTGCACTGGATGTATAAATCCAGGAGTGTAGAGTATCCAAATAAATCACACGCCTGGGTCAGGCCGCAGTATATCTTGCTGCAAAGTAATATGCTTGACAGGGCCAGGTATAAGGTTACAAAAGAGCTTCGGCGGCAATGCACTGACACCAACACTTCCCCACTGAGCAGTTTTCTTTATTCGGATCTTATCAATATCTCACCTATATTTTTTCTGGCCATAAGCTCATCGGTGTCATGAAAATAGGCGTATCTAGATTTATTTACACAAAGGGTAGAAAATAAACAACTTCTTTCCCATGAAGGATAAGGATCAAGGTGCGTTTTCACAATTCTGATACCAATGGCCCCAGATTGTGAATAAGTGTGTGTGAATTGTGAATAAGAATAAACCTAGCATAAACCTTTTATGAACAGTGCAAATGTTCTGACATCTCAAGGCGCCTGCAAGTAGAAGTGATGATGTTGAATTTGGTGCTCATGTGGCGATCCTAGACATTGAAGCTCAACCTTTGCTAAGTCAAGATTAAAGGTTTTTGTTTATCTTAATGCATTCTATGCATTAAGATAAAAAGCCTTCTGTGTGCAGCAGCCCCCCTCAGCCCCCCTAATACGTACCTGAGCCCATCTCTATCCAGCGATGTCCACAAGTGCCTTGGCCGTCCGCGACTCTCCCTCCTGATTAGTTGAGACACAGCAGCAGTGCCATTGGCTCCCGCTGCTGTCAATCAAACTCAGTTAGCCAATCAGGAGAGAGGGGGCGGGGTCGAATCATGGCTCCGTGTCTGAATGGATACACGGAGCTGCAGCCTGGCTCGGGTGCCCCTATAGCAAGCTGCTTGCTGTGCGGAAGCTCAACAGGTGGGAGGGGTCAGGAGCTCCAGCCAGGGACCCGAGAAGAGGAGGATCCGGGCTGCTCTGTGCAGAACCACTGCACAGAGCAGTTAAGCAGGGCCGCTGATAAGGCAGTACAGTCAGTCCTGTTGTACCGGACCCAGCCCTATCAGCACAACAGGGCGGCCTGGGGCACCTTTACAGTTAATGTCTGCAAAATAAAAAACAGGGCTTTCTGAAGCCCTGTAGGAGCAGTGATCTCACTTTGATCAGATGCTTTGGAGGCTGGAGGAGAAATATGAGGTCTAACAGGACCCAGATTTCTATAAAGAGGACTTGCCATGGCTCATGTTATTACATGTTCAGGGGAAGGGCCAATGGTGGGGTCAAGGGCAGGTCAAAGGGGGCCCCATCAGCTAGGCTGTACGAGGCCTCATAATTTCTAATAACTGCCCTGCAGGTAAGTATAACATGCTTGTTATTTTAATAGAAAAAAAAACAAGACTTTACAATCACTTTAAGATCTGACAATAGGAGGCTATTTAAGGATATCGCTATGTACTCTCTATTATACTTCACAGTACTGCTGTATACTATGTCATTCCCATTCACAAAATATGGGCCAGAGTATGCAGCATGGAGAACTCCACCAGAGGGGACCAGTGACTTTGACCAGTGATATGAGCAGGCTCCCGTCCAAGGTTTTTTTTCAACCTCCACTCATTTAGTAGCTCTTTGACAGCTTCAGAGTCCCTCTAAAATGACAGGAGGCGGGTTTACCACCTGTAGTAGTAGTGTTTTATCTCAACATAAATATGAACTAAAATTAAAAAACTGCGGCCATGCAGGTTCTTTTTTGGCATATATCTTCTGCAATAAAACAAACTGCAACAAGAAGTACATTTCAAAGAGTCAGTGAAACAATCAGCCATCCATGAGAAGTATCTAGAAAAGCCGACCAAACACTTCTAGCCCCCCACCACAGACAACAATGGCCTTACCCAATTAACTGGATCTCCATAACAGAGATCAAACAGGCATGATCATCAATGACCACCCAGGCATCCATCCATGGTGAAAAAGACTCCACCAGCATCAGGTTCCAAGATTGGACCAGACAGCATCCATACTCATAGAAGGGAACAGAGGCCGCACATAGTGTAAAACCGCCAAATAAATACAGAGGTAAAAGCAGATACAGCATGTAACAACAAATAGTGGTGCCTTGTCAGCATCCACCCGGTGGGTGTAGTACGTCACAGGTTAATCCCAACATGTTTCGCTGTCAA
The DNA here is from genome assembly GCA_037952925.1 of Lithobates clamitans. NCBI lineage: Eukaryota > Metazoa > Chordata > Amphibia > Anura > Ranidae > Lithobates > Lithobates clamitans. The sequence goes on along the minus strand of JBBGZY010000978.1, from coordinate 2,082,189 downwards.
ACAGCATCATCAGGGGAACAGGAGGTACATTCTTGGTGCACCTCAGTGTTGGATTGACTGAATGCATGCTTGGGAGTTATGTCATCATCCACCAGCCAATCAAGATGACCAAAGACCTGGCACTAAAAATATGTAGACGCCACACCGCTGGAGCAAAGGTGAGTATCTGCGGACCTCAGTTTTGCTTTAGGCTAAACTCTACAAAGCCTATCTTGAAAAAGAAGAGAGGTGATGTATCAGCCCAGGTCAGTTAGAATGGATGTCTACGGTGGGTAATCGGGTGCCCATTGAAATACACATTCATATTCATAAGACACCCTGATGATGCATCAAAGTAGGGCAAGACTATGAAAATGATAATTGTTTTGCACATGTCTATCTGACTAAGAAGCTGTGGCTTTAATTGAACTTCAAGGTGACAGAGTAGAATTCAGCATGTCTAGTCTCCATAGACCAGGGATCTCAAACTTGCGGCCCTCCAGCTGTTGCAAAACTACAAGTCCCATCATGCCTCTGCCTGTGGGAGTCATGCTTGTAACTGTCAGCCTTGCAATGCCTCATGGGACTTGTAGTTTCACAACAGCTGGAGGGCCGCCAGTTTGAGGCCCCTGCCATAGACTGATACTGTAAATAATATTCCATTTGAAAAAATATATACATGTTCAGGGGTTGTGTCAATGTAAAAAAGCAGTGGGCAGTGAGCTGCATTCATCTTGCACTTAAGATCAATCTGAGAAGCCTCTGAGATAATTCTGTTTTTTGACAGATGCCTTTACCTGCATTTGGCCTCTTTCTGGCCTGCAATTAACTGCCTTGTAAGCTGCATCAACCTGCTTCAAGCTGATTTTATATCCCCAATGACTTGTATGAGGACATAAGTAGTTCTGATGTGAACAAAAGCCCATTATGACCTGCATTCTTCTTGTCATTGAGTAACCAAATAGTGAAGAGGATGAACATGACTGTGAGTGAGACTTCTGAAGGAGATTAGAAATGGAAATTCCTGTGTTTTCATATGATAGGTCCCCTTTAAGGCTCAACTTCAGGGAGCATTATTTTAATAGCTTTGGAAGACTTATTAGATATTTGCCTCTGCCATCTAGTAACTTAACGTTTGCTTTCATACAGCTTAAAAAGTGGATATAGCTTCCATTTTACTCCCCCACCCTTGACCCCAATGTCTGCATGTACTGTATGATAGGCACCAGAGTTGGTGTTGTGTCTCCGCCCTTGCCTATGCTTGGCTGTTCATGAAACTCATGATCGGGACGTCATCACAGGATGCCTTTTGTGAATGGCAAAGCGTAAATGGGGTGGAGACATGACCCATGCTGATGTCTGGTGGGTCATGTCTCCACCCCCGTCAAGTAGAAGTACAATGGTAGCTGTGTTCTGCAAAATTGAAAAAAAAAAATGTTAAGCTGTATGAAGAACGTAAACATTAAAATACTACCCAGCAGAAGTAATCACCTACTAATCCCGCTATTAAAATAATGGTGCCCAGCTTTAAATGACTCCCTGGCTTCTCAGGCCCAGCACCCGGCAGCTGTTTGTTAATGGTACAATTTGTGGCTCTTGATGATGGTTTTGCATTGAAACAGACACCAGGGAATGTCACACCCAAGGTACACTTACATTATATCAGTATTTACTTCAGACATCAGCAGCAAAGTGGCAAAGTAAAATTAACAAATGAGTTATTCTCGATCTCCTGTTTCTTCTTTCTCGTCACAGATATTTGGGCGATGACACGATAATCCTCAGTCGTTAGGCTCTAAAAATACAAAGTATACATAGAATGCACGCGGTCATGCACGCATCGGTGGAATGAGCTGGATATCAAAGATATTGAATGATCTCTTTGACGATCGTTTTACATTGGGCCTCATTTACAGAAGGCTGCCACCAGAACAACATGTTTCTTCTTAATGTATCATTACTTGGGGTGTAACAGACGTGTGAAGAGCAACTGTCGGCCACCAGCAAATTCACAGCTATCGGACACATCAGAAATTTCACCTTTATCTGAGTTCCTTTTTCTTTTTTTACTATGAAAAATCCTTACGTGTATTGTTGGTTGGGACTGTTGCACCTGGTCACAAGACTCTCTGCTGCCCATATCCCTTCCTCTGTGTGTGTGTGCTGGGCTACAAGTTATATACAATGGGTAGGACTGAGATTACATTCTCTAGATCAGGGGTAGGTAACCTTAACCACCTCAATACTGGGCACTTTCACCCCCTTCCTGCCCAGGCCATTGTTCAGCTTTCAGAGCTGTCACAATTTGGATGACAATTGCGCAGTCATGCAACACTGTAACTATGTGAAATGTTTATCATTTTATTCACACAAATATAGCTTTCTTTTGGTGGTACTGTATTTAATCACTCCTGGGTTTTTTATTTTTTCCTAAAAAAGACCCCAAAAAAACAAAAAGTAATTTTTACTCCTTCACTGATGGGCACTAATGAGGCAGCATTGATGGGCACTGATGAGGCAGCACTGATGGGCACTGATGAGATGGCACTTGTGGGCACTGATGAGGCAGCACTTATCAGGTGGCACTGATGAGGAGGCACGAATATGCCGCAGTTATGTGCACTGATATATGGCACTGATGAGCACTGATAGGCGACACTGATGGGTGGCACTGGTTGGCACTGGGCACAGATAGGCGACATGGATAGCACAGATAGGCAGCACTGGTGGGCACAGATAGGCGACATGGATAGGCAGCACTGATGGGCATTGATGGGTGGCATTGATGGGTGGCATTGATGGGCACCAGTGATGGGCACTGATGGGCATCAGTGATAGCCAGCACTGACTGGCATCACTGATGGCTACTGATTGCTGGCACTTGTGGGCACTGATTGCTGTCACTTGTGGGAACAGATTGGTGCCAATTGTTGGTACTGGTTGGCGCTGATTGCTGGCAGTGGCATTGCTGGTACTTAATTGTAATCAGGGCACTGATGATCAGTGCAACGCATGGGGAGGGAGCACGGTGCCAAACTCAAAAAGTAAAAAACACATTACACATACAGTACATTGTAATCTTACAGATTTCATTACTGTATCAAATTATGTACAGAAAGCAATTTGCCTTTGTTAGCCGATAAAACACTGTCTGTTGATCCCATCCCCATATACATGTAGTAAGACCAATTTCCTCAGAAAGTGGGACTTTGAATGGATCATAGACAGAGAGAATGTAGAAAAATAATTAAGTTTGTATTATTACATGAATAGACAACTCATGGTGAAAAACACAATACAAAGCATTGGATAAAACCAAGACATATGCATAGAAAACACAGAATTAAAAGACCAACTATGACCCAAAGGCCAGAAGCTGTCAGGACGACAGACCATCCAACGCGTTTCGAAAAACACACATGGTTTTTATCTTCTTCAGGGACTAAACCGAGCTTATTATTTTCAAAGTTGTAAGTTGGATCGCTGCTTGGAGCGTTTCACCAATACAAATGCGATAATTCAGTTAGGAAAAAAGGGGGGAATCAGGGGAGAATATCCAACTGTCCCAAGCACCCGTAGATCAGACTGCCACACACCCAAGAAGGGGGAGTGTTTGCCCAAAGGATATGCTGCAGTGAGCAGGGAAAAATTATGAATTGCCAGGACTGTCTGAAAATTAATCCAAGAGTTTGAGCTTTTGTGTGCCAAAACAGATCCAAGAAAAATCAGCCAGATTCAGACATGATCTGACTGTCCATGTCCTAATTGTGTCTCGTAGTTGGACGGGACACAGTGGAGGAGAAGGTATTACCTACACTGAAGGATCTGTAATGATCTTACTCCTGGGAATTGTTAGGCATGGCTCATATTGTCAGTCAAACGACACTGTATCAAATGATTTCACATCCCTTTTGTCCCTAATGCTTTGTCCAGTGCCTTGCATGCAGTTTTATATTATGTATACTGTTCTTTCTGCCTGGAAACTTGAGATTGTCCATAGCAACCAAAAAGTGTCCCTTTACGTCAAAAGCGGTTTTAGACCAGCTAGAAAACAGCGATAATAAATTAGAATCACTTGCAGAATTGAGCGATAGTGATTTGTGGGGAAATTTGTCATCAAACACTGAAAATAATGACAGCGACAATTCTGCAACTGAGGAAATTTCAGTATTTTTTGATTTGATTACATTTTTGAATAAATTGGATTATTATTTGTTATAATTATTTATAGTTATTTATTATATTATAATTTATGATTTCATGTTTCAAACTTTCTCATACCCGGGCTGTCTACTAGACTCTTGTTTAGACAGATTTAAGTGTGTTATTCCTAAGAATTACAGGCCTACGATATAAAACGCCAAATTTCCATGCAAAACAATGTACCGCTTTGAGCATCAAAAATCTCACATAATCATACCGCCAGGGAGGTTAAGGGCCTAACAGATAAAAAGAGGTTGAGCATTCCTTTTGCTGACAGTAAAATAAAGTCAAGAGAGCCAAATAACAGCATCAGTTTGCTTCTGAGCTCCTTGCTGCACTGCAAGCTTCTAGGAGACGATAAATTGTTCAATAATGACAAAAGACCGAGGCTATTACGCCGTGCAAAAAAAAAAAAAAAAAATCAAAGGACACTTAGCCACCGAGCTGCTTTCTGTGGTTAAACTGCTGACAGCCCTTTCAGGTGTCAGAAGGCAAGCTTCTATGGGGCTTCCTCTGCATCTAACATGTTAACTTCAATCTAGAGGCATGCCGGGGAACAAGCAGATTTCTTTACAAGTAGGGGAAGTTGTAACAGCGGCAAGTCATTGAATATAACTGTGCGCTGCTATCCGCTGCAGCCTTTTCTTTTATTTCTGAAAATCACAGGAACTACCCAGTCCAGCAGGACTGTAATCACTCAGCAGGAAACTGGCATATGCACAATGCAAGCGACCGGCCGAGCGGGGGGAGAGCGAAGGAAAATCTCTTTCCCTCCCACTATGCCGTTTAAAGGGCGTGAATGCATCGTTCTAGTAGCCACCAGCAATCTCGTATTTTTTTTCCCAAGCAATCATTAAATTCGGCATCAAGTGGTTCAGTGCATCCACAACAGCTAAAGGCAGAGGAGGCAGCACAGCAGGCAAACGTTTTGACTAATTTAGAGTCCTTGTGTTGCCGAATCAAACATGACAAGACAGAGGCAGGAGAAGAAAAAAAAATAAATAAAAAAAGAAGAAGAAGCTATTATCCCAAATAAGAGGCGGCGGGCGGCTGAAATTGGGTTGAGTGGCAGAGATGGAGTAGGTGGCAGGGAGAGAGCCCATGGAGAGCAATAATCCTCAACCAAGGGCTGAAGATACATTACCATGTCCCCCAAGTCGAACATACGACACTGAGTTATTAATAAGAGTCTTGGTTAAAGGTTGATTCTGCGTAAAACACAAGTATTGTTCTTTTTCATGAGATATATAAAAAGGTGCCATTTAGCACCTACAGCCATGGTTCCATTCTTACAATAACAAGGGGTTATGGGAAAGGATTTGAAGGCAACCCTCTAGCCATAATACGTCAACAGTTCTATCTGTCTGTAAGGCTGTCATGTCTATAGGAATTTTCTCTCTTGAAAGAATTGTAGGAAAACCAGTGAACAAAAATGGCTTTGATGGACCTAATGAAATGAACCAGGTATATTTTTTTAGTGTAGTTAAGTGTAGCACATTAGGTGCCCCCTTTCACATTTAAACATTGACTTTTTGATGATTGTTTTTCTGTTTTCAGGAATTTTTAAGCTTGGGAGTCTTTAATTAAGCCAACGGAGAGCTATTTACTAGGAAGAGGAGAGGCAAAAAATAGTGCAAAAATACACACTACATGCATTAGCAGGCGCTACTTTGAAGCCTACACATTACTCTGCCCCATGGATTCTCATGTACTTTTTCGAGCGACAAGCTTCAAACAACACAAAGCTCAGGTGTGAATGGGTACCATTAGGCCTCGTTCACACAGGCATACTATATCATACACCCATGCAAAGGCTATTTGCCCACGCAGGTTTTTTTGTGCATCCTCATAGAGGCAGTCTCATTCATGTTAATTGGCACACAGCTGCTGCTCCCAATTTGAGAGCCGTGTAGATGTGGGTGCACGGCCCTGAAAGTTCATATAAGATTTTAGTTACACATGCTTTAGTGATTGTAAACTTTTTTATTTTTAAATAATAAAAATGTCATACTAACATGCATTGTGCAATGCTTTTGCACAGAGTAGGCCCGATAATCTTCTTCTGGGGTTCCCGTCGGCGCTCCTGGCTCCACCTCTTCAGAGCATGCCTCCATAGGAAGTTGATTCGTGTGGGCTTAGTCCCGAGCCGCGCTGCCTGCGTCTATAGACACAGACAGCATGACTCGGCCCTGTTATGCCCTGTACACACAACTGGTTTTGCCGTCGGAATAAACTCTGAAGGTTTTTCCGACGGAGTTCCGACAGAATTCCAATCAAGCTGTCTTGCATACACACGGTCACACCAAATTCCGTCCGTCCAGAACGCGGTGACGTACAACATGTACGACAGGGCTAGAAAACAGAAGTTCTATAGCCAGTAGCCAATAGCTTCCGTCTCGTACTTGCTTCAGAGCATGCGTCGTTTTTGGTCCGTCGGAACAGCATACAGACGAGCGGTTTTTCCTATAGTAATTTATTCCGTAGGAAAAATATAGAACATGTTTTCTATCTAAGTCCGTCTGAATTTTCGACGGAAAAAGTCCAAGGGGGCAAACACGGTCGGAATATACAATGAAAAGCTCGGACTCTTTCTGTCGGAAATTTCGCTTGTGTGTACGCGGCATTACAGTATTTGATTGACAGCTGCAAGAGCCAATGGCTTCTACTGCTATCAATCTGCCCTGTGAGGAGGGATAGAGTGGAGAGAGCTCTTGAGCACAGCGCTGGATCGAGATCGGGCTCAGGTAAGTATGGAGAGGGGGTGGGGGGCTAGGGGGATCGTGTGGCATGGAAGAATTTTTACCTTAATGCAAAGAGTGTATTAAGGTAAAATACAAACTTAAGCCTTTAGAACCACTTTAACCTCATTACTTTACTTTTCTTTTTTGTACATCCTGGGACACAGAACATCTTCAAATTCATAACAATAGGGTTATGCTGGCACCTTCAGGTGATTGGACACTGGCACAACAAAAGTGAATGTCCCCTCTCAGATATAACCCCTCCCTGTTAGGCCTGGCTCCATTGCTTTTCTAGTATCCTTCTTGCCACTGAGGGTGCTGCTTTCAGTTGGCGCATCTTTCAGGTGGCTGTGTGAGATTTTTGCCTTTTTGTGGTTGGTGATTGTGGTTGGTGATTGGTTCCTGTGTGCCCTCCCCTCATTTCATTGCTTTATGAAGAAGCCCCTATTATTATGAATTTGAAGATGCTTTGTGTGCCGGGATGTCCAAAAAAGAAAGCTGGAATTTTGGTTACCTGTCAAATCCCTTTGAGTACATTATGGGACACAGAGATCCTGCCCCTCTTGATGGTGGTTCATGACTTGCTACAAAAACTGGAGCCTCGTCTAAAGGAGGAGGGGATTTATCTGGTTGGAGGGGCTTCCTGTATTTGCTTTTATTTGCCAGTGTCCAATTACCTGAAGATGCCAGCATATCCCTATTATTATGAAATTGAAGGTGCTCTGTTTCCTGTGATGTATAAAAAAAAAAAAAGATTTTACAGGTAGCCAAAAATCTGACTTTTTTTTCACAAAATGGCAAAAGTGCAATGAATTAGTTTAATTCATTGCACTTTTGCCATTTTGTGAAAAAAAAGTCAGATTTTTGGCTACCTGTAAAATCCTTTATTTTAAGAGTGTAGTACAAAAATAATGATCAAATACGTGGGAAAAAACAAAACAAAACACGTAATAGCAATGAAAATAATGGTATAAACTAAATACAACCCCTAAACTGAATTTAAAATTGTGCAGTAAAATTGCAGTGAAATCATATTCACCAAAATCCCTTTGGTCATCCCCAATCTTAATACAATTTATAGGAAATATGGGCGGCACAGTGGTGTAGTGGGTAGCACTATCGCCTAGCAGTAAGAAGGGTCAGAAGAAGGGTCACTGGTTCGAATCACGACACTACCTGTCTGGAGTTTGCATGTTCTCCCTGTGCCTGCGTGGGTTTCCTCCGGGTATTCCGGTTTCCTCCCACACTCCAAAGACATGCTGGTAGGTTAATTGGATCCTGTCTAAATTGTCCCTAGTATGTATGAATGTGAGTTAGGGACCTTAGATTGTAAGCTCCTTGAGGGTAGGGACTGATGTGAATGTACAATCTATATGTAAAGCGCTGCGTAAATTGACGGCGCTATATAAGTACCTGAAATAAATAAATAAAATAAATAGGAAATACCACTGATGGTTGACTATAGTAGTAAAGCAATGTCCTCTTTATCATATTTCTTACAATAAACTCCATGTGACCTTGGACAAGCCACTTCATTCACATCTCACAATAGATTTTGCCTATTACGTACAGATCAGCAAACAATATGAGACAATATTACACTATTTGACAAAGTTCCCTGGCCTTGTAACAACTGTTGTTAAAAAATGTATTCTATAAACAGTAGATTACATCAATGGATGGCTCGGCAATAGGCACCGAATTTGCTTGTGTTCGCACTGAAGTCTGCTGGCCAGTTAAATATTAAGTCGATAATTGATAATAAGTTCATAACCGGGAGGGCAAAAGGGAGATACTGTAGAACACAGAGAGACTTGAAAAGAATTCCAGTTCTTTCTTATCTTCTTTCTTTTTATTTCATGTTGCATTAAAAGGATAGGAATTTGTTATGCTACAAGACATACGACAGAAGTCAGAATTCAAACCCTTTGGATAACATAGCCTTTAGCTTATCTACAATAACAAACATCGCTAATTACCTGTACTCTTCCAGAGTAAACCACAAGACAGAGATATGGTTTACATGTATTTTTTCTGGAAAGTGGTATAGTAACATAAGGTATAAGCAAAGCTGAATTTTGTCTCTTGTGGACCCTAGACGCTCCCCACCAGTGGGGCCTCCCATGAATTCCCTCATCCCACAGTGCTTATAATTACACTACACTACCAGCTGCCAGCTACAATACTCAGTCAGTGCCTATTTTTGATTGGTCTTGAAAATAGACAATGTGAAAAACTGACTTTATTTTGCTTAAAAAAAGTGTAAATAGGAGAAACCGAAAGGTGCAAAAATTTGTAAGCAGTGGTCTAATAAAAAGGCAATATCCAAAGTAAACATGATGAAAGGTATCATGTACAAAGAATAATACAATTTTGCGTACTGAATACATAAACCATAAAAAAAAAAGTGCGAAAGGGCGACACGAAGAAAATAATATCCTGTGCCTTGAAAAAGTATTGATACCCCTTGAAATTTTCCACATTTTGTCATGTTACAATCAAAAATGTAAATGTGTTTTATTGATAGACCAACACAAAGTGGCACATATTTGTGAAATGGAAGGAAAATGATACTACAATACTTTGTAGAACCAGATTGGCCTTGAAAGTAGAGAATGTGAAAAAAGTATTTTTTTGCCATAAAGAGGAAGGTAGGAGGGTGTTGGCAAGTGAAAATAATTGTATTTTTCAATCCTTCAGGGGCAAATATTTTGTGGGCTCCAGGTGCAGTGTCCTAATGAGGATTAGCAAAATTTAGAGTCTTCATGTGTCTGAGATTCCCGATTTTGGGGAAGTGCAATGGAAGATGCTTTATGTGGTTTATTAAGAGAGGGAAGGGCTTTAATTTGCGGTTACAGGAGCTTCTTTCAAGTATCCTGGACCTGTTCTTGTGCCACACAACTATTTTAATATAATTGGATGGTCTTAATCTATAAGCTTTCTCTGTTGGAATTTTTTCTGGAGTGAAGGTGTTTGGCATGAGGAAGAGGCTATCCCCAATGTGGAAGGTGGTACTTATCTACAGGGATTAGCCCAAAGGCACAGTGTGCCCTAGCTAGCAATAATGGGTCAACACATTTTGGTGAGTGTCTGTCCATGTGGGGCACTTGGAGCACGTTTTTTATTATATCCCAGTATTTTATCCATTGCATATCAGGTTTATTTTCTTATCACACTCTCACAGTGTGGAGTAACATATTGAGTATTGACTTTAAACTTTTATCAAATTTAAAGAGAACATTTTGTTAAAGTGGTTGTAAAGGCACAATGTTTTTTACCTTCATGCATTCTATGTGTAGCAAGGTCCCCAACATCCAAAGGCCTAATGATGATCTCCAGAGTCAAGGATAGCTGACATCCGTCTTTGTAGAGTGGGTTACAAAGCATGGTGGGTGTGATGCAAGATGGAGTGATGGGCGCCAGACACTTTTTGAATGCAAAAGAGATTTATTGTGGGAGAGCGGGGTTAGGGCCAGCACACCCTTAAGTAGATGCAATGATAGTTGTCAGACTCTGAGACTTCTATAGGTAGACAGCTATACAATGGAAGGCCTCCAGCCAGATACCACTTCTGTATAGGCAGGACCGCTGTCTCCTTTGGCAACAAAGCTTGTAAGAGTCACTAACAGTAGTTGTATTGAACTATTGGTAACACAAATTAGTTCTTCTCTTACACTACAGTCTCTCACTGTAGACTTTTACTCACTGGGCTCCCAGTCTCTCACTAGACTTCCAGATCCAATAGCCACAGAATCCCCTAAGCTCTTCCACTTCCATAAGTTGGTATCTTCCTCAAGCGTCACCTCCGCTTCCCAGCTGGGTCCCTGGCTTGGCACTCACAGATATTCCTCAAGCCTCACCCCTGATGACCCGTTAGGTCCCTGGCTTGGCACTCACTGATGCTCCTCAAGCGTCACCTCTGCTGTCCCGCTTGGTCCCTGGCTTGGTACTTGCTAAAGTTTTCCCACTTCTTCACCATCCCCAGCTGGTGAGAAGACTGCTCTGGTACTGGCTCCAGCTTACTCACAGTGGTCTCCAGTATCAAGGTGGATGGTCCCTAAGTGGTTACAGCTCCCCTCTACCTCCAACCACAACTGGTTCCCCTGGATAGGCCCTCAGACAGCCTAGCAGCCAGATGTTCCCGGGATAGGCCTCAGGCTTCCAGCCTAGCAGCCCAGGGCAGCATAACACACGTCCACCCAGACAGCCGTCTGGGTGGCATAGAAGCCCGATCACCTGACTCCACCCAAATAAATAGGCTCTCCCAGCAGGCCAAGGGGCTTAAAGAAACCCCTGCCCATTGGCTGAGACACCCCATCCATTCATAACCTGACCTTGCTAAGCCCTAGTCTATCTAATGCATCTACTAACAATTAACCAGGGCAACTACCGCCTGGCAAACTAAACTTACTAGCAACCCTGCCTAAACACCAGGGTGCTACATCTGCATGAAGGTAAAATACCAGCAGCCCCCCCCTCCAACTTACCTGAGCCCCCTCTCGATCCAGCGATGTCCACGAGAGCCTTGCCTCTCCGGGGATTCGCACTGCTGATTGGCTTCTTGTAGTTATGGAAGCCATTGGCTCCAGCTGCTGTCAATCACAGCCAGTGAGCCAATCAAGAGACGGAGGGAGCAGGGCTAAGCCGTTGCTCCGCGTGCGAATGGACACACAGAACCGCGGTTCGGAGCACGCCTGTTTGAGTGCCCCCACAAGCAAACTGCTTGCTGTGGGGGCACCCAGAAAAAGGGAGGAGCCAGGAGCGATGGCATGGAATCCGAGAAGAGAAGGAGCAGGCCTCCTCTGTGTAAAACCATTACACAGAGCAGGTAAGTATAACATGTTTGTTATTTTTAAAAAAGAAATAAATAAACAAGGCTTCAATATCGCTTCAACTTTACAGATCTGCATTAATAAATGTCTTCTATGTCACAATACACAGAAGTAGTATATCTTTTCCAAAAAGCTCCACCATTTATCATTAGCCATCCTTGAGCTCCAGTCCAGTGACTTTGCCTAGACTGAGATGATGTCATCAATGTGTTGCAAGCAGGAGGAAGCAGCATTTCCTCAGTCTCCTCTCCCCTGGTGATCAGTTTATAATGTTGTAACTTTATAACAAGTCACAAGGTAAGAGGCTGCAGGGACTGATCTGTGTCAGACGTTTGTGAGCACAGCAGAGGACTGCAGAAGTGCTGACCCTGGATCATGTCTGAACACTGATGGCTCAGTCCTTCAAAAAGAGAAAAGCGGATAAAGGTATTTTCGGGGGGTACTGTTATTTCTGTGGCAGGTAATAAATACACCGAATGTTACACTTTCACATTTCTTAGGTTGCATTCATTTAACATGAATTAATCTGATGCTAGATAAACTTTAAGCATGTTTTAGCATATAAGGTGCCACAATGTCTATGACGACAGGTTCCCTTTAAGTGGCAGTCGATCATTCTTTCCCTTGCTCTAATCTCTGCCGTAATGAGCTTTTTTTTCTACACAAAGTATCATTTGCAATTGGCAGTCTGGGAGGAGTGGCAGACCGGGGAGAGTATCGGCCCCGTAACTGGCTTCCTGATTTATTTGAAAAGTTCCCGAGCGCATGCATGAATGTATTTGAGACATTATAACTTTTTTTTATATTTCATCATTGCCGTGCCAGCCTCATCTGGTATGATGGATGATTTTGGCAGTCCTCTCTCTGACCCATTAACTTTTCCTGACCCCTATTTGAAAACCACCTTATTTCAAATTAATGATTCAAATACGCTGATTGAGTTTTAACTTCTCACGTCCATTCGGTTTCCACTTTAAAATCCGAAAAAATATATAAATCCTAACTGGAAGAGAAAAGCTGTGCTACGTTTACGTTACTATTTTGCTTGCGGACATCAAGACCAAAAAGCATTGGTCAGACATTGACATAATAATGTTACATCTTTTTAGTTGCTCCTTTTGTGCAGAATAGGAACATTCTAAAATGATTTAAAGTGGTTGTAACCCTCAGTCTTGAAATCTGAACAAAGCACATATATCTGTAGTGTTTACTTATGTCTCCACAAAGCTCTAAGTGTCATTTTTCTCTGGTGCTTCGTTCCTTTGTTATCAGCATGAGTCACTTCTGAGAAGTAACACATGAGATAAATTTGTGATGGGGAGGGAGCTTAGCACACAGCTTCTCCATTCATAACACAGCTCTGTATGCTTCCTTCACTCCTATGTGGAGGGGGGTGTGTGCCTTTCCTGCAATCAGCTCTCACATAGTCTAACTGAAGCTCTCCACCCCCTCCTTTCTGCTCCTCACGGATTAGGAAGGATTTTAACTCAATTCTGCCATTTTGGGTTTAAGGAAGAGAAGTCTGCCAGATAACAAGTAAAACCTTTGTAGGAGTATTAGTTTCACCTCTGTATATCACCTGAGGCTATTCACTTCAATGGGTATATGAGAGAGTTTACAGCCACTTTAAATTATATTTTGGCTGTTACTGCTGTACTCCTTCGGAAATTGATAGTTGCCTGGCTGAAATACTGATCTTCTGGCTCTGATACTTTCCAAGGCACTGGTCTGGAACAAACATGCAGCCAGTAGGTCAGAATGAAACTATGAAATACTTGTTCTTGCTTGAAAACTATTGAAGCAAGGGGATCAGCTTGGCAGCCAGACAGGTAGAATAGTCAGCAAAGCTGAGATACACTATATTGTCAAATGTATTAGGACACTTGCCTTTACACGCACATGAGCTTTAATGGCATCCCAGTCTTAGTCTGTTAGGTTCATTATTGAGTTGGCCAACACTTTGCAGCTATAACAGCTTCAACTCTTCTGGGAAGGCTATCTACAAAGTTTAGAAGTGTGTCTATGGGAATGTTTGATCATTCTTCTAGAATTGCATTTGTGAGGTTACTGAGGACAAGAAGGCCTGGCTCGCAGTCTCCGCTCACAGTCTCCAGTCAAATTACTCCACCCCAAACTCGCTCATCTTTATGGACCTTGATTTGTGCACTGGTGCGAAGTCACGTTGGAACAGGAAGGAGCCATCTGTTCCCAAACCGTTCCCACAAAGTTGGGAGAATAAAACTGTCCAAAATGTCTTGGTATGCTGATGCCTTAAGAGTTCTTTCACTGGAACTAAGGGGCCAAGCCCAACCCCTGATAAACAACCCCACACCATAATCTCCCTTGCACCCAATGATTTGGACCAGTGCACAAAGCAAGGTTTATAAAGACATGGATGTGCAAATTTGGGGTGGAGAAACTTGGCTGGCCTTCACAGAGTCCTGGCCTCAACCTGATAGAACAATTTTGGGATGAATTTGAGCAGAGACTGCAAGCCAGGCCTTCTTATGAACATCAGTGCCTGATGATGTCATATGTGATGAAACGTGTTGGGCGGAGCCACATATACATGCAACCACGCATACGCGAATTTTGGCTACTGGAGGAAGTGCTGTTTCCAGCGTTTTTTATGCCTGAATTGTTCTACTTATGTGAGTGTAATTTTTTTTATTAAACCTTTTTAATCAACGTTATTACACTATGTGGAGTGTTCTCTTTTTATAACATATGAATTGCTAATACACCTGAACACCTGAGGCACAATGGGTTCAGTTACAGCAGTTACCAAGCCCCCCATAGCATTTGGTTGCTTGGAGGAGATGGAGGATAGGAGTTCTTTGTAACCTTGGATGACACATTTCCCTAGCACATGAGCGTGATTTGACCACTTTTGATTAAGGAGTCACGCGAGTTCTGGAAAGCGCAATAGGAGCTCTTTCTGGTGACACTCTGGTTTCCAACTGCGAACAGGGCTTGTGGCACTGTCAGTCTTCTACTTAAAGCGGAGCTCTGTCCAAAAGGGGAAGTTCCGCTTTAAAGACTCGTCCCCCACTTCTCTTGAAGAATTGGCACTTTTGAGGAGCAGGGGAGAGCAGGTACCTGATTTTGACAGGTATTCACCTAGGAGGTCTGAAACGTAAGTTCTCCTCTCTCCCTCCCCCCTGCAGTCTTGTACACCAACAGGTCCCAGAAGACTATATCCACAATTCACGATGCGCAGTGCTGCTCGCACAGTGGGCACCTGACCGTGAAGCCACAAGTTGTCCCAGCCGGGTGCTCATAGTGAAGATGCCAGCGCTGAGGAACGAAGACAGCGGGTGAGACCGACAGGGGACAGGTTGGACACGCTGAATCGTGGGACAGGTGAGTGGCTGTTTTGAAAAGTCAGCAGCTACAAAAACTGTATTTTTTTTTACAAATGGCTGGAACTCTGCATTAATAATTCGGACTCTGGAGAGTTGGGACTTTTATTATTTTCTTTTGGAGCAGAAGTCACTATTATCACAAATCTTTTCTATATATTTTTTTTCACTTATAGTGTATAATGTTTTAGCACTGCACTGTTTATATTTCAAGAGAAAAGGAATGCTCCTTTCAGGTATTGGGAAAATGTGACTCCAGTGATAGCACTGGTGCTTGGTGAAGGGCTGCTGAGAAACCCAGCACGGTCGCAAGAGAGCAAGGAGAAAGTCTTCAGTCCTGTCCAAGCTCATGACTCGGAGGCTAGATGCGGCTTTCCCCCATTAACTGGTGACTGAATATAGTGACAGATAGGAAAGTTTGTATATGTAGCTGGGAAGGGTGGCAGTCAAGAGAACTTGTTCACTTCAAAGTCTCAGTTTACCTACAGTCCTTAAACCTATTTGGCGAAAGATTTGATTTGGTCAATTTTATTCATTTTTTTTATGAGTAGTCATCTCTCTAACGTTCTACCTTATCCAATTTTTTTTTTTTTTAGTTTCACTATCTATCACAAGTGATCTATAAGTATGATCTGTGATCCCAATATCATTGGTCCTCACACTAAGCCAACTACTTGCTGCAAACCAACTCCTGTAATGAGAAGGCCCCACATACAAGGCTCATGTTATACAAAGAATTCTGCTGAATGCAGATTGGCTATGTGTACTGGATATACAGCAAATGTATCTTAGACACTTGGGTGGAACGATCTTTTGCTTGACAGCTACCATATCATTACAGCGATTACTTCATCTGGCCAATTAAGGGAGCAGCACAAGATATGGAATGTATTCAAAGGTAACCCCTGAAAACCAATGCTGAGGCACAATTCCTCTCACTGGCACCAACCATGTGGCACAATTCCTCCTTCTGACACCATTTATGGGGAACTATTCCTTCCGCTAACATTAACAATGGTGCACTATTTCTCCCACAGACACCAATGATAGGACCCCATTCCTTCTATTGATACCTACCATGAAGCACTATTCCTTCAGCTAGCACTAACCATGGGACACTGTTCCTTCAAATGACAACATTTGAAATGGGGCACTATTCCTTCAACTGACACCAACCATGGGGCACTATTCCTTCTACTGATACCAACCATGAGGCACTATTCCTTCAAATGACACCAACGATGGGGCACTATTCCTTCAAATGACACTAACCATGGAGCACTATTCCTTCAACCGAAAGCAACCATGGGATACTATTCCTTCAACTGACACCAACCAGGTTGCAATGTTGCTCCCATTGACTGCTGGGATATTTATTACTCCACCAACATGGGCATTTTTTACTCCTACTGACCAGTGATGGCAGGACTTATTTGCTCCGACTGATGCAGCGGTATTTTCTGCTCCTGCTGACCACCAATGCAAGGTCAGTTTATACTTAAGCTAACGCTCTGGGTCATTTTTTACCCCTACTGGCCACGTTCCAGTCCCCAACAGTCCAACAGTTAGACATAAAGTGAACCAGCCCTTTGTTTAAAAAGGTTGAGGGCCCCCAGCCTTATATGCAGAATAAAAAGAATGTGAGAATTCCTCTACATGATAAATAAGCAAAGTCCAGAAAACGTCAAACTTAGAAGGAAAGCAGTGAATGCAATTAAGTCTAAAGAAGGTTTTTTTTATGTCAATGTGAACCTGTACGCTACCCCTACTTGGCAACATTAATGGTTGTCTTTACAGGGGGGACCATAAGCATCATCTATGTATCTTCCCTATAATCTCCAACCACCTAGATCTCCTGAAAGGCCACCTGAGAAATACAAGCTTTGGTAATGTGACACTCCCCTCCTCCCTCCACAATGCAGCACTTTCCGTTGGAGTGGTAACATACCAGTGTAAGACTCATCAGACATGAGGAACTTGACACAAGTGGACAGCTTCTATACTTTGGCCACATTAAAAACATACACCAATTAGCAAAAGCATGAGTACACACCATAACATGACCACACACCTAATATTGAGTAGGTCCTCTTTTGCTGCCAAAACAGCCCCGACCCATAAAGGCATGGTCTTCACTAGACCTCTGAAGGTATTCGGTGGTATCGCATGCCAATCAGTCAATAGCCATTTACTACCTTCGCCGGCTTGCCTTCTTCCCATAATGCATCTAGGTGCCATATCTCCTACAAGTAAGCAACAAACGCACAAGCACTTGGTAATCCACATGAAGTAAAAGAAAATGTAATTAATCAGACCAGGCCACCTTCTTCCATTGCTCCGTGGTCCATTTCTAATGCTCACATGCCCATTGTTAGTGCCTTTGACTGTGGACATGGGTCAGCATGGGCACCCTGGGACTACATAGTCTTATACACAACAAATGGTGATGCACTGCATGTTCTGACACCTTTCTATCGGAACCAGCATTAACTTTTTCAGCAATTTGAGCTATGGTAGCTCTTCTATTGGATCGGACTACAAGGACCAGCCTTCGCATCCTACGTGCATCAGTAAGCCTTATGCAGCGTACACACGGTGGACTTTTCGACCGGACTGGTCCGACGGACGCTGACGGACCAAATTCGGCGGACAATCCGATCGTGTGTGGGCTTCATTGGACCTTCAGCAGACTTTTCCAGTCAAAAATCTGACGGACTTTAGATTTGGAACATGCTTCAAATCTTTACGTCATAACTCTTTGGTGTGATCGTGTGTGGGACTTTCCGGCGGACTTTCGACAGACTTTTGACGGACTTCCGACAGACTTTTTAACGAACAGACTTTGGTGTGATCGTGTGTGGGCAAGTCCGTTCGTTAAAAAGTCTGTCGGAAGTCCGTCAAAAGTCTGTCGAAAGTCCGCCGGAAAGTCCGTCGGACCAGTCCGGTCGAAAAGTCCGCTTGTGTGTACACGGCATTAGCTGTCCATGACCCTGTTGCCGGTTTTCCTTTCTTGCACCACTTTTTATAGGTTTAGACCACTGCAGACTGGGAACATCCCACAAGAGTTGTCATTTTGGTGATGCTCTGATGCATTCATCCTGCGACTACAATTTGGTCCTTGTCAAAGTCACTCAAATCCTTATTCTTGCCCATTTTTCTGCTTTAAACACATCAACGTCAGAGACAACATGTTCACTTGTTGCCTAATATATTCCATCCACTTTCAGGTGGCACTATAATGAGATAATCAATTTTAATTCACTTTACCTTTCAGTGGTCATAATTTTATGCCTGATTGGTGCATATCTCATATTTTTTGTGTTTTGTTCCTTTTGTGGGAAGTTTAAAAGGTGCATTTAAAATAAACCTGAACAGGCCTAAATAGTTCCTAAGGTTATGACAGAGCTGAACTGTCATGACTTTAGGTGTCTACAAGTACCTGTGCTAGTCTTCAGATTGACCCTTGTGTCTCTCTGGAGCCCCATTGGATTTTAGGTCCAGGTTTTACATAGGACCTAGGTCTCCAGCAAAACTGAGATTAAAGGTACATTCACACTTGCGAATGTACCTGGCAGCATTTCGATGGGAGAACCTCAACAAGAGTTTTATAAAGATTAGCTTCGGGAGGCAGCCCCACTGAATGTAATGTGAGGCTGCTGACCTCCGCAGCTAAATGCTGTTGATCGATCAGCCCTGGGCGCATCTGTCTGCAGCAAATTGATGGCATCATCTAGCCTAGGCAGATTTACTGGACTAGAGCAGTGGTTCTCAACTCCTGTTCTCAGGACTCACTAACAGGCCAGGTTTGCAAGAGAACTGAAATACATCACAGGTGATATAATTTGATGCTCAGGGATTGCAGTATTCTAGAATGCATCTCCCCAAGGTAATACATAAAATCTGGCCTGTTAGTGGGTCTTGAGGACAGGAGTTGGGAACCACTGGACTAGAGATCAAGCGTGGCTTTTTAATAATAAAAGGCAGAGCTTTTTGGAAAAATAGTGCTGTAGATTGTGACATATCAGAATGTATTTTAGAGTCTCGTCCACTTGAAATATTCAAAAATCACTACAATGCTCTAAAATAGATTTTTTTAATCAAATTTTTCTCAGCGCTGTAAGACTGATGGTATCTGACCAATGCTGAAAACAAGGCAGTATTCTGTCCCAGTTTATTACCTTAGTATAGCAGAACAAACTGTATCACGATAGGGAATTAGTGGTGAACCACAACTATGCAAGCAGTTGTTACAAGTTTAGAGTCGTATTTTTAAACTCTGAAATGTTAATACATTCTCAGGTTAGGGTTACTGTGTATCATGTCAGTGTATTCATGTACGTGAATTCCCATTACTTCATGGAACGTAGGGACCCGCAGTGTGTATTCCAGGAATCCTTGCTGACTTCAATACGGAAGAAGGTAGAAGCGCACACTGCTGTGCCTTACAGAAAGCTGTGCAAAAAGTCAAACAAATTGCAGCTTACAGATCAAAAAGACACACTCAGTAGGAGAGGAAAATCACATACGGACATATGTATTATGTGACACCAATTTTTGTGTGTGACATCAATCCACCATGTAAGTGTGGGTTGGAAAATATAAAATTAGATTAAACTATGAGAGAGACAGAGTCTCAATGGAGGAAAAATGTTTTACCACTTTGGTTATATATTTATAAAGCAGTGAATGTGATATTCATCAATCTTATAGGGCGTACACACACGGTCGGACTTTGTTCAGACATTCCGACAACAAAATCCTAGGATTTTTTCCGACGGATGTTGGCTCAAACTTGTCTTGCATACACACGGTCACACAAAGTTGTCGGAAAATCTGATCGTTCTGAACGCGGTGACGTAAAACACGAACGTCGAGACTATAAACAGGGCAGTGGCCAATAGCTTTCATCTCTTTATTTATTCTGAGCATGCGTGGCACTTTGTCCGTCGGATTTGTGTACACACGATCGGAATTTCCGACAACGGATTTTGTTCTCGGAAAATTTTATCTCCTGTCCTCCAACTTTGTGTGTCGGAAAATCCGATGGAAAATGTCCGATGGAGCCCACACACGGTCGGAATTTCCGACAACACGCTCCGATCGGACATTTTCCATCGGAAAATCTGACCGTTTGTACGGGGCATTACTGGTACATTTGGTTTAAATTGCAGTGATTGATTCACCTGCAGTGAAAGGTGAATGTCATATTCACCTTCATTTAGTTAACATTGATGTTATATTAATATTATTATACAGGATTTATATAGCGCCAACCATTTGCGCTTTACAATGTAGAGAGACACTACACCAACAGTACAATTCAAAACAAGAGGGTTAGAGAAGCCCTGCTCCTGCAGGCTTACAATCTAAGAGGGAGGGGCTGGTGAAACAAAAGGTAGGGACTGCGAGGGATGAACTGATGTGGGAAGTAGAAGATTTGGTTGTTAGCTGGAGGCAGGATAGGCCACCCTGAAGAGATGAGTTTTCAGGGATCGCCTAAAAGTGGACAGAGTAGGAGATAGCTGGATAGATTGGGGTAGTGAGTTCCAGAGGATGGGAGAGGCTCTGGAGAAGTCCTTGAGATGAGCATGGGAGGAGGAGACAAGGGAGCTAGAGAGCAGAAGGTCTTGGGAGAAGCGGAGAGGTCGGTTTGGGTGATATTTGGAGATAAGATTGGTGATGTACCTCGGGGCAGAATTGTGTATGGCTTTGTATGTTATTGTTAGTGTTTTGAATTTTGAATTTTATTCGTTGGGCAATGGGAAGCCAGTGGAGGGATAGGCAGAGAGGAGTGGCGGACACTGAATGGTTGGTAAGGTGGGTGAGTCTGGCAGCGGCATTCATTATAGACTGAAGAGGGGATAGCTTGCGGAGAGGTAGGCCAATGAGGAGGGAGTTACAATAGTCAAGGCGAGAGATAGGGAGTGAATAAGTTGCTTAGTGGTCTTGACAGTTAGAAAGGGGCATATTTTGGAGATGTTTTGGAGGTGAAGTCTGAACGATTTGGACAGTGATTGGATTTGGGGGTGAAAGGACAGGTCAGAGTCTAGGATTACACATAGTACCTTGGCATGAGGGGAGGGACTGATGGTTGTATTATTGATCTTGATGGAGAAGTCAGTGAGAGGGGCACAGGCTGGAGGAAAAATTATGAGCTCAGTTTTAGAAAGACTGAGTTTGAGGAAGTGGTGTGACATCCATGTTGATATGTCAGTTAGTAAGTTAGTAATGCGAGAGGAGACTGAAGGAGTGAGGTGAGGAGTAGAGAGATAGATTTGTGTGTCATCAGCATAGAGGTGGTACTGGAAGCCATGGGAGTTTATTAACAGACCAAGGGAGGAGGTGTAAATGGAGAAGAGAAGGGGTCCGAGGACAGAACCTTGAGGTACCCCTACAGAAAGAGGAAGTGGAGAGGAGGAAACAGAGTTATAGGTCACACTGAAGGAGCGCTGGGATAGGTAGGAGGAGAGCCAGCAGAGAGCAGAGTCTTGAAGGCCAAGAAAGTGGAGTTTTTTGAGAAGGAGGGGATGGTCAACAGTATCAAAAGGCTACAGAGAGGTCAAGTAGTATGAGTATAGAGTAGTGGTCATTGGTTTTAGCAGTTAGTAGGTCATTAGTGAGTTTCAGTAGGGCAGTTTCAGTGCAGTGTAGCAAGCAGAAGCCAGACTGTAAGGGGTTAAGAAGGTTGTTGTCAGTGAGGTAGAAGCTAAGACGGTTGTAGACTAAATGTTCTAAAAATTTTGACGCAAATGGGAGCAAGAAGATGGGTCTTAAGTGTTTCAGGCTGGTGGCTTTTTAAGCATGGGGGTGATCAGTGCATGTTTTAGAGGGGAGGGGAAGGTGCCAGTAGAGAGGGATAGATTGAAGATGTGAGTTAGGGAGCATAAGATAGAAGAAGAGGGTGACTTAGTAGATGTGAGGGAACAGGATCCAGGGGACAGGTGGTAAGGAGGGCTTCCAAGAAAATTTTAGAGACCTCTTCTCTAGTAGCAAGGTCAAAAAAGGAGGGTGTTGAGAGTGGATTAATACAGGGTATGTTAAGTGGGTTAGATGTCTTTGCAGTGGAGATGTCCCCACAATTTTCATCAATCTTGTTTTTGAAGTGATTGGCAATCTTCTGAGCAGTGAGCGAGTTACTTGGTGGAGATGGTGGTGGAGAAAGTAGAGAGTTAAAAGTAGAGAAGTGATGATGAGGACTGGAGGACAGAGTATTAATGAGGGTCACAAAGTAGGTTTGTTTGGCAGCATGGAGGGAGGAATTGTATTTTAAGAAGGCAGGTCAGGACCTGACATTTTGTGTGGTGAGAGGCCCAAGAGAGTCCAGTGAGGCTGAAAGTGAACTGTTGTAGATAGAGGTGGCCAGGTCAGGGCAAGACAGGGGTGAGATTTTGTCATGGAGGTGGTCAGTTGCAGAATAGAAAAGAGAAGAAATAAAGTGGTGAAGGTTTCTGCGGGTAATTGTTTTCTGCTTGGTGGGACAGGTGGTTGGAGACAAGCACATTGTGAAAGTAGTGAGGCTGTTGTCAGAGAGAGGAAAGGGGGTGTTGGTGAGGTTGTAGGGGGTGCAAAGATGGGAGAAAACAAGGTTTAGGGTATTACCATCAGAGTGAGTGGGGGACTGTGTCCATTGTGTAAGGTCAAAGGATGAGGTTAAGTTGAAAAGTTGGGATGCAGCTGGGCTGCTCACATTGGCGGGATGTTGAAATCACCAAGGATAATAGTGGATATTACAGAGGAAAGAAAGTAGGGTAGCCAATCAGAGAAGTCATCAAGGAAGCGTGACACTGGTCCAGGAGGCCGATAGATCACTGCAATCCTTAGAGAAATGGAAGAAAACAGATGAATACAATGTTTCTTAAAAGAAGAGAAGGATAGAGAAGGAGAGAAGATAGAGAAGACAGGACTTGAAAGGTGCTCAGTGGGAATAGAAGCAAACCAACTCCACCTCCTTTACGTTCACTGGGTCTGGGTGAGTGAGTCCAAAGGAGGCCTCCATGGGAGAGGGCTGCATGCGAGGCTTATTGCAGACAGAGCAGGCATTCCAGAGGGCATATGAGAAGAGGAGTGTGTTTTTTGGGATCAGGGGGATTGAGATAAGATTGAGAAAATTGTTGGTGATGCTGGAGGAGGGAGGGTGCCGGGTGTGGGGGTGAGATACTGGAGGACCGGGATTAGGGGAAATATCCCCGGAGGTTAGCAGAAGAAGGAGGGTGAATTAAGTAAGATGGGATTGGGAGATGTATGAGTGCACATGCTTCCCTATCTTTGTGTGTGGGTTAAGCAGGTGGGTTAAGTATTAGCAGGAAGTGATGAGAGCAGCGGTAGGGAGAGGGTAGAAGTGATGGTCATATGTACACGTTTTGGGGTGGAGAAGAGGGGAAAGGAAGTGAGATTTTGAAAGCAGAGGATACTAGTATGAGAAGGCAGAGTAGAGGGGACATATTAAAGGGTAGTGGGGATAGGATTCAGACTTGCAGGATGCCTTCCAAAGTGTTGGTTTGTGGTCAATCCAGATTAAGCAGAGTTCTTTGTGATCTTTTCTTGCTGCTTTCATTATCCTGCTTTTGTTAAACTGCTGTGCTCAACTGCTAATTACTCCTGCAGAAAAATTACTCATGGCTGCAAAAATTACTCATGGATGCAAAAATTACTCTGCCTCTGATTTCCCCCAAGAGCACAACTCAATTTATACAGAGATGATCAAATGAGTAAATCTTTCACATGGACGATAAGGAACACATAAAATTGGGGGTGGCCAGAGAGACACAGGCCACAAATAACTTATTACAACTTACTCAGGGTGTATTAAATGTGTTCTTGTCTCAATTTCCCCCATCTCAGATTAAATGCAGTCACTA
This sequence comes from Lithobates clamitans, assembly GCA_037952925.1. Lineage (NCBI taxonomy): Eukaryota > Metazoa > Chordata > Amphibia > Anura > Ranidae > Lithobates > Lithobates clamitans. The sequence continues at coordinate 2,058,214 of JBBGZY010000978.1, read as the reverse complement.
TACTTTTATTCCCATCGACACCAGCAGGTAATATATATTATTTGTGTTTAGATATTACCAACAACAACAAGCAATATTCCCAATGCGCACATTTCTGGAGCAGGCTAAAAGGTAGGTGGGTGCTGCAGCAACTGCCAGCTGGAAACTGGTAACATATCGCAAATGAATGCCTGACAAAGGTATCCTGATGAAGGGGTCCTGCGTGGCCCTGAAATGCTGCACCTTTCCAGTGTGAGGTGATCACCTTAAATAATTGTCTGGACATTAAAGCGGAGGGAAAGCTCTGCTCATTTGCCTCCTTCCCCCCTCCGCTGCCATATTTGGGGGGGGGGGGGTGGTACCTGCCTGCTCCCACTTCTGACTGACTTTGCTACTTTGCTAATGCAAACTCATCTGGATTATCGGCCCCGGGTGAGGACACCGCTGGATTCATGGACCGTTAAGTGTCCTAATATTAAAGGTCAGCAGCTACAGTATTTGTAACTGCTGACTTTTTTTTCTAAAGGAGCCTGGAGCTTCACTTTAACTAGAAGAGCCCTGGTATGTTGGAAATATATATGCTAACCCGTTCCCGCCGCTGCCTACTGGGCCTTTAGGAGGTTCTAAATACTGGGAGACAGAGGTAGGCATTTTGATCATGTGACCGATGTGATTGGCTGTCACAGTGGTCACATGATTGGAAAGCTACCAATCGCAAGCAGGCATCAGGAGCTTTCGGGTACCTGCCGGTAACTGTGCTGGGAGCGCGCTCTCAGCACAGAAATGTTTCATATTTGGGATGCATATTTGTTTGTGATTCATTTTTTTCGATATTAAGGCAGCATTTACACTTGTGAATGGGGCCATTTGCAATTACCCGTGGGAGACTCGGAGCAGGTTTCCCTGTGGTTAGCTGTTATTCGCAGCCATTCGCATGTAATCACTCATATAGACTGTCTGCGTCCGGGGAAGATCATCCACAGGTAATCACTGCATGAGTGTTTATATGTGAACTGGTGCATATAGCTGCAATTTCTGTCAAGTTTTCAGGGGGGCTTCCCACCCATAGCCAATCTCAGGGAACCCCACAGAGTCTCCTGTGGATAACTGCAAACGTCCTTATTTGCATGTATGAATAGAGCCATACACCATTATAGGCAAAAGTTTGTGAACACCTGACCATTATATTCTTCCCCTAACCTTTGTGTGTTTAGAAAACTCTACTCCTCTTTTGTGGATTTTGTTGTGCTTCTGTGGAACAGCTAGAAGCGTATTTGTGACATTAGGTATTGATATTCGAGGAGGCGACTTGGATTTCATTCAGGTCCAATTCTTCCCTAAGGTGTTCAGTAGGGTAGAGGTTCAAAACATATTAGTTTCAAGGCTGTGATTTGGAAGATGTTGAAGCCAAAGGATAAAAATGACAGCCAGACATCATTTCAGTAGGAGCTTAGCAATGGCAGCCTTCATATTTCTCTTATGACAGATTCCCTTTAAATATGTATGACCATACTCCCCCCTTCCCAAGCACAGTCTAAAGGAACATTGTAACAGTATACATATATTCCTGGCTACATAATAGCAGCAGCGCAGACAGCATTAAGCACACACAGCTACTGTAGCATCTATAGTAAAGACAGCTGGTTTATTTCTAACATTTAGGGGCCCCCGAAATAGTGGCTTTCAAACCACATGTAGTCTCAGCTGCCCTCAGTGTGGCCCCCAGCAGCCTCTGAGCAAGTGCCTAATGCCAGCCTGTTCTCCCACGGTATTATACACTTGTCATCTCCGTAAAGCCCCACTGAACTTAATTTATAGAAATACATTTAATTAATTAGCTATTTTTTTAAGCTTTGTTTTCCATATTACCAAACACTTGTCTCTTTCAAACATTGCCATTTCACAGGGATGATTGTGAATGCCTCACAGATAGAGGATACAGTAGGAGAGCCCAGAATTATCAGCTCACAAAATGCACAGGAGGATAAATAGGTATATTTAAAGTGGCTGTAAACCCCTATATATCCCCAGTGCGGTGACTAGTAGGGATGGGCTGAACGGACCCCTGTTCGGTTCGCACCAGAACTTTCGAACACCGCGAAAGTTCGGACCCGAAAAACGAACCGCATTAAAGTCAATGGGACCCGAACGTCAAAAATCAAAAGTGCCCATTTTGAAGGCTTATATGCAAGTAATTGGGCATACAATGGTGATAGGGGTTCGGGTCTTGCCCTGGGGGACATGTATCAATAAAAAAAAAGTTTGTGAAAAACGTCATTTTTAAATGAGCAGTGATTTTTTTTTATTTCTAAAGTGAAAGCATAAAAATTAAAAATTCCTTCCAATATAGTACCTGGGGGGTCCCCTTAGTCTACCTGTAAAGTGGCAGATCTGTACCATGTCTAGAATCTGCTGCAGCAATAATTGCATTTATAAAGCCAAAAAAAAATTTTTCCTGCAAACTGCCCTAATTTTGCTCAGCAACAGCTGGTGTGTATGATGAGGCCACAATGTAGTGCACTGGGAACAGGATTAGAGATTTTTTGGATACATTCTGGTGTCACTTTGACTTTGGATAGAGGTAACAGGTGCGTAACAATTGGTCTTTGGGTGTCAGTGGTGCCTTCCCACCGTAACCATATAGAGGTAATTTTGATGAAAGCAAGAATTGGCCTTGCTGTAAAAAATTGCAATGATATGCACCTGTCAAACAGGTGCAAAAAAAGTGTCCTTTGGGTGTCGGTGGCACCTTCCCACCGTAACCCTATAGAGGTACTTTTGATGAAAGCAAGAAGAAGGAGATCTTCCATTGTGTGTCCAATAAGGGATTTTGTGGAGGCTGGGGATGGGGTCATCGATTGGTGATTACTCACATGAGGCCCCGAGGTGAAGATCAGGGTGGCTGGAGTTAGAGTATGTCTGGGTCCTGAGATTTCCTCTGTGCCTGGTGTGTGTGGCTGCATGGCGCCCGCCATCTTGGATTCGGTCCGTGCTGCTGCTGTATCGAACTGCGGCCCCAGGTCTCTCCGGGCAGAGCCCGTGGACATGCGGCTGTTCCCGGGGTGTTCTGCTGTCAACTGGTGCCGGTTTGAAGGGTTCTGGGGTCAAGTGCACCGTTCGGCTGTGGCAGCGCGGAGCTCCAGGCTTAAGGGGCCATCTTGGAGACTTCTGTGCATGCGCCTCCTTATTGGGATTTTTTTAACCAAAAATATGTAGCAGAATACATAATGGCCTAAATTTATATAGAAATTCGATTATTTATTTATTTATTTTTTGGATAGGTTTTATAGCAGACAGTAAAAAATATTGTTTTTTTTGTTTTTGTTTTTTTAAAACTTGCTGGTCTTTCTTTGTTTATAGCACAAAAAAATAAAAAAAATCGCAGAGGTGTTCAAATACCACCAAAAGAAAGCTCTATTTGTGGGGAAAAAAGGACATACATTTAGTTTGGGTGCAGCATTGCGTGACCGCGTAATTACCAGTTAAAGTAGAGCAGTGCTGAATTGCAAATAATGACCTGGTCAATAAGGGGCTAAAATCTTCCAAAGCTGAAGTGGTTAATTCCAGCTTTATGCATACTGCACTGCCTTTCTTTCTGGCATTTAAAGTCTAAAGCGTGTTTTGCATGTTTAATCACTTGTTGGACACAAAAAAAAGATTTAAAGTAATGATCCATATCCTAAAATGTGTCATGTCACAAATGCATGCATGCCACATGGAGCCTTTGTAACTCCCTGCTAGACCTGTGTGATATCAAAGGGATGCAGCAGGGAAGTCAGAGCTGGAGGTAGATGTCTAGGAATTGTACGGCATCAAAAAGGTCTTCTGCTTAACTCAGACACACAGGGGATTAGAACGCACAGATCTCCCTGGTAATGTGGGCAAGCTGCACTTAGAGAATAACCAGGTAACAGTGAACCGTAGGCTCCACTCAGAACATCACAGAATCACAGAAAGCTGGTAGAAGATGAAGACCTAATGGCCCAATTTACCTCTTTAGATATTCAGTCTTCAGGATAGGAGATAAGGCATCTGTGGATAGATTCATGTTTATCCTATGCATATAAAAAAAATAAATAAAGGGAAGTCCGGAGTAAAATAAGAATGCAAAAAGATGGAGGGCTGACATGACAGGGTTTAAAGGAGTTTGGGTATAGGTGGGGGGAGTTTCGCTGTTTTACAAAAGTAAGCAAGCAGAAAAGTTTATTTGATTGGGTTGAGGTCAGGGATGGGCGGAACTGTGGGGGGTTTGCCTGGGAGTTGGCTTGGAGGTCTTCAGTTGGAGGTCAGCCATGTAGGGGAAAATTTCTCACCCTCCCGCCCTGCATTTGTGGGTCCTTTAGTGTTGAGAATTTTGGTTGTTGTGGATCGCTTTGCCCTGCGATTGGCGAGGTGCAAGGTCCTTTTAGGGTAATATGGGCACAACGGTCAAGGGTAGGGACCCGTCTGAGGTACGGCTTCCAGTTGTTGGGATGTGTATCAGCGGGTTGTCTCCGAGTCAGTGGTTTTGCGGCTGGAGGCCTGATTAAGTGATACGCAAGTACTGTCTTTTCATTTGATGCACTAATAGGATCTTGGGGCTCCATTCTTTTGTGCACCGTGTTTTTATGTTATTTATCAGTTATTTATTTGTTATTTATGTTTGGTTAATAAAAGGCTGCTATGGCCATTAACTCCAAATTGTTGTCATGTGGTTATCATTGAAGGTCATGGTCAGAGCAGTTTGAGAGAAGCCATATTCTTCCGGACCAGCTCACGCCGATATACGTCGGCACTTTGAAGAGGGATATCGTTGTTCTGTTAGCAGCTAGCTGCCATTACCCCGGTATCCTCTTCTCCAGTGAGCGTCCGGTTTCCGATAAAAGTGGTCTCTGCAGCGGATTCGGCGTGACATAATTTTTATCGGCAGCGGGAGAGGGACCCCTCCCTCCCGCCGCTCTCCGTTGCCCTCCGTCACTTACCGGATCCATCGGTAGCGGCGGAGGCGATTAGGTCTGCTCCCTGGATTGGTATGAAGACGAGTGAGGGGAAGATGGCCCCCACCCGTCTCCATACCATTGCAGGGCGGAAGCAACGTCAAAACATCACTTCCGCCCATAGATCTTAAAGGGACATTTTTTTTTTTAATTAGATTCATTTATTTTTATTTTTTTTATTGCATTTTAGTGTAAATATGAGACCTGAGGTCTTTTTGACCCCAGATCTCTTATTTAAGAGGTCCTGTCATGCTTTTTTTCTATTACAAGGGATGTTTACATTCCTTGTAATAGAAATACAAGTGACACATTTTTTTTTTTAAAGAACAGTGTAAAAATAAAAAATAAAAGGTAAAATAAATAAGAAAAAAAATTAAAATTGTAAATGCGCCCTGTCCCGCCGAGCTCACGTGCAGAAGCGAACGCACACTTGAGCAGCGCCCACATATGAAAACAGTGTTCAAACCACACATGTGAGGTATCACCGCGATCGGTAGAGCAAGAGCAATAATTCTAGCCCTAGACCTCCTCTGTAACTCAAAACATGCAACCTGTAGATTTTTTTTATTGAGATTTTTAAGGGTAAAAGTTTGTCGCCAGGCACGATTTTGAAGTGTGACATGTTGGGTATCAATTTACTTGGCGTAACATTATCTTTCACAATATAAAAAAATTGGGTTATTGTCTTATTTTTTAATTCAAAAAAGTGTATTTTTTCCAAAAAAAGTGCGCTTATAAGACCACTGCGCAAATAGGGTGTGACAGAAAGTATTGCAATGACCGTCATTTTATTCTCTAGGGTGTTAGAAAAGAAAAATATATATAATGTTTGGGGGTTATAAGTAATTAAAAAAAAAAATGTTTTAAACTTTAAACACCAAATCTCAGAAAGAGGTTTGTCATTAAATGGTTAATACCCTAGTCAAGAACACTTCATATATTGTCATGATGGTAGCACACTTTTCGGCACATTCCTGCCTGATTCTGTTCTACAAGAGTGACGTGCCTTTTTTTGTTTTATGGACTGATATATTTTTCAAAATGAAAACCAGATGTTCTGAAGGCAGGATGAGTTCCAGTGCAGAGCTTGTCAATCCGTGTAGAAAACCACACAACTATTTCCCTCACTGATGATCTTCCTGACTGTACTGAGCCTTTATGGAATTCTGTTAGAAGACAATTACAATGGGATGAACTTCTTGAAATATGGAATATGTGCAATAGAAGATTTAAACTAAAAAAAGCACAAAAAAAACTTTAAAAAAAGGTAATTTAGTGAATTATTTATATGCAAGTTGTGCACCCATGTATCATTAACAAATTCTAATATTATACTGTGCTATTAATAACTAAAATGGACAGCTGCAGACACCACAATTTGACGAAACATTGTGTAATAATATAGGAAGAAAAAAGTGCTGCACTATGATTTGTGATATAAAGTGACTTATGCTAACTAAATATATAATAAATCACAATCTGTAAATCAATACATGTATCGACATTTAAAATGTCAAACACTTAGACAGCGCAGATATATAGATGAACAGTAAACAACCAAAATCCATAAAGTGAGTTTATCATTAGACATAAGAGACCATAAAAGTGAAAGCCACTGGTGTTTAACTTGGATATTGATAGGAGAAACCCTGAAGGTCCATTCAAGAGATCACCACGGTGTACATATCCGCCACCCACATAGAGGGTTAAATACGCTTACCAAAATTCGTGGACTCCAATGCTGATGTCTTATTAGACGAAACGCGCTGGGTCAAGGCTCATCCATAGCATTGCGTTTCATACTACATCTACAACCAAGCTTATGGGAGTATCTGATGAAATGCCTGTTTTTTTCCTATTGGATGTAAGTGTTTCATTCCTTTTAATAAATGTTATATGAATGGTTTTATACTATGTGGATATATTCATTTTTTTATTGATGGCTGATCTGCTGGATTGAGAGAGAAGTTTTTTTCCCTGAATGATGTGGGATCTGATTGCTTGACCCATTGCACAGATTATAGCTTTGGAGAGATTATTCTCTTGATGCCTGCTTGACTCGGTGCTGACAGCATTGGAGCCCACAAATTTTGGTAAATGCATTAAGCCCCCTGTGTGGGTGGCGGATATGTACACCATTGTGATCTCTTGATAGGACCTTTAGGGTTTCTCCTATCAATATTCAAGGTAAACACCAGTGGCTTTCACTTTTATGGACTCTTATGTCTAATGATAAACTCACTTTATGGATTTTGGTTGTTTACTCTTCATCTGTATATTTGCACTGTATAAGTATTTGACATTTGAAATGTGGATACATGTATTGATTTATATATCATGATTTATTATATATTTAGTTAGCATAAGTCACTTTATATCACAAATCATAGAGCAGCACATTTTTCTACCTATGTATCATTGGTCGAAACAATGGAATTACACTTTAGAGTAAATCTGCCAGTACCATAGTAATACTAAACTGGACCAAGGGCCAATCTCTAAAAACCTAAGGGCCCATTCACACTAAAGCGTTCCTTTGCGGTGCATTAACGCTCATACCTTAAAGTGGTTGTAAACCCCATTCATGAAATTTGATTCTGAGTGCCATTTCTCTCTGGTGCTCCGCTTCTCTCTTATCAGCAGAGTCACTTCTGAAAAGTTCTCCGACACATGAGATAACAGCAGCTGAGAATTTGTATCAGGGAGGGAGCTTAGAGGGAAATTAGCAGGGAGCTTGTCTATTCAGACTACAGCTCTGCATGTTCCTTCATTCCTCTGCTATGTGGAGGGGGGCTGTGTCCTTTTCCTCCAATCAGCTCTGACACAGTGTAAGCCCAGACTCCACACCCACTGCTGAAAGAGGAAGAAAGATTTCTAACACAATCTGCACTTTCCAAAGAGTGTAGAAAAGGCAAGACAACAGATCTACAAGTAAAACTTATGTAGGAGGATTTGTTTCTTCTCTGTGTATCATCTGAGGCTATACACTTCACTGGGTATACGTGAGGGATTACATCCAATTTAAATTGGAGCTAAACTCTATCAATCAACAATACCTATTTGTAAACCTTATGCTGCTAGCATTAGTATTTTATATATACTAGTTTTAAACATTTATTTACATTTTTTCAGTTGCTTCCTGGTTTCTGGTCTAGGCCAAAATGATGTCAAACCTTCCAGGAGTCTTCATAGGCATGTTTTCTTTCAACTGGAGGAGGGGAGGGGAGTATGGGCTTTCTCAGCTAAGTGCACCCTCCTGCCTGAATGACTGAGCTAAGGGGAGTCGGATTCCAGGAAATAAATGGTACATAAATCATCTGCCCTTACTCAAAATGGCCGCATCTAGAAATGGTAGGGAGTGTTTTTCAAAGTGATTTCTCAGCAAAATAAAGCACGAATACATGGATCGATGGGTGGGTTTGCTTTGAATATTAATAATGAATTAAATGGTTTTCAGTTTGTGGTGCTCAGATACCGTTTGACATGCATTATTGCATGTGTTGTCATGGATTGTGTTAAGGCAGCCCAGCCATTCTGCTGTAATCACAGCACAACAGATGAAAAACATGCATAACCCTGTTTTCAAATTGCAGCCACAGTACATTACATGCATTGTGGTGCGCTGTGGTGTGTTATGCTCTAGTCTACAGCACAATCATTTAGAGTTCCATTCACAATAAATGGCACCACAATTCACCACACACAGAGCAGGTGCATTGCCACATGTGGCCCTAAATCAGGGGCTTCAAACTGGCGGCCCTCCAGCTGTTGCAAAACTACAAGTCCCATCATGCCTCTGCCTGTGGGAGTCATGCTTGTAACTGTCTAGCATCACTTGACACTTCAACAGGGGCTGGTGTGGCTGCGCACCCCGAAGTCAATATTACCAAAAAAGTTGTAGGAAGTCCCCGTGGGGTTTTTTAGCAGCAATCATCAAAAAAAGGGAATTTTTGGAAAAAGATATGTTTTTATTAGCAAAATACTCCAAACATGGTTTAAAGAATACAGGAATTTAAAAATATGAGCTCTGGTTTCACATATAATGAGACACACTGGGTACATGTGCAAATCAAGCAAGTAAGTTATCACATAACTGGTTACAGGGAGTGTATGTATATTACCATTCCAAACGGTATCACTTGTGATTATAGTGGTGCTTGCCCATGATACAGAAGTCATGGGCAGATGGCCGACATCTCCCTGGGTATCGTGGCTCCGGCGCTGTGATTGGCCAGAGCAATGACGTCACTCCGTACGTGCTGTTGCTTCAGTTTGCTTAAGTGCGCATGTGCCGATGATGTCAGCACATGCAAATACAGGGATATCTCCTAAGCCGTGCAGGTTTAGGAGATATCCAGTGTAGCTACAGGTAAGCCTAATTATAGGCTTGCCTGTAGTATAAAGTGGTTGTAAAATGTTTACAACCACTTTAAAGGTTGACTGAAGGCCCAAAAAGCTGGAAGAGGCTCTAAAGATTTTAACGGTGATAGGAAAAGTCAGAATTTGCATACTAGAGTGGATTTTTGTTCATGCAGCAGAATCAAAAGGCCTCTTCTAGATACACCTTTTCCAACAGATCCAAGAGTTTTGCTAACCATACTATCTGCAGTTCAATCTTGCCGCTATGAGAACCATCTCAGGGAGAACTTTGTAGTAAGGACATGTAAAGACATTGTGGTCTCTCAAAATACAGAATGTTCTGGACACAAGATATTAGCAATGGCAGACAATACCGTCAAGACACTCCATCAACCAAAGTGTAAGCCAGGTCGTGGACACAGTAAGTTTTCCAAGGTATTAAATTAAAAGATGTTAAATTAAGTTAAACACCCTACATTGAACTGACATTTCCCTTTTTTAATGCAAGCTAAGATTGATGAAAAATACCACTTATCTACATTAAGGGTCAAAATTTCCTGAACAAAAAGACGTCGGTTCAATGCATCCGAGCAAAGACAGTCTTATATAATCCGAGGACCTGAACGAGGATCACATTCTGATGATCCAATTAAGGTTGGGATACTTTACAATCCGCCAGGAAGCAAGGCCCCTAACAGATTGTGGGGCTGTAACATCAATTTCTTAAGTGCATTTAACGGATTACAAATGTTATTCCTGGCGTTGGGAAAAGACACCTATCAAGGTGCTCTGAACCACATTACAGTAATTAGTTACCTGGAAACAAGTTATGTATCATTTGCATACTTCTGAATAGACTTCCATTTGTACATTTATATCTGATACTTTTCATATACAAAGCAGGTTACCTAGGAGGGTTAAAGGGTAACTCCACTTTCGTAGGGAAAAAAATAGCAAATAAAGGAAAAATAATATAGCATATACAATTGCGACACAAGTCATATTGTAATTGAATGTTATTAAAAATTACCTTTCCTTTTCAATCTGCAGCTGCTGTAATTTTCTGAAAATGCAATGCAATATAGCTATCTGGAGGTGTTCTGTACACAGAGTATCTACTGACCACTCCCCAGAAACATCATTTCCTGCTTGTGTGATTGGCTCACCAATTTTCCCAAAAGTCTGTATAAGATACAAGTCAGATTTCAGGCATCCCTGGCAAAATAAATGTCATTTTTGGTGAGATATTTCCAATAGGAACACTTCCAACGGCATGCAGGCCCAGCAGCTTTCCTCATTGGTGCTCTGCAGCCGCCACAGCTGACTGATGATTATGAAACCACTCCCATTAGACCCACTTAGAGGCACAGAGCAACAAACAGGGATTTCTTTAGAATAACAAAAGGTAGGAATCTGCAACAAAGGTTGTTATAAATTATGGGGAATGTTGGTGGTCAGGCTCGTGGGTGGGTGGGGGGGGGGGGGGGTTCCAGGTCTAAAGCTGTGTAAGAGGCCCAAAAATTTCTGATGGCTGCCCTGGTTATAATCCTTGCAATGTACATAAATCACCCAGAGGGGAATATTTTTTTCTCAACAAAAGTGGAGTTACGCTTTAATTATAATTTCTAAATTCTGGACCACCAATCAGATTTAATCTTACTCTACTTGTAACATTCCTTTGGTGGTGATATTATTATTATTATTATTATTATTATTATTATTATTGTTATTATGATATAATAATATGTATTATTATTAGCATTATTATTATATTACTATTATAGTATTATTATTATTATTATCATCATCTTTATTGTTATTATTTGTAATATTATTATCTTTATTATTATCCTATTTCAAAGAAATAGTATTTTTGGAAAATGTATCATTGACACTTTTTCGGTTCATATGCTTATACACTGATGTTTTATAACATATACATTTGTTTTCATTATTGGTATAAAATGTTTCATTTTGCAAAGCCCTTTTTTATTTAATTTTGCATAGAGGGCTCATTCACATGGGCATCATATAGTTTTGTATGCAGCAGTATAGAAGTCTATGGACCCATTCACACAACTGTACTTGGCAGCTTAATAATGAACTTCATTCAGCAGCATAAAAAAATAGAACAAAGCTTCATACAGAGACATATTTGGATCGTAAAAATCACAAAAGGAATGTTGATATTTATATGTTGGCCCCCCAGCAGCAGCAGCCAGTAGGGTCCATTTATTCTGTATGCATAGAAACAGAAGCACAAAAGTTTCATGTGCAAAGTGTTTGGACAACTTTTTACGCAGGATCCTCCTTGCAGCAAGATCCTGCATAAAACAATACAGCTGTGTGAACGATTCCTTAAGTTATAGATGGGTAGAATTCTGAAAGAAAATTCTTAGGAAAATAGAATGTTTAAAGAAAGTTTATTCGTTTGTTCTCACTATTATTGGGTCAAATCAACATTTGTTTTCAACTGCAAAAAAAATTTGAAGGAGCAAGATGGAAATTTTTTCTCAAAATTTTTAACAGTGTATGTAATTTTCGTTTGGTAAAGTCCATTCATTCCAAAATGAATTGTTAGAAGCAAATAAAATCTTTTGCACAATGGTCACATGTTCTGAGAATTTTCGTATCAATTTCCCAAAGACCTTTCATTCAAAATTCTATCTGTGGCTAAGTGCTTAGCACTTCCACCTGGCAGCATTAGGGTCATCAGTTTGAATCCCAACAAGGTCACTACCTGCCTGGAGTTTGCATGTTCTCCCTGTGCCTGCGTGGGTTTCCTCCCACACTCCAATGACATGCTGGTAGGTTAATTGGCTCCTGTATATTTTGTCCCTAGCAGGGCTTTTTTTCAGCTGGAACTTGGTGGAACTCAGTTCCACCACCTCTGGCTCAGGCCCTCTGCTCCCCGCTTACCACTATCACTCGTAAACACAGAAGTCCGGCTTCTGTGTTTACAAGTGACAGCTTGTCTTCCAATGGCTCCCACAGATCAGATCTCCTGTGTGGCTCCCACTGAGTGCAGGATGTGGACCTGGGAGATGTAGGTGCCTGGGGTGTAGTGTGGTTGATGACACCCCCACTGGATGATATCCCTGCAAATGAGAGAGGTGGAGCCACCTACAGTGTGTGGGGAGGTACTAGGGAAAAAGAGGGGGGAAGGTGAGACGTGGATGGAGGATGCAGAAGTGAGCAGCTGTGGGATAAGGCTCTGCACTCTGTGTTTAGCGCACCCCTGAACTCTGCACTATGTATGTAGCACAACCCTAAACTCTGCACTCTGTGTGTAACCCTACCAAACTCTGCATAATGCACTCCTGGTATTAGTATGATTTCACCATACCCACTATTTGATGTGGTTTGGAGGGTATGCGTGTGTGTGTGTGTGTGTGTGTGTGTGTGTGTGTGTGTGTGTGTGGGGGGGGGGGTTATGGTTAAGTTCCTGCACCTATTTTCTGAGAAAAAAAGGCCTGGTCCCTAGTATGTGTATATATGAATGTGAGTTCGGGACCTTAGATTGTATGCTCCATGAGGGCAGGGACTGATGTGAATCTATAATATATATGACAGCAAAGGGGTCCTTTCCCTCCTTCCTTCCTTCTTCCCTGGGCCCTACTGGAGTCATGCAGAGCAAATGCCATTCAGAGGAACTACTAACCCCACAATCCCTTTAGTTTGTCTCACAAATATGATGTCAGTTAGTAACTGGGCACTAGAGGGACATGCAATATATAGAGAAATATCGGAGGATCACTGTACTTTGCAATTGTAGTCCACATTGCTACAGGTATTTTTTTATACTGTCATACATGAGCTGTTAGTTGTAATTTACCAAAAGGGTTATATGACTCTAAATCTTTCATTATTATTATTATTATTCAGGATTTATATAGCGCCAACAGTTTACGCAGCGCTTTCATAACCTCTAAATAATTTCATTGGTTAATTTAAACTGCCAAAGCAGAGAAAAAAGCACTTGTGAGTTTTACCAATCTTTTTTTTTTTTTTTTTGTGCATTCATTAAGAAATTTATTACAAAAAAATGTACACTTTTACATTCTAAAATACCCATTGCCCATTATAAATAATATTTACACCTGACAACCATTTTGAACAAGCTCCAAAAGCCCAGGATAATTGTGAATAAAAAAAAAAAAAAACTGTCTTTATTAATATATCAAGTGTCATTAGAATGACTGCATCTGTCCTCTGGATCCAAGATCTAAATTAAGTAGTAGTATTTTAACGGCGTGAACATTGAGTATTGACTTTGGCTTCTGCTCAACTGTGCTTGGCACTCACTTATATCAATTATTTATTCAACTTCCCATTACAGTGGAAATTAGGAAATACTCGAGATTAAAAAGTACCAAGAACTGAATACAGCATATCGTGTTTAGACAAGCTGGATAACACTCGCCAATTCCTATAGTAAACTTCTTATTTGTCAGGAAACATTTAATTCTTAGCTTTTGAACTGTTTGATATCCGGCCTTTGGGTGCAAAACATATGCTGGGGTGGGGGGAGGCAGATAGCAATATAAATCTAGGGGGTCTACAAACAGGTTCTAGCTAATACTCTGTTTGTACCCAAAGTCAGACAGCACTCTGAAAAAAATTCTCATGCATTCTCTTTCAAGTCAAATGGCACATACACTCACATGCACACTACATACCGTATGTACTCGAGTATAAGCTGAGTTTTTCAGCACATTTTTTTGTGCTGAAAATGCCCCCCTCGGCTCATACTCGAGTCAAGCACTTTTCTGCAGCAAAGAATGACATTTTCCGGACCGACTTTGGGGCCCCGTATCTCAGGGCCACTTGGAGTTCCTAGCACCAAGTGGCCCCGAGATACGGGGCCCCAAAGTTGGTTCGGAAAATGTCATTCTCTGCTGCAGAAAAGTGCTTGACATTTTCTGAACTGACTTTGGATATGTTGTAGTGCTAGTTCCACTGGGTTTGCACATCAAATTTGGGGTTCCTAGCACCAAGTGGCCCTGAGATACGGGGCCCCAAAGTCGGTCAACTGTGTCCATCTGCAGCAATGTCATTTTGGGACCCATTGGGACCAGGGACCCCAAATTTTGGCTGCAGCTAGGGGGCATCTAGGAACCCTTAACTACCAAGTTTGAAGTTCGGGGGACCTATGGCTGCAAATGGGCACAGTGACGCTGCAAATGGGCATTGCTGACCTTCTTTTCCACTTACAGTAGCTGCACATTTCTCACCCTAGGCTTATACTCGAGTCAATACATTTTCCCAGTTTTTTGTGGTAAAATTAGGTGCCTCGGCTTATATTCGGGTCGACTTATACTCAAGTATATACGATATTTGCCTAAATTGATAAAGAAATTCGATTTTTTACATTTTTTTTATTGGATATGTTTTATAGCATAAAAGTAAAAAATATTGTTTTTTTCTTCAAAATTTTCAGTTTTTTTTGTGTACAGCGCAAAAAAAAAAAAAAAATTCAGCGGTGATCAAAAACCACCAAAAATAAAGCTCTATTTGTGGGGGAAAAAAGGACATACATTTTGTTTAGGTACAGCGTTGCACAACGGTCAGTTAAAGTAACGAAGTGGCGTATCGCAAAAAATGGCCTGGTCATGAAGGGGGGTAAACCTTCTAGAGCTGAAGTGGTTAAAGAAGTACAGCCAAAGCTTGTTTGGCTGTAATTTCTCCTGTGGATCACAGGAGTACAGTGCGTCTTGCACTCCCGTGACACGTTTTCTGCAGACAGCGGGCTAAAGCGTGCTGTCGGCTGATGTCACAGAGCCGGTCCAGGCTCAGGAAAGATCACAGCCATATGGTCAGGATCCACCCACATGCCTGGACTGGTACCCGGCTCAGGCTCTCAGCGAGCCACTAAGATCCTGAGCCAGCTGCTCCTGCCCCCTCCACAGCCCAGCTCTCCAGTGAGTGTGGGGAGGAAGAGCAGAAAGCCGGTGACTGACTGTCTCTGCTCACAGAGCTGTGAGAACCGAGCGATCAGCGGTGTTTGATTGCTCAGTTCTCAGTGTTATAGGGCGTACACACGGTCGGACTTTGTTCGGACATTCCGACAACAAAATCCTAGGATTTTTTCCGACGGATGTTGGCTCAAACTTGTTTTGTCTACACACGGTCGCACAAAGTTGTCGGAAAATCCGATCGTTCTAAACGCGGTGACGTAAAACTTGTACGTCGGGACTATAAACGGGGCAGTAGCCAATAGCTTTCATCTCTTTATTTATTCTAAACATGCGTGGCACTTTGTCCGTCGGATTTGTGTACACACGATCGGAATTTCCGACAACGGATTTTGTTGTCGGAAAATTTTATCTCCTGCTCTCCAACTTTGTGTGTCGGAAAATCCGATGGAAAATGTCCGATGGAGCCCACACACGGTCGGAATTTCCGACAACACGCTCCGCTCGGACATTTTCCATCGGAAAATCCGACCGTGTGTACGGGGCATTAGAGCCGGCGGTAGGTATGCTTTAAAAAAAAAAACATTTCCATACTTCTCTTTTAATTCTTCGTGGCATAAATGCGGCAAGGCGTTGGAAACATTCCTCAGAGATTTTGGTCCATAGTGACATGATGGCATCACGCAGTTGCTGCAGATTTGTCGGCTGCACATCCATGATGCGAATCTTCCATTCCACCACATCCAAAAAGTGCTCTATTGGATTGAGATTAGGTGACTGTGGAGGCCATTGAAGTGCAGCGACCTCATTGTCATGTTCAAGTCACTAGTGGTGAGATGATTGGAGCTTTGTGACATGGTGCATTATCCTGCTGGAAGGAGCCATCAGAAGATGGGTACACTGTAGTCATAAAGTAATGGACATGGTCAGCAACAATACTCAGGAAGGTCGTGACATTTAAACAATGCTCAATTGGTACTAAGGGGCCCAAAGTATGAAAATCTCCCCCAAGCCATTACACCACCACCACCAGCCTGAACCGTTGATACAAGGCAGGATGGATCCATCCTTTCATGTTGTTTACATCAAATTTTCTCCATCTGAAATGGACACTCATCAGATCAGGCAAAGATTTTACAATCTTCTATTGTCCAATTTTGGTGAGCTTGTGCTATTTGTAGCCTTAGTTTCCTGTTCTTAGCTGACAGAAGTGGCACCCGGTGTGGTTTTCTGCTGCTGTAGCCAATCTGCTTCAAGGTTCAAGGTGTTTTGTGTTAGAGATGGTATTCTGCATACCTTGGTTGTAACGAGTGGTTATTTGCGTTACTGTTGCCTTTTTATCATCTCAAACCAGTCTGCCCGTTCTCCTCTGACCTCTGACATCAACAAGGCATTGTCATCCACACAACTGTCGCTCACTGGATATTCTCTCTTTTTCGGACCAATCTCTGTAAACCTTAAAGATGGTTTTGCGTGAAAATCCCAGTAGATCAGCAGTGTTTGAAACACTCAGACCAACCCGTCTGGCACCAACAACCATGCCACATTCAAAGTCACTTAAATCTACTTTCTTCTCCATTCTGATGCTCGGTTTGAACTTCAGCAAGTCGACATTACCACATCTAGATGCCTAAATGCATTGCGTTGCTGCCCTGTGATTGGCTGTTTAGCAATTTGTGTTACCAAGCAATTGAAGAGCTGTACCTAATAAAGTGGCTGGTCAGGGTGTGTGTGTATATATATATACAGTGGGGCAACAAAGTGTTTAGTCAGCCACCAATTGTGCAAGTTCTCCCACTTAAATAGATGAGAGAGGCCTGTAATTATCATCATAGGTATACCTCAACTATGAGAGACAAAATGTGAAAACAAATCCAGACAATCACATTGTCTGATTTTTGAAAGAATTTATTTGCAAATTATGGTGGAAAATAAGTATTTGGTCACCTACAAACAAGCAAGATTTCTGGCTCTCACAGACCTGTATCTTCTTCTTTAAGAGGCTCTTCTGTCCTCCACTCATTACCTGTATTAATGGCACCTGTTTGAACTTGTTATCAGTACAAAAGACACCTGTCCACAACCTCAAACAGTCACACTCCAAACTCCACTATGGTGAAGACCAAAGAGCTGTCGAAGGACACCAGAAACAAAATTGTAGACCTGCACCAGGCTGGGAAGACTGAATCTGCAATAGGCAAGCAGCTTGGTGTGAAGAAATCAACTGTGGGAGCAATAATTAGAAAATGGAAGACATACAAGACCACTGATAATCTCCCTCGATCTGGGGGTCCACGCAAGATCTCACCCCGTGGGGTCATGTTCCTCACCAGTGCATCTTCCAGAAGCGGAGACCAGTGATCCAGTGCTACAGTCCAGGCCTGCTGTGGTCTTTTTGTAGGCCCTGGTTGTGATGCTATCATGTCTTTGCAGTCTTCTGGAACATAGGAGGGTCCCCCTTGGACTGTCAAGAGGAAGTGTCCATGTCACTCAAGCAGCGGCATGGACAATAAAATAAGGCCCCTCCGGCTCTGCAGGTCAGAGGAAAGAAAGCTCAGGTTCCAGCACATCACATGGATCATGGAGTTAGATAAGCAAAAGGCACCTTTTTGAGAAAGCCAGATTTTTATTGGTTATGCTTTTGAGAAGAGATAACATTGGGAAGAGATACAATCTGGTAAGGAAAGACATTGTTTTCTGGGGAATCTTTGATCTGTCTGGCCTTAAATTAATTTATTTTCAGTTTTAATCAGCTAAATGCATTTAATGTGCATCAAAACAAATGGCGTGCAAAGTCTTACAGTTCATTTTCATAGAGCGCATTGCGAAGACTTTTGCTCTCAATGTGGAAACAGTGGACTCCGTTCAAAGTTTTAACACATCTCACTATGCTTCCAGCTGATTGAAGGGCTCCAGCTCTGACTCAGCAGGGGGCATGCCAGGCCTCTGCAGTGAGGCCACTGCTTCCACATAGAGAGCAAGGGTCCTTCTCTACAGCATGCTGACAGAGGAGAGGCTTTTCGACTCCTGGTGTGGCTGCTTTTCGAAGAAGATCAACTATAAAACTTTGCACACTTGTTGTTTTGACGCACATAGCAGATTTTCAGTGATGGTTCAGTTTGGCTTTGAAACTATACAAGGCTTTTTAGTTTAGAAGAAGTTTTTGACTTCTAATGGACCGAGTAAAACAAAGTTGCCTTTTCTCATAATTTTCTGTGAATGAATTGGGGTTTCATTGAATAGCTAAAGTATTATCTTCACCGAGACACTGAGAGAACATATCAAATATTTACCATCACACCTTTCTTGTGAATGAAGTCCAAGGAGAGTCTATAGTGTGCTTGCAGAGCCTATCACACATGGCAGGTACTCGGCTCAATATAATACTCAGTATCTTTCCCTTTAATTGCTAATCTTCGTGCTCATAGCAAGCCAGACAAGTGACTCCAGAGTCTGCAGCTTATCAACAGCGTTTAGTCACATGCACACAAGACGAGACAAGGAAAGCATTAAATCACAACACTTATTATCTTTTTAATATTTAAATGTACTTTTCATGGTGCTGATATGCAATCGCTTTTGTGGTCGAGCACTCCAGTTGTTCTCAAGTTCGATAGGAAGTGGGCAATAATTGTGTTAATCTGCCCAGATCAAACATTTTCAACAACAGAGTAATAGAAAGCCATGTAAACTTTGTACAAACACGATATAGAGGGAATACATTGCAAATGTGTGCCTAGAAAAGGTCCCGAGATATCACTTCTAAGAGAAAAAGGAAGCCTATTATGCCTACTGTAGACAGGTTCCAAGAAGGAGAAATAAAGTTTATATGAATAACTGGCAAGTAGACAAACAAATGCCACACACAAACTTCTATTCACTGTTTCTACAAAGTATTCCCCCCTATACAAATGCATTTAGGTCACTGATATACAGTATATTCAGCCCTGACACACATAGAATTATATTCTGCTAATTACCAAATACAAAAATACTAAAACTATTTAAAAAAAAATTGCTCCTAATCCAAAACATCTTCCCTAACTCAAAATCTGATCTGGTTAAATAGGCAAGTAGCTAAATACCCATTGTATACAGCCCCAATTCCCAAAAAGTTGGGCTGGTGTCTAATACCTATATAAAAACACAGTGCGATGATTTGCAAACCTCATAAACCCATATTTTATTCACAAAAGAAAATATCAAACATATCAAATATTTAAACGAAGAAAATGTACCACTTTAAAAATAAAAAAGGTCATTTCGAAATTGATGGCAGCAGCACGTCTCAAAATAGTTGGGACAGGGCTATGTTTAGCACGGTGTAGCATCCCATCTTCTTTTAACAACATCTGGAAACGGAGGAAACCAGTTGTTGGAGTTTTGGCAGAGGAATATTGTCCCATTCTTGCCTTATATAGGATTCTAAATGCTAAACAGTCCTGGGCCTTCTTTGTCGTATTTTCTGTTTCCACCTGCACCAAATTTTCAGTTGGTGAAAGGTTTGGACGGCAGGCAGGCCTGTTAAGCACCTGGACTCTTCCACTACAAAGCCATGCTGTTGTCATAGATGCAGTATGAAGTATTGCAGTATGAGAGCATATGTTGCTCTAAAACCTGGATATATCTTTCAGCATTGATAGTGCCTTTCCAAATATGCAAACTGTCCATTCCATATGCACTTATGCATCCCCATACAATCAGAGATGCAGGCTTTTGAATTGATCGCTGATAACAAGCCAGAAGGTCCCTCCCTCTTTAGCTTGGAGGACACGGCACCCATGGTTGCTAAAAAGAATGTCAAATTTTGATTAGTCTGACCACAGAAAAGTTTTCCACATTGCAACAGACCATTTTAAATGAGCTTTTGGCCCAGAGAAGATGGCGACATTTCTGGATCATGTTCCGATATCCCTTTTTGTTTGCATGATAGAGCTTTACCTTGCATTTTTAGATAGCACGGTGCACTGTGTTCACAAACAGCAATTTTTGGAAGTATTACTGAGCCCATACAGTGATGTCCATCACAGAATCAGCTTGCTTTTAATGCAGTGTCTTATGAGGGCATGAAAGTCAGAGGCATCCACTATTGTGTTTCGGCCTTGTACCTTGAGCACAGAGATTTCTCCAGAGTCTCTTAATCTTTTCATGATATTATCTATTGTAGATAATGATATATTTAAAGTCTTTGCAATTTTACATTGAGGAACATTATTATGAAATTGTTTGACAATTTTTACTTGCAGCTTTTCACAGATTGGTGAACCTCTGCTCATCTTTACTTCTGAGACACTGACTCTGCAAGATGCTATTTTTGTACCCAGTCATGTAACTGACCTGTTGCCAATTAACATAATTAGTTGCAAAATGTTCTTTTTTGTTAGTACCACTTACTTTGTCAGCTTTTTGTTGCCCTGTCCCAACTTTTTTGAGACGTGTTGCTGCCATCAATTTCAAAATTACCTTATTTTTTCTTACAAGGATACATCAATTTAAATCTCAATATTTCTCAACTTAAACATTTGATATGTTTTCTATTTTCTATTGTGAATAAAATATGGGTTTATGAGATTTGCAATTCATTGCATTCTGTTTTGATGTTTATTTTACATCCTAACTTTTTTGTAATTGAGGTTGTATAACCTGTTTTACCTGGGAAAGTTTTTAGTTGGCCTGCTTTAACCTTATGGACCCTGCCAGGGCCGCTGATGGGGGGGACCTCCAGTCCTCCTGTAGGGGGCCCGGGCACACAGGGGGGCCCAAACAGCAGGGGGAATTAGTGTGGTTGGACAAAGGGGCAATTACAGAGGATGCCCTGTGCGGCTCTCTACAGCAGATGAAAGCCAGTTTCTCCCCCTCCTGCCGGCTTTCAGCTGCTGCAGGGAGAGACACAGACACAGGGCATCATTCCTGTAATTGCATCCCCACCACCGATCCCCCTTTCTGTTCTACCTGCTTCTGTTCCAACTCCGTGTGCCCCCTGTCACTATGCCCCCCCCTGCAGCGCTGCAGGGATCCCTGTCTTGTAAAAAAAAATAACAAATTTTAAAAAAAAATAATAATTAAAGATTGTAATAAAAAAATTAAAAAGTTGTAAAATTACCGTAAATAATTGTAAAGATGCTAAACATTTAAAAAAAACTATATTAAAAAAAATGTAAAAAACGATTAAAAAAAAGGTTAATTCACACGGATTCCCTGTTATGTTTGTGTCCGCTAATAATGATTTTAGTGTATTTCTAGTGAAAATATGGTCTTCTTAATATATATGGGGGTTGGGGGCCATGCCAGGTAGGCTGTACGGGGCCCTGTGATTTCTAACAGCAGCCCTTGACCCTGCACTAGAGTGCCATAGCCGTGTGTATTGTATGCATTTGCAGGGTGCTTGCAGATCAGCCCCATTCATTTGAATTGGCCACAATCAGCAGGCGAGCAACAGGGGGTATAAGTCTTAACCCCAGTGATGAAGCAAAGCATCAAAGCTGCAGTGTACACTCCCAGCCACTACCTCTGCATCTAAAGGGGAAGCAGTTGGGGTTGGTGACTTTACAACCCCTCAACTGCTAGTGTAAATGAACCCTAAGTGTGTTCACCATAAAACCTCTTAGGAATTTAGCGCCAAAAAATCTGTTCAAGTGGGTAATTTATTAAAATCTCAAAAAAGTCCCAGTGATTTTCCACAGCCGCTATAGATATACCCTGTTTCCCCGAAAATAAGACCTAGCAAGATTGTCGGTGATGGCTGCAATATAAGCCCTACCCCCTCCACATAAGCCCTAGTTAAAGTCCTTGTAGGTCTTATTTTCAGGGTAGGGCTTATTTTCGGCGATACAGGGTAGGGCTTATTTGGGGGGTAGGGCTTATATTGTAGCCATCACCGACAATCACGCTAGGTCTTATTTTCGGGGAAACAGGGTAGCCACTTG
Source organism: Lithobates clamitans (assembly GCA_037952925.1). Lineage (NCBI taxonomy): Eukaryota > Metazoa > Chordata > Amphibia > Anura > Ranidae > Lithobates > Lithobates clamitans. Next base: position 2,036,059 of record JBBGZY010000978.1, on the reverse strand, counting down.
GAAAGGTGGAAGAATATCATAGACAAAGCACATCCGGAAGCACTTAGGACCCACCGTACTGCAATAACAGTCTCTCCCTAGAATGATTCTGCATCACGGGTCAGTATAGTTATAAACAGTCCACAATCAACTTGAAAAAAATAAATAAAACAAAGTTTATTGAATCGCCACACAATACCTTGAATGGGCCCTCTGTCTTAATACATCAGGTGGACTTGCTGGTCAAGGATGAAACTTATGACTGGACAATGAAGGGTACCCAGAATACTGGTGAGGTCCTAATGTGACTCTCTCCTCCTGTAAGCGTGTCCAAACTGTTGACTGACAGCACTGTGCAAAGCAGTACAAATCTGATTGGCTCCGAATGCTGATCTTTCCCTGTCATAGTGTAAGGTTTGAGTGAAAGTGTTTGTAAACCCTAATGATGTTCTCCTATTTTCTCCACTTTGGTCTGTTTAATATACAATTGAAAGCATTTGATTTTATTTGTTCGGTAATACCTTTTGAAGACTGGAGCTCTAGATGGTTAAAAACAATGAGAAGCTTGGCAAATGTTGCAGCGGCAGAAGCCACCTACACTCTTACTAAGATGGTACCAACCAGAATCTCAATGGTAACTCTGACATGCCCTCCTATCTGCCTCAGGGCTTGCACACATGTATGGTGCGATTGTCCCAAAGTCAAACTATATGGACCAAATATATGAAATATTACTCAAGGTGTTACGTAAAGTCTTGCAAAAAAAAAGGCAATGGCAGAAAGTGGCATTTAAAGCTCATGACCCATATTTTCACAGCAGTTAAAAGGGTGAGAATAAAAACCCATCAAACTGTCCCTTGTGGAATTTAAAAAAGAGATTCCCAGTGACTGTTACATCACTATTTCCAGGAGGGTGGAGGTTCTTCCGATACTAAGGACCCGGAGTTATATGAATAGCATTATGTGAATCCAAGACCTTATTACTTTGTGTAAATTAAATGGCAGATTACCTGCTGTACTATTAATCTCTGCATTTTCCTTCCCTGTCATTAAAGCCATTTTATGTGCATATAATTACATCTAAAATATCTTGTAGAAAATGTTTGAAAATTCTAATACATATTTGTTGAAAGTGATTGTAAAGGATTAAATTACATTTTTTTAGCTAGCATATTATACTTACCTGCATATTATACTTACCTGCTCTGTGGTTTTGCACAAAGCAGCTCCGATCCTCCTCTTCTCTGATCCCCCACCGGCATACCTGACTCCTCCTGACTCCTCCCTCCCCACCGAGTGCCCACCAGTGGGCGCAAATGGCTACTGCCCCTATCTTTGAGCTAATAAGGCAGGAGAGAGTGGAGAGAGCCTCTGTTCTCGTGCACATCGCTGCATCAAGATTGGGCTCAGGTAAATATAAGGGGTGGCTGGGTCTGCACGCAGGAAGTTTTTTACCTTAATGCATAGAATGCATTAAACTGTTACTAAACCTAAAAAGTTTTTCACCTTAATCCATTGCTTGCATTAAGGCAAAAAACGTTTTCAGTTTACCTGTGCCCCCCTTTCCCTGTGTGAAGTGGAAGAGAGGGGAGAAGAGATCAGCGCTGTGTATGGCTGCATCTTTTCTCCCCTTACTTCCTCTTTACACTGCATTCGAGCAGCAGCAGGAGCCATTGGCTCCTGCTGCTGTCAATCAGAGGAAGTGGGGGGCGGGCCTAAGTCCCGCTGTGTGTCTATAGAGCATGGCTCTGTAGACATACAGCTCAGGAGCGCGGGGACTACCTCTCCCCATAGCCAGTGGCTGGCTCTGGTAGTCCTACAGAAGAAGAGGAGGAGCCAAGATCTCTGCCGGGGACCCCAGGAGAGGAGGATCGAGTCGCTCTGAGCAATGCCACTGCACAGAGCAGGTAAGTATAACATAATTGTTATTTAAATTTTAAAACTCAACATTTTTTAAAAAAATGTTGAGTTTAGTAACACTTTAAGGTAAAAAACCTTCAGCCTTTACAACCACTTGAAGAAAAAAAAAATGTTGATTTGGAAATACAATGAGCTTCGCACTTCCTGTGGTAAGCTGACAATTCTGCACTGAAATCTCAAGCAATGTTATCAGTCTTGTCCAGTTCACCTGTGTGAACCACTGACTGACCCCTCTGTGTTATGGAGATAATGAGAAGGAGAGGTGTTCTGTAGAAATTATGTCAGACAATTAGTATCTGCCCCCTTTAAATGATGCCACATTCCTGGAAACAGTACAAATGCAGCAGATGTTGGGTGGGGTTTTAACGGCACCTAGAAAATGAATTGCAACCATTAAAAAATGCATTTTTTATGGTTGCAATACATTTTCTTGGTGTCGGTAAAATCCCAACCCTTTAAAGCGGAGTTCCACCCAAAAGTGGAACTTACGCTTTAAGCACTCCTCGCCCCCTGACATGTCACTATTGGCATGTAATTTTTTTTGGGGGGGGGGGAGTGTGTACCTTCTTTTTAGTGGGACTTCCTGTCCCACTTCCTCCTTCCTCTTCTTGGCCACCTAGGCGACTCCTCCTCTTGCCCTAGGTGGCCCCTCCCAACCAGCGAACTTCTGGGATACGTCACAGGTCCCAGAAGACTGCCTGGCCAATAGCAGAGCGCAGCACGACTCGCGCATGTGCAGTGCGCGCCAGGCCGTGAAGCCGTAAGTCCCACAGTTGCTATGATGGTGCCGCAGAGAGTAGGGGGAAAGAAGCGAGGCTCCGGGCGCCCGCATCTCTGGACCGTGGGACAGGTAAGTGTCTGTTTAATAAAAGTCAGCAGCTATGCTTTTTGTAGCTGCTGACTTTTAATAAATGAAAAAAACGGGTGGAACTTTGCTTTATCTTCTGCATTTATAGGTGTTCTGTAGCCCTAACACACTTCCCGTCCTGGGGTGACAATGCTGCTCCTCCATATATAAAGTATAGTGAGTGGAAGGGAAGTCTGTTACTTGCAGGATCACCAGACAAAAAAAGAAAAAAGGAAATAAAAGCATGAAAAAGGAAAAATATTGCAACTACCACATCTAACACATGGGTTTGTTCTTGGGTTTACATAAACTTGAAGCTACTTTTTTTAATATGTATACCTTAAAAATAAACAAACACACCAAAAAGTCCAATTTCCTAAAAAAAAAAAAAACGCCTACTCCCTGTAGTTTACAAACCAAACCCCTTCAAATACACAAGGCTTTAAAAGTGGACACTGAAACAACAACTATGAAACTTACCGCAGTTTTCTTTAACCTTGCACAGTATGCTAGTTAATATATCAGTTGATGTAAGGGGGCTTTATGGTTGCAATAATGAGGCCCATTATTTTTCCCTGCAACTTCCGAGCCATTTTCTATGTGTAATGGGTGAGTTTACCTGTCAATGGCTGCAATAAAACAGATCAACGTAGGTTGAGGGAGTGAATGGTGGAGCTGATTACTTTACAGGATATGTTCCTAGTGGAGAAAACCCGCTAGCCAAAGTGTTTAAATCTGCACAATATATTGTTTGCTAGTAGATATTTCTAAATGTTTTTGTTATTGCAAGAAAAAAAGAAAATGTACAGGACATGAACGACAAGTCAAGATCAGATCAATGTACAAATGGTTCTAAACAACTACATAAATGATGCTACTTGGAATATTCAAAATGTGAAACTTGTAATTTAGTATATTATATTGGACAATATTGTGGATGAATACTGAACATGCACCTTAAAGTTTAAGTACCTCTTTTTACGGAAAATCAAAAGGTGAACTAACACCTTAAAGAGGAGTCCCCCCCCCTAACAAATACTGTAGCTGCTGACTTGTATTATTAGGACACTTACCTGTCCAGGGGGCCCACGATGTTGGCACCCCAGTTGATTTTCCGATCGGCTCTTGGGTGCTGCTGCTGCCATTCGTGGTAAGGGGAACCAGCAGTGAAGCCTTTCACTTGCACAACCGGTTCCCTGCTGCGCATGCCCGAGGCACGCTGCACTTTCTAACTGGCCCGGTGGCAGAGGAAGGAGAAGGGGGTCGAACTTCCAAGGAATCTGGCCGTAGCGAGGTCCCCCGGAAGTGGGGACGGGTACCTGTCAAAAACAAGTACCCACGTCGCCTTTTGGGTGGAGCTCAGCTTTAAATTCTCCCCATCCCTCCGGGTCACCGCTGCACTTACCTCTGTGGGTTTCTTTTGGCTGCCAGTGCCCATGCAGCTTATGCAGTAGTCCAGGGATCTGAAAGCCCTGCGTCTTTCCTTAGGACTTCTGGGATATTTCAGAGCACTTCCAATTGGTCTAAGTGGTCACATGCCAGCACATGACCAATTAAAATGGTTCTGATCCATCCTGAAAGCCCTAATAAAAGATGGTGAAGAAGAGCGGGACTTTCGGATCCCCAGACTGCTGCATCAGCTGTGTGGGCAGTGACAGCCAATCACCCTTGGAGGTAAGTGCAGCGGGGACCTGGGGGTGAGAAGGGTATACAGTGTTAGTTTACCTTTTCATTTGTAATGAAAAGGTGAACTTACACTTTTAGATTGCAGTGCAAATGAGGTAAAAATCTAAAAGGGGTTCAAACAAAATAATTTCTATCCTTTCCTATCTGTCTCTGATCAATTCCCCCACTTGCCCTCTTTTCTATGTAAGCAGAAACCCTAATCTCAGGGGTGGTGTGCGGTAGGATGACAGTTCTGCTGATGCAACGATCACAGCAAATCACACTTTTATTTTTTTTTGTAACTGCCTTCCTACCAGTACAATTTTTTACATTTTTTTACATTTGCAAGAAAATTATTTAGAACCCCCAAACATTATATATTTTCTAAAATCAGAGGCCCTGGAGAATAAAATGGAGGCTGTTGCAATTTTTATGTGACACGATATTTCCTCAGCCGTTTATCAAACACAAATCTAAAGGAAAAAATATACTTAAATGAATTTTAGTGCACCCAACCACAATTTAATACCCAATTTTTTTGTTAAAATTTAAAATATGATGTGGCGTCAAGAAAATAGATACCAAGCATTTCAAGATTTAGAATTACGCATGCCTGTGAAATGGTGACAAACTATGGTGCCTAAAATTTTCCATAGGCAATACTTTAAAGGCATTTACAGGGTATTTGTTTGGATTTAAAAGAGAAGTATGGGATTTAGAAAAAAAAAAAACATTGATACACACCTAGGTGAATGCAGCATTGATCTGATGCTGCATCTGCACGCCCCCCCCCCCCCCCCCCCCATACACACTGCACTGAGAACTGAGTAATTAAAAACTGCTGATTGCTCAGTTCACCCCTCCACTCCGAGTAGAGAGCCAAGGTTTTGTCAAACAAGCTTATCCACTTCTGGAGTGCTCACTGTAGATGTACAGCCCTACAGGGCGGCCTTGCTGCGTTGGGCACATACATGTACCCATCGATCGGCTGAGTGAATGACAGAAGAGAGCTCTACAGAGAGCAGTGATGTGCCGTTTTTATTTTTTTTCTACCTGCTAGGAATGGAGTAAAAATCGGCACATTGCTTAGTAAAAACAGCACACAGTACACACACTACACATTGTTAGGGACACAGTTAACCCTTTGGTTGCCCCTAAATGTTAACCCCTTTCCAGCCAGTGTCATTAGTACAGTGACAGTGTATATTATTAGCACTGATCACTGCATTAGTATCACTGGTGATGTCAGTGGCAGTTAGTCAGTTCCCACAAAGTGTCAGATAGTGTCAGATTGCTCACCGCACTACCACAGTCCCGCTATAAGTCACTGATCGCCACTATTACTAGTATAAAAAAAAAACAAATAAAAATTCCAGTATGTATACCATCATTTGCAGATGCTATAGCTTTCATACAAACCAATTCATTTACACTTATTGGGATTTTTTTTTTTTTTTTTTATCAATGACATGTCCGCCTTTTTTTTTTTTTTTGGTCTAAATTTAAGGAGAAATTAGATTTTTAAAATTTTTTTATCGAATATGTTCAACACAGAAAGTAAGAAATATTCTTTTTTTTTCAATTTTTTTTTGTTTATATCGCAAAAAATAAAGAACCCAGTGGTGATCAAATACTACCAAAAGAAAACTCTATTTTCATTAAAAAATTATATACATTTTATTTGGGTACAGCATTGCACGACCGACAGTTAAAGTAGCACAGTGCCAAATAGCAAAAAATGGCCTGGTCATGATGGGGGTAAAACCTTGCAGAGCTTAAGTGGTTAAATAGATCTGATGGTCAGGTAGCCACAAATGTAAGCTATTATTGTTTGGAAACAGCAAACATTTAGTTTAAAGCCAATGCATTTGAAAGTGTTACTAAACCCACAACAGTAAAATCAGTCTGTATATGCAGTAAAGCATGCTTGTTATACTCACTGTGAAACCTAAGGGATTAATCAGGCGCATTGTGTAAAAAGGCTGTTTGATCCTGTATTTTCTTATTCGCCCCTTCCTTTACTGTCCCCAATCCATCTCCTGATAAGACAGAGCCCTTGGAATCACTCTGCACATGCTCGGTTTGGTGTGTATTGCTAGAGAGTTTTTCTTCTTCTTGGGAGGGTGCATGTGATCAGTACAGGACCAATCAGCAATGTGCAGACAGAGGGTCAGGGCTCCTGCAACCTCATAGGACACTCAGACGAGATTGAAAACTCCTCCTACAAGCTTTAACCAGACAATGAGAGAAGTCACAAGACTGCTTTAAATTGACTATAATAATTGCATTTCCATGTTCTGTGTACTGTGAGAGACCAGATATAGTGAATGCAGGGTCCTGGGTTTAGTAACACTTACAAGAAAAAAAAATCATCAACATATTTTCTTGTGGCTTAACAACATCGGCTATGAAAAGAAATGCAAGATTTAGGTAGGATGGCTGGGAAAAGCTTGAATACTTTGCTTACAATCTCCCACTTACATTGGCCAGTTTTACGCCAATCACTATTTAATAAAAATAATCTAATGGCTTTATTAACGGATCACATATAAAGCCAAAGTTTCCTGTACGGCAGGCTAAAACGCAATGTACCAAAATGCTGGACTGCCTGTGCTGGGATCTAAGTGCAGTATTAATCCCTGAGTATTTTAAGTGGAGCAATTTGATATTTGGATATTCGTACAGCAATTTGCCTCACTTCAAGCCTCTCTGTTTCCACATTTCAACACACGCTGGTGAAAGAGAAGCACCTGGAGCCAAATGCAGAGATGTGTGTCAGTCACCGATAATTATTCCTGTCAGTGACAGAACCATCGGCTATGTAGGAGGAGACATTCTAAAGGCTGCAGTAAGAGTTACACGCCCGATGCACAAACAGGTCACTGGGCCTCTGTGATCAGCCTGGGAACAGGGTTCTAGAAATCGCAAAGCCAACCAAGACTGAGATGTGACTCTCGGCTTCTACAGACCCACAAAGCCTTCCAGTTTACAGGGTTCCGATGAAGGGCATTTCCAGAAGCAGTGGGCCTCGTATAGGATCATAAGTTGGGCCCCCTTGCACCCTCGTACAAAGTGGGTGTGGTTTTCATTGCGCTGAATAATGGGCATGGCATAAAGTGTAAATCTACTTTCATGGGGAAAAAAATTAGCAGATAAAAATAATATAAATAGTGTACACAATTGCGACACAAGTCATATTGTATTTAAATGTTATTAAAAATGACCTTTCCTTTTTAACCGCTTATAGACCACCTCATGTACATTTATTGCAGCGGGGCGGCCTCTCTGGGTGAAATCACATACCTGTACGTGATTTCGCCAGTCCTGATCTGGGGCTCGCATGCACGGCTGGCGACCAGCTCCAGCTGTGATTGGACAGAGCAGGAGCCAATCAGCGGTGTCCGGTGGACCCCATGTCCGCCGGGACCCGCCGATCATTTCCAAGGCAGACAGAATGCGGTCTGCCTATGTAAACAAGGCAGATTGCTGTTCTGTGACTGGAGAAGACAGAGATCCTGTGTTTCTGCTAAATAGGAACACAGATCTCTGTCTTCCTACATTTCAAGCACCTGCCCCACACAGTTAGTAAGCACACACTAGGGACACATTTAACTCTTTGATTGCCCCTGATGTTAACACCTTCCCTGCCAGTGTCATTAGTACAGTTACAGTGCATTTTATTTAGCAATGATCACTGTATTGGTGTCACTGGTTCCCAAAAAAGTGTCAAAAGTATCGCTTAGTGTCCAATTTGTCCACCACAATGTCACAGTCCCACTATAAGTTGCTGATTGCCGCCATTACTAGTATAAAAAAAAATTCCATAAAAATATCCCATAGTTTGTATACGCTATAACTTTTGCGCAAAGCAATCAATATATGCTTATTGGGATTTTTTTTACTAGAAATTTGAAGCAAAATACATGTTGGCCTAAACTGAAGAAGAAATTAGATTTTTTACAATGTTTCAATAGATCTTTATTTGGTTTAACAAAAAGCATGTTAAGTAGGTTGGTATACTTTAACTTGCAAATGAGTAGCGTTACTTAGGTACTTTAATAGAGATAGGGGTAGAGGGGAAAGAGTAGAATGGGCAGAGGCCCAGGTGGAAGTGAATTGGAGTGAGGAGGGAGAGGGGATGACACCGTTGGGTTAAGTAACTTTGTGAGCAAGCTAGTAATGGTCACGTATCAAGCAGAATAGTAACACATGTTTGCAACTTATTTGGAAGATTTAGAGTCTAAGCAATGTTATAGTGGGTCAAGAAATGCTACAGTTGAGGATATTTGCAAGAGAGGTGAGAGGTCCATGGAGACCATAGGAAGTTAAATTTGTCCAGCAGGAGATTTTCCTTAGTGAACATGAACTCTAGTTGTGCGTGTTCGTTCAGAATTTGCATGGTTATAGCTACATCAGGGGGTGTCGCTTGCTTCCAACTCCTGGTAATTGTGAGTTTGGCTGCTATGAATATGTGAGTTAGGATGGTTCGGAACTTTGGAGGCCAGGAGTCCAATCCTACTCCGAACAGGGCCAGTTTTGGGTCCAGTGTAAGTGGTAATTTAGTCATGGAAGAAGCAAAGGTGAAAGTGGATGTCCAGTAAGATGTTATTTTTGGGCAAAACCACCAAATGTGTGGAGGAGAGCCCGTATGCCCACAGTTCCACCAACATTGTGAGGATTGGTTAAGGTATATATATATATAACCCAACTTGTCTGGAGTTAGGTACCAATTATGCAGTAGATTTTGGGAATATTCTCAATGGGAAAGGCACTTGGAGTGTTTTAGAGGAAGTCTTGAGGCTGTATTCCATTTATTGAGGTCAGCTGAGAATTGGAAGTGTCTCTGCCCACGACTTACTTCTTGACAGGACCCACATGATCTTCAAACCACCACATATTGCAGCAGATAAGCCGAGGGATGTCCTAACCCGCATACATTTTTTCCAAACCAAATAGAAAATATTGAGAGCGGTTAGGAACACCTCACCCTTCCCGAAACCCTATAACCACATTGCCATATACTTAGATATTTCAGTAGCCACGACGCAGGAAAGGAAGGACTTGCCCCAATAACCAAAGTTCTACAACAGCAGGACATCCCATACAAATGGGGGTTTCCAACCAAGCTCTCCATCACACACCAAGGCAAAACCACTACCATTCTCAATTTGAAACAGGGCTTGAAACAACTTCACAACTGGGGCCTAGCTCCCTCACATGCTGAAGGAGCCCACGACCGCAATGCACCTAACCATGTGCAAGGAGACTGGCGCAACGTCACAAACAAATGACTACCTCTATGGTCCACTGCTTAGGCGCAATCTATATAGCTACAGCTTTATGATTGGTAATCCCCTGTGTTTGCAGTTCATTCATTGAAATTGTTATTACTAATTCTTCCCTGCCCTACCCTTTGCAGTGCTTGTATATTTTCCTCACAGATTTGAGGCATACTATGTGCGTGACTTTTTTTTGTTCTCTTTCATACTTATTACCTTTTCACCCTCCTCGTTTGCTTACCTCTCTACTTCCCTCCCGGGGATGACACCCAGATGTACGCTTGCTACTCTCTGTGTAGAATATACGCCTTTGACCCAACAGAATATAATACTACATGCCTTAGAAAGGCGTGGCCGCTCTCTTGCCTGCACCCCTGGTCATGCTATTCCTAATCTTCCCACATTATATCCATGACACTTAGTATAGTATCCTTAAATGCTAAATGCTTTGGAAAGAAGCTGTCTCCTCTAAATGTGATATCATTTGTATCCAAGAAACCCACTTTACCAGCACAAGACCCCCTAAATGTAATCATCCCAAATTTCCCCACATATTTCTGGCCAGCACAATCTCCAAAAAAAGAGGTGTCATGATAGCAGTGAAAAACTCTGTGGCCTTCCAGCTCCACTCTGTGAACACCGAATCCACCGGCCGCTTCCTTATACTCTCTGCCAACTACAACAACTCATAACTTACCATAGTTAATGTATATGCCCCTAATACACCTTCCCCAAAATTCTACACATCTCTGGCATGTAGACTCCAACCACACAAGTCCCACCCGCTAGTTATTTGTGGAGATTTTAATCAGCCTCCAGATTTTTTACTTGACTCAACTAACCCCTCCCGCAGAAAAGCAGCTGCACTCCAATCCTTCCTAACATCAGAAGGAACAGGTACAAGAAAAGTGAAAAAGGCTTTGCAAATATTGCGTTAGCTCCTGAGGGGGAACCGACTCAGGGATTTCCCAGATTTTTAGATTATTTCCTTGAGAGCGGTCCTCAAGGTCTGCCAGCTTAGACTTAATGCGTTGGAGCTCATTCGCCTGTTCAGGGTGGGCATCAACCAGTTCATTATAAGCATCAGTGAAATCTGTGAGTTGTCTCTCCGCTCAGTACGGTCTCCTAAGTCATCTACTTGTAACTGGATGTGGGAGATTGATCTGGAAAGATCTTTTTGAATTCCTTTTTGCAGGGTCATGAGCATCTGCTTTAGTGTGTGCTCAGACACTGCATTATCAGTTGCAGGTAAATCAGCCAGAGAATCAGCAATTTCCTCCTCCTCCTCATCATCATCATCATCTCCCTCCCCCTCAGTATTGTGATTCTTACTGGGCTACATGGCTCGGTGAGGCAAATAATGAGGGAGCAGCTCTCTTATTCCAGTCTTTGTTCAGTGTAGTTGCAGGGCTGGTGCACTCCATGTGAGCTGACTCATGCTGTGCAGAGCGCGGTGGGGAAGCTCGAGTGTCCTCCCGGTCTCTGTGTCTGGCTCCATCTTGGTTCCTGTGCGGCCGCGAGCCGCTGAATAATTCTGTCAGCCGGCGGAGTTCTGGCTGCTTGTTATTCTGCTTTGGGGACATGCCTGCAGGGTCCCTGAGCAGAGCGGTACTAGGCAGTGTGGTCTGTGGTGGCTGGAAAGGTGCTTAGGTGTTGCTGTGTCCAGGGCCATCTTTAATATTGATTGGACCCTGGGCAAAAATTTTGTTGCCCCCCCATGCAATTTCACTCTCCACCTGCTATGAGACATACAATAAATAGCAGCTAGACTTAAAATCAGTTTACTGTATCAGATCAGGCAGCAATTGCGACTGGTTGCCAGCGGTTACAGCATATCATTACTGCTTACTGACTGGTTGCTAGAGGTTACAGCACACATTACGGCTCACTGATTAGTTGCTAGAGGTTACAAAAAACTATTTCTGCTTGTTAATTGGTTGCTAGAGATTATTGTACAGTATTACTACTCACTGATTGGTTGCTAGAGGTTACAGCACATTATCTCCTCACTGCAAGGGAGCATGATATACATATGAATGCCACCTTTATTTACATATCAATGCCGTCGGCCACCGCTATTTACTCATGAATGCCGCTGCTATTTACATATGAATGCCGGTAATTGACACGTAAACACAGGGTCTGCAGGTGAGTCTGTACACAACAATAAGGCAGAGATGGGCAGCATTGGGACACAGCACAGGAATAAAACTTCAAAGGACAAGGGATTTTAAACTGGAATAGTTGGCAAGTATGAGGCAGCTGATTTGGGCCTCACAGCAATGACAGGGCCCAGGGCAGCTGCCCCTTTTGCCCTGCCTTAAAGACAACCCTGGCTGTGTCCCCTGTATCAGCGGAGAGCTCGGATCAAGTGTCCACATTGGATTGCGGACAAACTCCACCCCCCTTTTTTGCATTTTTTAATTGGATGTCTCTGGCATTATAGCAGAAAGTAAATATTGTATTGTTTTCAAAATTGTCAGACTTTTTTTGTTTAGAGAGCAAAAAATAAAAATCGCAGAGTTGATCACATGCCACCAAATGCTCTATTTCTTTTTTGAAGGTCATGTGACTCTAAAAACTGCTGCAAGAACCATTTGGAGGTGCTTTTGAAGAACTTTTGAAGCGCTTCACATTCATTTCACAGTATCCGTGGATGTACATTTGAGGGTCTAGAGCCCACCAACAGATAACTTACAATCAAAACAGTAGTTCTAACTTACAAAGCAGCCACCACACACTGTTTAGAGCAACATGCTCTGATTTCCTCAATTATTTAACGAACTTCCGGACCGCCCACTGCACATATACTGCGGCAGGGCGGCCAGGCTGCACTAAACGATAAACTTGTATGTGGTTTCATGCATGAGCTACTGTGGGTGGCGCGCGCGTCTGCTGCATGCCGGGGGGGAGCGTGCGCGTGGGTCCTACGGACTTAATGCCCGCCGGCAACCCGCGATCGCTCCTCAGAGAAGCAGAACGGGGCTCTGCCTATGTAAACAAGGCAGATTCCCATTCTGACAGGGGACCACATGGAGATTTGCTGTTCCAAGTAATCAGGAACAGCGATCTCTGTGTTGTTCCAGTGAGCCCATCCCCCCAACAATTAGAACACACCAAAGGGACACAGTTAACCCTTGGATCGCCCCCTAGTGTTAACCCCTTCCCTGCCAGTGTCAATTATACATTAATGATTGCATTTTTTTTAGCACTGATCACTGTATTGGTGTCACTGGTCCCCAAAAAGTGTCACTTAGGGTCAGATTTGTCCGCCGCAATGTTGCAGTCCTGCTAAAAATCACAGATCGCCGCCATTACCAATAAAAACAATAAGAAAATTGAAAAGTCCCTAAATATATCCCATATTTTGTAGACGCTATAACTTTTGACCAAACCAATCAATATACGCTTATCAGATTTTTTTTTACCAAAAATATGTAGCAGAATACATATTGGCCTAAACTGATGAATATTTTTTTTTTTTTACAATTTTTTTTTGGATATGTATTATAGCAGAAAGTAAAAAAAAAATGTTGTTTTTTTTCAATATTATCGCTCTTTTTTTTGTTTATAGCGCCAAAAATAAAAACGGCAGAGGCGATCAAACACCACCAAAAGAAAGCTCTATGTATGGGGAAAAAAAGGTCATCAATTTTGTTTGGGTACAACGTCGCACAACCACACAATTTTCAGTTAAAGCGACGCAGTGCCGAATCACAAAAAATGGCCTGGTTATTAAGGGGTAAATCCTTCCGGGGCTGAAGTAGTTAGCTAAAGCTAGCCATAGGTGGAGGGCCACACAGGGATCGAAATTCATTAAGTTCAGTTTTGATGTAGTAAGTGAGATTTTTTTTACATTTGGTCCAGCTTCTCGCTGTATTGGTTTGCCACAAATCCCTACAATTAATATGGCACCTTCCATTCACAGTCCAAGGTCTACTCCTTCTAATAATAAAAGGGGGAGAGGCCTGTAATTGTCATGGCTGCATGGCACAGAGCAAAGAGCCACCTCTACTGACAATACATTTAACACGAAGAACATAAAACCCAAAGATGAACACTAACCAGTTCCTGATGCTCCTTCTTCTTCTTCCCTTTGTTGGTTCTGGAAAGTGTTTCCTGATACAGAAGTCTTAAGCTGAACAGTCACTGTTGAAAAAATAAAACATTCAAAATTAAAGTATTAACCACTTAAGGACCGAGCCTCTTTCTGAGATTTGTTGTTTACAAGTTAAAAATAGTTTTTTTTGCTAGAAAATTACTTAGAACCCCCAAACATTATATATATATTTTTTCTAACACCCTAGAGAAAAAAATGGCGGTTGCTGCAATACTTTCTGTCACACCGTATTTGCACAGCGGTCTTACAAGCGCACTTTTTTTTGGAAAAAATACACTTTTTTTGAATTAAAAATAAGATAACAGTAAAGTTAGCCCAATTTTCTTTTGATATTGTGAAAGAGTAAATTGATACCCAACATGTCACGCTTCAAAACTGTGCCCGCTCTTGGAATGGCGACAAAATTTTACCCTTAAAAATCTCCATAGGCAACGTTTAAAAAATTGTACGGGTTGCATGTTTTGAGTTACAGAGGAGGTCTAGTGCTAGAATTATTGCTCTCGCTCTACCGATCGCAGCGATACCTCACATGTGTGGTTTGAACACCGTTTTCATATGCGGGCGCTACTCATGTATGCGTTCGCTTCTGCACGCAAGCTCGGCGGGACGGGGCGCGTTTAACTTTTTTTTTTCCTATTTAATTTACCTTTTATTTTTTATTTTTACACTGTTCTTTAAAAAAAAAATGTGTCACGTTTATTTCTATTGCAAGGAATGTAAACATCCCTTGTAATAGAAAAAAAAAAATCATGACAGGTCCTCTTACATATGAGATCTGGGGTCAAAAACACCTCCGATCTCATATTTACACTGAAATGCAATAAAAAAAAAAAGGCCCTTTAAGAGCTATGGGCAGAAGTGACGTTTTGACGTTGCTTCCGCCCTGCAATGATATGGAGACGGGTGGGGGCCATCTTCCCCTCACTCGTCTCTATGTCTAGCCAGGAGAAGGACCCGATCGCCTCCGCCGCTACCGACGACTCCGGTAAGCGGCGGAGGGCACCCGAGCGCGGCGGGAGGGGGGGGGGCCCTCTCCCTATAATTTCCAAAGATTATAAAATAGAAAAGAAAATAAAGGAATAGAATAGAAAAAAGAATATGACAGAAAATATTAGATGAGAATAGCATGGGGTAAAACAGAACAAAATAGAATAGAAAATAAAAGAACAGAATAGAAAAGAATAGAATTAAAAAAACAATAGAATAGAATAGAAAGAATATAACCATCTTCTGAAATTTGAATAGAAAAGAATAGAATTAAAAAAAACAATTTATTATATTGCAGCTTACAAATTCTTAGATGTGATGGCTGCATTTGTTTTATTTTTTTAGGCTTTCTTTCTTCTCGTTTCATCTGGTGATCTAGCCAGCAAGTCTGTTGTTTTTCTAAAGCACAAGCTTTCCAGCAAAGTGTATCAGTTTACATGGATAAGACAAACCATTTACCACTGACAGGGGTGACTAAAATGATCAGCTTTTTTTTTATTCATGCAAAAGGATTTATTTATTTACCCCAAATGGAAAAAACAAAAAGCAAACATTTGCTGTAACTGATTATAAAGTGTGATCTGAATCAGGGCTTCAGTTTGTCAGTGCATTTAAATCTGCTAATACGTTTAACACTCCTCTCCCCCAGACTGACAATGCTGTTGTGCCTCCTGTGCTGCTGTGTCTCACTAATACAAGAGGTGGGTTACTGGTTGAATCACCTGGTGAAAATATAAAGGAAAAAAGCCTACAAAAAGAAAACGAATGCAGCCACCACATCTAATGATTAGTAAGCTGCAATGCATTTTTGGTTTTGCAATATACAGTGGAACCTTGGATTACGAGCATAATCCAGGAGAATGCTTGTAATCCAAAGCACTCACATATCAAAGTGAGTTTCCCCATAGAAGTCAAGGGAAACAAAGATAATTAGTTCCGCATTGAGTTCTTTTACTTGCAATACCGCATGTGGCCAGAGGTGGGGGGGCGCCAGAGAGCCTCAGAAATACTCAGGGACAGCTCGGCTGAACTCGGAAAGCCTCGGAAAGGCTCGGAAACACTAGGGAACGGAGTATTTCCGAGAGTTTCCGAGTATTTCCAAGTCATTCCGAGTATTTCCGAACGGCTCCGAACCGTTCCGAGTGTCCCTAGCGCCCCCGCATCTCTGGCCAAATGCGGTACTGCACACCCCATTAGCTTGAATTCTGCTCGTTTTGCGAGACAACACTCGCAAATCGATTTGGAATTAAAAAAAAAAAAAGTTGCTCGTCTTTCAAAATGCTCGTTTACTGCGTTACTCGTAAACCAAGGTTCAACTGTGATACATTTTAGATTTAATTGTGCAGAATGCCAAAAAAAAAAATACAAATAAATTCAAATATTATAAATTCCGTTTTTATTTCTCATAAAAAAGTTAGAAGTCATCAGGTTTTTAAGGATTGTAGAATGCGGCTGTGCCCAGACTAGGGGAGGAAGGAGAATAACAGCTTGCAGCGTGAGCTTCACACATGGGTGTCTTGCTCCGAGGCAGGTTCTCTTTATACATCACACTACAGGGCTTGTCCCCGAGGAGTGTGTGTGAGCGCTCTCCTTTCCGGACACTCAGCTATTACTATAGGAAGGTGAACCGTACAATCGATAGACAATGAGGCCGCATTTCCTGTCTGCCAAAAAAGGATAGTCAGTGTCCAGAGGTCAGAACCCGGTAATAAGAAGATCTGTGTATAATCTGTAATCTATGCCGCCAAATGGAACTAATTCACTAAAACCCTAAAATTGGAGACAAGAACTTTTATCTATATGGTCCTGATATTGAGCCAAGTGAGAATGAAGACTTCAAACTGGCCATAGATATAAAGAAGTCTTCTGTTCAGTGCCATAGCAGATATACTCCAACAGGGCGGCCCCCCCCCTGCGCAGAATCATAAGTGATTCTGCCCTTCTGCCCAGGGGGGCGGAAGCCGATCTGCGGGTGCCGGGCACTGGATGTCCGTCGGCACCTTCCGATCTTCGGGTTGAGACACAGAATGGAGCCCTGCCTATGTAAACAAGGAGGGAAGTGATGGATTTTGTATTCCTGCAAAGCAGGGAATAAAATCCATCACTTCCCTTAGTAAAAGCACGTAACACAGTACACAAAAACACTGGCTAGGCACACAGTTAACCCTTTGATCGTCCTAGATGTTTAACCCCTTCCCAGACAGTGTCATTAGTACAGTGACAGTGCATATTTTTTTTAGCACTGATCACTGTATTAATGTCACTGGTTCCTGCAAAGTGTCAAAGGTGTCAGTTAGCATCTGATTGTCCGCCGCAGTATCGCAGTCCCGCTATAAGTTGCTGATCGCCGCCATTACTAGTATAAAAAATATAAAAATTCCATAAATATATCCCATAGTTTGTAGACGCTATAAATTTTGCACAAAAGAATCAATATACGCTTATTGGGATTTTATTTTTTACCAGAAACATGTAGCAGAATACATATTGGCCTAAATTTATAAAGAAATTCGTTTTTTTTAAAAATTTTATTGGATATGTTTTATAGTAGAAAGTACCGTATTTATCGGCGTATAACACGCACCCCGATTTAGGAGGGAATTTAAAGGAAAAAAAACTTTTAGGAGGGAAGTTGAAGGGAAAAAAACTTACATTTAAATGCCCATCATTGCAGCCTTCTCAGTGCAGCCTTGCAGCTCGCTGAGATTCAAAATCGCCGACCGCGATTTGAAAATGGCGCCGCCGGGCCCGAAATACACAGAGCCGGTCCTCGGCTCTTCTCGGCGGCTCTCGTTCACTTTTAGCTCCACTCGGGATGGACGTGACGATGATCGGAGCTATCCAAACCTAGCCGAGTACACTCGGCTAGGTTCGGGCGGTGCTCGAGTGAAGCCGAAAGTGGCCGAGAAGAGCCGAGGACCGGCACTGTGTATTTTGGCGCCGGCGGCGCCATTTTCAAATCGCGGTCGGCGATTTTTTTAGATCTGACAGCTCAGGATTGCAGGGGATCGGCGTATAACACGCACCTGCGATTTTCCGCTGATTTTAAGGGGTAAAAAGTGCGTGTTATACGCCGATAAATACAGTAATAAATATTGTTTGTTTTTTTTTAATTGTTGCTCTGTTTTTGTTTATAGCGCAAAAAATTAAAACCACAGAGGTGATCAAATACCACCAAAAGAAAGCTCAGTTTGTGGAAAAAAAAGGACATACATTTTATTTGGGTACAGCCTTGCACAAGCGCCCAATTGTCAGTTAAAGTAAAGCAATGCCGTATCACAAAAAACGGCCTGGTCACAGAGCAGGGGTAAATCTTCCGGAGGTCAAGTGGTTAAAGTATATCTAAAGGGAAAACATTTTTTTTTTTTGATTTGGATAGAGTGTAGAGATTTTATTGCTGTCTGTGTCCTCGTTAGGGAGATTCATTTTATTTGTCCTGTTTACCATTATCATTGAAAGTGAAAATCTCTCAGTTTCTCAACCCTGCTTTGTAGGGATGAGAACCTGAGAGATCGCTCCTTCTGTACAGAGCTCTGTGTTGTTTACCAACCCAAGAGCTCTGGGCTGTGATTGCACACAGGCAATCAGCAGGTCGTGATTCATGTTGTGAATCATTGGGCATGACTTGATGACAAGCTCCCGCTGTGTACAATCACAGTGGGGGCCAGGTGGGGGGCATGCATGCGCTCGCTCTAAATCTGCAAGTAAGCAGTGATATAATAGTACGTCACTTTGCCAAAAGCAGCGGCTCGCCCACGTTAACCAAGTGGTTAACCCCTTCCTGACAACCGTCTTCCTGCCCTTTAAGAGCTCTAAAAGCAAGGAGGCAGAGGTGGGCATTAAGGTCATGTGACCGCTGTAATTGGCTGTCATTAAGGCCATGTGACCGCTGTGTTTAGCTGTCATTAGGGTCACGTGACCGCTGTGTTTAGCTGTCATTACGGCCACATGACTGCTGTGTTTAGCTGTCTTTAGGGTCACGTCACCACTGTGATTAGCTGTCATTAGGGTCATGTGACCGCTGTGATTAGCTGTCATTAGAGTCATGTGACCGCTGTGTTTAGCTGTCATTAGGGTCACGTGACCGCTGTGTTTAGCTGTCATTACGATCACATGACCGCTGTATTTAGCTGTCATTAGGGTCATTTGACAACTGTATTTAGCTGTCATTAGGGTCACATGACCGCTGTGATTAGCTGTCATTAGGGTCACGCGACCGCTATGTTTAGCTGTCATTAGGGTCACGTGACCGCTGTGTTTAGCTGTCATTACGGTCACGTGACTGCTGTGTTTAGCTGTCATTAGGGTCATGTGACCACTGTATTTAGCTGTCATTAGGGTCACGTGACCGCTGTGTTTAGCTGTCATTACGGTCACGTGACTGCTGTGATTAGCTGTCATTAGGGTCATGTGACCACTGTATTTAGCTGTCATTAGGGTCACATGACCGCTGTGTTTAGCTGTCATTAGGGTCACGTGACCGCTGTGTTTAGCTGTCATTACGGTCACGTGACCAATGTGTTTAACTGTCATTAGGGTCACGTGACCGCTGTGATTAGTTGTCATTAGGGTCATGTGACCGCTGTGATTAGCTGTCATTAGGGTCACGTGACCACTATGTTTAGCTGTCATTAGAGTCACGTGACTGCTGTGTTTATCTGTCATTAGGGTCCCGTGAGCGCTGTGTTTATCTGTCATTAGGGTCACGTGACCGATATGCTTAGCTGTCATTAGGGTCCCTTGAGCGCTGTGTTTAGCTGTCATTAGGGTCACGTGACCGCTGTGTTTAGCTGTCATTAGGGTCACGTGACCACTGTGATTGGCTGTCATTAGGGTCATGTGACTGCTGTGTTTAGCTCTCAGGGTCACGTGACCACTGTGATTGGCTGTCATTAGGGTCATGTGACCGCTGTGTTTAGCTCTCAGGGTCACGTGACCACTGCGATTGGCTGTCATTAGGGTCATGTGACTGCTGTGATCGGCTGTCATTGGGGTCATAAGACCGCTGTGATTGGCTGTCACAGCGGAATGCTCCTGATCACTAGTATGCATTGGGAGCTTTCCAGTACACACTGGCTACCATGCAGGGAGCGCGCTCTCAGCATGGTAAGATGTTTTAACAGTACCATATATATGCGGTCGCTCTGCATTAAGGCCCACCCACCGAGCGACCGTATATATGTGTGCGCCGCGCGTAAAGGAATTAAGCATGGTCCATGGTCACTATTAGGAAACCTACCCTGAGAGATGCCATGCAGCCATCACTGAAATGCATGTAGACAGAAAGTGGCTGCAAATAGACTGCAGGAAATCAGCAGCACTGAGATGCAACAAACAGTGATAATAGTATTTTTAAGGGCATTTGTTAATGATAAACAGGGCTTTAGAAAACTAAATATTATTCACTTAGGATTTTATGTAATATGAGATGAACACTGAGCACCAACCCCTCTTTCAGAGCCTTTATTTCCGTATATATTAATGTAGGAACACAAGGTCTGTGTGTTTCTCTGTTGCTGAACCAGTTTCATAGGAAGGCTTTGAATCTGCAGAGCTTTGAATTTGCATTTCTGTGGCCGCGCTCTCACAATCATATGGTTTAGCCTGAGAGCACGGGGGTAGCAGACTGCCTAAGGGAGGTGAGAGCCCCTTTGGCATATGCCTGTGGGCTAGGACAGATGGACAGGACAAAAAAAAAAAGGTTTAAACGCCTAGAAAGAAAAAAGGGCCAGAAAAGTGTAGAGAGAACGGGCTTCATAGCTGCAACCTTTTAGAGCTAAAATCATTTCTGGAAGTTGATATAACCTGAAACGCGATGTGTATGTCAGATTACAAAGTATAAATGATCATTTGCTCTGAAAGCTGAAGTTTATTTTGCTTATATTTGTCATCCCTGATTCCTCCATTCCACCCACATCAACATGCCAATTAAATAAAAGCTTTCTGTTAAATACCTTGTTTTAGACCCAGTGATGTCATTACTAGGTCTCTGTGTTTCTCTATGCCACATATGTCAAACACAAGGCCCCTCGGCCGAATCTGGCCCTCCAGGCCTTGTCATGTGGCCCTGCCACCCAGTTTTGCAGCCGGAATGCAGCGGAACTCCTTTCTGCCACCTCCAGCTCTCCCCCTCCACTCCCACTCCCTGCAAGATGAGGCAGAGCTGCCTACACAGAGAGGTACTAGATACAGACAAGATAGGAGAGAGAGATGCGGGAAAGCTTCGGGGAGGAGGTCGGGTTTGCACACTGTGCATAGCACACCCCTAAACCCTGCACTCTGCACACCCCTGAACTCTGTACATAACACACTCCTAAACCCTGTACCCTGTACACAGCACACTCTTAAACTCTGTACTGTGTACATAGCATAATCCTGCGCTCTTCACTTAACGCACTCCTGAACCCTGCACTCTGTACGTAGCATAATTCTGAGCTCTGCAATCTGCACGTAACACACTCCTGAATCCTGCACTCTGTACGTAGCATAATCTTGAGCTCTGCACGTAATGCACTCCTGAACCCTGCACTCTGTATGTAGCATATTCCTGAGCTCTGCACTCTGTACGTAACTCACTCCTGAATCCTGCACGCTGTACGTAGCATAATCCTGAGCTCTGCACTCTGTACATAATGCACTCCTGAACCCTGCACTCTTAACGTAGCATAATCCTGAGCTCTGCACTCTGCACATAACACACTCCTGAACCCTACACTCTTTGCGTAGGATAATCCTGAGCTCTGCACTCTGCATGTAACGCACGCCTGAATCCTGCACTCTATATGTAGCATAATCCTGAGCTCTGTACTCTGTACGAAACTCACTCCGGAAACCTGCACGCTCTACGTAGCATAATCTTGCACTCTGCACTTAACCCACTCCTGAACCCTGCATGCTGTACATAGCATAATCCTGAACCCTGCACTCTGTACGTAACATAATCCCGAGCTCTGCCTTGTGTACACAATGCACTCCTGAACCCTGCACTCTTTACGTAGCATAATCCTGAGCTCTGCACTCTGTATGTAACGCATTCCTGAACCCTGCACTCTGTACATAGCATAATCCTGAGCTCTGCACTCTGTACGCAATACACTCCTGGACCCTGCACTCTTTAAGTAGCATAATCCTGAGCTCTGTATGTAATGCACTCTTGATACAACCCGCTTTTAGAGGGCAACCATACTGTTGATGCCGCCCACAATGAAATTGAGTTTGACACCCTTGCTCTATGCAATTCAGGCAGGTCATGCCATATGGTTACACCCATATGTGATGCTGAGCTGAGAATTGAAATCCAGCGAAAGAAAGGAGTGGGCCAAGGACAGTTAGCCTGGGATGGAATTGATGCTGGAACTAGATCACACTGGATGTCCTCTAGCCAGGAATTAGGCGGCTCTTACCTGAAACTGCACGCTGCCAGAAGAGCAAAGAAAAAGGTAAGTATTATTGCAGACAAGGCTCCAAAAAAGGAAAGAGGAAGCGCTCGCCATATAAAAGCCTTGGAACAGTTTTATTACAGGTACCCTATGAGTAAGCTCCTGCCCTAGTGAAATGCGTTAGTATGTCTGTATACATCGATGGATTAGTCTATGTGTTGGAAGACACAATACAACTCTTCTGAGGCTTTTATATTATAAGCGGTTCTTCTTTCCTTCTTTAGAGTCTTGTATAGACTGGGATAGTAGCGATGACTATAACCGCCATTTGGTGTTGGTGGTAGCCCGGGGATCCTGTAATAGCATCAAGCCGACAACTTGGTTTCATTCGAATGTGGTAGACTTTATTGGTTACATAGTCAATACAGTGCAAACAGGCTAACGCGTTTCGGCAAATAAAGTGTAAGTAAAGGCAAACTTTTTTCTTTAGTTTTGGATAGAGTAGAGAGGGATTGAAATGCTCTTCACCTTTTATTGCGGTCTGTGTCCCTATAAAGGGGATTCACTCTCTCTATGTTCATTATCATTGAAAGTGAAAGTAAAAGAAAATCCCAAATTTTGCGTTGTCCCCAGAAAAGTAATAGAGGGGAAATCTTCCAATGGGGACACTAGTTCTGGTGACTTGGGGGTCCCCAAGAAATCCCCTTAATTATTTGCAGGGATTTCCTTGCACTTCCTGTCTGGATATGGGACAGGAAGTGAAGGGAAATCTCAGCAATTGGACACAGATGGCGAAAAAAAAATCTGTTAGGGGTTAAAACCCTCCCTTGCTCTATCCAGAATCTAAAAAAAAAAGTTTGGCCTAAAGTTCTACTTTAAGGCCTGACGGCCAAAATATGTTAGTGTGTTCGCACTGTATTGACTATGCAGCCAATAAAATCTAGCACATTTAAATGAAACTGAGTCGCTGGTCTGATGCTATTCCTCTATGCTGGATGCCATATAAATAAGGCGTCACTGAAGACAGATCAGTGGTTTTCCTATCTCCTGAATGGTCCATGGTTGAGTGATACTAACTTATAGAAATGCGCACAACAAAAAACTTAGTTTTGTTTCATTTCTTTGATTCGTAACGATTCGTAAGACACGAGTTTTCATATTCTGACTCGTTCGTATTTTCGTAACAGATATATTTTCGTTGATACGAAATGATTCGTAATTCCGTTAGTCAAATTTTCTTTGATTCGAAATTCGGAATTTCGTTAGATAATAATTTTCATTTATTCAGTACACTACTCATAATTTAGTTAGTGTTACTTTTGTGAGATTGCCTTTTTCGTTGATTCGTACTTTCGTAGGAAATAAAGAATAATAATCCTATGCTTGCTTTTCTAATAAATCCTGTACTTACTCTAGTCCACTCCCTCACGAGCCACGTCACAAGACCTGACTCCGCCTCCTCCTCAACTGAATCTAAAAAGATTCAGGAATGCAGTGTGACTCAGACACAAAAGGGATAAGCTGATTGGCTAAAGATATTAGGTAAGATACATCACTCACTAATACACTGCCCATTCGAAAGAATGTTTTGAGAACACAAAATTACAAACATACATATTAAGATACACTAATACCGCGTACACACGATCAGGTTTTTGGTCAGAAAAAGATATGATGGCTTTTCCGATGGGATTCCGCTCAAGCTTGCCTTGCATACACACGGTCACATAAAAGTTCGCTGAACTTTCGGCCGTCAAGAACGCGGTGACGTACAACACTACGACGAGCTGAGAAAATGAAGTTCAATGCTTCTGAGCATGCGTCGAATTGTTTCTAAACATGCATAGGAATTTTGCGCGTTGGATTCGCTACAGACGATCGCATTTTCGGATAGGAATTTTTTCCGACCGAAAAATTGAGAATATGCTCTCATGATCTTTTGCTGGCTGGAATTCGGCCAGCAAAAGTGCGATGGAGAATACACACGGTCGCATTTTTTGACCAAAAGCTCTCATCGGTCTTTTGTTGGCCGAATTTCCGATCGTGATTCGAGAAAACGAAGAAACGAAATTACGAACACACGAATGAAAATACTAACATACGAAATTAGGAACAGACAAAGGATTAAAAATACACAATGTAAATTATTCGTTATAGATGTCATTTTCTTTCTTTTACTGTTTCGGAGTTTCGTATTCTCGCAAGTTTGTCTGTTCGTCAGTTTGTAGTTTCACGTTTTCGTTATTTTGCTTATTCGTAATTTTCGTATTTTGGTTCTTTCAGCTATTCAGATGTTCGAATTGATCCGAATGTACGCATACTGACAAATTCATATGAAAATCTATTCGTTAGGAACCAAATCGCACAAGTCTACTAACTTACCAGCCCGGGGATCCTGTGCCTGAGTGGAATATCTACCCTCTACACTATCACTGCTGACAGTTGGTTATGATATTTGGTACTTTAGCAAACTAAATGTCACCCAGTAGGGGCTTAGATCTACTTTAGGAATCGCTCTATTTATCAAAGAGTGCAATTTGGCCATTTGAACACATGCCTTATACTCCGGAAATATTTTCCATTCAGGCACAGTAAATCAGAAGCCGTGACCAATCTCAATCCTCAGGAGTGTGCTGCTGAGACAAGCTACTTATTTGGTCTGAACAGGTGCTGCCTGCATGGCCCCTATAGACAGGAGCCTGTGATTGGGAGTGACACTTTCCCTGGGTACAGAGAATGCGCAGCCACACTTGTATGTGTCAAAACAGCTCTGCAGAATGTCTCACTTATATAGAACGCTGGAAAGGGCTTGCCATTTTGGATGAGGTCAAAGGGCATCCTACAGACAGCTGTTTGATGACGGATGGGCCCTCTAATATACATGAGATATCTCTATTTGTGGGCATTTACTGCAATTATTTGATGGATTCTACCACTTACATTTAACTATTTAAAAGGAATGTTTTCAAAGTTTTATTTCATCTTTTGAGTCCCCAGGCAGTTTTCTTGGAGATTTTCCCTAATGCCGCGTACACACGGCCGGACCTGCCAACGGGCTAAACTCCGTTGGCATTTCCAACAGAAAGATTTAGAACATGTTCTATATCTGAGTCCGTCGGAAATGCCGACAGATGGGGCATACACACGGTCGGAATGTCCGACCAACAGCTCCCATCGGACTTTTTCTGTCGGAAAGTCCGGCCGTGTGTATGCGGCATAAGGTTAGGTTCAGATACGCGTCTTAGGCTTGGTTCGCACTATAAACCGCATGTGAATCGCACAGGAATCGCACCACATTCCTGTTCAATCCACATGGGATTCGGTACGGTGTGATTTAAGACCATTCATTTTGATTGGGCTCAAGTTGCACCGCATCGCACCAAAGATGTGCATGTAGCAAATTTGGAACCGCACTGCAACATTATCGTTTTGCACTTTGCGATCAGGTGCCGGCCAATGCACTGCATTTGCGACCTGCGCTTGGGATGTCAAAAAGATTAAAAAGGGAAAGTGTGTAGATCGCGCCAACTCTCAAAACAACTAAAGTAAAGCAGCCAACACAACAATCTGACCGTTGTAAATGTGAAAATAATAATAAAGTGTGGCGCCACACTTTATTATTATTAATGTCAAAAAGATTGCACTGATACCTGCTGCGGATCGCAATGGCGGTGCGTTTTGAATGCGGTGCATTTCCCGCACTGCTTTCGTTTGAACCTAGCCTAAATCTCCCGTTCCTCTGAAGCCTGATCTGTATTCGGATCATGCTTACGAGGCTACTGTCAGGCGTGGGGGAGCGATGTGATACCTGTTCACCACCTGTTTTAACACGATTTTTGCTGCGTAATGCATCCGCGTGCATTGGATGGCGTTGCGGGGGATTTGTGGTACTTTGACATTTGCTCAAGGGTGTATCATTCAGCGGGCTTGCCATCCACGATTGCTACAGTACAGGTAAACTTTGCTGTGGGCGCAAAGAGAAGCATCGCAACTGCAGCACGTATACACCCCCATCTACTGCCTATTGCAGCTTAAGGGGGGCAGATGGCAGGAGGCAAAAACGTGGCTCAACCACGTGTTTTTGCCACCCCCAACCAAATGTCTAAATGAAGCCCAATGTGTACATTATTTAGTTGGGGGCAGATAGGGATTTAATTTGATACCAAATTTGTATTTGTAAATATTGTATTATATCTTTTCATGTGACAACACTGAAGAAATGACACTTTGCTACAATGTAAAGTAGTGAGTGTACAGCTTGTATAACAGTGTAAATTTGCTGCCCCTCAAAATAACTCAACACACAGCCAATAATGTCTAAACCGCTGGCAACAAAAGTGAGTACACCCCTAAGTGAAAATGTCCAAATTGGGCACAAAATGTCAATATTTTGTGTGGCCACCATTATTTTCCAGCACTGCCTTAACCCTCTTGGGCATGGAGTTCACCAGAGTTCACAGGTTGCCACTGGAGTCCTCTTCCACTCCTCCATGGTGACATCACGGAGCTGGTGGATGTTAGAGACCTTGTGCTCCTCCACCTTCCGTTTGAGGATGCCCCACAGATGCTCAATAGGGTTTAGGTCTGGAGACATGCTTGGCCAGTCCATCACCTTTACCCTCAGCTTCTTTAGCAAGGCAGTGGTCGTCTTGGAGGTGTGTTTGGGGTCTTTATCATGCTGAAATACTGCCCTGCAGCCCAGTCTCCGAAGGGAGGGGATCATGCTCTGCTTCAGTATGTCACAGTACATGTTGGCATTCATGGTTCCCTCAATAAACTGTAGCTCCCCAGTGCTGGCAACACTCATGCAGCCCCAGACCATGACACTCCCACCACTATGCTTGACTGTAGGCAAGACACACTTGTCTTTGTACTCGTCACCTGGTTGCCGCCACACACGCTTGACACAATCTGAACCAAATACGTTTATCTTGGTCTCATCAGACCACAGGACATGGTTCCAGTAATCCTCGTCCTTAGTCTTCTTGTCTTCAGCGAACTGTTTGCGGGCTTTCTTGTGCATCATTAGAAGAGGCTTCCTTTTGGGACAACAGCCATGCAGACCAATTTGATGCAGTGTGCGGTGTAGGGTCTGAGCACTGAGAGGCTAACCCCCCCACCCCTTCAACCTCTGAAGAAATGCTGGCAGCACTCAACCTCTGGATATGACGCTGACCACGTGCACTCAACGTCTTTGGTCGACCATGGCGAGGCCTGTTCTGAGTGGAACCTGTCCTGTTAAACCTGTATGGTCTTAGCCACCGTGCTGCAGCTCAGTTTCAGGGTCTTGGTAATCTTCTTTCAGCCTAGGCCATCTTTATGTAGAGCAACAATTCTTTTTTTTTCAGATCCTCAGAGAGTTCTTTGCCATGAGGTGCCATGTTGAACTTCCAGTAACCAGTATGAGAGAGTGAGAGCGAGAACACACAATTTAACACACCTGCTCCTCATTCACACCTGAGACATTGTAAGACTAACAAGTCACATGACACCGGGGAGGTAAATGATCTAATTTGTCCCAATTTGGACATTTTCACTTAGGGGTGTACTCACTTTTGTTGCCAGCAGTTTAGACATTAATAGCTGTGTGTTGAGTTATTTTGAGGGGACAGGAAATTTACACTGTTATACAAGCTGTACACTCACTACTTTACATTGTAGCAAAGTGTAATTTCTTCAGTGTTATATATATATATATATATATATATATATATATATATATATATATATATATATATATATATACATATATATATATATATATATATACATATATATACATATATATATCTATATATATATATATATATATATATATATATATATATATATATATATATATATATATATATATAGATATAGATATATATATAGATATAGATATATATATATATATATATATATATATAGAGAGAGAGAGAGAGAGAGAGAGAGATATATATATATATATCTATATCTATAGATATAGATATAGATATATATAGATATAGATATATATATATTTATTTATTGTTTCCTTTTTTTTTTTATTTACACCATTTTCTTTCTTCATGGGGGTCTGGACCTGGTCAGTAGAGACCAGATGCAGTCCATCCCCCCATGTAGCTGAAGATCACATCTAATAGCAATCTATTGCTGGCTGCCTGGCATTGTCAGGGGGGTCCTGTGATCTCGGTGAAAGGCATTCCTTTCTTGGAAGTGTTATAATTACACATTACTTAGTTTGCACTTGCCCTGAAATATTCATGAACTTGTTTTACTAATAGTGGCTAAACGCTTAGGATTCTCACATTCCCTCCAGTTATAGTATCTTCCACTAGGTCTTTTTTTTTAGCTTATTACCCCAAAAACTAAAAAAATCGAGATAAAGTGAACAGGTCCATCTAATGGAATATGTTCTCCATGCAACTTATTCTTGTGTAACGCAATACAAATGGTAATGAAATGGTGTGTTCTAGGTATAATCCCCGGCCTCCTTTCATCATTCTACCCTAGTAAGTATAATCAAAGAAAACCTTTACCTGGTCAGTGCGGGGTGAGCTGTGTTGTGTTGTTTCAGTGAGAGATGTTTTTGCTCCGGGGAGGAAGGAGCTGGGCACAAGTCTACCATTCTGGTGCCCTTTAATGTCCATTGCTAGATTTTTAGTCCTGGTTTTTGTTATCACTCCACAGATCACACTTTACACTACAGCAACACAGATGACTGGTCAGAGAGCAGCTAGTCAATATTAAATTGTATCTATGGTCACAATGTAAAATAATGTATTTATTTCTGTATTTCAATTATTTGTAGCCTACCCCTAATAATCTGAACAGTCTTGCAGTTTGTAAACTAAATTTGTGAAGATCCCCATACATTTCCTTTCTTGAATTGTGTGACATGTAGTCACTATGCCCTGTGAGTAGGCACTGCTGTGTCACACATTTCACAGAGTCTACCTTCTGAACTACAGAGGTGCTGAGAGTAGGAGTTTTAGGAGGTGGAGTCATTACAGGAATCACTACTTGCAGGCAGCAAGGTACCATGGGATATGTAGTCCTTAGAAATGAAAAGTAAACAGCGGAGGAGAAGCTGCAAGGCATGCTGGGAATCCAGGAAGTTGTGAAAAGAGATGACCAGCAGACAGGCAGAACTCACGTCATGAAAAAAAGATGTTGTTCAAGTAAGCTTACATTGTACAGGCATACCCCACTTTTAAGTACACAATAAGATTTATTTACTAAAGCTGGAAAGTGCAAAATCAGGCTAACTTCTGCAAAAACCAATGAGCTTCCAGGTTTTATTACCAAAGCTTAATTGAACAATCTGGGGTTAGAAGCTCATTGGTTTCTATGCAGAAGGGAGCCTGATTTTGTACTTTCCAGCTTTAGTAAATAAACCCCATTGTGTACTTAAAAGTGGGGTATGCCTGTATTGTCACTAGGGATGGGCCGAACACCCCCCAGTTTGGTTCGCACCAGAACACCTCGAATAGGCAAAAAGTTCTAGTGAACACGTGAATCCTATTAAAGTCTATCGGACACGAACATGAAAAATCAAAAGTCCTAATTTTAAAGGCTTATATGCAAGTTATTGCCATAAAACTTGTATGGGGACCCGGGTACTGTCCTAGGGGACATGTATCAATGCAAAAAAAAGTTTTTAAAACAATCGTTTTTTCGGAAGCAATGATTTTAATAATGCTTAAAGTGAAATAATAAAAATGAAATGTTTAAATATCGTGCTTGGGGGTCCCCTTAGTTTTCCTGCAAAGTGGTGCATCTGTGCGATGTGTAGAACAGTGCCACAGCAATAAAGTAATGGCCCGGAGCGAAAGTAACACTAGGAGGAGGGCCAGCATGACTTGGGTGGGGCAGTGAGGCGGAGCAATTAGGGTAGTTTAAAATCATAATAGGAGGTGGCCGGTGGGGGGAGTCCAGATAAAAGTGGGGGGTGGAGTTATATTAGTGGTCAGTTGCAGAGAGGAGCGCGCCTGTAAGAAGAATTCCCACCCTCCCTCCCTTTAAGTTATGGATATAGTGCCGGGTGTAAGGGGGGATATGGGATGGTTAAGGTTTGGGTTTATAGTTTGGGGAATTAAGGATTATGATGGTTGGGAATTTGACTGTCGTAGCAGCGGTAGGTCTATGGGGTCCTTGAAGGCGGTGCTGAGAAATAATGGAGGTTTAGGGGGGGTTGGGCCCATACGGAGGTATGGGCGTCCTTTCCCTTGTATGGAAACAATGGTGGAGTAAGTTGTATCTGGAAGGAAGTAGCTGTTTGTCCCCGAGATTTCGTAATTACACGGCAGTGGGCCGTTTATGGGTATACCGATACAACTAGTTGGTGTTAAAAAATTGATATGTGCCTTAAAGGACCTCTAGATCAGAAAGGTTAATAGTAAGGTTCATTTGGTAAAAATGTTTATGAAAATGTATATTATGCATTAAGTTATATGTTCAAAGTATTTTTGTATTTTATTTTGTTATAATAAAAGGCTGCTATGGCCATTCGACTCCAAAAAAGAGTAGTGTCGTTTGGTCAATTGTTAGGGGGTAAAACAGAATTACTAGGTATGCACGGGAGCCTCACTTATGGACACATCCCTTAGTCATGACATTTCTAAAGGAAAAAATGTAATTTAATCTTGCTCGCTGCTGTAATGTATTGCCGGATCCTGGCAATATAGATGAAATATCTATGAAAAAAACTATTAAAAAAAATTGTCTTGGGGTCCCCCCCAAAATCCATACCGGACCCTTTTCCGAGTATGCAGCCTGGAGGTCAGGATAGGAGGGCAAGCAAGCGCCCCCCCTTCTGATCCATACCAGGCCACATGCCCTGAACATGGGGGGGTGGGTGCTTTGGGGCAGGGGGGCTCTGCGCCTCCCCACCCCAAAGCAACTTGGTTGTTGCAGTGGTTCGCCTCATTTAAAGTCCCATGGGCTATTATCCTCTTTTCTATTGCATTTGATCGACAAGGCCAAATTGGAATGGCCAGATGACTTCATGACTGGGTCAATGCAACTTCAAAACTGCATCTCTTGTGGGATGTTCCCATTCTGCAGTGGTCAGGATCAACCAAAAGTGGTCCAAGGAAGGAAAACCGGCAAACCAATGTCAGATTCATGGCTAGCCATTGATGTCCGTGGAGAGTGAAGGCTGGCCCGTGTAGTCTGATCCAATAGACGAGATACTGTAGCTCAAATTGCTAAAAAGGTAATGCTGGTTCCAATAGAAAGGTGTCGGAACACACAGTGCATCGCAGTTTGTTGCATATGGGGCTGCATAGCCATCTTCTGCTCAGGATGCCCATGCTGATCCGTGTCCACAGCCAAAAAAGACTACAATGGACACGTGAGCATCAGAGCTGAACCACAGAGCAATGGAAGAAGGTGACCTGGTCTGATGAATTTAAGGATGGTTTGAGGAACACAACAAGTTTAAGGGCTTTAAACTCTCCAGATCTTAATCCAATTGAGCATCTGTGGGATATGCTGGAAAACAAGTCCAATCCATGGAGTCCCGACCTCACAACAGGTTGAAAATGTTCTACTACTGACAGCTTGGAGCCAGATACTCGAGCATACCTTTGGAGAGAGGCCTACTGGAGTTTATGCCACAACAGGCTCTGGCTGGTGGTCATTATGTTATGGCTGTTTGATGCATAAAGTAATTCTGGGCAGTTTTCCAGTCATATTCACCATAGTTCAACATAAGCCTAAATACTTCAACAAATTATATTTGTAGATAGAGTCTAACAATTTGCAAAGACATTAGGGTTCATTTACTAAAGGAATAGAGGCTGTTGACCTGAAAGTGTCAATAAACCCACATCATTAAAAACTGTCAATAAATGGTGTATTCCATGCTGTTCATACTCACTCAGTCACTATGAGATTCCTTTTCTGTATTCTGCAATAAACCTGGTTGATCCTGCTGTTCTCTATCTCTCCCTTATGTCCATGTCCCCAATGCAGTTGGGGATTTTGCAGAGCAGTGTTGGCAGCTAGTGCACATGCTCAGTTTTCAATGTATTTCTACCTTGAGTATTTCCTTCCTATCACATCTGAGCAGCCCATGTGACTATAGAGTCACACATGTGGGCGTATGCACAGTGGTAAATGATAGCCCACTCCCTCCCAACTCCTTCATGTATTCATTTATTGGCACATTGCACTTATTAATTTATGTAAGGTATCACTACCTCTTATGTATATTCATTTGAGTTTATGTGTTTCTTTTTTTAGTTTATCACTTGCGCTTTTTGCACTTTGCACTTTATTATTTTATATAGGAAACTATTATCATATACTTATTGTGATTGGAACATTCATTAGCGCTGGACCTTTTTACCCTTCTAAAGTAAATATTCGTTACTCAATACATTGTATCTTCTTTTTTCTAGCTACTGAAGAA
Source organism: Lithobates clamitans (assembly GCA_037952925.1). NCBI lineage: Eukaryota > Metazoa > Chordata > Amphibia > Anura > Ranidae > Lithobates > Lithobates clamitans. The sequence continues at coordinate 2,003,484 of JBBGZY010000978.1, read as the reverse complement.
CACTCTCCAATAGCAGTCAGAAGCAAACAATGTCCTTGGGCTTAGGACAAAAGTAGAGATCACAGATAACATAAACTAAGCTAAAGCCTAGTACACACTATTAGTTATTTTTTTGTTCAACCCAGCGGCCTGGGAGGAGCTGCTGTACAAACTATGAAATGTTGGTACAGCGATCTCCCCTGCTGAGCTCTTGTGTTCTGATAGGGGGACACAGCCATTGGCTGAGAGCGCTGATCACGTGGCGGTCGGCAGACCTTTTTTGGTCATGCCCCATCGACAGAAGCTGACTGAAGGGCCAGCTTCTGTCAGACAAACTCCAGTACACATGGGCCGAATGTCGGATGGTTTCTATCGAACCACCCGATGCCACCCGACATTTGGCCCATGTGTACTAGGCTTTAAGAAGGTATTTGGCTGAGGTTGTTGGTATGCTAAACAGCTTACTATGGATTACCCTACCAGCTGAACCCCTCACCTGCCTGCTAGCCTATTTGGACTCATCCCTAATGGATCCCAATTTAGGGATTATTGTTTCTCAAGCTTTATTTGTTGCCCATAGGCTGATTGACCTTAATTGGACCTCGGCTCGCTCATCTACTCTCTCTGAATTTATAATGGAACCTAATAAATGCATCTCTTATGAAAAACACACTTGTTTTCTCAGGAATTCTATGGATATGCTCCCACAGGATTGAATACATGTACCCTACCCTTTTCTAGGTCTCTATGTACCATATTACGTGTGCTAGACCTTCTTCTTCTATCTTGCTATGTATGACTTGGAAAATGCACCAGCTTAGGTGTAAGGTGTTTGATACACTAATGCCGCGTACACACGATCGCACATTCCGACAACAAAATCCATGTTTTTTTTCCAATGGATGTTGGCTCAAACTTGTCTTGCATACACACGGTCACACAAATCTTGTCGGAAATTCCGAACGTCAAGAACGCAGTGACGTACAACACGTACGATAAGCCGAGAAAAATGAAGTTCAATAGCCAGTGCGGCTCTTCTGCTTGATTCCGAGCATGCGTAGAATTCTGTGCGTCAGAATTGTGTACACACGATCTGAATTTACGACAACGGATTTTGTTGTCGAAAAAAATTTGAGATACAGATCTCAAATTTTGTTTGTCGGAAATTCCGACGCAAAATGTCCGATGGAGCCTACACACGGTTGTAATTTCCGACAACAAGCTCCCATCGAACATTTCCCATCGGAAAATCTGACCGTGTGTATGCGGCATAATTCTACTTTCCTCCTTTTTGGTATGGTCACTCCTTCTCTTGTATTTCCCTGCCCTGCATGGTGGCTTCTGTGTACTTATGTTATTGAAACATTTTCCTAAATAAAATCTGATTAAAAAAAAATAATAATAATGGTGCTACAAGGGCAGATGTTTTATTTGGTGGAACAACCAGAGTACACAGTGGGGTCGATTTACTAAACTGAAGAGTGCAAAATCTGGTGCAGCTGTGCATAGTAGCCAATCAGCTTCTAACTTTAGCTTGTTCAATTAAGCTTTGACAACTTAACCAGATTTTGCACTCTCCAGTGTAAATAAATCAACCCTAAGTGCATTACAGTATGTCTGTAATATTAGTGGTGTTATTTAAAGTGTATGTATATCCAAAAACTATAGTGTAGTAGTGTGTTCCCATGCGCTGGAGCTGTACTTCTATGTTTACGCCAGTGGTCGTGGAATGGTAAAACCTCATAGTTGAGCCACACTCTTATCACCCCACAACCACTACCCTCTTTAGTTGTAGAGGCACACATGCCTTGCCTTTGTGGATGTCACAGGGATCGTACACCCTGTCATTTCAAGTGAATGGGGCTGCTCTGCAAGTGTTCCGCAACCATGTGCAAGTGCTCCGATCCACGTACAACCACGTTCAAGTGGTTAAAACAGGCAATGAGGAGGCAACACAACTCCTTTGTGTTGCCTGTCAAATGCTCTCTGAAGAGCAATACGAAAGTGGATTGTCCTTCAGAGAGTAAAGCTCATGTGAACGATCCCTTTGTGCATTGGCGTGCTGCCAAAAGTGAATGGCATGCCAACATGTTAACATTCACTGAGGTAACATTTGCGTTACCGCAATGCAGCAGAAGAGTGTGTTTGGCCCTAAAGCTTTGTGTGACGGCAGTCTTCTGATCCAAAATGCAGTTGGAATAGTAGACCCTTTAATTAATTCCTCTCGACCCGGGGCACATACAGGAAGCACACTATAGTACTATCTTGGATCAGAACCCTGCCTGGCCCTGCACAGGTCGAGGCAGAAAAAAAAACTCACCTTGGCATCTGAGGCCCGTAAGAATATTTAATTTTTTCATGGGGTGGGTAGGAGGCCTTTGTTGGTACTGTAATTAAAAAGTACGGCAACCCTTTAAATATGTAACTAGTCAGTGAATGGAAATAAATCCCATGAATAAAGTACACAGCCTTTTGTGTGCTTATTACCACCATAAAATGTTTTCATCTACAGTTATGCTGAATTAACAGTTTCCACCTAATTAGCAGAACACACAGTGAATCTTCCCTCTTTTTCTCTGATGGCTCAATCGCCTTTTTTTTATTTTCCCGAAGACCACAGTGTCTCCCTTCATCTTATCGTTCACATCTAATAGCTCCTTGAGGGTGTGCCCTCACACTTTCTGATACATCTTAATGATAAATCCTCCACATTACCACCTTCAGCCCGGGAGAGGGTTCACATGAAATGTAGCCCTTTTTACAGTGGTAATTGTACAAGGCTAAATAAGGTTGTGAATTTAAAGCAAGCTGGTGCTTTTAGGCATGAGTGGAGGGGTCTTTGGGAATGATGTCTTACAAGAAATAGAGTGCAACGCAAGAGTTAAGAGTACTTCAAAATCCATGGAGGAAACCTAACCGTTCCCTGACTGCAGTATCCAAAGCAGGGCCATTTAGAAAAAGTAAAAAAAGAAAAAAGATACTGGCAAACAAATGTTTAGCTAACTGGGCACCTTGAATGCCAAGCTGATTTATTTTTTAATGTTTTATTTATATTTGAACCCAAACTCACCATTTCCACACACCCACGAAGAATTAATATTCAAAAATGATTGTCTAAAGTACTCACATTTGCTTCTTTCATTACTATGTTTCCATTATACTGGTTTTTTAAAATAATAATGTGATAATAAAAAGTTTTGTGTAAAAGGTTTAGTGTAGTGCAACACCTGGTAGTAAAGTATTGCATGTACTATAGTAGTCTATGCATTTGTCCAAAAAGAGGGACAATTGAAAGGGACAGAGGGATTTGATTCCAAAACAGGGACAGTCCCTCTAAATGGTGGTGGCTGGTGCTCCATTTTTTTTTGGGGGGGGGGAGCAAACACCCCCCCCCCCAACGCCGAGTTTGCACTTACCCCATCCACGGTTGCGGTTTCCCCACATCAGATGGACGAAGCAATAGGAGAGCAGTCAGGTGGAAAGAGCCAGGACAATTGAGAGGGACAGAGGGATTTGATTTCAAAAGAGGGACAGTCCCTCTAAATGGTGGTGGCTGGTGATTCCCTCTTTTGGAATCATCAGCCCATCCACGGTCGCGGCTTCCCCACAGCAGATGGACGAAGCAGTAGGAGAGCAGCCAGGTGGACAGAGCCAGGATGTAGTATAGTATATTAGGAAATTTTACTAATAATAATGTAGAATGTGGGAATTTTATATTAAGTAGAATCTTGTAATAGATAGCATGCAGCCAGTGCAAATGTCACATAAAGAAGATGACTAAGAAATATGATAGCCTTCCTCTAAGAAGTGCTAAAGCAGAGCTTCACCATCCCTGTCCACCTTCTCTTATTCCCTTCCCACCCCCCTCTTCTCGCGTAATCGGATATTTTTCTTTTTTTTTAAGACCTTTTTTAGGAACAGATCCCAACAGTTCCTGATTTTTCTCCTAGGCAAAATCGATGCCCTCCGATTTCCCTCAGGCTGTTGGGATAACTTTGTCAAGCATCCCAGGAGACCAAAGAGGACTACTACTACTGAGCATGCAATGCCCTATTGGGGTGGCTGGCTGTCTCTTCCTGATTATTTTAGCTGGCTTCCTGCTGAGGTGCCATGGTGCATCTGCGTCATCATGGACACGGCTGCAAGAACCTTAAAAAAACAGTTGGCACCCTTATGATGTTGTCAGAAGAAGATGACGTAGGACCAGGTGTGTGGAGGTGGAATGTCAAATCCCAATAGAACATTGATTGATTGTTGATGTTTTTTGTTTTTTTTATCCAGAACCCAATTAAAGGTATAGGAGGGGGAAAAATAGGGGTAGGGGTAGAGTTCCTCTCAGGGGCAGTCAGTGTAAACCAATGATAAAGAGTGTTTCTGAATGACGTTGCAGCACGAGGGATGTCTTGGTTGTCAGAAGAGGGCAACAAGAGGTTATGACAGCAATAGATTAACAATCTGGGATTACCACCAGCCATTATGCTCTCTCTATCTTCATTGGTCGGTGGCACGTGCTTCCAATTGACTAAGACTTTTGACAAATGGAAGAGCGACATTTCTGACCTTTCTTACGAGGTCTGGGACGACAGTGTAGGTACATACTGTATGTTACCAATATGATCTCCACTAAAGATAGATTTATACAGCTCAAATTTTTACACAGGGTTTACAACACCCCGCAAAGAGGGTCCACTATTTACCCCTCAGCCAGCCCTTTTTTGCATACATTGTAAATCCTCTACTAGTACATTTTTTCATATAATGTGGCAGTACCCACTTATTCGCTCCTATTGTTAGTTGGTGGTTGATGCTCTGAATCAAGGGTCTCCAAACTTTATAAACAAATAGCCAGTTTACTGTCCCTTGGACTTTAGGGGGGCCGGACTGTGGCCATTGGGAGTAGAAAAGGTCCCCACGACAGTGGGATTATACAAAGCCCTATCTTTGGTGTCAGCGGGAGGAATATTGCACCATTGTTAGTGTCAGTAGAAAGAATTGTGCCCCATGGTTGGTGTCATTGGGAGGAATTGTGCCCCATCTTTGATGTCATTGGGAGGCATTGTAACCCATTGTTGGTGTCATTGGGAGGAATACTGCCCCTTCATTGATGTCAGTGGGGGGAATTATGCCCCATTGTTGGTATCAATGGATGAAATTAGTGCCCCAAGGACCAGATAGAAGCAAGCAAAGGGCCGCCTCAGGCCCCGGGGCCGCAGTTTTGAGACCACTGCTCTGAATGATCTCTGTGACTTAGCCCTTAGGCCTGATCCCCGGCTTTTGTTGCTGTGAATCATGGAGGATAAAGAAACTACAAGATACTTGAAATTGTTTTTGTCCTATGCATTTTACTATGTCCATAGGGAAATCCTTATATGCTGGAAACAGCCAACTCTGCCCACTGTAGCTAGCTGGAAAACTGCAGTGCATGCGGTACTACAACATTTTAAACTGATTTACGAGAGTAGGAACTGCCCTAAAAAGTTCAATAAAATATATATAGTCAGTTTTGATAGATGCATATGGCTCGGATGTCTAAGGAGCTTTGTAATATATTTTATATTATGGCTCTGTTGCTGCCCCTCCTTTGGCCTCCCCTCCCCCCTTTTTGTCCCCCCCCCCATTTGCTTTCTTTTGTCTGGGCTTTCTTTATCCGGGCCCCTCAGCTCCCTTTCTTCACTCCTGCCCCCCCCTCCTTTCCCTTTCATCCTCCCCTTTTCCCTTCCTTCCCCTCCTTTTCTTTAATGGGCTCTCTGGGCTGGCTGGCAGTTGTGCATGTCTTTCCTCCTTTACTGCTAAGGGTGACCGTATATTCTGGTGCAACTGGCTGGCTGGTCTGCTGAGCCTGTTTGGCTTTCTCCTGTAAGCCTATTATGATGAAAGAGCAGCTGTACCAACTTTTATGGATGTCTGTACTTAGGGGCATTGAATAGGCAGTACAGCCAGCCCGCCTGTGCTGGGCCCAGGCTCCATCAGTTCAAAAGATGGGCCTGGGCACTTGCTGAGCACTAGTGCCAGCTGTACTGTCTTATTGCAGACACCGATCCTCTTCTGCCTCCCTCTATAGCACTGCCAGCTTTTCCTCCTCTTTCTCCCTCAGGCTGCACTGCAGGGGGATTGGTCCTAGTACATGCGTTCCTTCTATCTGCTGTCCACACCCCATATGTGCCTCTTTACCCCACAGCGCTCCCGGCTTCCCTCCTCTCTGCTCCCACCAGCAGCTGCAATGGGCACACAGGGGGGTGTTTCAGGATGGGAAGTAAACATGTTACTGGCCCCTTGCTTTCCTGAATGAACACAGTGAACAATTGGTACCAATCACTCCTGTGTCCTTTCCTTATTGAAGCATAGTAAATGGTCAGGTAGGCTGTATGGTGCCCCATGATTTCCAACAGCAGCCCTGTCTGTACTGTATGTACTGAGCTATTCTGTTTTTTCGTGACGGTTCGATTTTTATTGCCTGCTGTGCCTATGTACATGAATTATTATTGATGGCCTTTGGACATATAATGATTTGTATTAAACCGGCTGAGCTTTGTACTACCATTCGATACATCGTTTAATAAACTTTTTTACCTGTTGAAAAAAAGATCCCTGTAAAAAAAAAAAAAATCTGGGAGCATGCTTTGAAATCATAATCCTGTTATGCAATGATTGTTAAGGGAAAACAGCACAGAGCAGGTACAGAATGAATAAAGGACAAGACCACCAGGCAGGGATGAGGTTAACTAAATTTCCCCCAAGCCCAGGCTCAAGCAGACAGGCTTGTGTTATGTTGAAATGAGTTATGTTGGCGGCTGGTTACGACTCCCTAGAGGTTTAAACGGTGGAAAGAAACCCGTCCATCTCTCAGCCTCAGGTTAATGCATATTATCTCCCCTCTTACCTATATTTCTGTTAAACAAGACTTCATCCAACATGTCACCAGAACAACTAATTAGCCTCGGATCTTACGCTAATATACTCTTCCTAAAGGTTAGGACACAGGGAAGATTCAGTGGCCAGCCACTGTCAAGGTAGCCCTCTTGAAGGCAGTTACAGTGACGAATTTCATCGTAAATGAGGATCAATGTCCCGTACAACTTTGGAATAGTAATTCCTTAATTCTTATTCCGATCCTGCAGGCGAGATAATATAACTTGATCTGAATTAGCCATGTGATCCTGATGGCACCTCGTTAATGGGCTGTTCGCTTAATTTATGTAATTTTTAAAAATTAAAGAGTCATATTTTAAATCCCCACTTCAGTCCTTCAGATGGAAAGTACGCTTTGAAAAGTTATAAGGCCTATATAAATCAACTTGGCCAAACTTTCGCTCTTGTTGATTGTACCTTGATATAAAAAGTTTGGCGTCATCCGGACTCACATTTTTTTTTTTTTTAAGTTTTTTACTTGCCGGTGGGGAGCTCTGGGAAATGATAGCACAGTAGACAGCTTATACACATCACTAGGCATATGCTGTGCGGAACTGAGCTCGGATTAACTCCTGCCCGAGCTGTTAAGGAAAACAAGTTTATTGTGCAGCTCGCAGGAGGCCGCGAGGCGTGGTTATGCCAGCGCACGCAGGGAAAGGAGACAATGTCAACTAAAGTGTACAGCTGTGAATTGAGGAGACCAGTAAGACGCAATGGATGGGAATGTGGGCGCCCTCTTGACCTGCGCCGCACACAGAGCTACAAATTCTACTCTGCAAAGCTGTAGTTAAAAAATGCACTGTGTTTATTCCGGCCTAAACCTGAAATTGTTCTGTCTTAATTCTACCTGCATGTAATCTTTCCTGATCCCCTTCTGCCCTCATAGGTGCAAAAGAACAGTTCCCTCCTTCTGACCGAAAAAATATACATGGATTTATTTGTTCTCCGTGTGTTTTTGTATTTACTTTCTCTGTACCTCTCTATTCCTATCAATTATCTATCTATCTATCTATCTATCTATCTATCTATCTATCTATCTATCTATCTATCTATCTATCTATCTATCTATCTATCTATCTATCTATCTATCTATCTATCTATCTATCTATCTATCTATCTATCTATCTATCTCTCTCTCTCTCTATCTCTCTATCTATCTATCTATCTATCTATCTATCTATCTATCTATCTATCTATCTATCTATCTATCTATCTATCTATCTATCTATCTATCTATCTATCTCTCTATCTATCTATCTCCTTTATCTGTCTATATTTATCCATCTATCTATCTATCTATCTATCTATCTATCTATCTATCTATCTATCTATCTCCTTTATCTGTCTATATTTATCCATCTATCTATCTATCTATCTATCTATCTATCTGTTTTCTATCTATCTATCTATCTATCTATCTATCTATCTATCTATCTATCTATCTATCTATCTATCTCCTTTATCTGTCTATATTTATCCATCTATCTATCTATCTATCTATCTATCTATCTATCTATCTATCTATCTATCTATCTATCTATCTATCTCTCTATCTATCTATCTCCTTTATCTGTCTATATTTATCCATCTATCTATCTATCTATCTATCTATCTATCTATCTATCTATCTATCTATCTATCTATCTATCTATCTATCTATCTATCTATCTATCTATCTATCTTTATCTATCTATCTCCTTTATCTATCTATATTTATCCATCTATCTATCTATCTATCTATCTATCTATCTATCTATCTATCTATCTATCTATCTATCTATCTATCTATCTATCTATCTATCTATCTATCTATCTGTCTGTCTGTCTGTCTGTCTGTCTGTCTGTCTGTCTGTCTGTCTGTCTGTCTGTCTGTCTGTCTGTCTGTCTATCTATCTATCGCCTTTATCTATCTTCTTCATCTATCTATATTTTTATATTTATCTATCTGTGACCAAATTGCACTAATAGCAAGAAGGGCTTAACCTCCCTGGCGGTGTGATTATTTCAGATTTTTGATGCTCAAAGCGGTACAATTGTTTTGCATGGAAATTTGGCGTTTTATATTGTAGGCCTGTAATTCTTAGTAATAACACACTTAAATCTGTCCAAACAAGAGTCTAGTAGAAATCCCGTGTATGATAAAGTTTGAAACACAAAATCATAAATTATAATAAATAACTATAAATAATTATAACAAATAATACTATAATAATAAAAATGATTCAATAATGTAATCAAATCAAAAACACTGAAATTTGCTCAGTTGCAGAATTGTCGCTGTCATTACTTTCAGTGTTTGATGACGGATTTCCCCAAAAATCACTATCGCCTAATTCTGCAAGTGATTCTAATTTATTATCGCTGTTTTCTAGCTGGTCTAAAACCCCTTTTGATGTAAAGGGACGGTTTTGGTTGCTATGGACAATCTCCAGTTTCCAGGCAGAAAGAACAGTATATATAATATAAAACTGCATGCAGGGCACTGGAGAAACCACTAGGGACAAAATGATGTGAAATAATGTGATACAGTAATGTAATCTGTAAGATTACAGTGTACTGTATGTATTGTGTGTGTTTCACTTTTTGAATTTGGCACCGTGCTCCGTCCCCGTGCGTTCCAACACTTGCAGGGAACGGAGCTCGCCGCTGTGATACATCGAGCGTAGGACGGCTCGCACACACAGCGGGGAGACATCGCAGGATCCTGAGGACAAGGTAAGTAAGCTGTACCTGGATCCTGCGATGCGATCCCGAGTGTGGCTCGGGGTTACCGCTTTTGGTACTGAAAATTCACCCCGAGCCACAATCGGGAATACCGCCAGGTATTAAAGAGGTAAGGGTAAATAAAACCTGGGCCTATTCACTGTATACATGACACACATATACAATACTCGCTGGGGTTAATTTACTAAAATTTGACTGCAAAATCTGATTTAGCTATGCCTGGTAGCCAATCGGCTTCCAACTTCAGCTTGTTCAAGTAAGCTTTGACAAAAAAAAAAAAAATCAAGCGGATTGGTTTCTATGCAGAGCTGCACCAGTTTTTCCGTTCACATATATGCGAATTGGATGCGTTTTGAACCACGTCTAATTTGCATGACATGTGAACTGCAAGCGTTCTCTATGGAGCCAGTTCACATATCTGTGGGCCTGCCGCGGTGTGTTTTTAAAATGAGTCCTGTGCATTTTTCAGTCTGGTTCAGGTGGGATTTTAAGTAAAAATTTGTACCTAAATTGCCCCTGAACCGTTGAACAAAACCGCACTGGACTCCTTTTAAAAATTGCGATTTAACCGCGGCCGGACATAACCGAGCCTAAGTAAATCAACCTCCTTGTGTCCACGCAATATGCTTTAACTACTGTACCACAGTGAGACTCTCAAAGACACACATAAACATCAGCACAAGTAATTGTAAAGAATGAAACTCTTCCAATACAGATGCTTTTCTGCACATAGTAAATAGACTGAGAGCGAACACTTTACCATACCTGGTCTCCCTTAGTGAACATGCCAGCGCCAGCACCTGAAGCCGATTGACAAATCAACTCGGGGGTGCCGACATCCCTGGATCCCTTGACAGGTAAGTGTGCTTGTACTAAAAGTCAGCAGCTACAGTATTTGTAGCTGCTGACATTTAATTGTTTTTGCCCTGACTGGAGCTCCTCTTTAACCACAAAGCTGTACCCAAACAAAATCGATGTCCTTTTTTCCCCACAAGTAGAGCTTTCTTTTGGTGGTATGTGATCACCTCTGCAATTTTTATTTCTTGCGCTATAAACAAAGAGCAACAATTTTGAAAAAAAAAAACAATATTTTTTACTTTCTGCTATAAAACATACCCAATAAAATTACAAAAAAAAAAACTATTATCTTCATCAATTAAGGCCAATATGTATTCTGCTACATATTTTTGATAAAAAAAAAATCCCAATAAGGCTGCTTTCACACTGGGGCGGTAGGGGGCGTCAGCGGTAAAACAGCGCTATTTTTAGCGATGTTTTACTGCGGTATTCGCCTGCTAGCGGTGCGGTTTTAACCCCCCTCTGGCGGCCGAAAAAGGGTTAAAACCCCTCGTATAGCGCGGCTGTAGCCGCGGTATTACCGCGGTATAGCCGCGCTGTGCCATTGATTTCAATGGGCAGGAGCGGTGAAGGAGCGGTGAATACACCGCTCCTTCACCGCTCCAAAGATGCGGCTTGCAGGAGATTTTTTCTTCTCCTGCCAGCGCACCGATTCAGTGTGAAAGTCCGGAGGCTGTTTTGGGGCGGTTTGCAGGCGGTATTTTTAGCGCAATAACGCCTGCAAACCGCCCCAGTGTGAAAGGGGCCTAAGCGTATATTGATTGGTTTGCACAATAGTTATAGGGTCTACAAACTGTGGAGTTTTTTTTTTTTTTTGCTAGTAATGGCGCGGATCAGCAATTTTTAGTGGGACTACAACATTGCGGCGGACAAATTGGACACTAAGTGGCACTTTTTGGAGACCAGTGATACCAATACAGTGATCAGTGCTAAAAAAATGCACTGACACTGTATAAATGACACTGGCAGGGAAGGGGTTAACATCAGGGGCGATCAGGGGCTCTCTGTTCCTGTCTGACAAAAGGAGGGTCTGCTTTGTTTACATCAGCAGATCGCCATTCTGTCATTTGCCGGAGCGATTGCGGGAGGCCGGCAGGCCATAGCGGCCACCGGGCCCGCTGATTGGCTCCTGCTGTGTCCAATCACAGCGGGAGTGGGTCGCCGGTGGCGCACGCGTGTGCCCCAGACCAGGCCACGCGGGCAACATACAGGTAAGTTGTTTCGGACAGCCAGACCGCCATGCCGCAGAATATGTGCAGTTTATGTGCGGTGGGGGATCATTCTATGGCCAGCTTTGCTACTTACTGGCCAGATCACTAGATGAAAATAAAGGAAAGAAATCCTAAAAAAAGAAAATGAATACAGCAATCACATCTCTAAGAATTGGTAAGCTGCAATATAATAAATGTTTGCTTTTGGGTTTAACACTGCTTTAAGTCTTGTTTGATGTAAATTTAACCACACCTCCCAACTTTCTGAGATGGGAATGAGGGACACCTATAAGCAAAAGTATGCAGGCATAGGACACACCTCCTGCCACGCCCCTTAAAGGAGAATTGGACTAAAGAAAATGATTGGCTAAACTCACAAGTGCTTATTTACCACTACTATTCCTTTATATTGGCATTTGAAATGTACAAATGCAGCAATGTAGAAATTAATCTCTTGCTTACTGGGCACTTAAAACCCCCTCCTGCCCAGACCAATTTTTAGCTTTCAGCGCTGTCACACTTTGAATGACAATTGCGCGGTCATGCTACACTGTATAACTGTCAAATTAAATTTTTATCATTTTTTTCACACAAGTGGAGCTTTCTTTTGGTGGTATTTAATCACCACTTGGGTTTTTATTTTTGCTAAACAAACAAAACAAGACAGAAATTTGTGGAAAAAAAATAAACGTTTCATACTTTGTTAAAAATTTTTGCAAATTGGTAATTTTTCTCCTTCATTGAAATTCGCTGATAAGGCTGCACTGATGGGCACTGATGGGGTCTGGTGGGTTGCACTGATGGGCACAGATAAGGTGGCACTGATAGCCACTGATAAGACGGCACTGATGGGTGGCACTGATGGATGTCACTGATGGGCACTGGTAGGTGGCACTGATGGGCACTGGTTGGTGGTATTGATAGGCAGCACTGGTGATGAGGCACTGATTGGTGGCACTGTGGGCACTGATAGGTGACACTGTGGGCACTGATGGGTGACACTGTGGGCCCTGATGGGTGGTACTGTGGGCACTGGTAGGTGGCGCTGGTGGGTACAGAAGCCTCTGTAGAGTCTCTCCACAATCGGGACTGATGTCCTCCTCACAGCCGCCAGTGATCGGCTGTTTTTTTTTCTCCTCACACTACCAGCGTGAGGAGAAAAAATAGCCGATTACCGGCTCTGTTTACGTCACATGATCAGCTGTCATTGGCTGACAGCTGATCACGTGGTAAGGGGTTGGGATCGACCCCTTACTCCGATCTGTGATCAGCCAAGTCTCATAGACTCGCTGATCACAGAGCGCGCCGTGCACGCCCTGCAGTGGCCTCGCAGGCCACTCAAGCACGGGAGGATGTCCATGGACGCCCTCCTGGCAAATTAGGTCCGCGCTGCATCCGTCTTTCGGCTAATGCACAGACGCGAGGTGGTTAAATGAAAAGTTTAGCACCGTGAAACACTTTTTGAAAGATAAATAGTGCATTTCATATACAACTATATGGATCAGACCAAAATGAGGGACAAATGAGGAGAAAAGAGGGACAGGGGGACTTTGTTCAGAATGAGGGACAATCCCTCGAAATCAGGGACAGTTGGGAGCTATGTTCAAACTGTGCATTTCCATACTATGAGGCAGACAGACCTATCTATCTATCTATCTATTAATCTATCAATCTATCTATCAATCTATCAATCTATCTATCTATTAATCTATCAATCTATCTATCAATCTATCTATCTATCTATCTATCTATCTATCTATCTATCTATCTATCTATCTATCTATCTATCTATCTATCTATCTATCTATCTATCTATCTATCTATCTATCTATCTATCTATCTATCTATCTATCTATCTATCTATCAATCTATCTATATATTAATCTATCAATCTATCTATCAATCTATCAATCTATCTATCTATCTATCTATCTATCTATCTATCTATCTATCTATCTATCTATCTATCTATCTATCTATCTATCTATCTATCTATCTATCTATCTATCTATCTATCTATCTATCTATCTATCAATCTATCAATCTATCTATCTATCTATTAATCTATCAATCTATCTATCTACTGTATGTACAGTAAATAACAAATCCAAAAAAAGATTATAGTAAGTTTATTTAGAAACAAACAAGTTCCCAAAATATAATGACTCTATTAGATATTTGTATGTCAGAAAATTGCATTATTGGAATATAGAAACTGCCGGTATTCTTTGGATTAAATAAAGCTGCGTACACTTATCCCTCAAGAGCTGCAACGCTTAAAGAATTTATAGGAGAAAGAGTGAAATCTGAAAGGCCGTTTTAAGCTCCCTTGTGTTATCTCTTTACCTATTTTCTGAGAACACTTTGTAGTTCAATCATCATAAAGGCAGGAAGCAACACAGCAATTCAGAGTCTTTTCAGCTAATAACAATTCATTATTGTAAGTAGTGAGAAGATTCAATCTGCCCCGGTGTAGAGCGAGAGCAGCACCAATGAATGTCTGCGTATCGGCAAGTGCCTGAGAACTGCCAGCTATTTGCTGGGAGGGAGCTGCCTATGTCATGCCCAAAAAGCATAGACAGAGGGCACTACTCCGTATATTATAAAAAGGACATTGATCACCTTGGTGAGTAAAAAAATAACAATCTGTATGTTGGTAAAATAATGTGCTCACTATTATAGCCCAATAGAATTGGAGAGCATTGGAGCCCAATAGGATTTTGAGAATATTTTAAAAGAAAAAAAAGAAAATTCGCCACCACACTTTAAATTAGTTTGGTCCACAGAGATGTGTATTGCTGGTAAAGGAAAACCTCATTCCCTGGCTGTTGTAAGGAAAAAAGCTATGATCTCTAGTTATTTTCAAGTCACAGTTACAATTACTTTATTAGTGTTCTTTCAGGGCAAAGTGACAGTGCCTGCATATAGCCTCCCTCCACATGTATACTTTCCCCTAGTAATTCACTGATACCATTTTGTTATCTGCAAGTACGAGTACCGATACTTTTGGTCAAGTGCTCACCGATACCGAGTACTAATACTTTTGGTCAAGTGCTCACCGTTACAGAGTAGCGATACTTTCGGTCAAGTGCTCACCGATATCGAGTACCGATACTACTTTCGGTCAAGTGCTCACTGATACTGAGTACCGATACATTCGGTCAAGTGCTCATCGATACCGAGTACTGATACTACTTTCAGTCAAGTGCTCACCGATACTGAGTACCGATATTTTTGGTCAAGTGCTCACTGATAGCAAGTACTGATACTTTCGGTCAAGTGCTCACCGATACCGAGTACCGATACTTTCAGTCAAGTGCTCACCGATACCGGGTACTGATACTACTTTCAGTCAAGTGCTCACCGATATTGAGTACCAATACTACTTTCGGTCAAGTGCTCACTGATACTGAGTACCGATACATTCGGTCAAGTGCTCACCGATACCGAGTACTGATACTACTTTCAGTCAAGTGCTCACTGATACCAAGTACTGATACTTTCGGTCAAGTGCTCACCGATACCGAATGCCGATACTTTCGGTCAAGTGCTCACGGATACGAGTACCGATACTACTTTCGGTCAAGTGCTCACCGATACCGAGTAACAATACTTTCCCTCAAGTGCTCACCGATACCGAGTAACAATACTTTCCCTCAAGTGCTCACCGATACCGAGTAACAATACTTTCCCTCAAGTGCTCACCGATACAGAGTACCAATACTTTCGGTCAAGTGCTCACCGATACCGAGTACCGATACTACTTTCGGTCAAGTGCTCACCGATACCGAGTACCGATACTACTTTCGGTCAAGTGCTCACCGATACCGAGTACCAATACTTTTGGTCAAGTGCTCACCGATACCGAGTACCGATACTACTTTTGGTCAAGTGCTCACCGATACTGAGTACCGATACTTTCGGTCAAGTGCTCACCGATACCGAGTACTGATACTACTTTTGGTCAAGTGCTCACCGATACTGAGTTCCGATACTTTGCGGTGTGATTTGTGTCCATACAAAATGAATAGGCGCAAATCACAGTGCAAAGAATCGCATGGGATTTGAACATGCCTGACGAAGGGGTCCTGCGTGACTCCAAAATGATACACTACCTTTTTTTCTGATGTGATCATGCTTCAATAAAAAAACGTTTGGACTTGATGATTCATGGTGTGCTGGCAAATATCCTCATTGAACCGGAATGTGTGATCCCTGTCTGAATCGCATGCGATTTCCCCCACCACTCCTGTGTGTGTGAACCCAGTAAAGAAAGCAAAGCGCCATGTAGTGCAGCAATAGGCAGTTTATTAAAATGTTATAACAACTCACAACGTAAATATCTAGTCAAATCCATATCTGCAGTGTCCCCTTCCTGCCGATGAAAGCAAACCACGGTGGAGGCGCTTACAGGGCTGGAGGAGAAGTTCCCGGACTCCTGTAGGTATACGGCGGAGGTGATGATGTCAGCTTGGAGGTGGACCGCCAGACATCTCCTTCAGCCCTGTGAGCACCTCCAGCAGCCGTGGCTTTGCTGTCATCCATAGGACACTTTATTTACTGGGTTCACACACACATTAGCGGAGGCGGAAATGACATGCGATTCAGACAGGAATCTCACTGCATTCCTGTTCAAATTGCATGCAATTCTTTGCAGTGTGATTTCCACCAATTCATTTTGTATGGACACAAATTGCACCGCAAAGTATCAGTTTAGGTATCGGGAGCATTTTCATAAGTACGAGTGAAAATACACAGTTTTCGGTGCATCCCTACTTTCCCAGAAATGTTTCCTTGCAGACTCCACACACAGCTAGGACCCTCTTATAAAACAGGTTTGGGGGATCACTTCACCTCTCCTATAAGCTAAGACACCAGTTGACACCGAAGCTTAGACAAGCAGGGATACTGCAGCAGGAAAGTGATGAGCCAAAAAGAATAAAAATCCATTTTGTGTACACCAAAACCCTTTTACAAACCTAGATATTACGTAGTAAAATTATCAATGACATCATCACTACGCAGTACATAGCCTGTGCAAAAATCAGAGCTGTGGGAGGGACCTAGCTGATTCCACCCACTATAGGCTACCCGCCGAAAACTACAGGAGGAAGTTGTCCTTTAGGGCACTTTCACACTGTCAGCGCCCGGGCGTCGCTTTGCCGGCGGTTCAGCGGCGCTGCCCATTGATTTCAATGGGCAGGGTCGCTTTATGAGCAGTGTATTCTCTATAGTGAAAAAAAAGGATTAGATAGTGTATATGTGTTTGTTTCACATACATTACCTAATCCTTTTTTTTTTTTTTCATGATTTTTGGTTGCGCATTTTTTCTTTTTGTACACTTTCACGAGCCGGATATTACGTTTTTTTTTTAGATGCTGCACCTTTTTGTTTAATATTAATTTTATATATATGTATCAATTGTATATATACAGTATATATCGTTGGGGTTTAGCGCAGATTTTTTCCTATATCTACTACATATATACCAATACTTAGGTAGGTCTGAATGGACGCAGGGAGCTGTGACTCAGCTCGGGTGCCCCCAGAGCAAGCTGCTTGCTGTGGGGGCACTCAACTGGAGGGAGGGGCCAAGAGAGTTGAAGATGGACCCAAGAAGAGGAGGATCTGGGCTGCTCTGTGCAAAACCACTGCAACAGAGCAGGTAATTATAACATGTTTGTTATTTTTAGAGAAAAAAAAATACTTTCAGGCTGTAGTTCCTCATATAAGCAATGACTGGTGATTTAACTGATTGGGTGAAGAGTTGGAGAAAGCATACATACAATACATAAATACATAGAATAAATGAAGCAGAAGACGGCAGATCCTTGCACTGCAGGTCAACAGGTAGAGCTTCCTCTCCAGCAAGGAGAACAGTGAGCAGTACAGTAGTGATAGCTCCAAATCTTTCCTTAAATCTGGTAATAATAGGAGTCAGAGGCAGCAGTGATCTAAACAATCTCAGACTGCAGAAATACAGCTATGACTCTCAAGGCACAGGAAGTGCACTGATATTTTTCAGGAGGAATTCAAGACAATGGGTAGATTTATTGGACTATTGCCTAAAACAGATCTTCACCCTCAAATTAAAAGTCCATCCTGCCCAACCCTCCTCCGCTCCACTTCCTGAATATCGGCTTTTTTTGTGTGTTTGTTTACCATTTTTTTCTGAAAAAAAGTTTGGTCCCGCCTCCAATACACGTTATTCACCTAGGCCAGTAATGGCGAACCTTGGCACCCATGACGTTTTGGAACTATATTTTCCATGATGCTCAACTACACTGCAGAGTGCACGAGCATCATGGAAAATATAGTTCCAAAACATCTGGGGTGCCAAGGTTCACCATTACTGGCCTAGGCGAATGATGTGTACGGTGTCCACTGTGCCTCCCAAGGATATGTACGTTACGTATCCCAGAAGGCTTTAGTGTTTCATTGACAGGAGGAGGAGGGGGGCAGGCCTAGTGAAATGTCTTCAGGAGGCCCGTTGGCTGAACCCAGATGAGCCAATGGGCATCTCAATTACATCACACAAAAACATGGCGACGTTGGGACCCAAGGACAACGCCGGATCTACTGGGTGGGTGTGTATGTGAACTGTGGAGAACACACCACAAGGTAAGCAGGGGTAAAAAAAAAAAGAAAAGTGGAAGGTGAAGATCCGCTTTAGGAACAATCACCATTTCTAGATGTTCCCTATAAAATAGCAAATTTTCACTTTTTAAATTCAGAGACTGGGTGGCATACAGGAGAGATTGTTATTTCACCAAAGGTCCACTTTAAAGGAGTTGTAAAGTCTCATGGATTTTCACCTTAATACATTCTATGCATTAAGGTGAAAAACCTTCTGTGCTGCAGCGCCCCTTTTTCTTACCTGAACCCGATTGTTCCAGCAACAAAAACGAGGCCAGCAGCTCCAGCTGCTGTCTTGGGTCCTTATTGGATAGATTGATAGCAGCAGGAGCCATTGGCTCACCACTGCTGTCAATCAAATCCAGTGACACGGGAGCTGGAGGCGGGGCCGAGTCCTGCTGTCTGTGTCAATAGACAGAGCAGCAGAACCACACGGGTGCCCCCATGGAAAGCGGCTCTCAGCGGGGCACCCGATGAAGAGGAGGGGCCAAGAGCACCGCCCATCACCCCAGAAAAGAAGGATCGGGGCCACTCTGTGCAAAACTCTTGCATAGAGCAAGTAAGTATGACATGTTTGTCATTAAAAAAACAAAACCTTTACAATCACTTTAAATACAGTCTTACCTATTACACCAATTGTATCAGTTATACTGCGGATATCAAAGAATTTTCATAATGAATGTTAAAGAATGATATATAAAATAAAAGCTTCTCAGCCATTTTAATTGTTCAGTGTTATCATAAACCGTTCAGCACTCAATAGACAAGTAACGTTTTATCAACTAATAAGCTGTATATAAAGTAATGTTTATCACATTAGAGAAAAGAAAATCCATTAGCCCAAAGAGATGCATTAAACAGTACAAGGGAAGGAAATCTAAATTAGGCCAGAAACGGTGTAAAATAAGCACTTTTGTCTTTTCCTCTCAAGTCCCGTTTAGCACAAAAATGCAGAAATCTAATCGTATAAGTGGCACTTATCTCTGCTCCCTGATAGATCATGTGACCCACCCCATTATATATTTATGATTTCATTTTACACGTTCAGCTCCGAGGCTGGAAATACATTATACAGAACGTGCCGAAATACATTAAAACACAAACACCGATAGATCTTTTTTCTCTGCTGGTGATTGGTGTAGTAGGACGGCCACATTCCGCATGGACTGTACAAGATGCTATTATTTTGTTGTAGTGAGTAGAAGATACTATTTAGTTTAGTAGAGCATTGCCTATGTACTGTGAGTTATATTACATGCTATAAAGTAGAAGAAGAATTATGAATATTATAACTAATAGGGCGTACACACGGTCGGACTTTGTTCGGACATTCTGACAACAAAATCCTAGGATTCTTTCTGACAGATGTTGGCTCAAACTTGTTTTGTCTACACACGGTCGCACAAAGTTGTCGGAAAATCCGATCGTTCTGAACGCGGTGACGTAAAACACGTACGTCGGGACTATAAACGGGGCAGTGGCCAATAGCTTTCATCTCTTTATTTATTCTGAGCATGCGTGGCACTTTGTCCGTCGGATTTGTGTACACACGATCGGAATTTCCGACAACGGATTTTGTTGTCGGAAAATTTTATCTCCTGCTCTCCAACTTTGTGTGTCGGAAAATCCGATGGAAAATGTCCGATGGAGCCTACACACGGTCGGAATTTCTGACAACACGCTCCGATCGGACATTTTCCATCGGAAAATCCGACCGTGTGTACGGGGCATAAGACACAGAGAAGATGGGGACATAATATCACATGAGGTCAGGAGAACAATTTATCAATAGCATTGAGATCTGAGAAATGGTTACCATATACACAGAATAACTTTCCAGTTGAGATACTTATCCAACTGATGCCACGTACACACGATTGGTTTTCTCGTTGGAAAAAGATATGACGGTTTTTTGCGACAGGATTCGGCTCAAGTTTGCCTTGCATACATACGGTCACGCAAAAGTTTGCTGAAATTATGACCGCCAAGAACGCGGTGACGTACAACACTACCACCAGCCGAGAAAATGACGTTCAATGCTTCCGAGCATGCGTCGAATTGTTTCCGAGCATGCGTAGGGATTTTGCGTGTCAGAATTGCCACAGACGATCGCATTTTCGGATACAAACTTTTCCCAACCGAAAAATTGAGAGCATGCTCTCAATCTTTTGCTGGCTGGAATTCCGCCAGCAAAAGACCGATGGAGCGTCAGTCAATAACACAGTGGGGGGATTTACTAAAACTTGAGCACTTAGAATCTGGTGCAGCTGCGCATGGTGGCCAATTAGCTTCTAACTTCAGATTGTTCACTTAAAGGATAAGTTCACCTGTACGAAAAAAAAATAATGAATGCACATTTTTTTGCTGGTTAAAAAATATGCATTTATAATTATTTTCCTTATGGGCCTGTACAGCATTGTACCGACGATCAGTAGTAGTATCACCGTCCTATAGACTGTCTGTGTATCTGTCTGGTCGTACCTCCGATACAGACAGGCAGTTACACTGTGACAGGAAGACTTAAAGCATTTGTTACCCAACACTTCATATTCCTGATATGCGCCTTCTGTACCATGTACTTGTATGAGGCTCGGTTCACACTATTGTGAATTGGATGTGGGTTTCACCGCATCCAATTCGCATGTCAGGAGATTGTGACCGGCTCTCTATGGAGCGGCTCCGGAGCGAATTGCAATGGAGTCCTGTGTGTCTTCTGGTCCATTTTAGGTCTGAATTCAGCTAAAAAATTCAGACTCAAAATCGAACCTGAAACGGTGAACAGGGAAGCACTGGACCCCTGCTGTGAGCCGCTCCATGCAGCAGTGTGAACCCAGCCTTAGCCTTTCTTTATGTGAAACCTCTGTTCCTACCTCTGCTTTCCTATTAAAAACTGATCACACTAAGCAGGAGAGCACACCGTGGTCAGTTCTCTAGCTTTGCTGGGAACTTAGTGTACTCTCCTCCAATGATCAGACTTGTCCTGACACGCCCCTGCTGCACAGCCATTCACTGGGAAGCTCAGTGTGCTACTACTTCTCCTCCCTGAGCCCTTATGCACCTGAGAACAGAGGGAATGTAATAATTTAAAAAAAAGGGAAAAAAGGTTTTTTTTTTTTTTTTTTTTTTTTATATCTATACAAAAATGTTTTGCCTTTTCGTTTCTGAATGGATTATTTTACAAGGTGATCATTTACAACCACTTTAATGAACTACCACAACACTCAACAGCACTGTGGTAATTCATTGTGAACTGCAAGCCGACAACCACAAAAGCTATCGGACTTTGTAGTTTTCTGACTCACAGAACACCATTTTTTACAGATTGTGACAGCCAGCGGGAGGGAGAAGATCCCCCGCTAGCTGTCAGACCGGGGGGTTCAGGGGGGGGGTTGGGGGCAGGGGCTGGTGCATCTGTGACATGTTACACCATGAATATCAGTGTAACATGTACCATGTTACAAAAGGTGAACTCCTCCTTTAGACCCCTTTCACACTGAGTCGCTTTTCAGGCGATTTCACACTAAAAAAAGCGCCTGAAAAACTCATGAAAACTGCTTCCCATTCATATCAATGGATGCTTTCACACTGGGGCGGTGCGCTGGCGGGGCGGTGGAAAAAGTTCTGCAAGCAGCATCTTTGGAGCATGTTCGGAGTGCTCAAAAACTCCCCTGTCCATTGAAATGAATGGGAAGCGCTTCAAAAGCGCCTGAAAATCGCCACAAAAGTGCTGCAAAATGATTTTTCTGAGTCACGTGACCCTAAAAAAAAGTGCCGCAAAATCGCTTGAAATGTGCCGCAAAAATGCCCGACGTTTTATGGGCAGTTTTTGAGCGCCTCAGTGTGAAAGGGGTCTTTAGCTTTGACAATAAAACCTGGAAGCTGATTGGATTCTTTGCAGAGCTGCACCAGATTTTGCCTGCTCCAGTTTTAGTAAATCCACCCCTCAGTATAACTTTGATGTCATGAAGCAGAATGATAAAGCTGAAAGTGAACGCTTTCTTTCTACTTTAGGAAAGCTTCATTCCTGTTTTCATGTTACACTGCGACGCATGAAGGGGAGAAAAATACTTTGCATAAATTGTTAGCGTAACGTTAGGATAACATTGAGTTATGTTGAGAAGCGCACAAATTAGCATGACAGAAGTTTTTTTCATAGGTAAAAATGGCAATGAGATTGAACTCCCTTATCTGAGCATTTGATA
This sequence comes from Lithobates clamitans, assembly GCA_037952925.1. NCBI lineage: Eukaryota > Metazoa > Chordata > Amphibia > Anura > Ranidae > Lithobates > Lithobates clamitans. Next base: position 1,980,965 of record JBBGZY010000978.1, on the reverse strand, counting down.
TTTGTGCAGTGAACGCAAATGTCATCCAGATCATCCAACATCATTGTTCCAACCTGGGGATTCATTTTGGGAGGGAATTTTTTAAAAATATATTTTTAGGATATATATACCGTATAAGACGGTGATATACAATAAACAGAACCTATTACTCTAGATCAGGGGTCCCCAAACTTTATAAACAACAGGGCCAGTTTACTATCCGGCAGACTTTAGGAGGGCCAGACTGTGGCCATTGGTAGTAGAACACGTCCCGACATCAGTGGGAAAAAAAACAATCCCCCATCTTTGGTGACAGTGGGAGAAATTGTGCCCCATCACTGGGAGAGATTGTGCCCCATCATTGGTGTCATTGGGCCCCATTGTTGGTGTCATTCGGAAAAATTGTGCCCCGTCATTGGGAGAAATTATGCTCCATTATTGGTGTCATTGGGCCCCATTGGTGTCATTGGGAGAAATTGTGCCCCGTCATTGGGAGAAATTATGCCCCATTATTGGTGTCAGTGGGCCCCATTGTTGTTGTCATTGGGAGAAATTGTGCCCCATCATTGTTGTCATTAGGAGGAATAGTGCTCCATCGTTGGTGTTAGTGGGAGGAGTTTTGCCCCATTGTTTGTATCAGTGAATAAAATGGTGCCCCAGGGGCCAGAAAAAAGCAAGCAAAGAGCCCCCAAGCCTGCAGTTTGGAGACCCCTGCTCTAGATTCAAAAGGAGAATTACAGTATTTTGCAAAAAAATACCTCCTGATTATCACTTATAGCTCTGTTGCTGGACTCCACCCTGAGCTCTGGTGTTGGAGCTTGCCAAGGCAGAGGATGTCATTGCCCCCCCCATCCCCCCCCCATGACAGTGTCTGAGCCTAGTGATTGGGTGCTCAACACTGAGTACAGTAAAACCTTGGATTGCGAGCATAATTAGTTCCGGAAACATGCTTTTAATCCAAAGCACTTGTATATCAAAGCAAATTTCCCCATAAGAAATAATGGAAACTCAAATGATTCATTCCACAACCATTTATTCATAAGTCCTTCAGTTAATAATAGTCCATATAAAAATAATATAGCAATGTGACCAGGTTGTGTAACCATAAAATGTCCATCCGCAAATGGAAGCCTCCACAAGAGGATTAGAAGCAAAATCCAGCAGGAGCTACAGAGTATAAAAGAGAAGAGAGGCGCCTCTAAGTGTAGCAATATGTTGCTAAATGTTGTACCTTCATTAAATGTAACCATATTGCTACACTTAGAGGCGCTTCTGTTCTCTTTTATACTCAGTTGTGACATGACGCTACTTGTATATCAAGACATTGCTTGTATATCAACTCAAAATTGATTTAAAAATTTTGCTTGTCTTGCAAAATGCTCTCAAACCAAGTTACTCTCAAACCAAGGTTTTACTGTATTGTCACATGGATGAGGTCATATGCTCCTTAATACCCAGAAAGCCCCCTTCATTAGAGCAAAGAAGAGAGGGCTCCAGTGAGGGGGCGTGGATGGGTGAGCATACTTTGTTTGGAGGATGGGTAATCAGGAGGCACTATCACTCTACCCTGAATGGAGGACATAACTGTTTCTCCTTAACCTTTTGCTAGCGGGCATGCAATGTGTTGAAGAACAAAAGAAGGGTTAAGCGGAACTGAAGTTCTGCTGTAAGAAACAGCGAACAGGCGGGCTTTTATTGAGACATGCACTATCTCTTCTGCAATAAAATTGCCTTACTTACCTGGCTGCTTGCTGTCTTCTCCAGAACTGTAAACTGAGCTGTGCAAGCGCAGCTCAGCTCTAGTGCCGGGATGACCAGCTCCTGCTCATGCTCAGGAGTGACATCATCCCCCCGCTGGCCAATGATGAGGCCCAAAGACCAAACCTCAAAAGAAGATGCCTGTGCCGGCGAGGGCCGGTTGAACTGGTAAGTATTCACCTCTTTATTTCCACTTGGATCTAAATGGAACTGGAATGTTCCAATGGACATAAACCTAAACGAAAATAAATATTGGTCTCTTCTATCATAAGCTCTTCTCCGTGCCTGCGCATCTTAGCATACATTCCATAACGACAGGACTCCCATGTGCTGACGTAATGTCAACGTGGCCTGGCCAATCAAGCAGCCTAATGCCCTGTACACACGATCGGACTCTCCGACGGAATATGTGCGATCGGAGCGTGTTGTTGGAAATTCTGACCGTGTGTGGGCTCCATCGGACTTTTTCCATCGGAATTTCCGACACACAAAGTTTGAGAGCAGAATATAAAATTTTCCGACAACAAAATCCGATCCTCTAAATTCCGATCGTGTGTAGACAAATCCGGCGCACAAAGTGCCACGCATGCTCAGAATAAATAAAGAGATGAAAGCTATTGGCTACTGCCCCGTTTATAGTCCTGACGTACGTGTTTTACGTCACCGCGTTCAGAACGATCGGATTTTCCGACAACTTTGTGTGACCGTGTGTATGCAAGACAAGTTTGAGCCAACATCTGTCGGAAAAAATCCTAGGATTTTGTTGTCGGAATGTCCGATCAATGTCCGACCGTGTGTTACGGGGCATAAGAGTAACAACATAGAAGATGGATTGGGAAAAGATGGAAGCACCCATGACAGCCGAGAGCACAGACACTGGAATGATGGAGGGGACCTCATGGCAGGTTCCAGTTCTTCCTTGTTAGTACCACTTACTTTGCCAGCTTTTTTGCCCTGCCCCAACTCTTTTCAGACATGTTGCTGCCATCAGTTTCAAAATGACCTTATTTTATTCTTGAAACGGTACATTTTCTGACTTTACACATTTGATATGTTTTCTACAAGTATTTTTTACTTTGAATAAAATATGGGTTTATGAGATTTGCAAATCATTGCATTCTGTTTTTTAGGTAGATTTTTGCACAGCGTCCCAACTTTTTTGGACTTGCGGTTGTTGTAGACCAGGGGTCTCCAAACTATGGCCCTCCAGTTGTTCAGGAACTACAATTCCCATCATGCCTAGTCATATCTGTGAATGTCAGAGTTTTACATTGCCTCATGGGACGTGTAGTTCCGCAACAGCTGGAGGGCCGTAGTTTAGATATCCCGGTTGTAGACAGTATATTTTGGCATCCCAGTGGCCATTTTTTTTTTTTATGCAGAGATTTAATTTAAATTGCTCAACATCGCGATGTGTAACACCACCAGAGGTAACTGTGATATATATTTGCATAAGGATGTTAAAGTAATTGATATAACTGCGCATTGGAAGATAATGTTTAACCTCCCTGGCGGTATGATTATTTCGGATTTTAGGTGCTGAAAGCGGTACAATTATTTTGCATGGAAATTTGGCGTTTTATATTGTAGGTCTGTAATTCTTAACAATAACACACTTAAATCTGTCCAAACCAGAGTCTAGTAGATATCCCGGGTATGATAAAGTTTGAAACACAAAAACATAAATTATAATATAATAAATAAAAATAAATAATTAAAAAAAATAAAAATAAATAGTAATAAAATAAATTTCCCCACGATTCACTATCGCTCAATTCTGCAAGTGTTCTAATTTACTATCGCTGTTTTCTAGCTGGTCTAAAGCCACTTTTGACGTAAAGGGACACTTTTTGGTTGCTATGGACAATCTCCAGTTTCCAGGCAGAAAGAACAGTATATATCAGATAAAACTGCATGCAGGGCATTGGACAAAGCACTGGGGACAAAAGGGATGTGAAATCATTTCATACAGTACTGTAATCTGTAAGATTACAGTACTGTATGTGTTATGATTTTGACTTTTTTTTAAATTTGCCGCCAGGCTCCGCCCCCGTGCGTCGCGACGCTCGCAGGGAACGGAGCCTGGCACAGAGAGGCTTCAGAGGAAGACGGAGCCCTCGGACACAGCGGGGGACATCGCAGGATCCCGGGGACAAGGTAAGTAACGCCGCCCCAGGATCCTGCGATGTAATCCCGAGTGTGGCTCGGGGTTACCGCTAATGGTCCTGAATTTTAACCCCGAGCCGCACTCGGGAAAACCGCCAAGGAGGTTAAACAAATGTTCAATAAAAACCTTTTTGATTTAAAAAAAATTGATCAACATCATGAGATTAAAATCACCCGTGTAGTTTATCTCAATGGTCTGCGCCAATGACGACCTGCAGCCTTCCACTGAGCACTATTATTATTATTATTATTATACAGGATTTATAAAGCGCCGACAGTTTGCGCAGCACTTTACAACATGAGGGCAGACAATACACTTATGCCGCGTACACACGGTCGGACTTTGCAGCTACAAAAGTCGGACAGTCTGTCCGACATACTTCCGGCGTACCTTCGGCGGACTTGGGGCAGACTTTCTTACGAACGGACTTGCCCACACACGACCACACAAAAGTACGCCAGTTTAGTACGCTGTGACGTACACCAAGTCCGACGAGACTATAAAACGGAAGTTCAATAGCCCGTACGACACCCTTTGGGCTCCTTCTGCTAATCTCGTGTTTATCTCGTGTTAGTAGAAGTTTGGTGAGAGACGATTCGCGCTTGTGAGACTCGTATTTTTCAGTTCGTTTTAACTGTTGTTCAGTCTGTGCTTGTGAGGTTTGTATCTGCTTTTCAGTGCGTTTGGTCAGTTGGCATTGAGAAATCTTTGTTTTATTGGCCGCTCGTTCCTGATTTTCAGGTCGTTCTTCACAGGCCTTGCTGTTCTTCAGTGCGTTCTGTTTAGTGCGTTCTGACCAGCCGACCGTTTTGAAGCCATGTTACCTGTACGTACTCGTCGTAGAGCTCGTGCATTGTATGTGCTTGGTGCTGTAGTTTATTCTTCAGCCCAAGACCAGTCCATGAACAGGGCGAGGAGGAGTTCATGGACCAAGAATTGGTTGCTTCAGCGTGACCAGTTCTGTCACATGCCTTTGCTCCGTGAGATCCGTGAGAATAATCCTGAGGATTTCAGGAACTTTCTCCGGATGACGGACCCCGTTTTTGATCGTTTGGTGGCTTTGCTGACCCCCTATATCAGCAGGCAGGATACCTGCATGAGGCAAGCCATCACTCCGGAGCAGAGGCTGGTCGCTACCTTGCGGTATTTGGCCACAGGGAGAAGCCTGCAGGACCTTAAGTTCTCGACAGGCATCTCCCCCCAGGCTCTGGGGATCATTATCCCAGAGACCTGTTCTGCCATCATACAGGTCCTGCAGAAGGACTATATTAAGGTAAGATATTTTTATTTTATTAGCATCACATGTTCTTTTATGTAATCTTTGATAAAGTAATGTATTTCTTGCTTCAAACACTACTTCCCATCATTGCAATATAGTGTGAATGTCCCCTTTTTATCCTCACACATGCTGGGATTTTTTCCTGTTATTTTTTGGCATGCATGTATAGTTTCCTTCAATAACCTTCCCAGCATGAAGTGATGGGAACATATCCACCTAGTCTACTCATTTTGAATGTATTTTGTTGGAGTGTATTTAGTGTGCTTAGAATTAGCAATTAGCTACATTTCACAACCCCCCCCCCACCTGAACTCACTCCAAATAGTGTGCTGCTAATTAGCAATTAGCTAGATTTCACAACCCCCCCCCCCACCTGAACTCACTCCAAATAGTGTGCTGCTAATTAGCAATTAGCTAGATTTCACAACCCCCCCCCCCACCTGAACTCACTCCAAATAGTGTGCTGCTAATTAGCAATTAGCTAGATTTCACAACCCCCCCACCCCCACCCTCGTTAAAATTTGCTTGAATGTTCTGTGGTGTTGATTTGTCTAAAGCAAATCTATGTTGCACTTTGCAAAATGCATGTGCACTCTACAAGTGCATTTGTTCCAGTGCTTTAGTAAATGAGCAGAAGCTCTGCTGATTTCCATCATCAAATCATATGCAAGCCTCAAAGTGTTTTCATTAATTGCCCTTGCATGTGATTGTGTACTGTTAGCAACATGAATGCCTTTTGACATTACCTCATTTACTGTAAGCTGGTTTGCAACTGCACCTGCAGAGTGCGACAACTGCAGTCTTGTAGCCTTTGTTATCCCTAAATTCCTGCGTGTTGTTAAAGTAATTTTTTTTGGGGATTTCACAACCCCCTAAAATGTAATCAATGTTCTATCAGAGGGGGTGAGCAATCTGATAAGTGTGCCTTTTTCCATATTAGTTATTCCAGAAGAATTAAATTATTGAATGTTATACTGATGCTGGGGAATAATGTTTTTAATTGTCTAATTTTCTTGCAATGTTAGCTTCCAAATTAATTGATTTTTGTTTTCTTGTTTGATTCCCCAGTTTCCTTCAACGCCACAGGAATGGCAGACTGTGGCATCCCATTTTGCAAGCCGTTGGGACTTTCCCAATTGTGGAGGGGCTATAGATGGGAAACATGTCCACATTGTGCCACCACCCCATTCGGGGTCATATTATTTTAATTATAAGGGGTTCCACAGTATTGTTTTAATGGCGGTGGTGTCGGCACACTATGATTTTTTATATGTGGACGTGGGGAAGAATGGCCGGATGTCGGATGGAGGAGTATTTGCCCAGACGGAGTTCTGCCAGCGTCTCCAGAGTGGTGGCCTGGGATTGCCACCTGATGAGGATAACGTGGAAGGACTCCCCTTTGTCTTCATTGCCGATGAAGCCTTCGCTCTGAGCAAGCACCTCATGAGGCCATTCCCCCAAAGAACCCTCACCCCGGAGAGGAGGGTTTTTAATTACCGGCTGGCCAGAGCTAGAAGAGTGGTTGAGAATGCGTTTGGAATTCTGGCCAGCCGGTTCCGCCTGTTTCAAACAGCCATTAATTTGGCGGAATACAAACTTAATTTTATAATTTTATCATGCTGCATTCTGCACAACTTTTTAAATAAGCATTCAGCCAATTATATAGGCACAGTTGGGCCTGAGGCCGGACAAATAGAAGCCAACCTTACAGGCCTGGATACTGTCCGTACTGGCTTGGCCCCCCAAAGTTCCCGTCAGGTTAGACAGCAATATGTTGATTATTTTATGGGTAGGGGGGCCATTGCAATGGGCCAGGATATATAATTTTTTTTACAATAAAAAAAATATTGCTGAAATCTGGCATTATATTTATTGCTTGCCTTTCTTTTGGGCTGTCTCCTAGGTTATGGTCGAGCAGTTGTAGTGCCAACTGTATTTGAATTTTAAAAATGTATAAATAAGCTCCATTGCCACTGTAAACAACTTTTTGACAATTATAACCAAACTGATACTGAGCCTTGAAATAACAAACCACACATTTGTTAAAATCCTATAAAAGGAGATGTTTTTATTAATGGTTGGTATGCATTCAGTTCTGCATTTAGTATAAAATGTTCCGAGACAAAAATATATAATGGTATCTTAATGATGTAGCAAAATATAATTATATTGAAATATTTCTACCTAATCCACAAAAAAATATTTTGGGCTTTTGGATTTTCAAAAACAGGCTTTGTTTTTGGAAAATCAAGTTTTTTATTTTTTTTTTTTGTTTTTTTAAAATCAATTTTTTTTACTTTTTTTGGTTTTTTAACATTAATTTTCTTAATTTTTTTGGTGTTTTCAAATCAATTTTGTTTTTTTTTTGGTTTTTTAACATTAATTTTCTTAATTTTTTTGGTGTTTTCAAATCAATTTTTTTTTTTTTTTTGGTTTTTTAACATTAATTTTCTTAATTTTTTTGGTGTTTTCAAATCAATTTTTTTTACTTTTTTTGGTTTTTTAACATTAATTATTTATTCGATTTTTTGGTGTTTTAAAATCAAATTTTTTTTTTTGTTTTTTAACATTAATTTTTTGAATTTTTTTTGGGTTTTTTAAAATCACTTTTTTTTACTTTTTTTGGTTTTTTAACATTAATTTTCTTAATTTTTTTGGTGTTTTCAAATCAATTTTGTTTTTTTTTTGGTTTTTTAACATTAATTTTCTTAATTTTTTTGGTGTTTTCAAATCAATTTTTTTTTTTTTTTTGGTTTTTTAACATTAATTTTCTTAATTTTTTTGGTGTTTTCAAATCAATTTTTTTTACTTTTTTTGGTTTTTTAACATTAATTATTTATTCGATTTTTTGGTGTTTTAAAATCAAATTTTTTTTTTTGTTTTTTAACATTAATTTTTTGAATTTTTTTTGGGTTTTTTAAAATCACTTTTTTTTTTTTTTTGGCTTTTTTAAAATCACTTTTTTTTTTTTTTTGGCTTTTTTAAAATCACTTTTTTTTTTTTTTTTGGCTTTTTTAAAATCACTTTTTTTTTTTTTTTGGCTTTTTTAAAATCACTTTTTTGTTTTTTTTGGGTTTTTTAAAATCACTTTTTATTTTTTTTTGGGTTTTTTAAAATCACTTTTTTTTTTTTTTTGGTTTTTTTAAAATCACTTTTTTTTTTTTTTTTGGTTGTTTTTTAGAAAATCAATTTTTATTTTTTTGTGGATTTTTGACAGCCCTCCTTTTTGACATTAGGTTAAACAGCCATTTATGTTATGCCAAAAAAACAAAGAGAAGACCC